>CM064903.1:30103488-30703488 GCA_030347415.2 Decapterus maruadsi
TGGAGTTTTGGGTATGGCACCAAATTGCATAAATTCCACATTGCTTTCCATTGTTTCTGGTTCATGGTGAGAGTCATAATATTCATTCATTGACTTTATCAACATTTCCAACATCAGTCATCAAAGCCTTTATTTCATTTATTTTCCTCGTGCATGCTCCCAATCTGCCTCTGTGTGAAGCAAAGCGCGATCTCCACTCCTCAGACTCAGTCACGGTCTCAGGTGCTGGCTCCGCTGCCATCTCCGCTGCGGACTCAGTTGCGATCTCAGCTGCGGACTCAATTGCAATTTCAGGTGTGTCAGACATCGTCACAAATTCCTTTAATTTCCGTTTAGTTTATCCTTAAACATCCTTCCAACATCCCCTCTCGTCATGATTAAAATCATTTATAGCCACAAATGGAATACAGTTCGGCTTGGCGCTGCAGCTCCACTCTGGGAGCTCCCTGGATGGACAAGCGCATGCTATGTCGCTCCAGGGAGACAATTTAAACCCCCCGGAGTGGAAGAAAACACTGAGACACTGAGAAGGTGGAGGAGGCAAGCTTTTCCAGCGCAGCAATGCTATGGTAGGAGCATGAATGTGATTGGACAGAGACTAATGGGCTGGCTGTGCCTAAATATGTGTTGCAGAGGCTCTCTGCAGACCTCGAATTATGTTTTAATTGGGCGCAAGCATGCATCCCGCAAAAAGGTCATTCTATCTGGGTGTGCCTATATATGTGTGGCAGCCGCTGGCTGCTGACCTCTGACCCTCTCACCTCTGAATTGCTAAATGAGAGCAGCATGCTACTCAGAAGAGGTCATACTACCTTAGTGAGCCTGTGAGATGCAGCGCCTGCTGCAGAAGCAGACCTCTGAATGCGCAACAAACGAGGTCATGACTTTAACAAATGCAACTATCCCAGCCATCTCCTCAGAACAGCGTTATTTTATAAGCTGCATGTTAGAGTTTGCAGACTCTAATTAATTTGCTCATTGCTCATAAGAAAATAGACAAAGAACCCCCCAAACCCACGAACGAAAGCTGCAACTGTGATAATTCAATGCCAAATATGATTCTGCATTATTGCTATGAAGGTTGAAACCCAACGCGAATAAGAATAAAGCAAACCGTTCCTTGTGTGATGCTCCGACCGCGTGGCAGCATGGCTGGCAACAGAACCTCCACAGCCCTGAACCGGACTGGCCGCCGTCAATCAATGGAACAGCTGAGACGCCGCCGCACCTGCCAGGTGTGCCCCGCTGGAGAGAAGCAGCCCCCCCGTCGTCGCAGATGGCGTCCTCCGTTCGAGAGCTTCGCAGCGGCCCCATGACACGTCAGCCGCCGCCGGTCCGCATCGACACAAGCAGCAGCAGGGCGAGCACGAACACGAGCAGTAATCCTTCCCTCACGCGGGAGCCCGTCTCGCAAAACCGGCGGCGGAAGCAGCAGCAAGAGCCGTGTACACTAACCATGATACTTAAAGCTATAGTGCGTAACTTCAAAGTGTCGAACGTGTCCAAGCTTTTCCAGCGCAGCAATGCGCAGCGATCAGAGCGGTGTAGAGGGGGAAATCAGTGTGACAGCCTACATTTAAATAGACCGCCTATGGTAGGAGCATGAATGTGATTGGACAGAGACTAATGGGCTGGCTGTCAGCTGACTACAGCTGGGGCTGTCGACTACCGTGTCCTGCATGAATTTACGCAGGCTTCATAAAACATAATCTAGTGGTCAAAAAACTATATCACTCCTCACTCCTTCCACAGACAAAAGAAATCACTTTCAGAACCAGCTGTCCTCACTCCCTAATCATGGGAGGAGGGTCGCTGCCTGACAAGGAAGGGGGCCTGACTGCGTGTCTATAGAAAACATTTAGAAATAAATAGTGTAAAAAATAATTTTCTACTATATGTCATGTGACTGACCTTAGGAGGCACGGCCCCGAGTCTACAAGAGATTCTGGGTGACGTCACCTACACCTCTTTGCCTTTCTTGCCTCATCCGAGACCGTGAGTATTACTGTTTCCGGACCTCACCGTCAATCCGCCACCACAGTGCAGGTGCCATAGTGTCCCTGTGGATTGTGTGGGGGTCGGTGAGTTTCATGTGTTTACTAGCGAAACGGGACGTGACAGTACCGTTCTTTATTCCTGCTCGTTACAGGTGTCTTTCCAGTGTTATGTCTGGTTGGTGCATGGTGAGCGCTGGTGAGTGAACTTTAGATTGTTCTGCATAGTGTAGTGTGCAGTTTCCAAAGTGTTTGTGACTATTATTGTTTCTGTTACTTTGCCCCGATTGCTGGCTGTTCGCAGTGAGTGGGCGTTTGTGGGGACAGTTCCTCGTGCGTTCGTGCACGCGGTGGGGACGCCACATATTCAGTGTTCCTCCCGTGAGGTCTTCTTTTGTTATTTGCGGTCTGAGTTGTGGATCCCCTGTTCGCAGTGGGTTATCACTCAGTGAAATCCAGGTGATTCGTTTTTCTTTTGGCTTTGGAAAATCCCCCGCTGTTCGCAGTGTGATGCACTTTGTTAGTTACATTATTAGTTACCTAAAAAAAAAAGAAAAAAAAAGATGGCCTCCCAGTGCTGTAGATATTGCCAGGTGGGCATGGATCCCTGTGATGGCCACAGGAAGTAGGGCTGGGTATCATTAGGTACCCCACAATACCATACCATCACGATATTTTACCCACGATAATATCACGGTACAGCGATTCTGCGATTATCGATATATTGCAAGAAATTTCATCCATGATACATCACGATATCTGTGTCACTGAAGAAATTAAGAATTTATTAAATGTACTGAATCCATTTCACATGAATTACAAGTCAAGAATCAAGAAAAAAAAAGTAAAATAAAGTGTACTGCACAGTGGCTACTCTTAGCCCACACTGACCACATCTTGTTTAATGTCCTTGTCATTAAGAGAATAACGCAAAGTAATGCTTCAAAAATATTTTCTGCAAAGTAACAGAAAATTAAAAAACAAAATGAATGCAGAAAATACATTTCAGTGCTAGTTATCAACTTTTCTGTAAACAATGGACACATTAATGCTGCTGAACAAGCAGAATCAAATTGTTTTATGAAAACTGGCAAAAATCACTGCATATGAAAAATAAACATCTCTGTCAGTGCATTACAATATCACAAACAACTGGGTGATCTATGAAAATCTGGCTGTACATTGTACTTGTACTACATATTATTTAGATTTGTTCTTTGTAAACACAGAACATTTAACTTATGCTTAGTATTTAACTTCTGTAAAGTTCAACAAAATCTGTATTGTGCAAACATTTCAAAACAGCATGTTCTTCAGGAAGAGCAACTGGTCAGCATGCTCAGAGGTGAGACAGCTCCTTTGAGAGCTGATTATGTCACCTGCTGTCGAGAATACTCGTTCCGCAGCTACACTGGTCCCTGGGACACAGAGATGTCTTTGGGCCAGCTTGGCAAGGAGTGGGTAGGCTTGAGCATGAGACTTCCACCAGTGCAACGGGTCATCAGTCAGTGCTAGTGGTGGAGCATCCAGGTATTGCTTGGGGGGCAATCGCCATTCCGACATGCTGCCACTCCGACATTAGGCCCTAATTGTCGGAATGGCAACACTTAACCCTTTAATTAAACGTCCCATCATTCCGACAATTTTCGTCTCCTAAGGTCGGAATGGCGGTATTTTTTTCTTTTTTAAACGTGTTGCCATTCCGACAAATCTTTTAAAAGCCCCCCCCCCCCCCAGACAAGTGTCTGTGAGCTGTCACAGCAGCTGAGTGGAGCTCATGCGTCTTTACGCACATAGCAGAGTAGCCTACATACAGTATTGACTCTCATCTTCAGTATTTTGACGGCGCCACAGTCCACAGATGTAGCCTACAGATGTGATATATAGTCAACAACAGTAGTTTACAGCTAAACATTCACACATGGAGGTGCGCGCTATGGCACAGATCTCCCCCTCCCGCTGTCCAGTCTGAGTCCCCGCTGAGGGAATGAATGCATGTGGAGTGTGTGTGTGTGTGTGTGTGCGTGCGTGCGTGCATGTGTGAATGCGCGTGCACGAGCGCATAGTCTGTCTGTGCAGGCGTGTGTGTTTGTATGGGGGTGCGCGGTCGCAGAGTCAATGTTCATGCAGGTGTGTGTGTGTGCGTATTGGCGCGTGGTGAGGGCGAGTGAGAGAGAGAGCTTGTCCTACTGTCCAGTGTCCACACGGGAGAGACGCCGCGGCTCCGCTGAGGAGACCAAACCCGCTTGGCTGAAACGGGCCTGGCCGGGTGGTGTCCAAACGGGCCTTTACAATCCACAGGTTAATCCACAAGGAAAAGTAAATCCACTGCGCCGCCGTCCCAGCGCCGACTGTGTTTCTCACTCCCTCATCTCCCCACGTCACTTCCCCGTTTAAACCCTCGGTCCCATTACTACACCTGTGCGCATTACGCACACCATGACAGCAGAAAAAAACATTCATTCATTCATTACGGGTCCGCCCGTACCCGTGCGCAAACAACAAATATAATTGATCATTTCCCGGGCCTCATACACAATGGAAAACAAACCCTGGGGAGCAACACTGTAATTTTAACCCCCCTGCTCTATGGCCAGGTAAAACCCAGTGGATCACTACAACATGTGTACAGATGTGATATATAGTCAACAACAGTAGTTTACAGCCAAACATTCACACATGGAGGTGCGCGCTATGGCACAGATCTCAGGGGGGACACTCAGGCCACACGCGGATCTAAACGCCCTGACCAGAGGGATCAAAGACGGACGCTCTCTCAGTCCTGCTCCCAGAGCTGAGCAGCCACGTACTGGAGAGGAGAGGAGAGGAGAGGAGAGGAGAGGAGAGGAGAGGAGAAGAGAGGAGAGGAGAGGAGAGGAGAGGAGCGCACCGGACCAGAGAGGTGCGTTGTGCGTAACGGCGCTGTATCGCTTCACATCCGCACACATCTCTTAAAACATGAAACACACACACGTTATGGAAACGCCTTGTCGGAATGGCGGGACGAAACTGTCGGAATGGCAGGATGTTTTTATGTCGGAATAGTGGGATGTCGTAATGGTGACATGTCTGAATAGCAGAATGTCTGAATGGCGGTATGTCGGAGTGGCGGTATGTCGGAATGGCAGCATGTAACCGTATTGCTTGACCTCTCTTTCTGCCGCGGAAGAAGCCGATAGTCGTTGATGGGTCATCTTGAATGTCTGCCCAAGGAGATCAGTGAGTGCAGACTTCCTCTTCCTTGGTGTGTGTGCACTCACTGTGCTAGCCTCTGGAGTCTGTGGTTCAGAACCTGGCCAGCATCTCATAAGCGCTGTTCCACCGCAGAGCAACGTCTGTGATGAGCTTGTGATGTGGCAGTGCAAGCATCCTTTGGTTTCTCTAAAGTGCATCGGCGGCTGCAGTGCTTCTGTGAAAAAACGTCGAAATCCTGCGGACTCTCCCGGTCAGTCGAGCAACAGCTGGCACTTTCAGTGTGTGCTGTGAAGCGAGGTTGACGACGTGTGCAAAACACCGAATGTGTTGGTATCCACTTAGCTCAACAGCAACAGTCATATTAGATGCGTTGTCGGTGACAACCGCCGGGTCTTTCCCCGTGAGCTTCCACTCTTCCGTAGCCTTCCGTATGACTTCTGCCATGTTGGCACCGGTGTGCGACTCGGACATAGCCCGGGTCTGGAGAACGTAAGACTGCAGTTCCCACTCCAGAAGAAAATGAGCAGTGAATGTCACAAATGATTCTGTGGCCCTGGACGTCCACGCGTTGCATGTAAGTGCAACTCTCTCAGCAGACTGAAGTAAGTTTTCCACGTGTGCTTTGGTCTCTGCATACAATGCGGGAATTGCTTTTTCAGTGAAGTATTTCCGACAGGGTATGTCATATCTTGGCTCCAGTGTATTTAACATTCCAGAAACCTTCATTTTCAACTACGCTGTATGGTCTGATCTTTACAAATGAAGCAAGCAATGGACTTTGTAATACTTGCAGCCCTGGGGGACCCTGACGGAAGGTTTGCTTTCAACATAGCATTGATTGTAGGCTGGCTAGAAGCGTTAGCTTTAGTGTCGCTAACCGCCGCCATCCTCTCCTCCACAGCTAGCTCGGGGTGATGCCGGACAAGATGGCTGTGCAGGTTGGTCATGTTGCCCGTGTACTTGACTTTGCTAAGGCAGTTCTTGCAAATGGCAAACTCGTTGTGTTGTAAAAGCCGAAGTGGGCCCAGGCTTTTGATTTAAAAGTCGACGGTGCATCTTTCACCACGGTCTTTTCTCTGTCTCTGCTTGCTGCTAGTCCTCCACTTTCAGCCATTCCCTCGTTTTTCTCCTTTTTTTCTGATTCCTGGCGGGGTGTGGGTGTAGCCTATTACATCATTTCCTTCTCACTGACTGCAGTGGACTTCACTCTAATTTATGAGCGCCATCATGTGGGGTCTTAGAGTAGTGATTCTGCAGATTAAATCTGTAGCAGGTTTTTGTGAGAGAATCTGTTTAGAACGGCTGTATGTTTATTTTTTAAATATCGATATTTGACGTCAGCATATCGATAACGTCCCACAAGACAAAATATCGCGATAAATCGTAATATCGATATTTTGGCACACCCCTAACAGGAAGTGCCCCTACTGTTTGGGGATGGCACACCTGGTGGAGGATTTGGAGAACCTGTGCCTCACTGCGGTCGACCTCCCTCTGGAGGAGCGGAGGCACAGAGTTAAGATGGTGGAAGAGACAGCAGGAGGACCGTCGGCCAAGAGGAGCAAGACACATTGAACCTCATCGAGGCAGCTCAGGTTGCTTGCTGGATAAGGCTGAGAAGTCTTGTCGTACGAAGGACAGCGTCCAGCAGACGTTCAGCAGACACGGGCCTCTGGTTACAGGGCTAGGAGCGGCCCCCAACCTCCACCTCAGGGGTCATGGTCCCATAGCTTCGATAGTGACAGGGTGCAGACATGGGGACCTCTGGAGGGACTGCTAGGCAGCCATCACAGCGCCAGCAGTACGGGTCCTGATCAGGTCCTAGAGGAATGTCGCAGAAGGGGCGCCCCCCGTGAGGTCCAGGGCCTCAGGGGAGTGCCTGACGCCTCAGGGTCGGCCGTCGAACCTGTTTCCCAGCTTCGCCTGGACAGCTGGGAAAAATCAGTTTCAGATCCGTGGGTTCTGTCCACTGTGGGGACAGGATACAGGATACAGTTTCGGCAGCGGCCTCCTCCCTTTACCGGGGTCCATACGACGGTGGTAAGGGACACAGTTCAGGCACAGGTGTTGGCGGCAGAGGTTGCAACCCTCCTGCAAAAGGAGGCGATCGTCAGGGTAGACTCCAGCGCACAGCACGCTGGGTTCTACTCCAAGTACTTTTTAATTCCAAAAAAAGACAGCGGCCTGCGACCAATTTTAGACTTGAGACACCTAAACAAATTTTTGAAGGTCCATTCAAGATGTTGACGACAAGATCCGACAGATCCTACATACCATCGAGGAAGGGGAGTGATTCACTTCACTGGACCTGAAGGACGCCTATTTTCACATCCCCATCCACAGAAACCACCGGCCGTTCCTCTGCTTTGCATTCCAGGGGCAGGCCTATCAGTTCAGGGTCCTCCTCCTCGGCCTGTCCCTGTGTCTCAGGGTGTTCACCAGGGTGTTCACCAGGGTGGTGGTGGCGGCACTGTCTCCCTTGTAGGAAAACGGTCTGAAAATATTGCCATACCTGGACGACTGGTTGATCTGTCCCACCAGTTGCAGTCAGGTGCTCATGGACACGAAGTTGGTGTTGGTGTCTTTGAAAAATTAATACAACTCTGGACAGGAATAAATGCTGTGACATTGGAGAAGCTTATCGAAACAATGTCACATCAAATGCGTTCTGTAATCACAGCTAAAGGCGGTCCAACAAAATATTAGAGTGTATGACCCTTTTTTTCTGGTGCCAACTTTTTTTTGGCCGGGCAGTGTATGATGAACAGTAAGTTATAGACCTCAGGCGAATACACTGGTAAGCTTTCAGCCCACTCCTCCATGCTAGCTCCATGTTCACCTGGCAGTCTGAGGATTCGCAAAAAACCTGCTGATTTCCCCCCCATAACTTCTTTTGTGCAGCGGGTTACTCGTCCCAAGAAATGACTTGACAGTGTAGATGCCATTTTCAGGGTCGACACATTCACTGTCAATGTGGGATGTGGAGGTTATGTCTTTTGGTTTGGCCTGGTGCTTTCTTTCAATGTGCCTCTTTAAGTTCCTTTTATTCATTATGGCCTGGCATATGGGAAATTTCTTTTTTAACCCATTTAGACCTAAAACGCCTGCTGAAAATGCACCCTATATCCTGAGCTTTCCATGGCAGGTGTAAAGAAAATTACCATCGCCTACTAAAAAGTGATTTTCTCAGGCTCTGTTGCAGATAGAAATATGAAATAAAAAGCATATGAAAGCTTATAAGTCTGTCTTTTATTCTGAATACTTTCAGAGCAGATTTCATGCAAACAAATTTAATTACTCAATAATGAATAGCAGGAATATAAAATCATTGTCCAAAACGTATAATAAATATGTACAGATTCAACAGACAACAAGAGAGAACTGATCAACAACAACTTCAAACAATAACTTCAAACTTAAAAATAATTAAAAGCCAGTGTTGTCAGCTGTACCCCTTGTACTCCCAAGACTCTGTCACACACACACACACACACACACACACACACACACACACACACACACACAGAGGAGAGGGGGAGAGTCAGAGTGATGGTGTTCCGGTAGGCATGGAATTGTAGCATGGATCAATAATGATTAGCAAAAATAGAAAATGGATGAAAGAACTTAAAACAATAACTTCAAACTTAGACACAAATAAAAGCCATCATAATGTGACAACAATGCGAGGGAAATAACACCCCTCACAGTAAGAGTCAGAGTGTTCACATCTCTGTGCTAGAGCGGCGGTGTTCTGGGAGGCACTTGGGGTGCAGGGGCACATTGCACTGTCGGCATCCATACAGACCAGGTCCTCCAGCCAGTCCTTGTACCCTCCCTTCCAACCTGCACTCCTTCCCACCACGAAGGAGTTGTAACAGGCGACTGACAGGAAGAAGAAGAACAGCCGGCGCCACCACTTTTTTGAGCGGTGGTTGAAGATGTAGTAGCCATCTGGTCAAGCAGATCTACCCCCTTCATGTTTTTTTGGTAGTCCGCCAAGCAGGCAGGCACCGGGATCTCCCTCTGGTGGTCCCCTCCCTTCTTGCGCAGGACCGTTCCTTTTTCATTCGGGTTGTGGAAATTGGAGAGGACCATGACAACTTTTGTGTCCTGCCAGGCACAGAAGGTCAGGTCGTCCTTCTGGGCGACCAGGTAAGCATGCTTCTCCAGGTTGGTTGGTTTTGGAGGAAGCCCCCGACGTCTGGCCCGGACGGTGCCACAGGCGTACAGGCCCATTTTTTTCATGTCCTCATACAGCTCAACACCTGAATGAGAAACAGAATATTTACTAAGACTTCAGCAGAAGTGCAACACAAGATAAGGCAGTGTGTAAACTAATAAAGTATGTAACGTAAAGTGCCATGTAGAAAAAAGTAATTCATTTTTACCTGTGTAGAAATTGTCCATGTAGACAGACAGGTGTGAGCCAGTGTATGGTTGGGTGAGGTCCATCACGACGCGGTGGGCCAAGCCCTTTTCAGCAGGCCCCTCTCGCCCTGTGTACACTTGAAAATTAGCGCAATACCCTGTGGCTCTCAGCTAGGACCCACACTTTTATGCCCCACTTGATTGGTTTCATCGGAAGGTACTGTCGAAAGCCAAGCCTCCCCTTGAACTTGACCATGGACTCATCCACAGTGGCATGACCATCCACTTCGTATACCTGTTGAAAGGTCTTGGCCAGGGAGTCCAGGAAGCCCCTCACCTTCCATAGCTTGTCTGAGCGATCCACACTCGTGTCAGCATTGTCTTCCAAGTGAAAGTATCTGAAAATGCACAATCATTGGGACACATTTGAATATCATAATTATTATGCATTTCAGGGTTTCCCCCAGAAAACTTGCTAAGCCTGGTGGTAGGGCCGCTATAGAAGCCCACCGGCGGGCGGCCCACCGGCGATTTTGTAAAAAAAAAAAAAATTAAAAATTGTGTGTTATTGTAAGCCATTTATTAACATTACTCAATACAGTTTTAAC
Source organism: Decapterus maruadsi (assembly GCA_030347415.2). NCBI lineage: Eukaryota > Metazoa > Chordata > Actinopteri > Carangiformes > Carangidae > Decapterus > Decapterus maruadsi. Next base: position 30,113,654 of record CM064903.1, read on the forward strand.
AAACACAAAAAAAATAAAGTAAAAATAAATAATATCAATTGTTTAAACTTAAGTAAAATCCAAGTGAATCTAAGAAAACAAGCCATTTCTGGTCAAATTTAAAAGTAAAATAAATTAACATGAATAAAAAAGTGCAAACATGGCCAAGGGGGAACAGGGAACTCAGGCCTAAGGAGGTAGGCTATGCTGTGTAACCACTTTAACCACTTTCAGGGGTTAAAGCAAAAAAAAAAAAATCATCTGACTGAAAACCACCGAATCAACATCTCTTTTTCTTTTTTTCCTCACGTCATGATAACGTCTGTATTTTGATTATTTAAACCACCACAGATCATATTTCTCTTAGTTTGATAACCTGAGCCACTTCAAGAGACTTTTGATTAAGTAGCCTAACCCCACGGACAGCTCCTACACAGGATCGTTCGGCCGTCTCGTCGTCGTCGGTGTCGCCGCCGTCATCGCCGTTAATCCCCGCCGTCCTCCTCGCACCCCGAGACGCCAGCTGACAGCCGCGGGGAGGAGGGGGAGCTCATGCACGTTTATGTTACGGCGCAGTGTAGGCTATGCGCTACAATAACATCATTAAAAGCCCAACGGACTGACACACACTTGTTGGTTTCTTTTCTTTTCCACCAGCACTGAGCGCGACGTCCGACACGAGAATCAAACCCGCTAATTTTAAAAACACACCGGCAACAGGGACCACTGATCTGTCCTGAGTCTGTTGTCATTCTGTCACCTGAGTTAAATGCTTCTGCGGGAAAACACGCTGCGGTCTGTCATCCAGGTGCAGAGGGGGTGCAAAGAGTAGATACTGAGCAAGATAGTTATCTGTAGTTTACCTTAGTAGCTACTCGCGAGGTGCAGTGCAGGACTCTGTTGTGAAGGTGGAAGCATGTGGCGGTGGTGGATTTGTGACAATTAAAAAAAAAGCAAGACATTTGAAGGAGCGGCGGCGAGGATTTAGGTGTGGCAGGCCGCCACTGCTAAATGAATGTAGAAGCTCTATACCGTCTTTGGTATCATGTTTCTGGTGCATTAAAAAAAAAAATTAAATAAATAAACAAGCGACGCTTAGCCTGGCGGGGGGGCAAGCAAAGCCTGGCGGCCCGCCAGGCTTATAAAGCACTGGGGGAAACCCTGCATTTATTTATAATCAATCATGATCATTTGCTAACATGAGCTTGTTGCTGCTGTCCATTATCTATTATCTATTATTCATTTATTTATAATCAATCATGATCAAAAATGATCACACGTTATCTTTCCACTCAATAAATCACTGTTACTTTTATAAGTAGCTTCGCAGTAGTGGTAATAGTAACGTAATGAGTCTTACCTCCAGATCACGTAGAATCGGTCCATTTTTTCTGCCTCCAGTAATCCCGCCTGGCAGGCATTTTTAGAATCCCCATGGTGAGACAAAGGCCAACAAACGTTTTCATCTCCTCCATTGTCACCGGATATCATTTTGCATCTGGAGTCCGCGATTTTGCTCCGCGTACCAGTTGGTCTCCGTGACCAGACGCGTCCAGAGCTCCTCCGTAAAGAACCGGGCGAACACAGCGCCAGGGCTGACCGGCTCCGTCACTGTCACTTTGACTCCCGACTCCCTGCTGTACGGGGTTTTCGTACGGGACACAAACTCCTCCGGTTCCCTGGTCCACTCATTATGAAACCCTCTAAACTCTTCTTCATCTCCGTCACTGTCACTGTCAAACATGAAGTTCACCCACTGGTCTCTTCTGATGGGATCCGCTGGCACCTCCTCATCAGACTCCGACTCCAAACCATGTTTTTCGACCTCCAAATCACTCCCCTCACTAGTACTGGCCATCTTAAATTTCCTCTTTATCAATTCTCCAAATCAATATTAAAATCAATATTTGCCGACGGCAGCGCTGCTTCTTTTTTTCCCCCACGGGTGACAGATGACAACAAGCGACACGTGCTTGTGAATTTTGACCAATCACTGAGCAGTCACGTGACGTAAAAAAAAAGAAAAGACCTGACCAATGATGGACATCCATAGCATTGGCCCACGTGGGTTTCAGTCAATAACATTGCTTGAAATTAGTTAAATGCCCTGAGAAATGATGCGACAGTGGAAGTACGTGCGAATGTGTAATCCGGCCTTAAAGGGCCATACACACAAATGTGTATTCCGGTTTCAATGGGTTAACACAGACTTAACACTGTGCCTATTTATCGGTGGTGGTGCCTGAGTGGTGGACTGCGGCAGCATCGGTGGTGGTGCCTGGGTGGTGGACTGCAGTGGCATCGGTGGTGGACTGCAGCGGTATTGGTGGTGCCTTGGTGGTTGACTGCAGTGGCATCGGTGGTGGTGCCTGACTGCTGGGCTTTTCACACAAATCCAGATGTTTTACAAAATCTGGTTTTCTTACTAGTGTTGAGTCGCAGAAGCAGTGGTAATGAAGCTGGGCCCGACATCCCAGTCCACATCTGTGAATTGTATATCCTTAAACAAAAGAGCATAATTGAATTGAATATTTCCTTTTCTTTCCTTTCATTTGGTGTGCTGTTTTTAAAAATATAATGCACTGATCCTACGATAAAAAAAAAGTCTGAAAAGTGTGAGAATACAAGAAGGATATGACACACAAAACATGTCATACGTCGATAATGTGTTCAGACTTTACCTTAAAATGGGACTGCAGATGTTTTCTGCATTTGTTCAACTTTGTTGGCTGAAACAAAGTTGAGCTGCAGAAGGGACAATGGAATTGCTTGCAGCATGTTCTGCATTGCTCCAGTTGGGATGGATAGTTATATGCACCTTTAAAAGAGAAAGAGACTGTGTCATGAATCTAAGTTTAATTATAGCTGCTGCGCAGCGATGGGTCGGGTCCAGGCTAATTTTGGCAAATTTTGAACAACAAACAGGAAGACAGTTTAACTGACCTTGTAATGTTCACCAGTTGAGCATTAAACCGGCAACCTCTGGAATCAAAGACCATTGTCTATCGCACTAGGCCAATTGGCAAGTGGCAGTGCCACGGTGGCTTAACAAATTGAGTAAACCATTCACTGTTGTGCAGGCAACATTTCTGAGGTAAAATTCTGAAATGTTTGTGTCAAACATCATGCACTATGAATCTAAGATTTTGTACAGAGACTATCTGGTATATCGATGTAATATTCTTATCACCTGCACGGGGGATCGAACCCACATCTTCTGGCACCACAAACCAACACTTAACGAGGCGAGCTAATTATCTGGAAGTCAGTAGCCATGTTTCCATCCGAAGTGATTTGAATTACTGGGAAATGCGCATTAAAAGAAATTCGAATCATGTGTGTTTCCATCTACGGACTTAGCACCCCCCCGGGTGGACTGATGGTCTGATTTGAACACATTAGCACGACTTAGCGCATATGTGTATTACCGCCATAACGCTACCTGTCCATGTGTGAGTGTGAGAGAGAGAGGGAGAGAGAGTCGCGGCCGACACAGACTTTACTAATGATAAGCGCTGGATAGTACGGAGGAACTATGAAGAACGGTGCAGTAACATCATTATGAAGGCATGTGGGAACTTTTATTTTGCCGTGGTGGTGCGGAAACCCTGATGTTGTCTTGTGAATGAACTGCAAACACGGGAGCAGACAGGGTGAAAGTGCGCTACGTCACACTTAATTCGCATACAGCTGTCAACATCCCATTCGAATCAACCAAAACCCAGCCATAGCGAGCGTATTTCAGTTTGTGCGAATCAGGGGATTTTAATTCGAATCACGGCGTTTCCATCATCATTTTCCAATGCGATACAACTAGATGCGCATCTAAATAGCTGATGGAAACACACCTAGTGTCCAGGCAGCTGTTGTCAAGGCAGATTTCAGAAATGGTCAAAATGTCAGAAATTCTAATATCTAAACAAAAAATCTGATAAAACATAAATTGCATCTAGACAGCATGGACATGTTGGTGATTTGCTTTGAAAATTTATGTTTAAAAAGTCACTCTTAGATTGACTGCAGTTGTTCCCATGAGAGCAGAATTCAAAGTGTAGTGAACTTTCATGTCATGTGTGACGTTCATATTCATACAGCCTTCATTTTCACATATTAACAAAAATAACAAAACCCAACTCCCACCACACTAGCCTACACACGCACACAAGCATGCAGCGCGCGCACGCACACACACTTACGGCTATGATAAAGCAATCAAGCACACCTGTGTGGTGCTACTCTAAATACTGCTCCGGTGAGCCTGTGCGTAATGGAACAACATGGATCCAGCATCTCTTGCGCTGATAGACGTTCTTGCCCATGAAGCTGGGAGGATCAGCCAACAAGATACAAGATCCGCTGGCCCATGATGATGACTGGCTAATTAGCCGATTTAGACTCCCTAGAGCCGCGTGCTCTTGGAGCATTGGAAAGGAGCACCCGCTGCACTCACACAATATCTGTGCCGATGTAACCAGGGTTAGTAAACCCCAGGTTGTTTATAGTTAATTACCTGTATTAATGTTTAAAGTTTTCTCTAAAATTGCAGTTCATTAGTATTTTTCCATGAGAGGGGACCAGTGAAAATAGCTTCTCCTATGAACAAAACCGTATATGTGTTACTGTCTCTTTAAATCAGGTGACAGTTTTTGTGCACAGTTTTCGGTGAGCGAAAAGCTGACGCGAGTGTGCATCTCACCTCTGCACCGATCTTTGCGAGTCCCTCTCGACGATGCCAGGTGTGCTGTGTGAGTAGCTGGAAGAGAAGAGAAGAAGGAGAAAGCGAACTTAGAGTTGAACTGATAAAAAACGAACAGTTAGAAGTCAGAAACCTGAAGACCGAGAGACAGAAGAGACCACCGGTGTGCCGTGAGTTCGAGTAGGACGACGTGAACGAATGTAAACAATAGGAATCCCGGTGAGTCACCATCGATGCTCGCATTAGCATGCTATCAGAGTGCTAAATACTGAACAATTAGCCTTGAATAGTCTCTAAAACCAGTCGGCACAGATTTGAGTCATGCTGAACGATTCGTCAATGTTGAAGCCTGTGTTGTGAATATAGTGCTGCTAGTTCGTGATTTTGTGTGTGAATTTTTTCATAGCCGTTTGGTCGTCTTCAATCGACCACGCAACCCCCACCTACAATTCATTTCCAATTGGAGGAGGTACATAGATGACATATTTTTTGTTTGGAGTGGCTCAGAAGGTCAACTCAAGGAGTTTCATGAGTTTATCAACACCAACAACAGACAGTTGAAGTTCACTATGAGTTATGACATGAACACAATGAACTTTCTAGATATTCTTGTGCAGAGGGACCAGAACAAACTCAGCTCCAACCTATATCGTAAGAGCACGGACAAAAACTCCATCCTTCATGGCACATCATTTCACCCTGTACCACTGATTAAGAGCCTGCCCCTCTCACAGTTCAGCCGTATACGACGGATCTGCAGTTCTGAGGCAGACTTTCAAACCCAGGCTGACGACCTTGAGAAGCGGTTCCAACAAAGACAATACAAACGTGAGTGGGTCACCAATGCACGCACCAAATTTGAAAATGTCACACAAACTCAATGTCTCCAACAGACTAGAGCCAAGACACCGGACTCGAGAGTGAGCTGTATTATACAGTACTCACCTATTGCCAAAGAAATCGAACACATCATCAGAAAACACTGGCACATGGTCCAGTCAGACCCCAGGCTTCAGTGTCTGTCCTCACCACCCCGTATGGTCTACAAGGGACCACCCAACCTGAGAAACATGCTGGTGAGACACCTGAGAAGCCCCACTTTCTCCAGTCTGTCCCACAAGGCAATTACAGATATGGCACTCAATGCAATTTCACACAAAAAACTCACATTTTCTATCACCCTAGCTCTGGCAGACCCTTCAACATTAAAGGAGTTATTACCTGTAACACCCCAAATGTCATATGCTGAGATGCCCATGTGGACTGTCATATGTGGGCAAAACAACCAGACCTCTCAAGGTGAGAATCTCCGAACATAGGTCGAATATATGCAACCATGACATCAAAAGCCCAGTAGCTTTACATTTCACACAAGCATCCCACAACGTCAGCTCGCTCAGATACACTGGCATTGAACTGGTAAAACCATCCAGCCGGGGTGGCAACTTGAACTCTCTACTGTTGAAGAGAGAATCCTTTTGGATTCATACTCTTGGCACCTTGTCAGCTCGCTCAGATACACTGGCATTGAACTGGAAATCGGCCGTCTAAAATCCATCCAGACAAAGGGGTGGCAAAACATCACTGAACTCTCTACTGTTGAAAAACAGAGAGAAGTTCTAAATGAAATACCATCAATTACAGAACTTAAACTAGAGATTCAGGAAAAGACGTACTCTTGGCACCTTGGCCCCCAATGGACTCAATGAAGACTTTGACCTGAGACCCTTTTTGTAGAGTTTTTTTGTGTAATATTACTTCTGCATTTGACATTTGACAATGTGGTTGCTACATTTTCTGGGACTACCCCTCATTGTGCCTGAGATGTTGTCCATTCTGACCCTCCCTTGCTGTCATGATTGCTGGAGCCTGTTGGATGTTATGTTTTGTTCATTTATTACATATCTCCACTGCTCCAGTTTTGATGTCTGTCTATTTACTACTTTTTTAAAATCTTTTTTTCTCATTTTTTTTCTATATACACTTTTACTGTTTTCCTTTTTGCTGTGGATTATTTGATTATCTTATAATTTACTTTGTCACCACTTTTTAGGTTGGTTAAGGCACCTTCTTATTTTTCTACTGCTATTTACATTGCATTATGATGGCTTATGCCTGATGTCCACGCCATGTATTTTTTCAGTAGACATTTGGATAATTGTATGTACAGCACAATTTTATTTTTCTTTCTTCCTGTCACTCATCATATGACCAGTCAGGTGACCTGTATGTGTACCATTTAAGCAGGTGTACTAATTTACTACCTTCATGTCTGATGAAGGGCTGATGCCCGAAACGTCTCGTCGTGTGTGACAATAAAACTTTGTCACAGGAGCAACACTAGTGTGCGGTCTTCATTCTTCTTTCATCTGTTTCTCCTTTTGTTGACCTTTGCACCTAGGCTTACGTTTTTTTGGGATGTACGTGTTTTTTGTCTCTTACTCATCAGAAACGTGGACACTATGCTCCCACATACTTTATGCAACAATACTTCCTTGGCATTCCAGTGCCAGACTTTAAGGTAAAGCACCTAGACATTGCAGCAATAAATTATAGTGTGCAGGACTACATCAGATGTAGGCTATTCATGTAACGTCCTGAATTAAATAAAGAGAACCCACCTTCGGGCCTGACAGTGGATATAAGTGGTGTTGTGGGTTGTGGATTTATAGTTTAGGGATCAGTGCTTGGTGACTGGTGGTGAAGGGGTAGGGGCTGGGGTTGTTGGACCTCAGAAGAGGTTGATGAGTTCCTGTTTGGTCTGGTGGAGTACTGCTCGCACAGGAGGCGGATCATCTGCGCCAACGTGTACTGCGATGTTGTGCAGCATGGCGGTGACAAGAATTATGCTGCATCAATTGCGTGGTGACAAGCGCAGCCCCCCCGACGAACGATGAATACACCTGTAGCGGGACTTCCAGATGCCAAACACCCTTTCAACCTTCGTCCTGGGGCGTGTGTGGGCCTCATTAAACCTTTCCTCCTGTGGTGTTGCTGGGTTGGTTACTGGCGTCACAAGGTAACTCCGGAGAGGGTAACCACTGTCCCCTAGGAGGATGCTCGGACCAAACTCTCCTCTGCCTGCCTTCTGTCCCACAGCGGAGTTGGCCCATGTGAAGCTGTCATGTGTCCCTCCTGGCCACCTGGCGACGATGTCCGTGATGAGGTGGTCCACAACCACCTGGGTGTTGATGGCCGCGTAGTGCTTTCTACTGATCCAGCACGGATGCACCAGGCAGGGATTGTGGATGGGAATGAGGGTGCCATCCACCACACCGATCACCTGGGGGATCCCAACCACTACGCGGAACGCTTGATGGACCTGGCGGACCTCGTCCCGTGTGGTGGGCATCTTTATGTGGGTCCGGGCATGGCGCAGGAGAATCGGCCCTGGTGCGTGTGTGGGCCTCATTAAACCTTTCCTCCTGTGGTGTTGCTGGGTTGGTTACCGGCGTCACAAGGTAACTCCGGAGAGGGTAACCACTGTCCCCTAGGAGGATGCTCGGACCAAACTCTCCTCTGCCTGTCTTCTGTCCCACAGCGGAGTTGGCCCATGTGAAGCTGTCATGTGTCCCTCCTGGCCACCTGGCGAAGATGTCCGTGATGAGGTGGTCCACTACCACCTGGGTGTTGATGGCCGCGTAGTGCTTTCTACCGATCCAGCACGGATCCACCAGGCAGGGATTGTGGATGGGAATGAGGGTGCCATCCACCACACCGATCACCCGGGGGATCCCAGCCACTACGCGGAACCCTTGATGGACCTGGCGGACCTCGTCCCGTGTGGTGGGCATCTTTATGTGGGTCTGGGCATGGCGCAGGAGAATCGGTGTCCGTGACACCAATGCCTTGCTGAGGCTGGTGCCATCCCCCACCACCTCCAGGAAGCTCCCCACTGCGTAAAAACGCAGCGCAGCCAGAAGCTGCACCTCCGGGCTGAGGGCAAAATTGCAGTGGGTTGCTCTCTGGACATGTGGACACACCATAGTGATCAGCCATCGGATCTCCGCATGGGGCAGCCGGTACTTTGCCTGGACAGCCCAGTCTGACTAGCCTCGTAAACCAGCCTCCCCCGGAAATGCATTTAATTCATTTCTCAGGGGGAGTCTGGCCTCATCTCCGTTGTAACCGTTTCGCCGAAACACTCCGCCTACCGAGCCAATCAGTCCCTGATTGGCCAACGTGCTGTGATTGACACAGCATGTTGGCCAATCACGGACCGAAGAAGAACAGCGATAACGTCTTTTCCTCCAAGAAACTCAACAAGCGCCGACTCTTGCTCTAGTTTAAGTTCTGTAATTGATGGTATTTCATTTAGAACTTCCCTTACTGCTGTTTTTACGCCGCTGTTTGATAGCTCCGCCATGTTTGTTGTAGGTGAGTCCAGTCCATGTAGTGATGTTTTCAGGCCCTGATTGGCCAACGTGCTGTGTCAATCCACAGCGGCGACGCTGATTGGCTCGGTAGACGGCCGATTTCTGGCGAAACGGTTTCAACGGGGATGAGGCCAGACTCCCCCTGAGAAATGAATTGAATGCATTTCCGGGGGAGGCTGGTTTACGAGGCTACAGTCTGACAGCACATCCAGTGGGGAGAAGTGCTGACACACGTATGCATAGTCTGGCTCCACGCTCGGCGACGCTCTTGGTTTGCAGCGAGAATGGGGGAGCATACGTCAGTCCGACTGCCCCAAAGTCCGACAGCTCATTTCTCCGACTACTCATTCTACAGCATTAAGGTTAGGTTTAGGGTAAGGAAAAGGGTTAGGGCTACTTAAAAGTCGGAGAAATGGGAGGTCGGACTAATGGACGCAAAAATAAAGAAATGTATGGTCGGACAAATGGGTAGTCGGACAGACGTTGGTTTGCAGCGAGAATGTGCCACAGGGTTGTTGATGTTTTTTTTTTGTAGTACAATAAAATCATATGCACATGTGTGTGGAAAACTTAAACGTGTAATTCAAGAAGTTTTTTTTTCTCCACTATTAGCCTTTGATTCTTGCACCAGTGGTCCACAGCTATGAGCACATTTCAACATTGAGCATTGTTTTATTATTTCAAAAAGTGGAGGATATAAATTTCCCTGACGCAGCTTGATCGCTGAGCATTTGGTCGCTAGAGCACATTATTCCTCATATTTAGATTATCATTGTTCTTATTTTATTTTTTATTTCAACACATCATTTAATATGTTTTAAAATTCTAATTAGCATGTTTCCAAGCTTTTCTGTGTGTTCCAGGCCATGTTTGCAAAAATAAGCGTTACTCGGCGAGAATATCGCATTTTGGCAAACGCTGTCAGGGAGGATGCAAAGGGAGGGCTTTGGCTGGGATTAAATTCAAAATCAATCAAATATATTTTCAAAATTCTAATTACAGTGTTTCCAAGCTTTTCTGTGTGTTCCAGGCCATATTCGCAAAAATAAGCGTTTCATGGCGAGAAAAGCGCATTTTGGCAAATGCTATCGGGGAGGGTGCAAAGAGTGCGCTTTTGCTGGGTTTAAGTTGAAACTTGACCAAATATATTTTTTAAATTCTATTTAGCATGTTTCCAAGCTTTTCTGTGTGTTCCAGCCCATGTTTGCAAACATTTGCGTTTTTCGGCGAGAAAAGCGCATTTTGGTTATTTTAGTAAAAGATGTCATCTTGAGATTGGGAACTTTGGACCGCAAGTTTTAGAGTTGTTAGCTGTCTGCTGTGGGAGGGTAATTTATCTAAATTGTCACTTCATGGCAACACCTGAATTATTACCTGTGTTATTATTAATTAATTAAGTGGGGATGAAGTTTTCATGACAATTATGATGATTATCTCTAAAAGCTTTTTTCATGTATCCAGTGCGTGGTGCTTGATTCCTTGTGATTGAGTCACATAATTTATAAATTTAAAAAAAAAAAAGTTTTGAGGTTTTCCACATCCTACCATCCTCATATAGGCTCCACTTTGGAAAAAATCATTCATCCCATCTGCAGTCACATCCCTAAACAGTAGAAGAATCAAATAACCCACGGACTTGCTGCTATTTGTGCTTTTTATTTTTGTAAATACTTTTTATTGCCTTATATGGTGTTTTTATTGTGAATGATGTTTTTATTGTGATATGGTGTTTTTTATTGTGATTTTATTGAGTGTATGCAAGTGATGAGCCCTGTCGAAGAAAAATTTCTGCCACCCTTTGGGACAGACAATAAATTTATCTATTCTATTCTATTCTAAATCAAAAACGATATACGACCTGTTTGGCAAACACACACACAAACGCAAGCCTTTATTTTTCCAGTGAAAATCTGAGAACCTCTTAGAATGTGTGCAAATGTAGAGCATGTTGAGGCAATTTTAAAAGCCCTGAATATCATGACATTGTGGTGTGTTTTTGGGTTCAACTTTCACTTAATCAGTTTGTACAGTAATGTGTGTGGGTTCCATCTGCTGGACTTGATCTGAAGGAGGTAAGATGTGTAAACTGGATCTCACAGTTGAATTATGCATTGACATCAGTTTAAAAAAGGGGCAAAAGAACAACAGATGTGCGCAGCAATCTGTTGAGATTTTGGCGTTGGGTAAGTGAAATCCTATTTTAAGTGTCTATACCGGGGATGGGTTTTAACACCAGGTGTAAATGTAATCCAGCTAATTCAGCACAGAGACACATGCCAGATATGCGACACATGCCTGTGCCAGTTGGAAAGCAGGCCACAGTGAAAGAAAGAGGAAGCATCGAGGGATCATATCCATCCATTTGTTATTTCACCACTGATTCATATTGCTGCTTGAGTCAGAGATCTGGCAGCCTCGTCCACAGGGAATTAACGCAGTAGAGACTGAGGGATGGCTGCTGAGGAGAAGGAAGAGCTCCACCTAGTGGGGGGAGAATCTGTAATGAATCCAAACACGCACGCACGCACACACACAACAAGTGAGAGAAAAAGATGATAAAAACACACCCTTTTCAATTAACTGTGGAACACTGGGTATGTTTGTAAAATTGCTGTAAGTCTTCCCTTAAATTCAGTCAGTTATTCTTATGTTCCCACAGACCTGCTCCCACATCTAACATTGTTTTCCCCAAAATTAAGCTCTATGTTTCCACGTTCTAAGATTTATTTTCAAAATTAGGCCATACGCTCCAAATTTAGATACAGGCAGTTAGGGTTAGGGTTAGACACATTAGGGACTAATTTTGAGAAAAATCTTGTGGGAACATAGAGCTGTGGGAACATAGGGCAGTGGGAACATATGGACCAAAACAACACCCTCTTTTTCTCTTTCTCTTTATGCTATGGTCACGCTGTGTTTGCTAAAGCTTAAACACATCATCATAGAGGTGTCAAACAGGTTAAGCTTGCCTGATGAACATGTCTTTTTTTTTAAATATATGAGTCGTCTCTCTAGGATGAATTCATCAGCCACAGCATTTGTGTCTCTGGCAGGGAAGAGTGTTTGTTTGGTAATATCTCAGGCTCATGTTGATGCTGCGCTGTGTGGAGAAACGTCTGCTGCGTGGCAGGTTATACAGCAGAGCTGGAGTTTGCCAAGTCGGGTGTTACTGTATCTACTTATAAGAGGAGTTCTTGGCAAGTGTGACGCTGTGACTCAGATAGATATATATGCGAGACACTGTACGCACACACTGTGAAGCAGATCAGTCACACTGCTCGTCAGCTGCACAGAGGCCAACAGGAGCTCTGAACTGACTCTGAAAGGACTGAACATGGCGACTGTTGAGAGGAGGATAGATGGGAATGTGCTTGACCTTCTGCCCTGTAGAGCTCTGATTTGGATATGATTTCGTCGGAATGACACCTTATCTGGCTGAGTATAAGGTCCAGATTGTAAAAAAAAAACAGTAATTGTCCTTTAATCCTCGAAGGATATGGGTAGGTGTAACAACCTGGCTCGGCTTGGCAAGGGAAGGTGGGAAGTAACATAAGAAAACCCAGATGTAAATAAGGGTACTAAATAAATGGTTTATTCAGTAGAAGTGGCAACAAGTGAGCTAAAAAAAAGTGGGAATGGGAATGTTGGTTAAAGGGATAGTTCACTCAAAATTCAAATTTCACTCATTATCTACTTACCCTCATGTCGACTAAGAGCTGTGAGTCGGGGCTTCAATACAAGAGGGACATTACAGACGAGCAGTATGGAGGTATTTGGATGTTTTTTGGTGTGTCTTTTTGGATGAAGAAACCTGGTGTCCATAGAGGGATAGTTCACCCAAAATTCAAATTTCACTCATTATCTACTCACCCTCATGTCGACTAAGAGCTGTGAGAATTTTCAGAGTCCTATGTGCCTTCTCTGAGTCACAGGGGGGGTCCATGCAGCAGTATTTGTCCATATAATAGTTGTCAATCTATGGACACCAGGTTTCTTCGTCCAAAAAAAAAACACCAAATACCTCCATACTGCTCGTCTGTAATGTCCCTCTTGTATTGAAGCCCCGACTCACAGCCCTTAGTCGACATGAGGGTGAGTAGATAATGAGTGAAATTTGAATTTTGGGTGAACTATCCCTTTAATAAGGAACTGAAAAACCCTAACCTAAATGGGATTAACTCAAAGACATACTATAACAACTGGCTGTGGCAGGATACCATAGACTAACTGTACGTTCACACCAAAAGCTTCCAAAGCGTCAAAAACGCCGGAAGTCAATTCATTTTCAATGAGAGCCCTGCGACACTGAGCGTCCAAAGCGTCAACAGGCGTTGCCGCGCTTCCAAAGCGTCCAAAGCGTCACTAGATGAGAAGTTGAGCCCTGGTCAACTTCATGGTAATTAGCTATGACGCGGCTAAGCGGCAACCTGTCAGAATAGAGATGTCCGTCGGCTGCCTTTTTTTTCTCTTTTTTTTGTATTTCGGCTCCCCAATTACCAGCGCGATCGAAGTTTGACGCCAGTCACGTGACGAGCGGCCAAAGCGGCTGATAATATTTGTCGTTTTGGGAGCTGTCCGCTCTGACGCCGACCCTCGAGCGTTTTTGATGCTTTGGAAGCTTTTGGTGTGAACGCACAGTAAGCTTTGTTTTCTTGTTCAGTGGACATTGCTCTGTACATTTATGATTATAAAATATTAAACTCGCACACAATAACACCTCCATCAACTTTGTGTGTACACATACACACACACACACACACACATGGGCACACACATCAGCAATCTGGAGCTGATCTGCTGTGGGCAGCCTCAGTGTGTCCACAGAGAGTAGTCAGAGAGCCAGGAAGGTGTTTACTGCCGTATACAGGGAGATTACACTGGTTATTGAGTCCTGATGCACACATGCACGCACACACACACACACATTGCACTGCCTCAACACCGCTTACACACAGAGGCTGATAACTCCTTGGTAGGTACGTACTGGACATTCAACAACCACAATTACACTCACTCATACAATACACATACTTATGTGTGGCAGCACATGCACATCATTACACAACACAATCTTGACATCAGAAATGCTCGCACTCAAAATGGAAGACACTAAAAGATAAAGATGCACACATACACACAGAGACAATAAGACATTCACACACACACACACATATCCACACAGCTGTTGTGGAGCTGATGGCCCATTATCTAAGCACTGGCAGGCCGACCATCAGTGTGTGTTTGTGTATTTATGGATAGCACACCTCCCACTGTGGCTAGAAGCTTTCTAGCCAGTACATTTACTCCATGTTTACACAAACACACACATGCACTAATGCACTTCTGTTTACTGCGATGTATGAGGTGTCTCAATAATGCACACTTATCAGGTTTTTCTTAGCTATTTACACGATGAAACATAAACTGAAGTTGCATTTATTGCAGTAACTGCGTTCAAATTCAGCTCTTCATTTATGTAAACAGAAATTAAAGGTAAAGTAAAGTGTGTAGTCAGTCGGTCTAGCTTGGTGTTGACGGATGTGGTAGCTCAGTGACCTGGCTTACTGTAACACATGACTACAGGCAGGTGCTGAGCATGATGGCTGTCTTCCTGGTAAGTAGCCTAGATGAAAGAATGCATAACATGGCCTAGTGATTCAAATTAAAGCCAGATGCAATGATGTTGATAGGTTTTCAATGTAGTGAGTCACAGCTGGTGATTTGAGTGGGTTCCTGGGAAATTCAATGGGTCCCCACCAGGGTTGTCACGATGCCAGAATTTCAGTAGTCAATACCAGTAAATTTCCTTGGTTCTCGATACTTATTTGATACCACAATTAAAAAAAAAAAAGAACCCATGTTCTTCTGACTGTTTCACGTCAAACTTGACTGTATTTGAGCTCCACTGAGCTTCTCAGGCAGAAACATGAAGTAAGAACAGAGTTAAAATGGTAAATATAGCTCAAAACAAACAGAAAGTCTTGTAGTCATTCATTACTTTCATCCCTCAAGTAGTTCAACCAGAGAACTGTTGTTCACATTCATTCACTTTCAGGGTGTTTCCACATACTAGTGCGAAAATGTTCGACTTGGTACTGAAGTGTTGGTCCTCGTGATAATGCTAGTTACTGTGATGAGTTGTTCACAATGTATTGTTTTTCATGGGAAAAATGAGGTGCGTCCCCGGGATCACAGCCATACCCCTCCATCCAATCCCCTCGCTCAATTTGATCTCCTGCTCCTCGTCCCGACCCCCTTCCATATTTGAAAGTACCAGTGTTTTTTAAGGCCCTGGGAAATTCAGCCATAATACATTGAATACATTCATTCAGCAGCCTCTGCCTGCCCCACCGACAAAGGCGGAAAGAAAGTGCAAGTCTGGTATTGGAAAAGAAGAGACGAGGAGGAGATGCAACCAAACGAAAGTAAACATCAGGTCATCATTTGACCGATGGAGAAAGCTCCACCAAGATATGAGTGATGCTGATACAGCGGAGGTTTAGAAATAAAGATAAGGCATGATAATTGTTTTTTATGTTTTAATACCAACTAAAACAACTAATGTACAGAACTAACCAGGTTTTTGTAACTGCTCATATTCATTTGAAAGAATAAATTGATACTATACCTGACGAACGTAGCAAAATGACCAGAGTCTGCCAACGCTACGACTCTCCGGCCGCTGCTCCTCTGACTCTTTACATTAAACAGTGGAGTAGAAACACTGCGTCCTATCAGGGAAATAGCTCAGTCATGTTACTCCAAGCTGCAAATAGCTCACCATATGTCACCAGACACTAGAACAAAGCAATTAACCTGCCATGGCAAGCTTCCTACACAAGTACAAATAAAGGTAATTCCCAGTGCTGACTTCATCACACATGGAACCCACTCCAACTGCACCACATTCCAGCTGGCGTCTACACAACTTACAATAAAACACTGACAATAACAAGACAAGAAGTCCCCAAACAGTGTTTCACCTGAAACAAATTTCACATAAACAAATTTTAGCAGCCTAGTTCTCCAGTGGGACAAGGCCCTTATTTATAATGGCTCAGGAGCCGGAGCTAATAAAGGAACACACACATGGATGTAACCAAAATAAAGGAATTTTATTTAACGGGAATTAGTTCTTACTTGACTAAGACAACAAGAATTTCAGAAGAAGAAAGAAAATCTGGTGGATGGTGCTAGGACCAGGATAACAGAGAGAGAGAGAGAGAGAGAGAGAGGAAAAATAATAGAAAGCAGTGCAAAGGAGGAGGGAGCCTCCAGAGAGCTAGAGAATGTCTTTTAGGACAGTTACCATCTCACTTGAGGTGTCAAACATAATGTCCTGCAGGCCAAAACTGGCCCACCAGAGGGTCCATTAAATTCCTGGTTGTTAATGTTTTGTAAAAGGATAGTTCATAAACTGTAAACATCTTAATGTAGGTTGTGCGTATTTGCACTAAAACAAAGGGAGTTATTTATAGGTTATTATGCTATTATTTTATTAGTCCGGTCGGGCGCGTGGCGTCTGTCCGACTACCCATCTCTCCGACCATACATTTCTTTATTTTTGCGTCCATTAGTCCGACCTCCCATTTCTCCGACTTAAGTAGCCCTAACCCTTTTCCTTACCCTAAACCTAACCTTAATGCTGTAGAATGAGTAGTCGGAGAAATGAGCTGTCGGACTTTGGGGCACCTAAAACTGAGATCAAATTGCACCGTATGTGGACCCTCAACTAAAATGAGTTTGACACCCCTGATCTAAACAATAAGTGTCAACTGTCCTGAAATACTACTGTAGTCGATACCTCAATAGGTTGAGCAGGCGTCCCATATGGGGACAGCTCTCCATTCCGACGCACCTCCACTTCGACACCCCGCTGTTCCGAAACACCGCTGTTCCGACAGCCTCCGCTCGTGCTGACAGCTGACTGAGGGAGATGCTTTGGTTGGGCTTAGGCAATGAAGAAAGGAGTTGGTTAAGTTTAGTAAAAAGATCAGGTGGAGGCTAGACAGGCTAGAAGCAGAATGAACGTTAGGTCTTTATGTCATTAATATGAAGTATTTGCTTGTTTTGCAGTTTATTATGCACATGATCCGTTTCCCCCAGTAGCCTTTTCGAAATAGCGGTGTCTTTAGAAAAAAAAGAAAACCCCGCTATTACGACGAATGGAAGTCTATTGTCGGAAAGGCGGGGCTTCGGAAAGGCGGGGTGTAACCGTCCCATATACAGTGACTCATGTCCTCGCTGCAGCCGGCTACAGTTGGATTCCTCTGGTGTGCCCTTTGCTGCATGTCATTTCCCCTCTATCTGCCTCCCCATTTCCTTTCTATCTATATTGTCCTGTCAATTAAAAAGGAAAAAAAAAACTTTGAAAAGCTAATATAGTTAGTTTTACTGTGGTATGAAATACTCATAGCTGCGAAGCGCCGAGCTGTTTCCTTTCGGGGGCCCATGTTAAAGTAACATTGCGGAGTTTTTTCGGCCTTAAAATAATGTTTCCAGACTCATTGCAGTGATAGAAAAATGGTTAATAGGATGAATGGTGCTGCTGCCAAGGTCTGAGCGGGGTCGCGTCAGCTGAAACTGCACTATGTAACTTCCCTGCACTGGTGCGAAACACCGTTTTCTCCCGCACTGAGCTGAAACTCCGCAATGTTGCTTTAACTGACTGTGTCGTTCACACCACATGTCCTGCAGCGATCGTTTCGGTGTCTGGTCTATTTTGTGCACCAGCTGTGAGCGATCGCGTCAAGCCGGGCAGGTCAAACAAAGAAACACGAGAGAATCCGGTAAAACCTTTAAAATCAAAACAATTTTCATGATAAAACACTGCAACTAATGCGTGTGCGTTTTCGTGTAAACAGAGCACAAGAGAGATGGACACACACTTACAAACATTCAGAGGCGCTACACTTCACCAGAACGTTATTTCACACTGAAAACATGATTTTAAAAAGATTAATTTTATCTTTGATTTTGTCTGAAAAATTTATTTTTCCAAAGACAGGAATTGAAAAGGGGGGTCGTCTTATATTCAGGGACATCTTTTGGGTCAATATGCGTCTATATACAGTATGTCTTCAGTTGAATAAGCCTGTTCTTTTGTTGTCTTAGAATATTCATTAAGTTTGTTTGCATGTAAGCCTTGAAGCTGACAATCTGATAAACACACCAGAATTGTGTGTGTGTGTGTGTGTGTTTGGTGATATCACCACTCAGATCATCTCCAGTTGGAAGGAAGACACTCTGAGTTGACGCACAGTTTAATTTCATCATCAGCTTTTTGCTGTTGTACTCTCTTTCTTGTTGAGTCAGTCAACACTGATAACTCTCTCTCTCAGCTGAGAGCCCCAGGTTACAGACACTGTCATTTGAGAAGAATAACAGAATCAAAAAGTCAGTTTGAGGAATCGTTGTCATGTTTTTCTTTCTTTTCCACTTTTGAAATTCTGCATTTAACTAAACTTATATTTCTGTTCTTAATTAATGCAGAAAAAACAAGTCCACTTACCAACTAACATATCTGTTCCCTCTCCAGTAATTTCTAATACACTTTAAAGGAGCAGTGTGTAGAATTCACTGACATCTTGTGGTGAGGCTGCAGATTACAGTCAACTGTAAATCCCTCTCTTCACCCACTACTGCGTGTAGGCAGGAGAACCAGTGTTGACACATGTGAGGCTTTCGCTTAATGATCCAGTTTGTCCATTCTGGACTACTGTAGGATCATATCACAGTAAGATCAGATAATATTACAGTCACCTTACTTTGTGAAAGGATAAGATGCAACTTCGTTGATCCCAGAGAGGGAATCAGTTAAAATCACTACAGGTCGGTCTTGCCTGGTCCAACATGGCAGCAATGTCGATGTACCATCAGCCAGCACAGCATAAATATATTCATGCATATGCTCATTCTAAGCTAACAAGGTAATTATACACACAAAAACACACTTATGAACATCATAGCTTATTGTTACGCCAGCAGATCCCTCGAGATGCTACACACTGATCCTTTAATGCAGTGTGTGTATCTGTTCTTTAAAAACTGTTATGTTGTGCATGAACTATGAGGACTGAGAGGATATGATAGGGATCTTAGGATGCAAAACATGTTGTGCATTTCTCTCTCTCTCTCTGCGTGTTTCACATTGTGCAGCTGAAGTCTTCACACTAATTAGCTTTTAATTTGGTATTTAATTGTGCCTTGTGCTGCACTGGAAGTGATAAGGACATGTTCCAGCTCTGACGGTTCGACTGCAGTTATGGCTGTGAGCGTATGCTGAACTGCCATCAGGCTGACTAACTGATAAACAAGTGCATGTTGGAATGGGGGTTATTTTTCTTTTTATCAGGAAGTGAACTCCACTCTGAGTAGAAGATAGAGTTGTTTGGACACTATTAGAGCACCTCTTAATACTGAGATCAAAAGGAATGGTTAGACTTGTCCTCAGTTTTCAACAGATAAAGTCTGTGCGTCGGTGTTAAGCCAGTGAATTAAAGGCTTTTTAACTTACAAAACAGTGTGCCTTGGTAATTTCTTGGGTATGACCCAGTGAACACTAAACTGAGGAAAAGTCTTACCATTCGTTTTGATTTTATGATGTGACCCTGGATCCAATGAGCTCCTGTTTTGTATACTTTCACTACTGCAGCAGCACTCCGTAGCCAGCCCATTGGCATTTGATTTTTTTATTTTATTTTAATTATTATTATTTATCTCTTAATACTGTTCACATTCTAAGATGATAATAAAAGTAAGTATGAAATAGAAGGGGAAATGATTTTAATTGGCATTTGAATATAAACAACTGTAAAACTGTTCAAGAATTGTGTCTGTATCGTCTAATTTTATTATTATTATTATTTATTTTGGGGGGAAGATGCATGGGTTTTAGAGGGGCGTCAGCATCTTAATGGGTTTATATCCATAATCTGGGGGTAATCAGTAAATATATATATTTTTTAATCTGGATTCAGGAGAATTACTGATTGTGAACTGTGCCTCTTACACTACCTGCATTCGTGGTTCTCCTTTAAGTGAATGCTTGTCTGACTGATCCTGCCTCATCTGTTTATCGGTAATTATGTGGAAATCGAATAAAACAGTTGATCACAAAAAAAGAAAGGAGGCATTTTTTTTAAAAAGTGCTAAATAACATGAACACTTGGTTAATTGTGCAGGACTCCAGTTAACTTTAACTGCTAATTTAACTTTAACTTCTTCTTCTTCTTCTTCTTCTTCTTCTTCTTCTTCTTCTAGTTTGTTTTGTTGGCTGGGTTGAACAATAATGTCCTGTCTGTTTTCTGTGAAAGCTGCAGTGTGCTGATTTGTCCTCCAGGGGGCTCTGTGTGGTCGTGTGTCTCCTGTCTCCGGCTCCATGTCAGGGCTCAGTGCTGCAGTGGTTATGTGGTGGTTAGGAGCTGGGCGAGTCACCGGTTTTACAGCATGCACGGCGAACCTCTAGGTGTCACCCATTATCTTGCTCTGTCTCCATCTAATCCAAACCTCCCCATGAAACTCTCACCAGCTCTCCATGCCTCTTCACAGCAGCTATTTCCATCTGCTTCCACACCAGATTTTTCCCATCAGCAACCAACGGATCCAAGTTTGATCCTTTTGTGAGTCAGATTGCCGACAGACTGCAGAGCCAGAGACAGAAACCCTGGTTTGCATCGAGCCGTTCAGCATTTCACATATGAGCAGGAGGGTATTACAGATTTCAAACATTGACAAAAAAAGAAAATGCTTATGTGGAGATGAGGATGAAAGGTGCGGTGTTCTTCTAGACTTTATAGTGAACAACAGTCTATGATACTGACTGCAAGATTTTCAATCAGGTGTCACATATCTTCTTGTATACTCATTTTACAAAGATCTAAGAGAAATCAGTTCAACTAGGACCCAGAGCCAGAGCACATTCATAGCCAGTGATAAGTTGTTGTTCATCCATCCTGATCTGATCGACCAGTTCATTGACTAAATGTATTGAATGAGAACATTAATGAATTCTCCTCCTGCCCAGTGTTTTGTCCCACACATCATTTCAACTCATACAGCAAAGGTTTCTGTGCGACATGAGGGACCATCATCAACAGAAAATGCATGTTGTTAAAATTTATTGTTTTTGTCTTTTTGTTTTTTATGTTGTGTTTTTATCCACAAATCAAATATGCCTTTTGTACCTGTCTGTCTTCATTTTTTTGTATTCTCTTACATCATCCAACACTCTCAATTTCCTTGACACCAGAGTAAAGAAATCACAGCAAAACTGAATAATGTTTGTGTATTATTTTATTTGTGTACCCTCCCCTTCCCCACAACAGATCACAAAGACAAGTGTCCATTAATATATTCATGTATACATATCGTAGTGACAAATAAAAAAAAAAATCACAATACAAAAGACAATTTAAATACGTAGAATGTCAATCGCATGTCAAAGTCTTGATTCAATGCTTCTTTACTCAACATGCATTCAAAATATAAAAATAGACTTCTGATTAAGTTTATATACACTTTTTTTTTTATAAATATAAGTATACAAATGTATTTTTAAAATACAAAGATAAATACAGTCACATAGTGTACATTGTGTACCAAACCAACAATTACAAACATTTTTTTTGGATAATTAGCATTCACAAAACACAATTATTACATTAGAAATGCAACTTTAACGACAATTGCAGTTTTTGTCTTTGTTTCTCATTTCGGGCTTACTTCTTTGTCCTTTTACCACTCACAGTTCCTCGCTTTTATTGTGAAAGTAAAAGGAAGTAGTCAGTGGGTGGTGAATAAATATAGGGGAATAAAAAAAAAGAGGAAGTCTAGCTCTGCCGGACATCCTGTAAGAGTTTGTTGATCTCAGCCACCAGTTCGCTGGCGTCCACCAGTTCGTGCCGGCTGTCGCTGCGTTTGCCCTGCAGGTGGCTGAGCACAGAGTCAAAGTCGTCCTCCTCGTAGTTCTCTGGGATCTCCTCCATGGCGGGCAGCCACTTGGAGGACGGCCCCGGGAGCGGGACCGGTACCGCAACGGGGGCCGGGGACGGCTGCATCAGAGTGGGGCTGACCAGCGCCGTGAGCAGCGGGCTGCTGTGGGATTTAGGGGCGTGGCTGCTGTTCTGAGGGCTGTTCTTGGGGGCCTGAAGCCCCTTGTGGCTGTTGCTCTGGGAGCCCAGCTTGGTGCTGGGTTTCAGGGTGTGGTAGCTGCCCCCCTGGTGGTGGCCGGACGGGCCGATGCTGCTTCCCGGGTTCTGGAAGTGGGTGTTGGCCGCCCAGGCCGCCACCCCCTGCTGGTGGACGGAGGGACTGGGCTTGCCCGGTAGGTGTCCCCTCCTGCGATCTAAAGAGCCCGTCATGGGTACACCCACGCCGCTCAGGCTGGTCCCTTTCTGGTTCTCGTTGACCTGGACGTACGAGTCCAGACCCTGGGGCAGCAACCTCTGGAACACGCTGCTCATCTCCGACAGCAGCGACGTGGTCCCGCACAGGTCTTCGTCTCTGTCCCCGCTCCCGCCGCTGCCCTCTCCCCCATCCTCTTCTCCGCCGTCCTCACCGCTCAGGTCCTTGCCGAAGGTGGAGAAGCTCTGGTTGCGGGCGGTCCCGGCGTCGGTGCAGGGCTGCGGAGTCTTTTCCTGTGCGAGGTCGGCAGCTTGACTGGCCTCTTCCCCGGGGATGTACAGGTTGCTACGGTAGTCGGAGGAGGACGAGGCAGGGGAGGCCAGGGGGGGCATCCAGCACTGATCTGAGTGACCCAGGACACGACACTCCTCCGTACAGAGCCTCATGGCTGCATAGAAAAGACACAAAAAGAGAAAAACTCATTAGTAATCAGGAACTTGTCAAACCAGTAACAAGAAGAAAGAATCAAAATAGGCAAAGTCTATGAAACTAACTTTTTGTCATTTGAAAACCTGGCACCAACAGGCTAAAGAAACAATTCATTTAGCATCAAAACTGTTACCAAATAATTTACTGTTGATCAAATTATCAATTAATCGAGTGGATATGAAGCAGTGAACCAATATGATTGACTACATGGATTTTCACTCTGCATTGCCAGTTATAGAAGAAAAATCAAATATAAACATATGGGGAGACAAAAGTCTTTGGTAACAATGGTGCTGCCATGTGGTTGGTTGTCTTAAGACTAAGACTAAAGTCTGGAGCTGCTCAGTCTGCTGCACTGACCGTCTCAGGAGGAATGGTAGGGCAGGTACAAAGACATCAACTATGCCCTTACAAAAAATTGTACATCATCATTGACTGCGCAAACACCACAAACCCTCGTCGTGAGGCCAATGCAAAGACAATAATCAGAGTCAAACTCAGCTTCACAATTATTTTTGATCAATACTGAGATTGCAATTATTTAACACAATTGCTCACTGATTTTGGAAGCAGTATTATACTGAGAAAAGAAAAGAAAATTTGTTGAAACAACAATTGGCACAATAGCCTTTTTATCTCTGTCGTGTTTTCATATTGTGTCTTGTCATAGAATGTAACTGGAAATCAAATTGGAATAATTGCAAAGCCCTGACAATGGAAAGGTAAAAGAAACTGATGCAGCTAAAGGTTTTCATTATACACAACTAAATCATCAAATGTATCTAGCAGAAGATAAATACAGACGTATACTGTGTTGTGGCTGCTACTACATGAGTGCAATCCATAGAACCATGAGTGCAATCAAAGGGATGTGAGGACGACTCCTGACAGAGTCTTTTTCCGTCCATCCTGCCTCTCCTCAGGTGTTTTCTGCTGCATTGTCTCAGGAAACACAGTGGAAATCTGCCCTAATTAGTCTGAAAGGCTCCCTGCAGGAGCACTGCCTGCTACCTTCAAATGTATTTACCACATAGAGACAATTCAGCAAGGCCGATCAATGCTTATTACCCATTCAAAATAACTCCTCCTCTAAAAGCCCTGCATTTTTCCCTTTCAAGTCGCCCTTTTCAATATTAAATCTTCAAATAGGAAATCTCTGAAGAATAAATTAGACAAATCAAATATGCCAACTTAAAGCCTTCATTAAAGGAGCGCGGCGCTTTTCAGCCAAGCTATTGAGGGACTTCATTATCCCCTCATTAACATGAAAGGAACATTTATAATACATCTTAGAGCAGATGAAATGTGCATTTGGATGCACTGGAAGGAGAAAAACAGCGTGGGGGCAGCGGCAGATTGGGTGCCCTGCTGATGAAAGACTAAAAAATGAAAGATTTAACTCGACTGATTTGTGTGCAAAAATGAAAGAAATAATGTGTCAGGCAAACATTAACTGAAAGCCTGTCTGACTGACTGACTGCAGTGTCAATTCAACTCATTTACTGACTGATTAACGTGCCAATAAATTATCAGGCTGGTTCATTTGGGGAATACATGACTGAGTTGCTGCTGAGTGTTTAATGTGGAGCCTTTTTTTTTTTTAATATTGGATTTTAACATAAAACAGCTTCTACTTTTATTTCTGGCATGGAGCAGCAGCCTACCTCATAGGCCTAAGACACACATTACCTCAGTAATGAAAACACAGTTTTAGTGTTTGTAATTTTTTTTCCCCCACAACTGAGATTTATCTTTTCATTGTTTCACTCATCACTGAATTTCTTAAGTACAATTCGACTGTAGAATTATTTCAAAAAATGTTTTCTTCTGAGGAAAACGGAGCTGAGCACTTGCAGTCTTACTCTAAATTAACTCAGATTTCCTATCTGAAGACAGCTGAGGACTTAACTGCTTTGTGCAACACAGTCTGACTGGTTGTTGTATCTAAACCACAGTCAATGGCTCAAGAACACTGAGGCAACTTTCCCCTGATCACTTGTTACAGGAAGCAGCAGAAGCTGAGATTCAACAACCAGATCCTACACTTCCCATAATGCAACCAAACGACACTCCTTTTACCTGCCTTAGAAAGTCACCACTGTGTGCAGTACGTGTCCTCCCACACCCCTGCCTGTATGTGACAACACTGTTTACTCTTCATTCATTATGCAAAATCGGAACAGGGTCAGGCCTGACATGCAGGTTATTTTTAGCCAGTGTTCAGGTGACTATGAAGAAGCTGCTGTCAGTGCTCTGACCATCTGTACATCACTGTCTGTGGATCCCAGCTAACAAAAAATCTCCTTTCTGTCATAACATTACATTTAATTGAGATTTTTCTTTTCTTTTCATCAAGGTATTTTTCCCTTTCCACCCACTTCCATCGATACAGTGTCTATACCACTTATCTGTGCAGGCTGGAGCCAGTCGCAGCTGGCATAAACTGGTCAGGTCAGCAGTCACAGGGCCACATAGAGACAAACAACCTCACACACTCAACGACCAATTCTGAGCTGCCAATTAACCTAGTGTGTGTGTATGTGTGTTTGGACTGTAGGAGGAAGCTGGAGAACTAGTGTCACTGTGTGTTTTCGTTTCCTGCTATGATTCAAATGTGTTTGGACTGCAGGAGGAAGCTGATCATTTGAATCAGGTGTGTTGTAGCAGGAAACTTCTAAAACATGCAAGACAGTGGCCCTCAAGGACTGGAATTGGGGAACCCTGCAATGTAGACACAGGCAACAAGCACAGGAGCATTAGACTAGTACTATCTCAATACGATCTCAATCCATGCTGTCACAGATTGTTTTTTCGGAGCTGAAAACCACATCCTTAGTAACTTTGTAAGAATAACCATGACTCCAGCTTTTGTTTCAAACTTAATCAATCTTCTCATCATTCTCTCAAAGGGCAAACAGACAACAAGAAGAAAAACCACCCTCCAAAGTCTAAAAAGACTCTTAAAAGAGGGAGAACAACGCGGCTGCTATTAAGTTCTTATCTTTTTCAGTAAGTGTGGTATTTTCTTAAAAGTGTTCTTCAGTGCATCAAGATGAAGCTCAAAGACTTTCTACCTCCTTCTCCCTTTGTGCAACCTCTGCTGCCACATCCAGCTGTAATGACAGGGCACCGGCTAAACACTGTTTGAAATCATCTATGCTGCAGTGGACACAGGGGCGGGAGGCGGCGTGGACATATGGAGGGAGAAAGGTGAGCTTTGAGATGTAATTATGCTCTTCAGGGAGCGCAACTCAGAGCCGACTCCATAGCAACTACTCGTCACATGGCAATTAAATGCCTCCTCTTTTTTTTTTTATCAGAGGAGCACAAGGACATCATTTTGGACAGCTGAAAGTGAAGGCTTGAAGGTGGGGGAAAAAAGAAGAGTGACTAACGAGCACAGCTCCTCCACAAAGCCATAAAGGAAAGGGGAGGGGAGGGGGGAGGAGGTGATAGTGATGAGATTGTCTGCCCGTCTGGGTCTACTTTAATTGGGATGTAGCTCAAATGCAGTGTCTGGTGATGGCTGTGTGGGAAGCTGGCTGGAAAAAAAAAGAAGAAGCGGGAGCTCTGGGAGGAGAGGGATGATGCGATAAAAGCAGAAAACCCGGAGACAGGCCGACGGACGAGAGGAGCCACCGAGTGTGACCCCGCTACCTCCAACTGTGAAACCCTGCCGGATATTTGATGAAGAGTCTACATAAGAGTCTACGGAAGTCAATCAATGTTCAACAAGTGCAGAGAATGGAGGATCAGATGATCAGAAGAGCTCCATGACGGCGAGGGGAGACTGAGTGGTGACGTGTGAACTAGGGCTGCAACCAACCATTATTTTCATTATCGATTCATCTGTTGATTATTAAATGGTTAATCTATTAGTAGTTTGGTCAATAAAATGTTGAAAAATGTCAATCAGTGTTTCCCAAACCACAAGATGATGTCTTCAAATGTCTTCTTTTGTCCACAAGAGATATTCAGTTCATTGTCATAAAGAAACCAGAAATATTCACATTTACGAAGCTGAAACCAGAGAATTCAGACTTTTTTTCTTCAAAAAAACAAACAAATAACTCAGACTGATAATTTGATTATCAAATATTAACTTAATAATTGAGTTTTGATTGATTGATTGATTGATTGATTGATTGATTGATTGATTGATTGATTGATTGATTGATTGATTGATTGATTGATTGATTGATTGGTTAAATGTTGCAGCTCTAGTGTGAACAGGCCCATGCACATGCAGGCAGCTTGCCATGCTGAACACAACCGTCATGCCAGAAATGCTGGAGAGCAAGGTGGGTGTCTCCACCTGTTAATAGGATGTGGATTCCTGTGAGGCATCCTGTTGATTTCTATTCTTCCAAAAGTGATAAAATAATATTTGTTTTAGATTACCTTTATTTATTTATTTGCTTATATTTTCAGTATGGGTCACTTGTCCTGCAGTGATCCCTCTCTGCAGCTTTAAACGTGCATGTCCAAACTATTCCACAAGGGGCCGTGTGTGGCTGCAGCTTTTTGGTTCCAACCAATCAAGAGCACACAGTTTGGACCAATCATCTGTCTGAAGACTGAGATCGGTTGATTAAATGAGTCGAGCCTGGTGTTCTGCTGCTTGGTTGGAACTAAAAAAAAACTTTGTGGAATAGTTTGGACATGCCTGGCTCTAAAACCTGACTGCACTGTGAAACAACATCCTCACTTCTCCTCCTATCGCGGCCCAGCTTAATTTCTGTAGGGCTTGCTCTGGGTGAAATCAAGGGTGTGTCTAATCACTCATTCATTCACTCCTCCCTGAGCACTCTGCACAGAGTGCAATGTAGAGGAGCTGATTGGTAAGATGGAAAAACACTTTCAGACGCTACTTGGATAATTTCCCCTGCAATGTTATTTTCTTGTTCCATCTTTGAGCAATGCAAGAGGATATAAGTAAGTTGTACAGCGCTTTTCATGATGCATTATGGGAAACTATTAATGTATCATTATTATCACTAGACATTTGGGCTGCACTACAAAATGGCAACTTAGTGAGTTACTTTGGACACTGCCTAAGTGTGTATCATCCTCCATGGTTCATGTTATATTATGTTCAGTTATGCTATGCCTTCTTATGTTATGTTGATGTCTCTCATAATTAATTACACAGACATCTCTTGTTGATTGTGAATCTTTTAAATCATTGTTGATTGGTCAATATGATGATCAACAGAAAATTAATCAGCAACAGCATTTAGTAGTAATCAATAAGAAAATCATTTTTAAATCACTTTGTCCAAGTGTCCTGCATGTCTTCTTCAACCTACATGATGATATGAACATCCATCATGGTGTTGGTAAGATAACTCAATAATAATGTGAATGCTACCTTGTAAAAACAGGCACACCTGATTAAGATCCAGTAGGGACACAGTCAGGGGATGATGGGAAATGAAGGGAGGGGCTGTGAGGTGTGTCTGATGGGGGGGGGGGGGTGTACCTGCATGCGGTCTGTGCTGGCCATCAGGGGCATATATCTCAGTAAAGCCCTCACCGAGGAGCCTGTCCATGGGCGACTCTCTGCCTGGCTCGTAGTCGCTGTCCCCGGCCTCGCTGTCTCCACGTCCGCTGTCCTTCAGACTGAACTTATCCATCTCGTTCAGGGCGTATCTGCACGGAAGACACACAGGGGGACTTGATACATCTCTCACAGACGGTTCATCATCGACAATAATATAATCAAACGGTAAAGGGGAATGATGTGCTACAGATGGATAATAAGGTGCACGGAGAGCAGAAGGGGTTTTACATAAAATTATGCAAATGCGCAGTTATTGAGCAAACAGTCTGACTCTACAGCAGGAAGCTACTGGATACGGATGTTAGGGGGCTTTATGACAGAACAGACAACAGAGAAAATCATGTGGAAACGTTTCATCGTGATGTCACAAAGGGGTACGCGTACTTCTCAACTTACTTCCGTTGACAAGTCTGACAACGAAAGGCTTTCAAAAGCATCATTTTTTTCCCCTTTTGCACTCGCATTACCTGTAGCTCCTGGTGTATTTGTTGCCTCTGAAGCTTGGTCGTGGCTGGTACTGGCCCTGATGGAGCATGGACAGAAGCTGTGAGACTTGCTACAATCCCAAGAGAAACAAAAAAAAAGACAAAAAAGAAATAAAAGGACAAAAATAAAAGGAAAAAATGAAGAGGGGGAAAATGAATGGAGTCAAACAAGCAAGACCACAAGACAATGTAAAAGGTGGGGGTGGGGTGGGGGGATAATGTAGGTGTGTGTGTATGTGTGTGTTGAGGGTGGAAGGGATTGGTATGACTTTTTTTGATTTCTACTGAATGTGATGGTCAACAAAAACATGACATAAAAGGCTGGAGGTAACAGGATGTGGGAGTGAGGGATAAATTCATAACAAATACTACATATAAGACAAATAAAACCTGCATAATACAAGTGTATTTGTATATGTCATATGTTTAGCATTTGAATTAAAATGTAGGTAATCATGGTTTAAGGTAAATGAAGCCTATGTGGCATTATCTTACCTCTACAGGGGGCGTGGCGTGGGCTAACTCCAGGGCAAAATTCTCCGGCACGTGATTGGAGGAGATGGTGACCAGGCTGTTGAGGGACTGGCGGCTGTGGTGGCTCTGCCTGCTCCCCAGGGTGCCCCTCTCGGGCGTCGGGGACGCCGACGGGGAGCGAGGGTGCGCCCGTACCGGCAGGGTCCCGTTGACGGTGGGGACCAGGGTGATGTCGGCCTTGTGGATCTGCCTGGCGGGCTTCTTGGGGTGGTTCTGGTAGCTGTTCTCGGCCACCCTGCAGTTGTAGTTGTGCCTGGGGTCTTTCTTCTCGCGGCTGCAGCGGGCGGTGGCGAACATCACCATGACGATGAGCAGCAGAGCGCAAACGGCGCCCAGGGAGATGATGACGATGAGGGAGAGATCCATGGAGGCTTGGCTGGAGCCCGTTGGGTAGAGGGGGGGCAGGATGTCCATGTTCTCCTGCAGGGACAGCCTGAGGACGGCCCCAGTGGACAGCCGGCTGGTACCTCTGTCCTGCACTTCGACCCTAATCTCCATCACGTCCCGGGGGGCCTGCTCCAGGCTGGCGTTGGTTCTGAGCTCGCATCGCCGGGCGTCCATCACGAACAGCCCGTCCTCATTGCCGCCGACGATGGCGCAACTCAGTTCTCCATTGGCGCCGGCGTCGCGGTCGGTGACTTTGAGGGCGGTGATGAGCTGGCCCGGCGATGCGTACTTCCACACCAGGAGCTCGGCGGTGTGGTTCTGGAGGGACGGGGAGTGGATGACGGGCGGGTTATCGTTCTCGTCCAGGACGGTCAGGAGGACGGTGGTGTTGGCGGAGAGCGCGGGGTTTCCCCCGTCACGCGCCTGAACCGTGAACGCGATCCTGCTGACGTCTTCGTGGTCGAAGCTGCGCAAGGCGTAGATGGCGCCGTTGGACGGGTCGATGGTGACGTAGGTGGAGATGGGGCTCCCTTGGACCAGGGCGTCTATGACGGTGTACGTCACCTGGCCGTTGGTGCCCAGATCGGGATCTGAGGCCACCACCGTCATCAGGTAAGCTCCCGGAGAGTTGTTCTCCGATTTGAAGATCTCATAGTGGCTCTTCTCGAAACGTGGAGGATTGTCGTTTTCGTCCAGCACCTGAACGGTGAAGTGTTTGATGGTGGACAGGCTGGGGGAGCCCCGGTCCTCCGCGATGACCGTCAGACTGTACTCCGACCTCTTCTCCCGGTCCAACGAGATGTTGGTGAGGATCATGTAGTTCTTCTCGTGCGTCTTCTGGAGCCTGAAGTGGCCGTGGCCGTGCAGCCTGCACACGACCTCGCCGTTGAGCCCCGCATCGCTGTCGTCGACTCGCACCAGAGCTATGAAGGTGTCCACAGGGGCCCCCTCGGAAATGTAGGCCACTTCCTCTTTGCCGGGCGTCATCAGGTTGATGTTTATTTCCGGTTTGTTGTCATTTACATCGACCACCTTCACCACGATTTTGCAAAGTCCAGGGATGGAGTTGGGCCCCAAATCCTGAGCCTGAACATCGAGCTCGTAGGACGCGGTTGTTTCAAAGTCCACTTTTTTAATCAGAGTAATGTGTCCGTTTTCTGGGTTTATCTTAAACGTTTCCAGGATTTTGGGCGAGACGTGACTGCTGAAAGAGTAGACTATTTTCCCATTAGTGCCCTCGTCTGGATCTGTGGCGTTTAAATCAATGATTAGAGTCCCAAGGGGGGAGTTTTCCAGCAGATTGATGATATAGGCCTGCTCATCAAACGCTGGGCTGTTGTCGTTGGAATCAGAAATGCTGATTTTCAGCAGAGTGGAGCCAGACTTTGGGGGAACGCCGTTATCCGAGGCCGTGAGCTGGAGCTGATAGCTGGACTGAACCTCCCGGTCCAACTCCCTCATCACCACCAGCTCCGCGTACTTGGCACCGTCGGTCCGTGTCCTCACCTCGATCTTGAAGAAGTTATTAGGCGTTAAGGAATAAGTGTGCAAAGAGTTCTCTCCGACGTCCGCGTCCACCGCACCGTCCAGCGGGACGCGCGTCCCCACGGATGCGCTCTCGGAGATCTCGATGGGGACAATGGCGCGGGAGAAGTGCGGAGAGTTGTCGTTAATGTCCAGCACTTCCACCTCCACATGGAACAGCTGCAGGTACTCCGTGGGGAGAGTGACCACGTCGAATTCGATCGAGCAGTTAGAGTTTTTCTCGCAAAGCTTCTCGCGGTCGATTTTGGTGCCAATGCTGATCTCCCCGTCCTCCTCGCGGACAGACAGGAACGGCGTACTCCCCCGCTGCATAGCGCGGAAACGAAAGGTCAAGGAACTCGGTAGTTTGGATAAAACCCCGGCCACGTCCTCCCGTAACCGTGCAATAACTGTGCCCACTTTCTGCTCCTCGTAAACTTTATATCTCAAAGTCTTACCGGTGGCGCAGAGCGCCAGCGCGACCAGGACCAGGAGTTTGAGCAGAGGCGCGGAGCAAATATTTCCCTTGGTTTGGGTCATTTTCGCCCCCATCTTCTGCGCGCAGAGGTCGGTGATTACTTCCACAGAGGCAAAAATAATATCGGGGAGAGGGGAGTGAGGGAGGGGGGTAGGTTTCTTCTCAGAAGTCTGGCATGTTGAGTCATTCGCTGCTGCTGCTGCTGCTGCTGCCGCTCACTATCCGCAAAAAAACTCCGCAAAAACACAAAAGGGAATAAATAAATAAATAAATATATCTACACTAAACTGTTTCTTCGGTCAGACAGCATTCACGCACAGTCCAGCCGGGGCGCGCTCCTTTTCTTCTTTTTGTTGCATATATGTATATATCCAAGCATACATCCACCGCCGCCTGTGCGTGCGTGCGCCCTCGGTGAGTGAGTGAGAGTGTTTGTCTGGCTGAAGAAAAGGCGCAGCTCTCTCCACAGTCAGTCTGCGTGTGTGAGAGAGAGAGGAAGTGAGTGAGAGGGAGGGAGAGAGAGAAAGAGGAGGGGTGTGCGTGTGTGTGTGTATGTGTGCGCGCGCTCTGTCGTCTCCCCAGCCTCCCTTTTCTCCGCCCGCCCAGCACCCAAACTGCGTCTCCTCTTCACACACAAAACACTCTTCCATCCAACCCCCCTTCCTCCTCCTCCTTAAATCACCAGAATGGCTCCTTTACACAGCACAGGAGGAGGGAAGGAGGGGGGGGTGCTGATGGTAACCCCCCCGTCTAACTCTGTCCCTCTCTCTCCCCTCACTACCACCACCACCCTCCCTTAAACCCGACACAGAGAACACCCCGGCATTAAAAGTGTGTCACAACAATAGGTGCCAGAGGAGGAAGTATTCTCAGCTCAGGCACAGCCACTTTTTTTTTCTTAACACAGCCTCACACACTGACCCGCGGCAGACTTACATTGTTAAGGATTGCAAATCAGAACGTGTGCCAAGATGGGGTCCTTTTGTGGCGTGTGCGTAAAAAGACGCAACGCTCACAATAAAGGTGCCAAGCTCACCACTCACTCACTGGTGATCACGGTCCCAGGGCGCAAACTTTTTTTTTTCTTTTTTACACCTAGACTGTTGCAAATATTCCCTAACCATATCCCGCCGTATCCCGTGATACCCAAAAGCAAAACTGCTGCGCGCTTCCATCAGTTCATAACGTGATTATCCTAATATTTCCATAAATTTCTCTCCGCCGGTTTATGATATTGCTCTCATCCCAAATATATCCGCTCTCTCTGCTCCTCCTGCGCAATAATGCACCACAGTGATACCTGTCTGCCTAACCCCCGTCAGCCATTCAGATTTAAAGTTGGAGACATGTCGTGCCAATAATGAATCAGAGAAGTGTGGGTGAACGTCTCTGTTGGAGACCTGCGTGTGAAGAAGGAGGAGCACACAGGTCTTCTGTGGGTAAAGTGGCAGTTTCAGATGCTGCAAAAAGAACTGGCTCTGAAGGTGAGTCAGTCCACATTTAGACTGTGCAAAAGACCAGGTTTGGGTTCAGCAGCTAGGATAATTTTCTTCATGGCTTGAGGAGGAGGAGGAGGGAGATGTGACTGCTTAGAGTGACAGGTGGGTGAGTGTATGCTGGCCTCCAGCCAGAAGGGACCAGAGCCTCCTCATTGCACATTTCAAAACCACTGTTTGGAAAATCTATTTTTAGGAGATGCTGTTGGTCAGGTTGGAGAACTGGTTGAAAAAAAAAAGCTTCCTCATTAGAAAATGCTGCCATTCATTTCCACTGTTTGTATTTGTGAGAGTAAAATAAACTGATCTAAACGGATGTAACTTCATATCCTCAAACAAATATCTCAAACAGTTGGGGGGAAAAAACGCAATGTTTCCTCTTTGGGATCTGTTTACCAAAACAAAAAAACATGACAGGATGACTTCACAACTCATGAATCTCACTTGAACTCCTTCAAGTGACATTCTGCAGCCAAATGGCGTTCTCACATTGCGCCATGCGTGGTATACGGCGCTTTGTCATCTGCCCAGCTGACCCACACGTGTGCTCTTTTCATCCAAAACCTCCACCTCCTCCTCCTCCTCCTCTGTGCTGCATAATAATGTTTTATGGAAGCCTACATCTCCTGATCCCACCAAATTACCATCCTGCCAACTCACAGTGTCTCAGTGAGCAAACAACTGGACGAGCAGCTTTATGGGAGCAGCACCGAAGCCATCTGGCCGGGGGCCTCAGACAAACCCAAACCTACAATTACCATCTATTCAGTTTCTTACCCCCCCTTATACCCTCCTCAAACCCTCCACCCCCACCTCCCTGCTGAGAAACACCAAGTGAGAATTAGCTGCAGCTCATGTCAGATAAAGTCTAATATCCTCCCTCTGCAGAGAAAAGTGACTTCTCTATCAGACTTGTTGAGTGGAGTCGGAGACAGTTTGGTGAACTGTGAGCTTTATTTGGATGTCAGAGCTGATGATGACTTTCAGAGGAGGAGTGAAGACGTGCGAAGATCCAAAAAGGCTGATAAAGTGCTCCGATAATATGCATTAATCCTCAGATCGGTTCAATAAACGTTTCTATACAACGTCCTCGTCACCGTGTCACCAGTATAAGCCTCGTTCTGAAGATTCCCCAACATTCCGTCCCCAAATTCAGAAAAGTAATGACTGGCCGCTGCACTGCATGGATTATATTCTGAATAAGTTTCATTTGGAGTGCGAGCCATATCTGATAATCGCTGAGCTGATTGGTTTCAACAGAGCAAATTATCTGCGGCCGGCATCTTTAGGGGGATGTGTCTCTGTGATGGATTTTTATCTGCATTTTAAATTCCAATGTGTGACCCGTGGGAACAGGCCTCTCCGCGCTGCCATCTGTCTCTGAGCAAACACATGGACATCGGCTCCCGCGCTGATATATACACACACATACTGATACTGACTGATTCCGACAAAGGCAAAGCCATCACACACACAGACGCACACACACTCCATGGTTAAAAGCTGCTCAATTTGATGTGTTTTCAAATTGTTGAGTAGATGTGAGTTTAGTTTGACCCGCTGGTTCTGTGGAAACTTTCTGACATGCATCATTTCACAAGAACCAATGAGGGAGATATCTCAATTACTTAAAGGGGTAGGTCAACATTTTGGCAAATTGGCTCATTGCCATTATCCCTATAGTCTTAACAGTAGGCTCATTACCTTTAATTGTCGGTGCAAGCTATTTTTAGAATGGCGGAGCAGGGCCATGAGCTGCTCAGAGCTACGCTGCGGAGGCTCATGGGATGTCTTGGTTGGTTGATTTCTCTGGTGGACAACTTGTCCACCAGAGTGTTTTAGAGTTGTTGGATTGTGTATTTGATGAGTTTGATGAGGGAAACCAAGAAATCCCTTGAGCCTCTGTTATGTAGCTCTGAGCAGCTCGTGGCTCTGCTCCGCTGTTCTAAAAACAGCTTGCACCCACAATTAAAGCTAACAAACCTACTGCTATGACTATAGGGATTATGGCAATGGACCAATTTCCCAAAATGTTGAACTATCCCTTTAATGTGTTTAACTTTATATCCGCTCATCACAGTTGGACAGTGAATCAGACATTTTTATCCAAAGTCTGAGCACACTCGCTGAACGCTCAGGGCGCAGCTGTCATCACGGACACCAAGGTTGATAATCGCACCATTAGAAATGCACACACAGTGGTTATTCAGGATCCAAGGGAACAGCAGCCTTGTTTCCAGTTTCATGGTGATGCATCTTTCTGTTGAATGGACCAAAAAGTATCGTTAATTGTTCACTTTATTTGAAAATGTTGGCGTCTATGGGGGGAGTTTGCGTGTTTTCCCTGGGCTTATACGTGGGTTCTCTCCGGGTACACAATGCAAAGTCATGCACAATGGGTTGACTGGCGACTCTAAATTGCCCTCAGTTGTAAATGCGCACAGATAAGCAGCCTAGACGACGGATGGGTGGATGGATAGGATCTGTTTGTTTGAGATAAGTGTTTTTTTTTAATTAAACAGCAACATAGGAAGTCACTTTTTGGCTCCCAAGATAAATAAATAGAAACCATTCTCCTTTTTCTTTGTGTGAGGGTCTAATAACTGAATATTTATGGATGGCTCATTTGTTCTGAATGCCCCAGCTTTGTTATTTTTTTACTTTTCTTTATGGTTTCTATGCCTAAGAATCAGACATCCCCTTGCTAGATCAAATCAATTTGCATTTATGTTATTTATCTATATCTGTGAGTAAATCTGTGGTGAAATCATAGTTTCATCCAGCTGAGAGCGCGGCACGCTGCAGCACCGGTTTGATAAAGTGAGGTTCAGAAAGATCCAAGTTTAACTCATAGCAGAGCATCATCCCCCGGGCTGCTCATATGGAAGGCAGGGTGACCGGCTGGGTGATGATGGGGTTGGTGTGTGCAGAGATTCTGCCCTTAGGGACCATAAAATTACTGAAAGGAGTTTTGGAGGGGGGTCGCAGGGTGAGAGGCTCAGCAACTTTGTCATTGAAATGAAGCAGGAGACCCTGATGACAAAGGCAGCTTAGCAGGTGGAGAGAGGGCGGCACGGGGGGTGTGGGGTTGGGGGTGGGGTCTAAAACCACACCCACCACATGCCTCTAAAAGAATCAGGGTGTCAGGATGGAGCAGTGGTGGTGGTGGTGGGGGGTTATATTGGAATATGTGGCCCTTCTGGTTCTGATACTCAGTGAATATCTTGTTCAGAAGTAAACAGACGATTCAAAAATTCCTGATGCAACGGTTTCATTTGTGGGGAAAAGGAGAAAAGCAGGAAATAAAGGAGACAGTGTTATTAAATTAAATCGCAGCCAGTTCAAATCAATAGTTATAGAATCATTCTGATGCCTGAAGATGAAGAAATTCATGTCTTTGTCATCATCAGGCGGAGGAGAGGGGGGGGGTCACAGCATGTGTCCTGGGGGTGGGGGTTGTAAAGGCACGCGAGCATCTGCCAACATCTCATTACCATGCTGTTAGCTCGTGTGAAACGGAAGAGATGCCGGGGCTGAGAGAGAGAGAGAGAGAGAGCGGGGAGCCGTCGCCGCCGCGCGCCTGGACGGAGATGACGCCACACCGAGCCCCAGATTTCAAATGTGACGCATCATCAACAGCTGATCGCCGCTTCACAATAGAAAGTCTGACTGAGGGAGTCTGGGTGAAAGCTGTTCCAGCTGAGCCACCTGGTGACATGATGACAACACTGTGTGGCAAAAAAACAGAAGAAGTTGAACTCATAGCTGCAAAGCGGTGCGTGCAAACCCAAGCACTGGGTTTACATGGGGAATTGGTTTAGATGTTCAAACCGAGTAAATAATGCTCCATATAGACACCCCAACCAGAATAAACAGGCCCAAACTGAATTCAATTTCATCAGATTTCACAAGGGGTGGAATATTCCTTCTCCCAAAATGATCAAAAAGTAAAATTAAATCATGTAAACAGTGAAACAGAATGTTGTCTGGTTGCTCCGTC
This sequence comes from Decapterus maruadsi, assembly GCA_030347415.2. Classification (NCBI taxonomy): domain Eukaryota; kingdom Metazoa; phylum Chordata; class Actinopteri; order Carangiformes; family Carangidae; genus Decapterus; species Decapterus maruadsi. The sequence continues at coordinate 30,151,005 of CM064903.1, forward strand.
TCAACGTAAATGCATAGTGGCATTTCTTCAATTGTAAATAAACTGAACATGAACATGACCGCTTAGACGGTTGAGAAAAAAAAGAAAAAAAAGAAGAAATAGTGAAGTGTTGAACAGCGCCAAATGAATACAATGCAAACTGTCCCATTGCCATAATCCCTATAGAATAGAATAGGTTCGTTACTTTTATTTGTCGGTGCAAGCTATTTTTAGAACGGCAGAGCAGAGCCACAAACTGCTCAGTGCTACACTACGGAGGCTAGTGGGATTTCTTGGTTTCCCTCATCAAACTCATTAAATACACAGTCCACAATCAGTGGACAATTTGTGACCTGCACATTCACCACGCTATGAGATAATAATGGAATGTTATGAGGCTGAGTTGTTTTCGAGGCAAATGCAGAGACTGCTTACCGAAAAACTGCCCCTGAAGGCAAACGCGCATCAGCAGTCTTGCATGAATTTACCTTGAGAACAACTCTGGCTTGTAACGTTCAGTTATTATCTCATAGTCTGGTGAATGTGCAGGTCACAACAGAGTGTTTTAGAGTTGTTGGATTGTGTATTGATGAGTTTGGTGAAGGAAACCAAGAAATCCCATGAGCCTCTGTTACGTACGCTTTGGAGTTGTTAGATTGTGTATTTGATGAGTTGGATGAGTGAAACCAAGAAATTCCTTTAGCCTCTGTAGCGTAGTTCTGAGCAGCTCACGGCTCTGCTCCGCCGTTCTAAAAATAGCTAGCACCGACAATTTAAGGTAACAAACCTACTCCTAATACTATAGGGATTAAAATGTTGAACTATACCTTTTACACCAGATTGTAATATATAACAGTCTGCATGTAAACCTGGCTACCCCCACCTCCATCAGCTGAGACCTTCATGTTGTTTCAATGCAAGTACCTGAATGCGGCCTGGAGAGAGATCCAGTGTTGGTGTAGGATAATTCAGTCTCCTTCAAGTCCGTCAAGTTCTTCCTCACCAGACCGACTAACCCTCTTCATGGAGCTGGCTTTGTCATGTTCAAACAGCGAACTGATACTTTCTTGTCTAAAATGTTCATGTATGCTGGAGCATTTTCATTTCCCTGAAGATACGTTTTTGTCTTTCACTGAATAAGTTTCCCTCTTAGGGTTTTGAATTTCTAATTTGATTTTTTTTTTTTTTTTTTGTGCAGAGTTTAACATTAAGTTTGTGTAATTAAGATAACTTTGATCTGTTCAAAGCTCCCTGCAATTCTTCTCATTTCAGGATTTAATATGAGAAAAGCATCTAAATGATCTGATTCAAAGTTTTAAATTGAGTTTAAATCACAGTTTGAATTAGATTTCAAAGTAGCTTCCTTATTGACTGAGTTTCCTTCTCAGAGTTTTGAATAAAGAGAATATAATACTGTGATTTTGCCAGAGAAAAAAAATTATGACAATAATACTAGCTAGTTCAGATTTAAAGCAGAAACTGGAAGTACTTGTGGTTGAGCTTGTTTCCATGCTGGAACTACATCTGGCCAGGCAGCAGCACTTTGTCCATTCAACCAGTAATTCTGCACATGTGTTGCCAGATTCTGTCAATGATTTAGATTTTCCAGATGTTGAAGTAGATTTCAGTTCAGGCGCATTGGTCCAATAAGCAGCCAGAGCTGTGAACATCAGTGCTGCTGATTGGTGTATATTGAATGTTGGGCAGATAAAGGCTGCCAGTGTTTGTCTCAGCTACTTGCTCCTGACTCTAGATCCAAACTCAGCACACAGACCTAAGATTAACATCAGTTTTTTTTAATGCACTCAACAAATTTTCCCCCAAACTGCACTAGTATTTGACATTTTCAGCCAATTTGCAAAGCTCCCTCTTGATTCCGATGTTGTTTTCTCTGTTTCAGGAAGTTATTTCAGAGATGAAATCTTGCACTTTACTTTTTTTTTCTTTTTGCAGTGTCCCCTCATTTCTCAAGCCCTGCGCCGTCTGCCTCTGTATCATTTCCTACATCTCTGAAGCGTTGTTCCCTCTCAGAGGAAAGGGCTTTTAGTGTGAAGCAGTGACAGTATGAAGACAGATCTGCAGCCATGCAAGCAGCAGATTGTTATCTTTGTCTCCTCTGAATTTCTCAAAGGGTAATTGTTAAACGGCGCAAACACTTTCTCTTTGATTAGCTCGCACTTCACATTCGAGTGTCACTGCTTTAGAATCCAACTCAGTTTTTTACGTTTGAAGAAGCTGGTTCAGCATGATACCATGTATGTATCCATGGAAACAACCACAACATAAGGGCTATCCTGTTCAAATACTATTGGTCGAGCTCTGGCCAATCAAACTGCTCTGGTATTCAAATAACTATGTTCTTCTATATTTGTTCCACTGTTCAACCAAATTCCATTGCTTTGTGTCACCTTCATTCCTACTTTTCCCTCCAAAAATGTTTTGACCCCTCCCCTTTTCCATTGCAATTCCAGTTTAAAGCATTTACTCATTTGCTCTTAAATATGTTAGGGCAGGAAAGGGCTGAAAACAAGTGGATTGTATTTACATTGAGCTGATTGGACCGATAGTGGAAACAGGTTGCTATTAGAGCAGTATTGTATGGTATCTGACACATTCACAATGACAACAAAGGTATCTTGGATTTGTTTTTGACCCCAAATGTTTAATTGAAATGCAATCCGAGATAAATAAAAAAAATTAAAACAATCTGCTATTTTGGGGGGAAATTTCAAAAGAAAGACATATATATCTATAATTTGTATTAAACCCAAAGGAGAAATACAGTTCATCATGAAATCTTTATTTTTAATCAAAAACAAACTAGATTTGCTTTTTTTTCAGCTTTGGTGTTTTTGTTTTTGTAAATCCAAACCCAGAAAGTTAAAAATATATATATCTTTTTTTTCATTTGATGAAAATGTATATTGGATGAAAGGCAGATAAAGTAAATGTACAAAAGTCAGACAGAAGACAGATGGATAAATAAATGTATGCTTGCATGGTCATGGGGTGTCCCTTTATTTACTCATTAAAAGAGTAAAATATGTCACAAGTGACTTTAAAAGACAATTACTGGTATGAAAGCAGCAGAAAATATTTCCCCCCATGCACACGGTGATGCAGCAGCTCCTTCAGCTCTGACTGTTGCATCACTGCTTTTGTGATGTATGGTTGTAAAGAACTTCACATCAGGGAGGCTGGATGTAGCTCCACCTCTACATTAGCACCATTCTCAGGCAGCCTGTGGGCGCACACAGACATTAAAGTCTTGTGTCACATGCAGAAAAGAAAAGAGTCCTCATGTAAATGCCCTGCACCGCTTGCGTCACACGCTGCAGCCCGTTAGCCCTTCTGTTTGCTCTCCTTCTCGTCTCTGATCAGCTCTGATTGTCTTCTATGGGTTCGCCAGCCCATCAATAAAGTTTCTGTCTTCTACCATGGGGTGCTGTCTTGTTAACCTCCACCCGCCCCCTACCTCTCTCCCTCCCAGGACTCCATTCACATTTGGAGGCATCTGAAGGAGCTCCTTGACTCAGTAATGTGGTCTCTACAGGCTGTACACACAAAAGTCCTTGTCTTGTTCGGTATGTGCTGCGCTCTGCCACCGTTTACCTTGCTGACTTTTCTCTGAGCTTTGAAAAGTGTCAGATGTCCTGTTTCACCTTGAAGAGCAGCTCTCGCAACGTAAAAAAAAAACAAAAAAACACCCAGTGTAAAAGGTCTCTGGATTTGCAGGAATGATTTGCCCTCTGAAAAGAAAGAAAAAAATAAAATGCTTTTCATTTCTTCACAGGGGCTCACTGACAGCCACATTTGTAGTCTTGGCTCAGAAGTTACAGATTTCTAAACTAGGCCTCTTTTGAAGTTGTTTCACACATGAAAATTTCATGAGACTCCAAAAAAAAATAAAAAATCAGGAACGTCTCATCAATACTCTGCAGGCAGGGAGTTGTCATCGACCCTGCTCTGTAAATTAGAGCAGCGCTGACAAACAAGCACAAAGGTATCCATGTGCAAGGACTGGTTTTGTCTGCCACAAAGGCTAATTGACTTCACCGGGCCGCCTGAGAAGACTGGAGATAGTCTTATGTTTCATGAGCAAACACTGCGGGCCTGTTAACGACGATCACAGTCACTTTTACACAGGGGAACTCACACACGGAGCCGCAGCCCTCCTCTCTGACGGACACACGTCTGGCATCTGCTGCCCTGATACCTGATCACTTTGTTTTTTGTTGAAGTTGTACAATAGCTTCCCGAAGCCTACGCCCTCTTTTCATATCTCAGCGCGCGGCCAGTTGTTGCCACAGTGTGTAATAATGTCAATAGCTTCAGATGTATTACCCCCTTTGTGTTCACGTTACCCCACCCCTCATTTTTGACTTTCTTTTTTTCATTATCTTCAGAGGATTATCTGCCAGATGCTGAGCAAACACCTTCTATTCATCCAGTTCTGGCAGAGCTGGACTGTAACTAAATACACTGACTTACTGTAAGTGCTCAAGAGAAATGTTTAGTAGGCTATTAGTTCTTTGCTTACAGTAAGTTTATTTGTACTGTCTTTTGAACTTTTGTTTTGAAAATGTAACAGACCAGAAACTATGTTCATCAGTCATAGTGTGTCAGTGTGTCAGATAGATAGATAGATAGATAGATAGATAGATAGATAGATAGATAGATAGATAGATAGATAGATAGATAGATAGATAGATAGATAGATAGATAGATAGATAGATAGATAGATAGATAGATCATGTCATTACTCATCAAATACACAGTCCAACAACTCCAAAACGCTGTCGTGTGAGCTGCACAATCCCCACGCTAATTCATGCAAAACTGCTAATGCGTGTTGCGTTCAGGGACAGTATTTCAGCAACTCTGTATTTATCCTGTATTTACCTTGTAAACGGCTCTGTTTCGTAACGTTCCGTTATTATATTATAGCGTGGTGAATGTGCACCTCACAACTTGTCCATGAAAGTGCTTTGGAGTTGTTAGATTGTGTATTTGATGAGTTTGATGAGGGAAGCCAAGAAATTCCTTTAGCCTCTGTAGCGTAGCTCTGAGCAGCTCACGGCTCTGCTCCGCTGTTCTATAGCTTGCACCGACCATTAAAGGTAACGAACCCACTGCTCTGACTATAGGGATTACAGCAATGGGCCAATTTGCCAAAATGTTGAACTATCCCTTTAACTAAACTGTCCTCTTTCCTCATCTGTAAAAAGCAGCAGACTGTTGGAGCCTAGGTCTACTTCCTGCTTATAAAACATCTCCAACTTAAGCAGGTTTTGCAAAGAAGGACGCTACAAGTCACTATAAGATCCTACTTTTGGCGCAACCCTGAAAACAAACAGATCGGCCCACGGAGACGTCGTTGTCTTCTTTCAAACTGCGTGACGCATGCCGGCTGGACAATGGAGGGAGGACAGCAGCGGCAGCAGCAGCAGTTAAGGAGATTTTCTGCCCCGACCCCAGCTCCAGGAGGAGGGAGAGAGAGGGGAAACAAACAAAGACCTCCTATGTGGCTCAAGTTGAATGTTTACCATGTGCAGGTCCAATGGGTGACATATTTTCAGGAGTGCTCATTCATTAGACTAAAGATTTACTACTACCCCTCCCCGCCCCCTTCCCAGCCGTCGTCCACCAGCCCCCCACTTATTCTTTTCTGTTTTCCTTGGCAGATGTGAGGCAGGCGCTCGCACGGCCTTTCTCTTTCTCTTTCTATGGGGGTAGAGAAACCCGTCTCACTCCAGCGCCACGTGTTCCTAATTTTGGGGGCCATTTGCGTGGAAACTCTTATAGATCCCTGGATCAGCTTTCACAGCAGGCCAGACACCCTCCCTCTGTTGTGATGTGGATTGTGTGCAGCGGCGCTCCGAGGCACGGGCCCCGCAAGACCGAGACCTGCTTCTCTTTAGTTTCATCTCCGGGTTTTAAATTCCTTCACTTGAAGATGCTCTTTTGTGTGCTTTTGTCTCCTTCTTCTGCTTTGCTGTTGGCTTTCGCGGACACAGTCGACTGGTTATTAAACTTAACGCACATAGTAATTATGGAGGATCTGATTGATTACGGCAGGACTAATAAACTGATGCGGCTGATCATATTTCCCATGTTACTGATTTTGCATCATCTGGGTCGGTCTTCAGATTTATCTCCCAACATTAGCTGTTACTTTACAAAGTTTACAGGCAAACACATTTCCCAGTAAGTGCTCTGGTGCACTGGAGCTTTGTTAATAATTGCTTGCTGCAGCACCACACACACACACACAAACACACAAACACGTACGCACAAGCACAAGCCATCTCTATAGGATTTCCCAGTAACTCGCAATTGCAGGCAATTCAGTGATATTAGTTATCACTGCAGGATCTTGTTTTACGACCTTAATTAAAAGGTCCAGACAGTGAAAACAGCGGTTGTGTGTATCACGGTGGCCCCCGTGGGAGGAGGGGGGGGCCTATAGGGTGTACTTATTACACAGCCCATAACCAGGCCAGTCCTCTAATGACTCTCAGGCCCATGTGCTTTATCTAAACACATTCCAGGTTGGGCCTGGGGTGGAAACTGCAGGGGCCTCAACTGGCCTGATCCTCCACTCTGCCTGACCTCCATTAGAGACGGGGCTTGGAGGGGAATTCAGGGCTAAGTCAAACAATCTAAAAATCCCTTTCCACCGAAACCATCAGGTATGAGCTTTTTTTTTCTTTTTTTCTTTTTTTAATGTGGGTTGACCCACTAATAAAAGCTGATTGATCCTTTTTCCACCACCAGTGGAGTTTGTCTTTCTGCACAGACTGAGCATACACACAGGTAAAATGAGGAGAGGGTGACCTGCTGCCATGGTGGTGATGAAACTGGTCAAATGGATCCAGCAGTATTTTTTTTTTTTTTTTTAGTTTGTTTATTTTTAGAAATTATTCCAGGTCTGCAGCTCAGCTCACTCTTTCATCACCAAGCACAGTTTTACTGTGTTTGTGTGTTCAACAGGAAAATTGGTGAAAATTAGCTTGTTCACCGTGATATAATGTTTATATCACGGGTGTCAAACATATAGACAAAAACAGGCCGGCAAGATGAATTTCACAAAATTGTTAATTAAATAGAAGACAGAAGATGTATTATTGAAATTTTGGGGCATCGTATATTAAGTATAATGTTTGGGCTCTAATTGGATAGTTAAGAGACAGGAAATGGGGAGGCAGAGCGAGGGGGAATGACCACCAGATTCAGGATTCAAACTATATACGGTGACCCAAACAAAACTTTTGGTAACACTTTTTTATTTGTCTATCTCTCTACATTAGTCATAATATGTTATAATTGTCTTATAGACGTGTATAAATATCATTAAAACTGATAACGCTTTATAACAATAAGTATAACACATTACAGAGCATATAACTCTATTATAATACTTGACCTTATAAGCCATTATAAAATAATGTGTTATGCTTACTGTTATAAGGCCTTATGATCATTTGTGCGTGTTTATGATGACAGTTATATCCGTTTATAAACCAAATATAACACATTATAACTATATTTATGATGCATTACCGATGTGATACCTGACCTTATAAGTCATGATAAAATGCTTGATAGTGTGTTATGATTATTGTTATATAGTATTATGACCATTTATTTAGTGTTTATAACTGTAGTTATACAGCACTATAACTGTATTATAACTCATTTTAAGTATGGTTATAATGTGTTTTAGAGATAGGTGTCAAATAAAGTGTTAACAAACTTTTTTTAATACTAATAATAAAAAGCAACTCAGAAAGCTCAAAATACACATGAATGGATGTGCATATTTCCTCATTCTAAGCAAACAGGAAATACCATATCACAATAAAACAAGTCTGTCAATGATAAATGGTGTTTACAGAGCTCAAACAGTGCTGTTCTGAGATGAAAATGTAGCAGCATGAAAGTAGCCTTTGTGTGACCTCCATTAGAGCGAGGGGGCTTTGAGGGAAATTCAGGCCTAAGTCAGGTAATCTAAGAGAAATCTCTTCAATCAAACATAATCAGGGAGTCTCTGGTGGTGCACGCTCAGCCAAGCACCAGCTAAAAACCATTCCTTCCTCTCAAAACACGGCTTGCAGAAGAAACAACAGCGAGTGTATATTTGTTTGAGTCGGCTCTGGAATCCGTCGGTTGGGTTCGAGCCGCTAAGAGAAATAGACAGGGGAGCGCAGGCGATACAAGTTTCTCCAAAGTGTACGAGGGATGAGAAAAGCCCCTAGAGTGGGAGCTGTGGTGTAAAAAATGAAAAGTAGACAAGATTTTTCTGACAGCTAAAGAGTCTCTGAGCATCCACCAGAGCTCATGTTCTCCAGACAGACCGACTCCCAGCTACCGTGGTGCCACAGGACACAGTGACAGGCACCTGCAAGTGTGTGTGCGTGTGTGTGCGCATTTCATGTGATCTCTCATGGCTGAAATGTTGGCCAGCACCATGGCGGGCGGCGCTGAGGGCCATTACCTGTGTGTTGATGAGGAGGAAGACATTAAAAGCAGCATGCAGCAGCAGCCACTGCTCCACATTAAGAGCTGCAGACACTTAGCGACCTGCTCCTTCCTGAATCATTCATACACAACTCAACACATATGTTCCAAAAAAAAAAAAAAAAAAATCCAGAGGAGTGGGGGTTGGGGAGTAAAGATGATTTGCATTATAAGCCAAAGGGATAGTTCAACATTTTGGCAAATTGGCCAATTGCCATAATCGCTATAGTTATAGCATTAGGTTTGTTACCTTTATTTGTTGGTGCAATATATTTTTTAGAACGGTGGAGCAGAGCCATGAGCTGCTCAGAGCTACGCTACGGAGGCTCATGGGATTTCTTGGTTTCCCTCATCAAACTCATCAAATACACAATCCAACACGCTCTGGTGGAAAAAAAACAGAGTTGTTTTAGAGGTAAATTCATGCAAAACCGCTGATGTGCGTTGCCTTCAGGGACAGTTTTTCAGCAACCAGTAACTGTATTTTCATCGCCGTCCCTTTCGTAACGTTCCATTATTATCTCATAGTGTGGTGAATGTGCAGGTCACAACTTGTCCACCAGAGCGTTTTGGAGTTGTTGGATTGTGTATTTGATGAGTTTGATGAGGGAAACCAAGAAATCACATTAGCCTCCGTAGCTTGCCGCTCTGCTCCACCATTCTAAAAATAGCTTACACCAACAATTAAAGGTAACGAACTGCTATGACTATAGCGATTATGGCACTGTGCCAATTTGCCAAAATGTTGAACTATCCTTTTAAAATGTCAGACAAGTGTGGAGGATTCCTCTGGTTCCTCCATACAGCAGCACTCAGCTCCTTAGCCTACATGTTAATAGTCAAGCTAATTGACTATTAATTTGAATCAGAGCCTCGCACAGGGTAAAAATAACTTGGAGAAAAAAGCCTAATGATCTGATTTAGTGTGTTCTGTGCTCTGTTTCCCCTCACTCCCCCCCCCCCCACCACCTCTCCTCTTCTTCTTCTTCTCCTACTTCTTCTTCTTCCCCATTCATCCCAGCGGGTTTGTTAATGAAAACTTAAGGCTCAGACAAATCCAATACTCCCAGGAGGGGTTTGTGTGCAGGGGTGCAGGCTGAGGAGAGGGAGCGAGCGCTGCACCAGGAGAATCTCTTCAGCTAGCCGTGTTTAAGCTAATGAAAGAGCTTTCTAATTACTTTGCCAGTGTTGATTTCCATGAGAAAGCCCCCAGCCATCAGTCACAACACCTTATTCATTAGTCTTGCCTAAAGGTCAGCCCCTCCACTGCTGCCCACCCCTCTCCCTCCCCCCATCCCTTGTCTGCAACTGCTTTCATTTCTAATCAACTCTTCCTCACTCCCTTGCTTTTTTCCCTCTTTATAACTAGCCATACTTTTTTTTCCAAGTGGAAAAAAGGGGAGTGGTGCAATAAAGGGAATAGGAACAACCTTATACATTTTCCACAGCTTCATAGACAGGGGGTGAAGTCCAAATAGGATATCCCAGAGTGCACCTGAAGTTTTGTGATGCTGTTTAAAGTAAAAGTCCTTAAAATGAGGAGATTTTATTAAGAGGAGGTCACTGTTCTAGATGTAGATGTAAATGAGTGAATACAGCCCTGCAGAGTCTCATTTTGGTTGGATGCCACATTATTTTTAAAACCTAATGTGAGCTTTGTGTATAAAACAAATCCCATGTTGGATGGTTCTAATTTTGTAGTGCACTTTATTACCCCTCTCTGCTTTTGTTTTTTTCTGTCTCTAGAACTCGCTTTTGTTTCTGAAACTGAATTTGCAGCATGTTTTGCATTTGCACTGGTTGCGAAATTGAAGATTCTTTTCTGAATCTGCAGCACATGCTGACAGTGTTGATCCATCTCTACAGACTCAAACTGATACTTATACACAGCCACACTCCATATTGCAATACATACACACCAGACTGGCCAGGAAATGGTGTCATGGCTCTTTGATTTCTCATGTCTGTCTGATAAAACTTTACTTTATAGATGTTCAGTAAATCAGCTATATTTAGAAAGTAATAACTCAATAACAAGTATGAAAACCAGGAGTAAAGACTGATGCGGGTCCAGACGCAGTCAGTCTGTGGAGCCGATGTGGGCGTCTTAGTGAAGCAGAGAACTGTCAGTCATCTATTATAGAGCCTCTCTGACACGTATTCACTCGCTGGCGGGTGTGTCAGAAAACAATGAGCCCAGTTGGACATTCAATCCACACACCCTCAGTTTATCACAACTTCAACCATAAGTGGCGTTGTGCGAACGTTTTGCATTAAACTGGAAGAAATGCACTAAGAACTATAATATGCATGTAATGTACACTGAAAGGTCTACAAAATGCCATCGCTTGGATTTTAAATCAAGTGCATCATTTATTAAACGCCTACAAAGCTGTGCATGTCGGTGCAGAGTCTGTGTGGAGGAAGCTGAAGCTTGAAGCTGAAGCATCGGTCCAGACTGACAAAGGCTGAGCCCTGAGCTCTCTACTCTGCACCTGTTCACCTGCTGCTCTCTGGAGCTCCAGCACTACACTCTTAACTTGCCAGCCCCCCCACCACCACCACTTGTGAGTAGCTGCAATGAGATGTAGATGGATCGTTTAAATAAGCCAATCTGTTGATGCCTGAAAGCTCCTCAGTGCCACAATATGCCATTACATATCTACAGATGTCCACCAAACCCCCCCTCCTCCTCTTTCCCCTGGGACAGGCGGAATCCGATGGTAATAAGCCATCCCCCCCACCCCCGGACTCCCAGGCGCATGACTTTTTTTTTTTTTTTTTTGTTAAAGGGACCCCCCCCACCCAACCCCTATCCCCTTTTGTGAGGCCACAGGTGACCCCTGAACCCTGGGCCCATCCTCCACACATAGTTAAACCCTGACTCATTTTCTCATGAGTCGCGTGCGCCGGCGTCGCCCACCTGCAGACACACTTTCAGACAAAGACACTTGTATGCTGACACTGATTCAGCGCTTGCACCCCCACCCCCTCCTCCCTCTGCTTCTCTGAGCTCCATGTGGGAGGTGGAGCCTCGAGTAGATCGTGGCACACGCTGGGATGAGATTAAGAGTAAAAGAAAAGGAAGAAAAGAACTAGTAGAGCTTACACAGCAGAATACGTCTCACCTAACTTTAACCCAAATGAGCTGTTGAAACAGTCTCTCCAACTTCTTTATCAAGGAGTCTCAGAGCAAACTTGTAAAAAAAAAAGAAAAAAAGGGAGAAAAAGTTACACATTCTAACTTAAACGAACAGTTTTTGATAGACAAGGTGCTCAATTATTCCGAGCACTGGAGGGGTGAGGGGGTGGAAAACCAGCGAGACTCGGAAATAAAAAGATGAAAGTGGGCAAATTATCGGGATGAATATTGATGCGGCGCCTACTTTCACTCCATCAAACCAGGACAAACAACAATACTGACCTCCTTTTTTACCTTCCGCTCAGTCAGAGGAAGAACAAGTTTCACTAGAATCTGTAAAAACTTGCTTTTAGATATCGCCAGATTTACAGTCTTCATTAAAAGAAAAAGAAACTGCGTTCACTAATCAGGTTAAGTCATTAAGTCCATTCATCTGAATACATTATTTCAGAGATGGAACTGGGAGATTTCCAAACGCCTGCAGGAATGCAGTGTTGCAGTGAGTCACTGTGCTCATAGCCTTTTGTTTCAGCACAGGTCTTCTCTTCTCTGCTCTTCTCTTCTTCTTCATGTCTTCTGCAGAACCCATGGAGTTAATGAGGTGAGCGTGCACTGTTGTTTAGAATGGGCTTGGATGATTGTTACTGAGACCCTTTATATCCACACTTAGGACCCCACCCTGTGTCTGTCTGTGTGTGTGTCCCACTGTTTCTTGTAATCTTGGTGTCCACTGGTGGCAGTGCAAACCAGGCACATCTTCAAGCTCTGTGTGTGTGTGTCTTCGTGTGTGTACATTGTTTCATCTCAGTTGTCAAATTCTTTGAAAATGAGGCCACAATGCAGTAAATGCATGATTCTTTCTTACGTTTTATGATGTAATGTGAGGACTCAAAATGGTGATAAAGGAACTAAGTTGGTGGGAAAATGGTGTTTGGATAACACTACCAGCCACTTAAAACTAATCCAAAAAAAAGAGAGAGAGAAAAAAAAACAAGCTTGAAAACACTGGAGACTTTACAGACCAAAGAGAAGTACAAGACAAAAACCAAAAACCCTGGGAACACAGCAAACTTCTGATATCCAATAGGAGGTAAAGCAGAGATGATGCAAATATCAGATTTTAAGAGGGGGGTGGATTAGGAAGAAACTGGACCCAAATGTATCAGAGCAAAGGTCAACAGGCCTAGACACAAAGGGGGACACAAAGGGTCCAACAGAAAATGAGAAAGTTCAAAAGAAATCCAAGCAACACAAAAGACAAAGAAACCAAAAACTCTCTGAGAACAAGATAATGAAAAAAACCAGGCTGGAGGGACAAACTGGAGAGGGTGATGAAGAAGAGTAGAGGAACTGGCAGCAGGAGGGGAGAACAGGGGGGTGGGGGGTAAATACACAGACAAAGGGAAGACAATGAGACACAGGTGCAACGCATCAGGGTGGGGCCGGTCCTGATTATAGGAGGGAAACACAAGGGGGCAGGAAGAAGACAAGGGGTTTTCAAAACTAAACAGGGGAACACATGGAAGACATGAAAAGTAGCTTCTCTGACTTAAAGGGATAGTTCAACATTTTGGCAAATTGGCCCTTCGCAATAATCCCTTGATTGTCGGTGCAAGCTATTTTTAGAGCAGCCGAGCCGTTATTGAGGTAAATACGGAGTCTGCTTGCTGAAAAACTGTCCCTGAAGGCAACACACATCGGCGGTTTTGCATGAATTTACCTCTAAAACAACTCTGTCTCGTAATGTTCTGTTATTAAATCTGGATTGTGTGATTGCATTGTTTAAGCTAATTATGTTTTCTTCAAATGTGTGATTGTATTTTATTTGAGTCTTGTGTGTCTTGGCCAGGTCACTCTCAATCTCAAATCTCAATGAGTTTTTTTACCTGGTTAAATAAAGGATATGTATGTATGTTATTATCTCATAGTGTGGTGAATGTGCAGGTCATAACTTGTCCACCAGAGCATTTTGGAGTTGTTGGATTGTGAATTTGATGAGTTTGACGAGGGAAACCAAGAAATCCCATGAGCCTCCATTCCGTAGCGTAGCTCTGATCAGCTCGCCGCTCGGCTTGGTGGTTCTAAAAATAGCTTGCCCCAACAATTACAAGTAACAAACCTACTGCTATGACTATAGGGATTATAGCTATGGGCCAATTTTCCAAAACCTTGAACTATCCCTTTAATCAAATCAAAAGAATCAAATATCAGCAAAAGAACTGAAGTTAAAAGGAAATTAGTAAGGATCCCGAATACAATAGTTGAACTTCGAGTTCATTCCACACTGTTCCCTCCAAAAATCTAGATACTTCAAACTGTTTGAGACCAGAATTCAGTAAAACCGAAAGATGGTCCATTTTACACATTTAAACACACGTCTCCAATATAATGTTAAAACACCTTTTCACTACTAACCAAAACCAAATATCATCACTTGCACCAGTATTCATCAATAGGCATACTATTGTTTTCCTTTTTGAAGGGTGATACAGTTGCTTAAGTAAGAGATATTCACACACAAACAGTGAAACTGCCAACTATAGAATAAAACGAATTATGAGGTAATATCCCAAACTCCTCATCGGAGAATTCTAATGTGAACATAAGTCAAGTTGTAGACAGAGAAGTGCACTGGCCGCGCTGGGAGTTGTCATAAAGTGGTTAAGTGCAGTCCCACTGCAGATGTTTGGCATTTATCTATAGTCGAGAGTTGAATTTCATGCATTAATACCACCTCCCTAAAAGCAAACACATGTCTTTTATATCATCAATCCATATTGTGCTTTATATTCTCCACATTGCTTCAGGTGATACACAGCAACAACAGTGAGCTCCAGAGCAGGAGATCACAGCGCAGCTCTGTTTACTCTCCTGCACACTGAGCAGAGAACAGAAGCTCCGCTGTGTAAATGTTTTGTAAAAAATGTCTGGAGCTGAATTTGTTTTTTTAACTTCCACTCTGTTTTTTCCCTCCACTTGTATGTTCGTTCTTAACAAACACGCTGCTGTAATCAGTCATGCATTAAACAATTCAAAAAAGGCTGTGTTATTGTTGTTGTTTTTTTTAATATCAATAAGAAATGCAACGCGACCCGGGAAGTTCAGCATGAGGAACAGATTTTGGGATGGCGGGGCTTCTCAGATGCAGCGCAGCAGTTTAGTCAGGCTGAGAGAGGGGAGTTTAACAAGACACTGCTCGGTTTACACACTCATTCACATTCGCTGTGTGTTTACATGTGCAATACGACTGGACAACGCAGCAGTGGCCACACACATGCTCTCTTCCTGCCTTTCCTCAGCATCACAGTACAACCACACACAGTGGAACAGAAAACCACATCGCCAAATAACATTCGGTGTTGCAACTGCAGAGCAACACAGACTCACCAGTGCACAAGTATAAAGACTCACAACAGAGCTGGCTTATTGCACAGCCCACGCTGCACAGGCTCATGCCTTCGAGAGGCGCAACACCAGTCCACATGTTTAATTAGAATGTCTTCCTACCTTTAGAATAATGGTTGATGCACAGATTTTGTATAAGGTTTGAGGCTAAACAACTTCTTTTGGTTTTGCTGTGTGTACATTTAGCGATTAAGCTCTCAGTTTTAACTGTTTGTGTATTTACTGTCTCAACAGTGTATTTGTTGAGTTCTTTGAATTATGACAGTGCTTATACTGCCAATGCTGATATTAAAGAGGAACCATGCTGGATTTTTTTTTTTTTTTTTTTTTTTACCTTAATGACACAGCTTCAGGGTCCTAGTGCTGGTTAGTTCCAGGTAGAATGGAGGCTCTCTGTCTTCCACGTAGCGTCTCTTGGCTGGAAACCAACCTTGTAAGATCAGAGCCTCCGACCCGATGTCCCAGCTCTTGTCTCGGTGGCACAGCGACACAAATGCACCCCCTAACCTGCAATCTCTTGTTTATGACAAATAAGACTACACAAATATACATGTTGTAACATCGTACATGATCGTTATCTACAGCTCTATGGATTGATTTCTAACCAGCTTTGTTAGAAAAACAAATGCACATGCCCGAGAGGAGGGTTAGCAAAACAGAGGAAAAGAGACTGGACTTATTGTTCCACTCATATCAACATATCAGCAGTAAGCATCAATGCAAATATGTTAGGATTAGTGCAAATTGTGAGCTTATAAGGTTCTATCTAAATTTTTTTTTTGCATAGTGATCTGTTAATGCCTGAGTCTGTTATTTATACATTATACAATTTTTTTTAAATTAGTTATTCATAAAATAAAAAGGTTCTTCCAACCAAAACACAAGCCGAGTTGGAACTTTGATGCTCCATATCTTGGAACTACCCAAAACGGAGATGGAACCCTATAATTCTTACCTCACGAAATACAAAATTTTACCTGCAGTAAGGCAGGTAAGAGCTATACAGGACACTTTCCATACATACCGAAGGCCTACATTACAAATGGGAATGTTATATAAAGATGAACAGAAACAGTAAAGCAGTAAGTTTTGTGTTTATTGAACTGGTGTGGTTTTTGCTGTGTTTCTATATTTGTATTGTATGTTAGAAACCAAACCCTCTCTAAAGAGTGCATGAACTCTCCAACTGATTCACACAGCACAGTCCCACAGTGGATTTGCATTCGGAGGACGTAGATCCATCCCCAAACCTCCTGATTTGCACACAGGTTTTTCAGGTTTCACAGTGTTGCAGTTTGAGGACAATAGATAAAGAGGTAGGAGCACATTATGTGTACACTAATACTTACTGCTTCAGTGACTGATGATAAATGTTTTATATTCAAAATACCCCCCCCCTGCCTTCTGTGAGCTGTGGGTGGCCTGTAGCACCCATGTGGTGTGAGGGAGGGTTAACCTCTGCTCCTCCATCCCAGTGTCCTGCCTCACCACCAGCCATATGTCTGTGGGAGCACTGGGAAATACAGATACATGAAGAAAAGGTGTTTAACACTAGAACCGCCGTGAGGTCATTTTGACCTCTCTCGCTTCTTAAAATGCGCGTAACTCTGTTTGCGTAAAAACCCTAGGTCTCCCAGTTGGTGACTTTTCCTAAAAGTGTGTTCTACATCATCGTATGCGTTTTCGTGATTCTGATATAAAAGAGAGCGAAGAAAAGAGAGGTTTTACCTAGAACCGCCAAGAGGTCATTTTGACCTCCATTCACTCTAATGCAAAAATGCTAAATGGACTGCATTTATATAGCCATATATATCATAAACCCAGCCAGACACACAGTTCAAAACACTTTATGGTAATACTTGACATTCATATACACACACATACTTTACCAAAAATAACAATAGTGGTTGCTAGGCAACCAATATAGATGACTCTTTATTTTTCTACTGTTCGAATAGTGTGTTTATATAAACATGTATAAAATTGATTTTCCAATCATTGCAATCTGGGCTAAATAATGTCCATTTAGTCACTCAGTTTGCAGGTTAGTTAGTTATAGTTAGTTATTTAGTTAGTTAGTCATTTTGACCTCATCCCACAACACAACACAACACGAGGTCAGATACTAGAAAGTTGTCAAACAGTTAAAACAGGTCAAACAGATAAAAAACTAATATTACTCATAAACATTGAACATAACAATGACAATCCCTTGCTCTCATGGGAAATGGACATGAATTCAAAAATTTGAAACAATTTTGAAAATTTTTACATACACACACTGTTCGAAAATAGAAAAATAAAGAGTCGTCTATATTGGTTGCCTAGCAACCACTTTTGTTATTTTTTGTAAAATATGTGTATGTATATGAATGTGAAGCATCACTACAAAGTGTTTTGAACTGTGTGTCTGGCTGGGTTTATAATATATATGGCAACATAAATGCAGTCCATTTAGCATTTTTGCATTAGAATGAATGGAGGTCAAAATGACCTCTTGGCGGTTCTAGGTATACATGGAATGTTGGCTGTTCTAGTGTTAAAATCTAAATTCACTCCTGCTGCTGCTTTACATTCATATAGACATTGAACAAAAACTGTTGTTTGAATGTTTCCAGCTGATGTTGTTGTTGATCAATAGAAGCAAAAAGAAAGGTTGTTGCAGTAGTCAGCACATCCAACAGAGACAGAGATCACTGGTGACACCTGGGAAGTGTATAGGCTGGTTTAGCATTTTAAAATCACAGTTTAGGAGTTGTGCAGGGAGGGCAGAGTTAAATCAGTCATGCATGGAAGCACGAGAGTCTGCAGAAAGCACGCACATGCATAATTAAAACAACTTGAATGAAATTTTAATTTAAAAAATCATAACATAATGGTAATTAGAAATCACCATATGTATTATAATGATGTGAAATGATAAAGTACAAGCATAATCTTGACATTATAATGTAAAACAGTGTGAACACTGTTGTCTCCAGCCTTGTTTCAGAGCATTTTAAATCTGTTTGTTTACTGTTCATGGAGCTTTGGGTCATTTTATTGAAATGATAGAAACAGGACACAGTGTCATTCTCACTCTTTCTAAATGGTCCTGTACATTGGTGCTAAAAATACATTTTTATTTTATTTTATTTATTTTTTACTTGTCTATCTGTCTGTCTGTCTATCATAATATGTAACATTGTTACTGTGAGATTGGCATTATGGAAAAAAAAAACATTGACAACACAATCAGTTACAAAGCAAGACAACCTCAAGAAAGACAATAGGAGCATGACAGCATGTGAGCAGGCCAATGCTCGGTTAAGGCGTGCAGGCAGCAGTCCACATAGGCATGCATAAAAGTACATGTAATATAAGACATTAGCAAGTCAGTAAGCAGTGTACTACTGTATTTATTACTACTGCATTATACTAGGGATAGTTCGACATTTTGGCGAGTTGGCCCATTGCCTCGTTATAGTCATAGCATTGGGTTTGTTACCTTTAATTGTCGGTGCAAGCTATTTTTAGAACGGCGGAGCAGAGTGACGAGCTGCTCAGAGCTACGCTATGGAGGCTAATGGAATTTCTTGGTTTCCCTCATCAAACTCATCAAATACACAATCCAACAACTCCAAAACGCTCTGGTGGACAAGTTGTGACCTGCACATTCACCACGCTATGAGATAATAATGGAACGTTATGAGACAGAGTTGTTTTCGAGGTAAATATTGAGACTGCTTGCTGAAAAACTGCCCCTGAAGGCACGCATCAGCAATTTTGCATGAATTTACCTCTAAAACGACTCTGTCTGGTAACGTTGTGTTATTATCTCATAGCGTGGTGAATGTGCAGATCACAACTTGTCCACCAGAGCGTTTTGGAGTTGTTGGATTGTGTATTTGATGAGTTTGATGAGGGAAACCAAGAAATCCCATTTGCCTCCGTAGCGTAGCTCTGAGCAGCTCGTGGCTCTGCTCCGCTGTTCTAAAAATAGCTTGCACCGACAAATAAAGGGAACAACTATAGCGATTATGGCAATGGGCCAATTTGCCAAAATGTTGAACTATCATTTTAATCATCATCATTTTAATTTAAGCTAAAGGATACTCAAAGAAAGACTGTGATTCTCAGTCCTTTGGTTTCAGTGATAAACATGCATGAAACCTCTGTTGTACTTTGTTTACTGTCATGTAAATGTGTCAGAGTCACAGTAAAACGACTAAATGGTTCGGTGCCGTGGCTTCAGAGCCTTGGATAATGTGAAAGCTCGAGCATGAAGTGATGTACAAAGTTAAGCTCACATCAATATTGGATGTGTTTGATGGGCTCACTCATTAACAGCTGTTAAAGTCAATGAGAGACAGAGAGGAGGAGAAGAAAGCAGTAGAGAGGGAGAGGCTCCAGATGAGACTGGTTTTCTCCACAGAAAGAGAGAGGGAGGTGTCTGAGTGTCTGCATTCTTTTGTGTGTGTATGTGTGTGTGTGATGTGGTACAGTGTTATGCCTGTGATGTGGTAGATTTTCATCTGCATATATTTCTGGAGAAACAGAGAGAGGGAGGGAGGGAAAGAGGTGGAGGAGGTTTTGATTGGAAATATTTATTTTGGAAACTAAATGTGGCAAACCACACTCTCCCCCCCCCCCCTCCCCCCTCCCCACCTACCTCCACCCCCTGGTGTCCCATAACCAAAATGGACCACTCCATACCACTTGAAACACAAGACCTCCTCCATCCTACCCCCACCCCTCTCTCTCTCTCTTCTCCCTTTGAGGGAATTCAAAACAATGAGATCCTTTATAGTCTTTCTCTCCCTGTCTCTGTACGTCTTTGCAGACATCAGCTGACCCTCAACCCCCTCCTCATTCCATAACCCCTCCATACCTTTTAAAAGCTGTGGGGGAAACTGGAACAGTTATATTTCAACAGTATAATAACATATGCACTTGATTTGGTCCTTCTTAGATGTTAAACTGCTGTTTTTGTACTATCTACGTGCTGTCCACAGTTTATTGCTGTATCAATGTTTATTGGTGTATTGGTGTCTCACTCTTATATTGTGGTCTGTGTTTCTTGTATGTCTGTTAATGTTACATGTCTGGGACTACAGATGGAAATTAGCTGCAAGCTAAATCTGGTGCAACCATCTTCTCATTTCTTGTAAATGATTAATGTCACTGCACAATGTCCCCTAAATAAACTAAAGGTACTAAAAACCTCTGCCCTGGTTCCAAAAGAGCCGGATTTTAACTATATTAGCAGACGGGATGTAACAATTCCTGCAGCACACGCTCTATCAAGCATTTCACATCATTTGAAATCTAAAAGTAACACTTCTTACCTACCTTAGACGTCAGGCACACTGAGCATGTGCAAGACGGTGCAAACAGGAAGCACCTTGTCTCCTCTGCAGCCGATTGGTTGGATCAAATGGCTGTGTTTTCCACTGAAACATCACTCAGCAGTGTTTTTCGCTTTTCCAAGACCTACTACCTGGTACCAGGTCTTTTTTGAGCTTGACCACCTCTGCCCTGGTTCCAAGATCATGCAGAAGTGATACTCAAACGTGGCGTCAATATGTCTGTCACTGGAAAGTCAGAGTGCTGTCCGACATGAGAATCAAACCCAGAAATTTCAAAAACAGCCATCAACAACGCCAACTGATCTGTATGGACTGTTGTTATTCCTTCACTCATCTATTTATTAACTGTGGTTTATTTTGAGCTGTGCAGAATGTGATGTGTGTGCTTTTGGAGCTGACTTTTCTATTGATCGATTATATTCTATTGAAAGACATACCACAATGGGGAGTTGAACTGCCACCCCTGCTGAGGAAGTAAAGGCATTCTACTCTGATTCTAATTCCCCAATATTTATTATAAAATAAATAAATAAATGCCACTGCAATGTTATACTACAACTACTTATAATGATAATAATACCTTGTTTCAAATCAACTTTCAATATAAGGCCACTGCAGAGCAGATAAAACAAAGAAATAGATTAATTTATAATCAGGTGTGAGAAGCAGGAAACTGATGGACACATGTTTTGGACTCTGGAGGAGCTGCAGCATCTGAACGACCTGCAGACTGTGGATTGATTTCAGTCACTGAAACACACTCAGCAGTGTTATAAATCCATTTAAAACACATACATCGCCAAGTCTTCTATGAGCTTGACAAGGATGTGGCGTCATCAGCAGATCATGCAGAACTGTGTGATCCTCAAACATGGCCACAATATGTCTGTGTGATGTTGGCACCATCTGAAAGTCAGAGTGCATGTTCCCTTCATGTGTGTCAACTTTCTTCTCTCTTCTAACCTCTTTCCAGAACAGCCATCAACAACAACAACATATATTATGGACCTGTGCAATACATTTTTCCTCATCTATTTATTAACTTGCTGGTTTATTTTGAGCTGTCTGCTGTAATGTGATGTGTGCTGCTTTTTTGCACTTACTTTTCTATTGCACTTCCATGATTATATTCTATTGTACATACCACATGGGGAGTTGAACTGCAATGTTTTTCTACCGCTGTGCAATAACAATAAAGGCATTCTACTTCTGATTCTAATTCAAGAATATTTATTATAAAATAAATAAATAAATGCCACTGCGAATAAAAAAAAAACTATACTACAACTACTTATAATGATAATAATACTTTGTTTCAGAATCAACTTTCAATATAAGTAATATACAGATACAAACAAAGAAATAGATTAATTTATAATAGTGTAGAGAAGCAGGGGCTGATGGACACATGTTTTTGACTCTGGTGGAGCTGCAGCATCTGAACGACCTGCAGACGGTGGATTGATTTCAGTCAGAGCAGGAGGATCTGAATGAGCTCAGAGTTACAGGTGAATCAAGTATATGATTTGTCTGTGAGAAACAATTCGACATCCAGTGCTGTATTGTGTTGGGTTGCTCTGTTGGATTGATCGCTGGCTCCGGTTGGTACTGTAGATCAATCAAACTTTATTTGTAGAGCACTTTTCTCAATATGCTTTCACACACCCAACAATTAAAACACTGAGGAGTTAAATATACTGAGGAAATGCTATCTTACACTAGACAATTTGTACTTTGCAGTAGGCCTATGCATAGAATAAAATAAAGTAAAATAAAATACAAATAAATAGATAAAAAAAAATATATATAATATGTGTGTAATGGAATAAAAATAGCATAAAATTCAAGTTTAGATCTAATAATAAGAACAATTAAAACTATGGTATAAATCTTCAAATAATACAATTCAGTTAAATGGTAGGTCTTCATTTTGCTTCTAAAATACCCATGTTGTATAAATGTCACTGCTTTCAGTCTTGATCCATTACCAGGATTGTTTCCCACCTTCCATCCATCAATTAGTCTGTTTACCCAATCACTGACAAGACTAATTACTGTAAGAGACAATATTAATGTCTTGGTCTGGGCCTCCACACGTGGTAGTTAACTCTTTCTAAGTCACATGCTGGTCTTTGGCTAAACGGCCAAACTGTGAGCTGATGTTCAGGGCTTGACCGTCTTTTCTATTTTCATTCTTTTATGACTAGAATGCGTGTGAATGTCATTGTCAGGCACTTACATGTATTTAGACCTTGCTCAGATTTGACTTCAGATGGGCTGTATTTGGGGAAAAGGGCCTACATGTGTTTGGAATCATTCTGGGAGAGCGGCCATAATTGGTTCAGTCTCAGATTTCTCTTTCTCTCTGTTTCCTTCTCCTCCTGTCTCTGATCTGTCCATCTTTCTCTATTTTCTTTTTTTTAATATTATGGAGCAAGTGTTTCCAGCCACAGTTTTGGATTTAGACCTTACATTACAACACACACGCACACACACATACACACAGAAATAGAAAGAGACCGAGAGAAAGAGAGAGAGGTATACAAAGTTCATGCTTTTTTATGCCACATTCAGCAGAAAACCACTCTAAGCCCAAGGGATCTCCGCGCACCAGACGCAAAGACTTGCACAAAAATAAAAGAGCAAAAAGCAGGATGGAGGGAAGGAGGAGAGCGAGGGAAAAAATAGGAGAATGAGTGAGTGAGGGAGGAGGGAGGTGGGCTGCTGTGGGAACAGCTCTGGCTCCTTTGATGCTCTCAAATTGCAGCCTCTCTCTTTTCAGAAAACCACCAGAGCGCCACAGAGTTTGGGGACTGCAGCTAGTCAAATATTGGTTTTGAATGATGTAAGGAACATGCCATTCTGGAGAGCCAGAGCCAGCGCTCAGCTCTGGAGACCCAGTACCGTCTGAGAGTGACAGTGGCAATGCATCTTTAAGCACAAATACATGGCCGTCTCCCACTGGCACTTGTCGATATGGAGAGCAAGGGAGGAGGGGGGGGGGAGAAAAAAATCCGTGCATGTGTTTGACTGCGGATCCCTTAAGACCACTCGTCTTACTCCTGCCGATCCCCTGCTGTCTGGGACAAGGGGAAAATATGGTTTTTAAATAGGAAATTGGTAATATTTAAACATCATACTTCTGCAGGGGGTTGATTTGGTTCTCGATGACTGCCAGTACTTCAGTAATTACTTGGACAGCTGCTGGGAGTTTTGGCTTTGAGAGACGACTCTCTACTGCGCGCTGCCTGGTGTGTGCTGTTGCTCCCTCTGCAGTACAAGAACACCCCAATCCACAATGATATTTTGATTTAAATACACAGCAATCTTTTGCCAGTCCTGCGGTACGGCTACAACGGTTTCCCATTGCTCTGTTCTGCCAATATTAGAAAATGTTCTGTTTGCAGCAGTGGAAGATGGCTGCTGGATTTGGCACTGCCTCATTTCCTTGTTAATCATCGACGGTTCATTGAGAGATAAAATTGATATTTTGTGTTTCTTGGCCTTTTGTTCTCGGTTTTGAACCAAGAAAGGTCACAAACACATTGTCAGACCTTCAGGGCCCTACTTTCTCTTATCGTCTTTATTTTCTCTTCATGTGTGCTTAGTTCTTGCCTGCTTGTCCAACCCTCTTGTTACATGCCAACATCTGCTTGCTCTGTGTGCCTAAAAGCTTGCTTGAATGTTTGTCTGTATAACCTTCATGTTGCATGGTTACTGTGTTGATTGTCTCTTTGTCTGCTGTAGTTGTGCTTCTTTTAGAAACATGTCTCTGCTGTGCTCTTCTTCTACATGCTAGGTGCTTTCACATGCTACACACTTATGTAATGACTGTATTTGCTGTGTGCTTGTGTGCATTGTTTACTATTTTAGTAGCATGTACCATGTTTTTGATGTACCAGTTTGCGACGCATGTAATATTGTTTTCTGACAGGTTGGCAGTTAACACCTCACTCGGGGACTGTGGTCGAAAACTAGCTGCTAATGTGCACTGTCCCTGAGAAAATAAACAAACACAAAAAATAAATCCTGCATTACTTGCTGTATCGTTATAACTGAGTCGACTGACTGATGAAATTATCACAATGGTCAGCAGAGTCCCGAGTCACTCTGCTCTGGTTTCACAGCTGCTTGGGAACCGTATAGGGAAGTGGAGGAGCACTTCCAGTACACTGTGCCTCACCTCTTTCCATCACAGCAAATAAACTACTTTGATTGTATGTAGTATTATTACTGAAATGAGGGCCCAGCACGGTGTTGGTACACTATAAGAGTTAATACCCATGGTTAAAAACCAACAACATAAAGAAGCAAACAGTTACCGAAAAATAACTTTCAAAAAGAAATATACAGTAAAACAGCTGAAATCAACACCTGGATATTCTTGGTTCTGCTTTATTAAGTCTCACTCAGACTTATTGGAGAGCAAGTAACCTTTCTGACTGTTATCTACACGAGGATTATGAGAACAAGGGGAAACAGTAGAGTATCCAAAATCTACAGTGTATTACACTTCTAATCACCATGTGCAGCCTTAGTATTTAAATCAATATAATAAGGCTAAGGTTTGATTAAATTAGAAAGCATGAAAGGCCTTTTCACACCAGACAGAAATGTCACAGTGGGGAAGGCAGCGCAGCTGTAATGAGTAACAATACTGATGGCTGCATTCCATTTAAATGTGTCAGTTTCAGGATCCAAGTATTGTGCATGCTTGGCTCACTGGCTTGGCTTACTGGAATACTTAGATGGAGCAGAGCCATCATTAACACCAGGGCAAGTCATCATGTCTGCTGCAAAAAGACCCATAGGTGTGGTGTGGAATAGCAAAATCATTTGAGAGTAGGTTGTCAAGATTTATTTTTACAAAACTACAGTGAGAGTTGGATCACATGACACTGTCTAACTGAAGCCTGTGTTTTCACAGAGTGATTTTGCTTTGACTGATCTGGCAATGTCCCCTCATATCCAATTTCTGGCAGAAGGTATAGCAGCAGAACCTGGTGACTGGGGCGCCAAAAAGGGGAAAATAAGGAAAAGGATTCTAGGAGCCCATGACTGACAGTGGCCCAGAGAGACCCCTAATATAATTATGATACAAATATATACAGTATAATAATATAATAAGGTATTAGGCACTGGTAACGCAAACTTTATTTGTTTTGGAAACATTTCTGTTGTCTCGATCTGGTCGACATAAGCTATCTTACTTTTCTCCCCATATTAGCTCATATTTCTATAGAAAACGATGGATTTCTACATTTCAGTATAGTTAAAGCCCCACTATGTAGGATTCATGGTACAGAGCAACTGTCTGCCACCCGTTCCTAGAGAAGCATAGTAGCCTATGTGAATTAAAGGGATAGCTCACCCAAAATTCAAATTACACTACATCTACTCACCCTCATGTCGACTAAGAGCTGTGAGAACTTTCAGAGTCCTCTGTGCCTTCTCAAGTTACAGGAGGGCTCCATGCAGCACTGCATGTCAATATGGCGGTTGCGAACGGGGCTCGGTTTTCTTCGTCCAAAAAGACACACCACGCCGTGCCCCACTGTAACTCAGAGAAGCCACGGAGGACTCTGAAAATTCACACAGCTCTTAGTCGACATGAGGGTGAGTAGATAATGAGTGTAATTTGAATTTAGGTGAACTATCCCTTTAAGAGCAGTAAATAGTGAACTCCATTGTTACCACTGTGTACCAAGCACCTGTCATGTTGTTATTTTAACAAATATGGGAATGATTGTCAAAAATATCATTCAAATGCTAAGCTTTATGTAAAACAACATCAAAGGTTTTCACCCTCCTCCTGCCCGGCTGTACAGTAAAGGACCAAGTAGGATTTATATTCATGTGGCCCAAAATCCCTGGCAGTGGCAGCTCCTGGGCCCAGTGAGATTTTGAACAACAACATAAGGGTTGAACCTTTGGTTTTTATAGGAAATTTTGAGTGCACGGTTTCATTCCCAATAAACAGACAAAACTTCTATTCAGCCTTCTACGTTTGGCAAGTTGATGTATTTTAGCTCAGTAGACCAAGCCTAGGCCTCCTACTGCTAATCAATGGCATGTGAAGATACTGAAGTTCTGCCAATGGAGAATGCAGTACTGAAGGACGATGACTGTTCTTTGACAGACTGTGGCCATCCTTGCTTGATTATATCTCACATGTCACATGAAGAAGGCATCATGCTCTAATTTGGAGCAATTTTTTCCTGCTCCCTCATTCCAGAGTATCCCGTGTGTGCTGTCGTAAGATGTGATGTGTTATGTCTAGGGTTATTTGTTATTTATTGTTTAACGCTCACCCTTAAAAATCCAGAAAATATTGAATTAGATTTAAAAAAAAAAAAAAAAAGAATACAGGGGGGGAGAGCACAGCTAGCTAAGCCAACAAGAAAAGGTAACATTACTTGAAAAAGTATTTCACAATTTTCACCAAATCATATCAATCCATTGGACTAGAAAACTCGGTAGCGATTAATCGCTTTGCACATTGCATGAACCCATCCCATAATACAGAGCCAACAGCAAGACAGAAAACAGTGTTGTGAGATGATTTCCCAGAGCTAGCTCACCAGCTTCAAGGAGTGATAGTCAGTCAGTCAGGGACATTCAATATTATTATACATAAAGTTGTAATGTGTTATAATTTGCTTCTAAATGTGTATAACTATCATTATAAACACTCATAATAATAACAATAAGCATAACACATTATAGAGTATTATAACTCTATTATAATACTTGACCTTATAAGACATTATAAAATGCTCTATGATGTCTTATGCTTATTGTTAATGTTTATAATGGTAGTTACACACGTTTATAAGCCAATTATAACACATTATAACTATATTAATAATGCATCGATGTGGGCGTTGTCAGTGAGTTACTAACAACTATAACCTATTATAATACCTGACCTTATAGGTCATGCTTTATAGTATGTTATGATTACTGTTATAAAGCATTATGATCATTTACGTGTGTATAACTATAGTTATACAGTGTAATAACTGCATTATAACTCATTATAAGTATGGTTATAATGTGTTATAGAGATGTAAAGTGTTACCGAAATAAAAATTCTGTCAGTTTCATCCTGTGGCCGCCACAAAGCTAATGTGACATCTCCTCTCATGCATGTGCTTACCTACACCGCTGTCGTCTGTAAATAATAAATGCACAGCCAACATGTGTGTGCAGACCGCGGTGGGGAGTGGATGTTTTCGAGGCGGCTGCTCCCTGATACCATTACTCTCACACACAGACCATTCATCTTCATTGTAGTTGTATGTCCTCTCAGTGTGTGAGTAAATGTGTGTGTGGAGACTGTGAATAGTTGTTTCTTCCTCAGTTCATTTCTGAGAACCACAGCTCTCCTACACACGTACGCACACTGTGGTATGATATTGTTTAGGCTGAAAGACAAACAGCCATTGTCTCGTGCTGTTTCAGTGAAAATTGGAGTTCAGGTTGCACACACAAAAACAAAATACACCTCCAAACAAATCTGCCCAAAGAAACTGCACAGTTTGATGCAGAAAATGAGATGTATAACGCTGTGGCTGTGCTGCTGCTCGGCTGGTTGCTGGGGATACTCTTTCTACTTTTCTTTTGTTTTTTCTCAAAGATAGAAGCAGAAGTCCACAAATGCCAAAATAAAAAAAACATTCAACATCCTGTGCACCAAAATGTTTTTTCTTGATAGTATTAACCCAACCCTGTGCGATCAGAACATCGATGACTGGTGTAAGAGAATCCAATACGCTGCATAAAAACATTTTGCTTGTCGTCTTTTGTCTCCACCAGTTTCACCATCCAGCTGCTAACAGCTGTCTGCTGTGGTGCTGAAAGATTAAAGGGAGCAGCAGAGGTGGTGATAACTCTCTGTGTTTATCTCTATGAGCAGAAATCCCCCTTGTTTTTAGTAATTTGATTGGTAATACATAAATATTAATTAGTACAAATTCAATGGGCAATTTAATTATTGACTTTTCTGCTTATTCTGCCCGGTAACAGTGTCTGTCTATACTCATAGACACATCTTCTTTGAGGGATATTTCAACATTTGGGGAAATTCACCTATTGCCATAATCCCTATAGTCTTAGGAGTAGGTTCATCACCTTTAATTGTCAGTACAAGCTATTTTTTAGGTCACAACTTGTCCACGGGTTGTTGGATTGTGTATTTAGTTTGATGAGGGAAACATGGAAATACCATGAGCCTCCGTTGCATTAACTAAGCAGCTTGCGTCTCTGCCCTGCTGATCTAAAAACAGCTTGCACCGACAATTAGGTAATTAGGTAACAAGGTAATGAACCTACTCCTAACGGTACATTCACACCAAAAACGTCCACCTGGAAGTCATTCATGTTTAATGGAGGCTGGCGTTGATGGGCGCCTGGAGCGTCGGCAGCGGCGAGCGTTCACAGCGTCATATGAAGTTGAGAGAATCTCAAATGTATGTAATGTGGAGCGTCACCACCGAAGCAGCAGCCAATTGTAGACTGTGATTCTCACAGCGGGAGAAATTGAGAGATCCAACCAGAGCGCTGCAGATGCTGCAGTCTCTTCTGGTGTGAACATAAGGCTATAGGGATTATGGCAATAGGCGAATTTGGCAAAATGTTGAAATATCCCTAATTAAAACGGACAATGTATGACTTCTACTGTTATCTATTCAGGAAAATCCATTATATCGTTCAAACGTATGTTTTTCATTAATCATTAATCCCCCCATCAACAAAGTGAAGTGTTCCTTTCAGCTCTGAAGGAGCCGTTCATATCATTCATATCTACATGGAGCGGGTCAGCTCAGTGCTGGTTGCCATGCCGTGTTTTTATGTTCAGTGGCAGTGTGACGGTGGGAAACGACAGAAACTCAGCGGAGACACTGGATCTGTCGGCTCAGGTCGAGGTGGCGTCTGTGAAAAGTCACCGCGGTAACGCAGTGAGGAGGAATGGAGCGTTACACCGATGCTGCATTCACATGCAGTCGGGCAGACGGCCGTCGGTAACAAACCAGCTGTCATTTTAGTCAGAGAAGCGGAGAGAAAGCCGGTAAAACGTGGGTCAGGTAAACCACACGACATTACCATATTGTCACATGTATTGTTTTGCCTCGTGCTGATGGACCACTTGTTTACATAGAAGCTTGTTTATGCCGTTACGTGCAGCGGCTGTCGTCTGTCTGCCGTCTGCCCAATTTCACGTGAATGCAGCATGAAAAATACGATTGTGTTGCTTGTGATATACAACCACAAGGCTAGATGGGAGTCATTCCTACACAGTACCTTTAAGATTTGGCAGGAACTTTGTCTTTTTACAGAAAACAGGCCGAGGGTCAGTGTGAGCTCTCAAAGCACTTTTTTTTAGCCATACCTGTAACTCACAACTCCACAAAGCCTTTTTTTTTTTGGTATTCAATGTGTCTTTTATATCTCATACTCAAAGCTTATCAACAAACTCATGCACAGGATTACATAGAGGGATTGAAATGCAGTAAAGATCATCTTGACTGAGAGTTCAACCGGCGGCTTTAGACTATACCAGCTAACCACTTGACCACTTAACACCCTGTATGATTGTTACTTCTTGTTCTTATTTTGGTTCAAGTGGCTTATTATTGGAGTAGCCTAAAGTCACTGAACCCCTTTGACCTGATTGTAACAGGCTCCACTGAACCGTTAAATATGTAGATATGTACATGAAAAATCTGCTGTCATGCTTCTTTTATGCCTGTTTGATGTGTGTGTGTGTGTGTGTGCGTGCGTGTGTGTTTGTCACAGTTGTGCGTGATGCTCTGTGATTCGTGGGCTAATTCCCCCCGTTTGCATGTTTGTTCCAGCTTCTATTCTTGCTCGCGATGTGGGGAGGAAACTGGGAGAAGGAATGTTGTCCCACGTCCCTCTGGGGAACACGGAACCTTGAGGGATATATTTTTGGCATACACTACCAGTAACTTTACCAGCAGCTTTATTTATGCGTTTCCAAATATGTTGCCGGGTTATACACAGCAAGTGTGGGCATGACACAGTCGTAGCCAGAACAAATGATGGATTAAGGGACACTGGAAATAGGATATTATTTAAAGGTCCTGGGTGCGTTGAGTTTAGTCTTAACTGCACCTAACAATGAACACACGCAGACTGAATGGCTTATATAAAAGAACCAAAAAGCTTTTTTGAAGCTAAGAAAAACAACTTTATTAGACCAATGCATTTCATAGGGTCATCAACAGTGGCATGCACAGACTTTTTGAAGGGCAGGGGCGATTGGGAAAAAAAGGGCAGATATAGCGTGTCCTCACCACTGACGAGGGCACTTTAGCACACATATTAGCTGCCATGGGGGCATTTAAGCAGGCGTTTTTGTTCCTATGGAGGCACTTTAGCACACGTTTGAGCTTCCAAGCGGGCACTTTAACGCGTGTTGTGGCTCCCAAGGGCACTTTAGGGGGGGCAACTGCCCCTCCCCCCAGTGCACGCCACTGGTCATCAAAAAGCACACATTACAGAAAACTTCTATATACAGATATAATAGAAGACTCACAAACATAGCCAATCACATTCATATCAGCAAATGCATCACCTGTGAAGCTGGGTTTGACAATATGGTCATGTGGCTTCTTTGGACCAATAGAATCTCACAGTGAGGTGAGAGGAGTATGTGGTAGACATGAATGATGCCATATATGGTTGTGAGTTGAGGAATGGCAGCAAGGACGTGGTTTTGGAGTATAGCTATTTAAAATGTCCTATACAGAGAACAATATAAACAAAAAAATGCAAAGAATACATTAAAAATGAATGGAAAAAAAGCACAGAATGCACTGCACTGAAACCACTGTTTGCAAAGATAATACAATTAGATTAGATTAGATTTTATTTATCATGCTTATGCGTCACATAAAAACAAAAATCCACCGCTCAGAGTTCAGTGCAACTAAATCAATAAATAAGCAGGTCATTAATCATAAAAAAAACAGGTGCTTACTATACTTTAAAAATACATCAATTGGAAATTTTCCATTCATGCCATTAGGAAATAAACATTTTAAATGGAAAAATCCAAAAGGCTTCTCTTCTTTTCCTGATAAAATTAACATTGCCACCTCTTTGGTTTGGTTTGATCACTTCTATGTCCAGGAAAACTAAAGTACTGAGAAGATGTATAATTTAATAAAACAAGTGTCTATAGCAACAGGGTTGGTGGTATCACTCCTATAGCACTCCAGTGTTCAGAAAAATGTTCCTTCAGGGAGCGTGAAGTACAATAGGCAAGGCTTAGATTAGCTAAAGAGTGGTGCAGTGTCTTCATAAACCTTCAAAAACAATAATTACATGAAAAATGTGATCTAACACAAAAAAACCTGCGAGATAAAACGGTCCAGCACAGAAATGTAACGTCTAGTCAAGCAGCAGCTGAGACGATGAAGACGGTGCCTGGAGAATGCATTTCCT
The DNA here is from genome assembly GCA_030347415.2 of Decapterus maruadsi. Lineage (NCBI taxonomy): Eukaryota > Metazoa > Chordata > Actinopteri > Carangiformes > Carangidae > Decapterus > Decapterus maruadsi. The sequence continues at coordinate 30,182,871 of CM064903.1, forward strand.
GAAGGAAATACGGGTGAATGCTGAAAGCTGGAAGCTGAAAGAGCTGGATGAATTGTTGAAACAATGCTGAATTAACTGAAGAAATTGCTGAAGCAATCCTGAAAAGATGAAACAAGAGTAAAAGTAGAACATGTAAGAAGGAGGCTGAAATGAAATGGTTGGAAATTAGTTATATTGTTGAAGGTTCCTTCCATGTGGTCAGTGCTCTGTCCAGCCGCTGGCTTTCATGAGCAAACATTTCATCGAGAGTGATTAAATCAATGTCTCTTTCTCCCTTTCTGAATCACACAATAGCAAGAAAAAGCACCCCGGGCCCCCCCCCCCCCAACCCTCTCTGCGCTCTGTCAGACACTCTGGCTGCACAGCAGTACGAGGTCAGGCCCTGCAGCAGACTTGCCACCGCTGCACGGACACTGGGGCAGTGTGTGAGGGAGTGAGGTGGGGAGGAGTAGGAGGAGGAGGGGGTCGTGACGGGGGAGAAGAGGAGGGGGGTGGGGGGAGGTCACTCTGCAACATTAGAGCGTGCGGCCATGTGGTGAAAGAGACAGACGGTGGTTGAGGAGAGCGTGACAGATGCCCCCTTTCACTAGCCAACGCAGGCAGTCCGCCAGAGGTCAAAGCGTCAATCAGGGGTCAGCCCGCCTGCAGGATGCATGGGCAGGCAAGTGATGGAGCAGATATGATAATCAGGTGGAGGGGGGGGGGGGCAACCTGATTCAGTATTAATGCTGACACATTAGTGGGATGTGTCCCAATGTGCATGACTGCGGTGCATGAGCGTCGGACCCATTGTACGCGGGTGGGACAAGCCCCTGTTGGACCCACTCACTTGTACCGTCTTTAATTCAGTGCATCTGTCTGTTTACTTCAGGGTTCCCCAATTCCGGTCCTCGAGGGTCACTGCCTTGCATGTTTTCGAAGTTTCCTGCTACAACACACCTGATTCAAATGAGTGGCTCGTTATCAGGCCACTGCAGAGCTTGATAACGAGCTGGGGTCTCATTTATAAAACTGTGCGTGGGATCGTTACTAAAAGTGTACGTACGTCCAAAAGCCAAGTTTTGCGTGCGCCAAGAAATATTCAGATTTATAAAACCCTGCGCACGCACACTCCTAAGCAAACTTCCCTTTATAGATCACAGAGTTCCTACGAATGTGCGCCGCTGAATCTGCTTCACGTTCCGCCCTGTCCACGCCCAGTTTTAACCGTAGATGGTCAATGCAAACCACCACATGAATGCGATCTACATGTCAATGAGCCTGACGTGCTCTTGTTCCGTCGCTGTTGTAAATTGGCTGCAGGTGTGGAAGTGGCACCGCGCGACACGTTGCTGCAGCTGTTAACGGCGTCAGCGGCTCAGTTTCTGTGCGCTGTCCCACAAGCGCTGGACCCGGTTCGGCACATACTGTAGTTACAACAATGACATCAGTTCTAATCTGAAACCAGTTATTAACCTTAATCACGGTCTCCCTCTCCCTCCTTTCTCCTCCAGCGGTGCCGTGGTGTAGAATTACACACGGGGCTCACCGCTGGATTTATGCATTTACAGTAATTAGACCGATCGATAAAACTTTGAAATCACTTGTAAACATTCTTAAGGATGATCAAACTTTACACTTCTCTTGATAACAAGAATACAGAATGGAACAATGGTGCAAACGATTACTGGATTATTTTTCCAGGCATTGAGATTTAATTGACTGATCATGTTCACACAGTAACATGTAGCTTATTGTTATGTGTTTATTCCATGCAGCAGCGCCGTCCTCTTCTCCTCCTGCGCTCTGGGAGGGGACAATATGACAGAGATGCTGCTGATATAGAGAAGGAATTTAAGATTTTGAATCTTTTTTCTGAAAAAACCATGCAAAATAGCGCTATTGAATTAAATTACCATGGCAATGTGGATCTAACATACGGGTTGAAATTAAATGTGTGACGTCGATAATAAAAACATAATGGTTCTTCTCACTCTACATTTCTTCAGTCTGACTTCAGTTCACCACCACACCGTCTGTGTCGCCAATTCTCCTTTTCCTCCAAACCATACGTACGCCTGGGTCAGAGTTTGCTTAGAGCTGCGCACATTCTCCCGTCAAGTTTGTTTTTTATAGATCACAACCTTGGCGTAAAATGTCACGTACGCCACTTTCAGCCCCGTTTTGTGCCTACGCAAGGTTTATAAATGAGACCCCAGATCATTTGAATCAGGTGTGTTGTAGCAGGAAACTTCTAAAACATGCAAGGCAGTGGCCCTCAAGGACTGGAATTGGGGAACCCTGGTTTACTTGGTGGGACTTTCAGAGTGCCATCAGTTAAAATCCATTCCACTGAGACATGTCCTGATTAATCAAACTCCACGTCGTGTTTTCGCTCCCCCCTCGGCATCCACGCTCTCTGACTCCTCTCAGATCCGTTCCACTTGACCTTCTCATTCAGGGTCTATTGAAATGGAACTCGGACATCTGCGTGGGTATCACCTGTAACAACGCACACTGAGAAGCGCAGAGTTGTTTGCACTTTCTATGTATAAAAGAGTTCAAGATGTGTAGACCTAACCTCCAACAACAACAACAACAACAACAACCATGGTGTTCTAAATAAACACAGGTTCCCAGACATATGTTACATACATACTCACTCACTCACCCACACACTTGGTAGAGGGGGGAGGGAAGGGGGGGTCTGCTCAATTAATAATAATAATAATGGATAGAATAATTAATGGAGCATCTTAATCTTTTCAGGTTAATAATTGGGTGTCAGTTATCGGTCAGGAAAAAAAAATCAAAATGTGTATTCCTAAAATGAATTTTTCTTCACCTGGCTTTTAAAGGCATTATTATGTTTTTCTCTGGCCAATTGAGTTTAATTAAAGCTTAATTAAAAGGCATCTAAAAGTTTTTCTATAGAGTAAAAATGTTCTTTTTTACTTTTTTTTCTTCCGACGTCAATGCATGGGTGCATACGCAAATACACAAATACATCCTTATACTTGTATGTGTGTAAAAGCAAAACTAACGCCGTCGCTAATGTCTCTGCATGAAAGATGAAAGATTTATTTAACAAGAGAGCAACGGTGATCCCTGAGGCCTCTTCTTACAGGAAATAGATCCTGTCTTTGTCGCTGCAAATGTGTGTGTGTATGTGTGTGTGTGTTATGTGCGAGCGAAGCGACTGGCAGAGGATGCCTGAGCACACATACATAAAGACCTGGATGCTGGGAGGGGTAAATAATATGTCCTATTTTTAGAGGTCTGCTCCAATTTGTGCTTCACTCCTCTGAACCCAAACAGAGTCAGAGCTAATCAGTGCTGCCTCGCCACAGCCACCGAGAGCAGCGCGGCTCAGCCCAGGATGTTTGTGTGAAGAAACTACCTGCATCTCTCCACGGCACGGTGATGGTCAGATTAGAGCGAGATGGGGGAAAAAAAAGATATTTATACAGTCTTTGTATCTGTAGGCTATAGGACGTATTCCATATTTCGCTCCAAGGTAATTGTTACTGTGTAGTTGAAGCAGAGAACAGTTAATATGTCATGAAATGCTTTGCTTTGAAAAAAGAAATCTACACGGTGTGCCACAGTGGGAGTGGGAGGAGAAAAGAAAGAAAAACAACATGATTAACATGAATGCTATATATTCATGTGCAGGTCGATTCCTGGACAGATCATAAACAGGGACTACAGTCCAGACTGAGGTCCTGGTCCTCAGTACAGTACATCAGATCACACCTGCTTTAAAGGGATAGTTCAACATTTTGGCAAATTCGCATTTCCGTATCAGGTTCGTTACCTTTATTTGTCAGAGTAAGATATTTTAAGAATGGCGGAGCAGAGCGGTGAGTTGCTCAGAGCTACACTACAGGGGCTCATCAAACTCATCAAATACACAATCCAACAACTCCACAACGCTCTCGTGGACAAGTTGTGACCTGCACATTCACCACACTATGAGATAATAACAGAACGTTACGAGACAGAGTTGTTTTAGAGGTAAATTCATGCAAAACCGCTGATACGTGTTCTCGTCAGGGGCAGTTTTTCAGCAAGCAGTCTCTGTATTTACCTCGAAAACAACTCTGTCTCGTAACGTTCCGTTATTATCTCATAGTGTGGTGAATGTGCAGGTCACAGCTTGTCCACAAGAGCGTTGTAGAGTTGTTGGATTGTGTATTTGATAAGGGAAACCAAGAAATCCCATGAGCCTCTATAGCGTAGCTCTGCGCAGCTCGCTGCTCTGCTCCACCGTTCTAAAAATAGCTTGCACCTAGAGATAAAGGTAACAAACCTACTGCGATGACTGTAGCGATTATGGCAATGGGCCAATTTGCCAAAATGTTGAGCTATCCCTTTAAAGAGGAACAAAGCAGGATTTATCCCATGGCTAGATTTCATTTTTGCCTCAATTAAAACGTTCCGGAGTAATTATGATACGAGTGTTAGAGTGAGAACGGAGGCTGTCTGTCTTCCACCTGGCGTCTCTTGGCTGAAAACCAACCTTGCAGCATCAGTGTCCCAGCTCTCGTCTCCGTGGCTCCATGACATAAACACGCTCCATAACCGGCAATCTTTTGTTTATGACAGTCAAGACTACACAAACACAGACGTCGTAACATCGTATGTGTTGTGTAACGTTATCCGCCGCTCCATGTATTGATTTTTACCTGCTTCGTTGTAAACAAATGCACATGGACGAGAGAAGGGTTACAACACAGGGGAAAAGCGCAGCGCAAAAGAGCTGGACGACTTGCATAGTTCCTCTTAAAAATGTGTCTCCATCAGCTTGGGTGATCCTGTAATTAGATCATAGATGTTAATATCAGATCTGAACAGGGGGGCTCAGCTTTCACACCACTCCAAGATAAGTGGGTGACGTGTTTAATGCAAGGTAAGGCAAGGCAATTTTATTTGTATAGCCCGTTTTCACAAACAGTTTGTCTCAAAGGGCTTCACATGGTGTAACAACATCCTCTGTCCTTAGACCCTCACATCGACTGAGGAAAAACTACATAGAAAACCCTTTAACAGGGAAAAATTGGAGAAAGCAGGCAGGTCTGCTTGGATTAATGCTGCTTTAGCCTGATTGTGGAATAATGATGTTTAGTCTCTGACACCTCTTATGCACTAATTATTAATCCATGGGAGCTGTATACCGGGGATGGTTGTAACATGGGTCAGTTGTAACACGCAAATTTTTTCAGGAATAAGTTATGAATCATCTGATTTACTCTGTGCATGCTCTATTTCCATATGTGAGGAAGTAGCACACTATGGTCGACAAAGACAGTTTTAGAGGGAATTATTTCGTTTTGAAGCATGGATGTATTTTTTTAATTTTAATTCATTTATTTTTGTGATAGTACTGCCTCCTTTGTACTTAACCCTGCTATTGTCCTTCTGGGTCAAATTGACCCAATCTGTTCCCTTCCTTCCTTCCTTCCTTCCTTCCTTCCTTCCTTCCTTCCTTCCTTCCTTCCTTCCTTCCTTCCTTCCTTCCTTCCTTCCTTCCTTCCTTCCTTCCTTCCTTCCTTCCTTCCCTTCGTCTTCTTCCTTCCTCTTTTGATCTAATTGACCTGATCTGTTCCCTATCCCTCTTTCGTTCCTTCCATTTTCCCTTCTTCTTTCCTTTTTCTTCTTTCCTTGAACAAATCTGTTCCCTCCCTCCATCTTTCCCTTCCCTCTTTCCACAATCCTTCCCTTTTCCTTCCTTCTTCCTTATTCTTCCTTCCTTGAATGAATCTGTTCCCTCCCTCCATCTTTCTTGTCTTACCTTTTCCCTTCCTTCTTTCCACAATAATATTTCCTTTCTTCCTTCCCTTCGTCCTTACTTCTTCCTTCCTTTTTGACCCAATCTGTTCCCTCTCTCCTTATTTCCTTCCCTTTTCCCTTCCTTCTCTCCTCCCATCTTTCCCTTTGTCCTTCCTTTCTTGCTTGACCCAGGAGGACAACAGGAGGGTTAAACTCATCAAACTTACATCATGGTTATTGTGTGTCTACGTAGATATATTTCATGCAAGTTAATGGTGCTAATGTTTTAGTTATAGCTGTAAGGTAAGTTAGTTCATGTCTTCAAGAGTCTGGTTCGCTGTGTTGCAGAGATAACAACTAAACCATTTAATAGCAGACACTTGGAACTAGTTTGTATCACATTTTGAACACACTGGATTAAAAAAACCTGCAAGATACAGATCGAAATGTCAAAGATGTTACAACCACCCCCTGCTCCACTACTGTATACTGTACCGGTCTAAGAGTTGGACTACTTTCCTCTGACCATATGAGTGATGCCCTGGCTTCTCTCCGTGCTCCCTGCTAGGCTTCCTGCAGCTGAACTAACCCTGAACTTGTGCACGCACATCAATCCCAGCTCACATGCTCTGTCTCTTCGTGTGTATGTGTGTGTTTTAGAGTGTGGGCGCCTGAACTCGTTTGGTGAGGACTGTTGAGTTTGCAGACAACATCTTGACCTCTGACTGAAAAATCAAAAACACGTGCAGCATGGATGCACACTATCCTGCTCACATGCTTCACATTCCTGCCTGATCGCTCCCCCTCAGTGTTCCTCTGTTTGGGGAAAGAGGAGAGCGTTGACCTCTGCTCGGTTTGAGGAACAAGGAGGGAGGAAACCATGAGATTACATCCACTTCTATTCCTTATTTATTTATTATCATTATTATTTTCTGTGCAGTTAGGGCTCAGTAAGTAGAGCAGGTCATCCAGCAGAGGGTTAGTGGTTCAGTCCCTGGCTCCTCCAGTCCACATGTCGTAGAGTCATCGAAAAAGAGACTGAACCATTTATTTCCAATGATGCTCCAAGGATCACTGTGGGTCAGAGTGTGTGGAAGCTGCTGTCTAGGAGCAGCAAAGTATGAATGTGTGACTTAGATAAGATTAGAAAAAGTCTATTTTGCCAAGTATAAGCACTAATTGAATTCATTTTATGAAGTGCAATAATGGTGTTGTTGCAACTAACGCCCCGTACAGGACCCATCACCTCTGCACCTTGGCAAACTGCCCCCCCATCAGGCAAAACTCTGCTAGGTCTCACTCCTCCCTATCGAACGCAGCTTCTGCACCTGCGCCCCCCTACACACAACACCCATTCTGCCCCCCTCATACTCCTCCCTGGGCTGTTCCTCCTTCCGCTGACAGCTGCAATCAACTTCAAAAATCCCTACAGTTACAAACCTTTACCTCTGTTAGCCTCTTCAAACAGGCCCTAACACCATTTTTAAAGCACACCTGTAGCTGCTTCAGTCAACTCACCGTGATCTAGTCACTTTCACCAACTCTCTCCTCTATTGTTTAAATGTCTGTCTTCGCTGTGTTGTATCATGTGGCCGTCCTACGTCACTGTTTTCAATGTCACTGTTTTTTGGGGTTTTTTGTCAATTAATTTATTGTGAGCTTAGAATTATAAGGTTCTATGTATATATATGAGTTTTTTTGCATATCCATTAGTGGTCTGTTAATGCCTGTGTGGTGTTATTTTTAAAATTTCAACATTTTTTTAGTTATTCATAAAATAAAAAGGTTCTTTCAACCAAAACACAAGCCGAGTTGGAACTTTGATGCTCAATATCTCGGAACTACCCAAAACGGAGATAGAACACTTTATTTTATTTATTGCTATGTTGTATGACACTGCTGTTTGTCAAATTTCTGTTACTATGTTGTATTGTGTTATTGTTGCCTTGTGTGCTTTTATTGGCTATATCCTTCACCTCCTACCAGGCCATTGCTTAAATAAGAACTTTTTCTTAGCAATTGTTTTGCCTGGTTAAATAAAGGTTGGTGATGATATGTACTACACTGGTTAGCATAGCTACCAGTCGTGAGTTGTATATCGTAAATTTAGGGATTTCCATTGTAGTAAGTTAGAAAACATTTTGTTATGGTCATGCTGAATGAAAGATTACACCCCATCAGAAACTACAGGCTACAGTCATTTAATTGCATTTTGAAGATGTGATTTTAAAAACCCTTATTCTGAACTTATTCCTGTTAGTCTAACCACAGTCTGCACTCTTCACACTCCCCATACAGCCGCCCACATTAATATCACATAAGCGACTGTGATTTATCACTAACACATGTGCTCATGTGTTTATCGCGAGGATTTATTCCCCTGTGTTCTCCCATGCACCTGTGGAGCAGATTAATGATATGCAAACTCCCACGTTTCAGCACGTGCGTCTTCCACATTAATAAGATGAAGAATTGTCTGTCCCGTGGACAATGGTTGATATAAATATGAGAAGTTTTTTCCTGTATAATTTTGAGACAGGGAGCAGGGAGAAGAGGGAAAAAATCCCATTTTTCCTCCTCTCATTGTTTATGCAAAGTCAGCTGCTGCACAATCCTTTCACACCGATAACAGAGACGAGATCGCCGCTGCAGATCAGCAGTTTTCTGCCAACATCTGCACCATCTCGGGCTGATGCACACACATTTGCCCACAGGCACACACACACACACATGCACACGCATTCTCTCTAATCTGATTGTTCCGGAAAACTGAATGTGAAATTGCAATCAGTGTAGTGCAATTATTAGCCACACTGCAACGCAATCTGCACTCTACCTCTTCACTGCTGGAAATCAGCACTTTCGCTACGAGCACAAAGAAGAACAAGTTGGTAGGAAGAAAGACAAAGAAAGAGGTGAGCAAAGAAAGACAGACACCCGTCACACGGTACAGCAGCGCAAAGACGATGGAAGGAAGGGAAAGGAGAGATGTGGAGACGGCAACAACAGCACAAAGAATAAAATCCCAATAAAGAAGGAAAGTCTCTATTTAAATCAGGGTGAAAATAACCACGGCAAATATTCAGCAATGTAACCCGTTAAAGCCCACACAGACAAAGAAACCCCTTTGACATAGTCTTATATTTTTACCAACACAAAGACAGGCAGGCTGCACACACGCACATAAACACACACAGAGAGAGATAGAGGGAGAGGGAGAGAAACAGTCCTCAACATGTACAAGGCCATTAGTCAGGCAACTTTTTCCCTTTGCACACACACTGCAGATCAGTAATCAATAACACTGCTTCTGAGCATTCCATCCAAATAGCACGGATACACATGTGACTTATGAACAAAACATGGTGTTTTGCAATGCACAAAAAGACCAACGGGGGCTTTATTTATAACTTCATATTACTTTGTTTTTTGTCCTCTAGAAATGGCTCAGCACTGCACATGTGTTATTGAACACGTGCAACAGTCACTTTTTAAAGATTAAACCTGTGTCTGACACTTAACACAAGCGACTTGTTTTTTTTGCAATAAGGGGTTGGTGTGATACACTGTTTAATGAGCACCTCACATGCATACATATGGGTGGTGTTCCAAATTTTTTTTATTGATTGCCGCTATAGCAGAAAAGCTTACAGAAGTCTATAAATGAAGGATGTTGTGGAGGATGGATGAAGCACCTTTAAAAGACTGCTGTTTTTGTTATTATACTTTTTTATACTGAACTGACTCATGAACTTGTTTTTTTTTTTTTCATTATTATTACTATCACCATTATCATCATCCCGTCATTGTTTGGTTAGGTTAGATGTCAAATATCTCTGAGGTACCGGAGCAGTGGGAGGAAAAAGAAAATGAGAAAGGCTAAGGAAGCAATCACATCTGAAAACCTGCATCTAAAATTCAGAAAGCCCCTTTCATGAAACCACTGAAATATTCAAATGGCAAAAGCCTAGGGACGGCACATCCATTGGCCTAATATGTTTGATTTTTCCATGTAGAAATAAAAACCAGGGAGTAAAATATTGATATATGCTTCCTAATGACCTGTTGGGGTTCTGGAGAGAAATGGTAATGTATAGAGGAGGAGACAGGAGAATCAGGAAAAGAGAGTGAATGAGGAAGACTTGTTTTCCCAGGGGAAGTGAAGAGGACTCAGGACAGACATCGAAATACACTATACAGCCACTTACTCTGCCACTTTCTCTTGATACTCACATATGGTCCTACTGTACGTTGCATGAGAAGACTATTGATGATGAGCTGTGTTTCTTTTGCCATTCGCTACTAATTCAAAGCCTGGAAAGAATTGTTAAAGGGATAGTTCAACACTTGGGCAAATTGGCCCATTGCCATAATCTCTATAGTTATAGCAGTAGGTTCGTTACCTTTAATTATCGGTGCAAGCTATTTTTAGAACGGCAGAACAGAGCCGCGAGCTGCTCAGAGCTACGCTACGGAGGCTCGTGGGATTTCTTGGTTTCCCTCATCAAAAGCATCAAATACACAATCCAAAACGTTCCGGTGGACAGGTTGTGACCTGCACATTCACCAAGCTATGAGATAATAACGGAACATTACGAGAGTTGTTTTCGACGAGACTGCTTGCCAAAAGCATCTGGCTACATTTCTCAGTGGCTAATTCTTCTGCAGCCAAAGCAACTTGCAAATCCACTGCTTCCACAACCCCAGACGAGAACGCGCATCAGCAGTTTTGCATGAATTTACCTCATAAAAAACTGCATCTTGTAACGTTAAGTATATATAGTGTGGTGAATGTGCAGGTCACAACTTGTCCACCAGAGTGTTTTGGAGTTGTTGGATTGTGTATTTGATGAGTTTGATGAGGGAAACCAAGAAATCCCATAAGCCTCCGTAGCGTAGCTCTGAACAGGTCGCGGCTCGGCTCGGCCATTCTAAAAATAGTTTGCACCGGCAAATAAAGGTAACAAACCTACTGCTATGACTATAGGGATTATGGTAATTTGCCAAAATGTTGAGCTATTCCTGGTAGCATCAGAGTCAGAACAAGGCTAAGGCCTCTGTTATTTTAGTTGTGCAGCAACTAGCACTGTCATGGGGTTACTCCATGGCTTCTGAGAGGTAGGTCGCACTGGATGTGCTGTCCTATTTTTTTTTTTCTTGATTGATAACAAAGTAGCTACTTGTCCTAGTTGAGTAAACACAGTTTGAGATCAAGGAGCTTGAAGTGAAGTTGCTGCTTCTCCAGGTTGAAAGGACTGAGCCGAGGTGGTTCAGACGTCCGACAGGGATGAATCCTGGACACCTCCCCCTCTGGAAGATTTTTCTGTCATGCACACTGGGAACATGGTGGAGAGGAAGGTCTGGAAGCTCCTACCCAGCCTGTTGCCACCAGACCCCAGAAAACAGGGACAGAATGGAAGGGAAGGTGGCTGCGTGGATGGACGGATCTTTACTCTGGAATCTGATAACTTTGGTCCATTAATTAAAAAATGAATCTGGTCCCATTGAATCAGTGTACATTCACGGTTCCTTGACCATCCCTGCAGCACAGGACTATATCCGAATGAAGCCAGACTACTGAACTTAGATTCACTCAGGAGGTTAATGTTATCTATCTATCTGTCTATCTTCCACCACTTAACCTGCTACCGCTCACATTTAATTGATCAAACTGTCTTTATTTTTTTTAAATCTTCAACTGCTGTCATTAGTGCAATGACCCAATTTAGATACCGACTGTCATTAAAGTTTGATTGCAAATTTTATGAATTTTATCTCTGAGTTCAGTCTGATAGATAATGTCCACGCTAATTGAATTCATATAATATGTTTGGACGGGGAAGATGTTGAGGCCAATGCAGATTTTATTAAGCACATAAGCCAGATGTCACGGATTCAGGATCATCTGATCAACTCACTTTTTAATATCGTGTTTTGTTGTTATCATCCTGTCATGAAGATTGGCTCAAACTATTTATATTAGTAGAATGTTTACAGCTACAGTGTTCTTTCCCAGCCATTCTGGAACAGGAGGGAAGAGCAGGAGTGCTTCCAATACACTGGGCCTTGCCTCTAGTACAGCTATTAAAATACCAGAGATATGTCTCATTATCACTAAAGGAAGCAGAAGAATAGCTAGGCATACATATGGGACACAGAGCAGACAGAAGAGGGGAATGCAGAGGCAGAAAACTTAAAGGAATAGTTCACCCTTTAATTAAATTTCACTCACTCACCCTCATGTCGACTAAGGGCTGGGAGCAGTTTCAGAGTCCTCCGTGGCTTCTCTGAGTTACAGGGGGTCTCGATGTAGCAGTGCATGTCCGTGTAACGGTTGAAAATGGACACCAGCGGTCTTCGTCACAAAAAAACACACCAAAAAACATCCAAGTACCTCCATGCTACTTGTATGTAATGTCCGTCTTGTATTGAAGCCCTGAAATGTGAAATTGTCCCAAAAAAAATTAAATAAGTCCATATTTCAAGCTTGATTGTAGCAGAAGCTCCTCTTCCTGGTCCGTCCAAGTCTCACGAGATTTGCGTCAACGTCATTACGATTAATTGAAGTAAGTCATTACCGACAACAACACAACGTGGCTCTGTTTATATCATGACCCACACTCGTATTGAAGGTAGGCCGACCTCAGGGTCCATGTCAAAAGCTGACGCTAATGCTATTGTGTATTTCTGACACTCGTTGTAGTGTTTACATTAAACAAGGTAGGAACACATTAGAGGACTCGTTTTGTAACTAGCAACATGGCATTCTGACAAGGGGGAGAGAGAGCGCTAAGCGCTGGGAAAGCAGTGGCGAGAGCACTGTCAGCACTAAAAACGTATTTGGTGGACACAGCCCCTAAAGGTTTCAAACCACATCAAAAAAACACATCTATACAGTTCTATTACAGTTTCAATCTGGAATTTCACTGTACACAGTCTTAGCATATGAGGTTTTGATGTGGTAAATTACATAACACAGAAAAATAAATCAAGGTCTTAACTTAAATTAATTAGAAATGTACCAAAAATATTCATGAAAAGGTTTTGAGAAGAAAACCTCTAGAATCTATTCTAATCTAGAATACACATTGTAGATGGTTAAATAATTATTTCAAAAATCTAAACTTATATTTAAAAAATAATAATAATAAAAATTCTCAATCATCAAGTGTAACATCCATTATTTGCATTACTTGAATATTAAATTTATGTTCAATAATGTTATAAATCTGTAGGAGTACAGACATACAGTGTTTGGATGTAGCCAGTTATCAGGAACCAAACAGCTTGCAAGTAGTATATTTGGACACCATATGCAGGAATGACTACATCATTTCAAAAGTAGGTCTCTGGTCATCAGGGGTTTTGAACCCCTGAGCTCTGTATCCTCAGAGAAGGTGACCTACTAACTGAGCAACATGAGGTGCACGCACCTTCACACAAACTGAGCCAGTGACATCATAAAACAGTTTAAGTAGGCATCCTTCACCATTCCTTTGGTTTCAGGAGTATCATTCAATCAAAACAGAACATTAACTACACATTTTAGCAATATGGTCTAAGTCACTGTACTGGACTGTGTGGTCTGGGTGTCTGATCCAAACGCTTCTATTTTGCATGTTTTTAAAAAATATATATAATGATCTGTATCTTTGTAACCTAATAATCTAATGATCAGTATTTGTTCTTGAATACTGAGTGGAAACCCACCATGTCACCCATCAGTTTCTGGACTGTTGTTTTGAAGCCAGCAGTTTGTAATTTGACTGTTGCTATTTTGGTTCAGTCATCAACAATTAGTAGAATGTACATTACTGCCTCCAATCCTTAGTAGTCCTCTCACCCGTTTGGATCACATAGGATACTCTCAATTGGGAAACATTTGTGGACACTGCGTTGAAATTGAAAACTATTGGATCTACCTTTACCCGATGGATTCGGAGCCGGGAGACAGAAGAGTGTAGGTTTTCTTTCCCACTTAAAACTGCTTTAGTCTTCTTCTTAGGAAACCTGGCTCAAATCCCTCAGTTCTTAACAACTAAAGACCCATTTCTGAAGTTCAGTTCATCTCATGAGTCAGATAATAATTAGTAATTCCCCATCTCATTACTAAACTCAACAATAACAACCCCTGGATTTTCTGCGCTTTTCATCATAGAAACTGTCTTTCTGAGGGCAAGTGCTGACCTGCTACTGAGGTGGGCAGTTCACTCGTGTTACAGCTCAGGTCTGGTCTTCCTGGATTTAGAAACAATTGATCACGTTGCCTGCCTCAGTCTTCCTCTGGCTCCAATCCACTGTGACTTTCCCCAGGGCTCAGTCTTTTCCTTTCCCCAACCTTTTCCCTACATGTTGGGTGACATCATAGGAAACCATAACATTTCAGGGAGCATACATCAGTCCGACTGCCCAAAAGTCTTACGGCTCATTTCTCTGACTACCCATTCTACAGTGTTAAGGTTGGGTTTAGGGTAAGGTTAAGGTTTAGGGCTACTTAAGTTGGAGAAATGGGAGGTCAGACTAATGGACGCAAAAATAAAGAAATGTATGGTCAGAGAAATGGGTAGTCGGACAGACGTCCTGCGTCCTAACATTTCATTTCATTTCTACACATGCATTTGCTTCTTGATTCTTCTTTGGCTCATATTTCTTTCTTTCTTTCTCTCTTTTTTGTATAGCAATTTACACTTCTTTTATTATTTTTTTTATTCATAGCCATGTGAGACTTTTATGTTGGCTGCTCATTACTTATCCCCTGGATTTGTTTTCAGCTAGGAAACCATCCTGAAGAGCAAATAAGCATTTTGACTCAACACAACAGGAATTGTTTGTGAACAGCTGAATCAGAAAAAAAACTTTAATATTTAATGAAGCCCTATTAACTGATATCAAGAGATAACGCCAGAATCCCAGAAATGAAAGAGACAAGCAAATCATTATCTAAGGTTACTTTGGGAAAAGTACAGGCTGCTGAGATGTTGAAAAACAGGCACCGGGACTTTCAAAGGCCTGCGGAAAGCGTTTGAAGAGAAAAGCCTGAGCCTGAGCTGTCAATACATATGCAGATACATCTACTGAGGACAACATACAGACCTGATGTCAGCAGGAAGAGCGTAGGAGGAAAATAAGCCAATACAAGAAAACAAAGTTGAGAAGTAGAGGTTCATTTGGCTTTGTCCCCTTTGGGTGTACATCCTTCTATGTCTGATCCTGGGACATGCATGTGCAGCTCTGTCAGTTGAAGCACTTGTGGACCGTAAGGGAGTTGTTAAAACTGTATGGCTGGTAAGGACTGTTATGTATGAATGCTGGGTGTGGAAAATGCAAAGATAAAAGACAAAGCAGTGCTCCTGTGAAGTGACCTTCACACACTGGGTTTCCAATCATTTGTTGATGCACACCAGAGCTGGAGGATGTTTAGTTGTCTTCTGTTCAGTGTTAGAATAACCCTGCAATATTTGGGCATGCACGCACAAACACACACACTATGAAAATATAGTGTACCTTCTAAGTTATCACTTCCATGAAGCTAGATTACAGTGTGGCACTTCATTAGCACAACCAATTTGGGAAAAAAGTAAGAAAAGTTAAAAAAAAAAAAAAAAAAAAAAAGACATTATTTGCCACAAGGCACAACACATTGAAAGGAAGGATCTGTTTATAGGTGATACAGTATATTATAATATCTTATCACTTCTACAGTCAGATATGGTCAGTCCACCTTAGGGGTGAATGAATGATAATGTGGATATTTCAACCTGTCATAAAACTGTTTGTATACCTTTTGGAGGGGTTCATGTCCTCATAAGGGGGGTCAGACCCCCTAATATCACCAATAATTCGAACCATGGATAAACGTTTAATTCTTTAAAGAATTAAATCCAGACAAAAATGTAAGTACTTTTTTAAGCAAGTGGAAGATGACATGATCACCAAAAGGCAAATTCTGAAGAAATATCAGTGTATTATTATAGTTTTCTACAGTTTTAGAGTGAAAAGGGGAAACAAAGCAGCAGCCTGCAAAAGAATGGGAAACCCAGGAGACTTGAGGTCTCAGATAACTCTGACCAAGGTATCAGAAAGATATCTACTATTTACACACTGGGATAGTATATCATAGAGAAGAACGACCACCTCTGTCTGTTGTAAAATTATTGTAAAACAAAATTACGAAGAATCCGTAACCAGAAAGACTAGAGGTCGTGTAGGTGATCAGCAGAACCACAGACGTGACAGACTTGCAGATTCACTAAATGATGCAATAAATAGATGAAAGTCGTATTTTGATCACTATTATATTTCAAATTAATTATGTCACTTGTAAACTGTGTAATAAGTGGGATAATGTATAGTTGGTTGGTTCTTATGGAGAAATAAACCCCGACTCCGAACTATACATTATCCCTGACATACAGTATATAGAGAAAGAGAATGTGTCATCTGTAACTTTATGCTTTTTGGATATCATTTCATCTTCCACTTGCTCAACTGTTCATATCAAAACTGGGGGGCAGAAGACAAAAACAAGAACAGAACACACACCTGAGCCAACTGAAGAAGCAGCAGTGTGTGATGAGGAGCTGCAAAGGAGAATCACCACTGATTAATAATTCAGTCACATGGATGTCTCTGAGACTTTTACCTGCAGGTGCACGTCTGACATCCAAGCGAAGTGCACCTTGGATCATCTCACCAGCAGACAGCGAAATGCAGAACCCATCATTATACCTCCCTCCACCTGTACCACAGAACCACTGAACCCGTCCTCTCATCCTGCTGCAGTGTTAAGTGTGCAAGCTGCACGGCGGCGGGAGGGGAGAACCTACACCACGTGGTGAAGGACGGACGCCCAGTGGAATCGCCGGCGCTGACCTCCTGACCCCTCGACAGTGTGTACACTAACCCGCCGAGGAGGAGGAGGAGCTGGCAGCGGCATCACCGGGGACACAACAAACCCAGGCCATCATCTGTTTGATCCGCAACCATCTGGCAGGCGGTGCAGGGGTGCAGTCATATCCCGGACAAACAGATTGAGGAGCAGCTTTTTTTTCTTTTTTTTCCATGGCTGTTGTGTCCATTTCCCTCCTGAAGGACTGCCGTAAACATGCACACTTGTTTTCTCCAAGGGCTGGCACACACACAAACACATACATACACCTCTGGGACCAGCTTGCACTTAAGTAAGTAGCCTGACCCACACTTGAGAATATATTTAAAATGATGATGTCCTCATTATTATTGTATGATAATGGTATATATTCCACTTTGAGGATGTAGCCAGACACAGTTACCTTTCAGTTAGGGTTCAACAGATCTACAGAGACGTTTAAGTGTGTAAACCACATGTAATCACTATTCGAATACAATACAGCAAAACAAATTTGCAAATTTAAAGGGATACGCCAACTTTTTTTTTCTTGTCTTGCCTCCAAGTCCATGACAACAAGATAAACAGATAGACACCATCCTTTCGACTGTGCATGCAGTAACAAGGGAGATAGAACCGTATCGCCCGTAATTAGCTTAGCTCAAACACTGGAAGTGTATGGGTAGTGTTAGCCTGCCTGCCACCTGAGCCGAACTTAGCAGTTGGAAGCTGATGTTATTCATTTTAGCTCCAAACTCTGTAAATATGTCTTTATCAACATTTCAAACATTTTTAGGCGAGTGTGTCGTTAATTTGTCTAAATACCAGCTGTTTACAATTTTGTTCGGACGAATTCGGTGCTACTCAAGCTAGCTGTTGTGACCAACACACTTCCGGTTACTTTCACAAAATAAAACACCCGTTGCCCTTTACATACAGAAAACCATGACAATAGAATGCATGCTTTTACTTCGAAAAGCTAACCTGCCCTCGATGTTACTTGAACCAAAATAAACCGTCTTTAATTGAACCCTCTGTTTTGACCGCTCAAGATGCCTTACCGGAGTTTAGTCAGCTCTGAGATAAAGATTGGTCCGTTTAGAGTTGCTGAGTGTCTCTGATGACTTTAGGTGGAGGTAGGCTAACACTTCCTATACACTTCCAGCATTTGAGCTAAGCTAATTACAAGCAATACAGGCTCTCCCTTGTTACTGCACGCGCAGTCGAAAGGATGGTGTCTGCTTGTCATGGACTCGGGAGTGAGGCAAGACATGAAAAAATAAAAATGTTGGCATATCCTTTTAAATAATGACACATAGAATAAAAGCATTAATTGTGGTTCCATACATGCTGTGTAAGTCCTTACTTGTCAACGTGGCTGTTTTTACCCTAAATGCACCAAGTGGCTTGTGAAAGATGAAGTAGCAGAGAACAAATGCCCTCAGTTACCCCCATACAGTTCTGCATTGCATTACAGTTTCCAGATCAAATCCAAACTTTCCACTAAAGGGCCAGAGCCACAGAAAAATGAAACACGTGATTCTATGAACATTTTTACAAGTGCTTTTTTTTTTTCATATGGTGACTTATTGGATAAAAAATGTTCTAAATCTATGGCACATTTATGGATAAATTATGAGAAAGCCAGCATGCTGAGACTACAAGTAGCTTATAATGATGCTTTGTGAGTATTACCAAAGAGACCTAGATGGCTCAGTGCAAGTGAAATCCTACTCTCCAAGCTGTTCTGATAAATCTGATGTATTCATTTATGTTTCGACTTGACACCTCAAGGTTAATGTACTGTTCAATACCAGTCGCCATTGGTATGCGTCTTTTTAGAACTGTATACTTCATGATCATGGGTTTTCCACATTGATATCATCTTTTATTATGTGAAATATGTTGTCTGTAATAAAGTTAAACATGGTTTCTTCCAGCCTTCTGCAGGCTTGTTTAACATTCCTATTGTATTGTTAAGTGACAGTGCAGTGATCTGCTGAAGGAGGCTGCGATGTGCGCAGGCCTGTAAACAGTTTAACTGCTGCAGCTGTAGGACAGTGAAGTACAAGAAAAACCAAACCATGTGCCATGTGTAAACATGTGACCTCGTCCTCCTCCTGGAGACACTACTGTTGCGCTGTGAGCATTTGCAGATGTGATGGTAAGTGTTGAAGGTAGACTGTGGGATTTTCCTAAAAAACAAAAATAGACTAACAGAAATTCTGCTTAATTATCAGCTAGAGGACTTCGATGTGTGGTGGTGACTGTGTGTCAGGGGAAGGGGGTGTGGCAGTGGAGCCAGACAGGAGGGGCCCAGTTTGAATGTTGTGTTTACAAACTGCAATGAACAAATCTGCTGAATCTACCTTTAAGGTGACATTCTATTGCATTCCATCTCAATATTTCTATTGAACAACGTTAATACAGTATGGTAACACTTTATATTAAGGCAAACATATTCACCATTAACTAGGTGATTATTGATACGTATGCATATAAGTGGTAAAATAGCCATTTATTAGTAATTCATAAGCAAGAATTAACACCTAATTCTTATCCTTGAACATGAAGGAATCATTTGCAGTTTTGGATTTATTTTTGTTGAGAGGAATGTATGGCTTGTTTACAGTTTACAATAAATGTACTTGTACTAACTGGCTGTCTTCTAACTGCTAATTGTATGCAACTTTAGTATAGGGAACAATGAGGGTTTTTTTTTTAAAGTAGCCTATATTTTGTGTTTTTTTTCCTTTTTTTTTTTGCCTATTAGAGATAGACAGTAAAGGGGGAGGCAGAGAGAGGGGGAATGACATGCAGGAAAGGGCTGCCCGATGCGGGATTCGAACCGGGGACGGCTGCGTTGAGGACTGTAGCCTCTACAAGGGGGGGCCACTTTATCCACTGAGCCAGGCACCGCCCCAATGAGGGTTAATAAAGGTCAAACTACACCCCATTTTAGAATAGGGAGCATATTGAGTTACAAAATAATTTGTTTGTTGTTATTAAGGTAGTATTACCATTTGTAGTTTTGTATTGCATTCCACAAAAATCGACTATACTAATTCAGAGTGATGAGGGAAGAATTACTGTTCTTGTGGTACTGCTCCTGTAGAAGGCCCTATAATGATAATAATGATGTGAATAACCCACTGGTTATTCACATCATTATTCAGAAACAACAATGCATTCATTTACAGTCCAGAAAAAATCTTAATTCATGGTGAAATAGAGGTATAAGGCTATGTAAAATAAGGAGTTAATACATAATATTTACGGATAAAGGGCTAGTATGCTACATATTAATAAGCACCTTAAAGGAGAATTCTAGACATTTTTGACTAGCCTCGTAAACCAGCCTCCCCCGGAAATGCATTCAATTCATTTCTCAGGGAGAGTCTGGCCTCATCTCCGTTGTAACCGTTCCGCCGAAACACTCCGCCTACCGAGCCAATCAGTCCCTGAATCACGGACTGAAGAAGAACAGCGATAACGTCTTTTCCTTCAAGAAACTCAACAAGCGCCGACTCTTGCTCTTGTTTAAGTTCTGTAATTGATGGTATTTCATTTACAACTTCCCTTACTGCTGTTTTTACGCTGCTGTTTGACGCTCCGCCATGTTTGTTGTAGGTGAGTCCAGTCCATGTAGTGATGTTTTCAGGGGTTACACCCCGCCTTTCCGAAGCCCCGCCTTTCCGACAATAGACTTCCATTCGTCGTAATAGTTTTCGAAAAGGCTACTGACATAAAGACCTAACGTTCATTCTGCTTCTAGCCTGTCTAGCCTCCACCTGATCTTTTTACTAAACTTAACCAACTCCTTTCTTCATTGCCTAAGCCCAACCAAAGCATCTCCCTCAGTCAGCTGTCAGCACGAGCGGAGGCTGTCGGAACAGCGGTGTTTCGGAACAGCGGGGTGTCGAAGTGGAGGTGCGTCGGAATGGAGAGCTGTCCCCGTTTTCAGGCCCTGATTGGCCAACGTGCTGTGTCAATCCACAGCGGCGACGCTGATTGGCTCGGTAGACGGCCGATTTCTGGCGAAACGGTTTCAACGGGTATGAGGCCAGACTCCCCCTGAGAAATGAATTGAATGCATTTCCGGGGGAGGCTGGTTTACGAGGCTAATTTTTGACCCCTAAATCGTTTTCCTGATGGCCATCCAGTGTTGGGCGGAGCAAAAAACGCAACTATCCAATCGCAGAGCCCCTGCTCTCCAAATACTTTTTCTTTGTTGTGATGATTTCTTTACAAAAATCAACAGTCAGAGATATTATGGACATTACCACTGCACTGCTCGACTGATTTTTGTAAAGAAATCATCACAACAAGGAAAAAGTGTTTCTGTGGCAAGGAGAGCAGGCGCTCTGCGATTGGATAGTAATGTCTTTCCAGGACGTTTCCGACTTTGGCTATCTGAGGTGAGTGAATACATGCAAAAACACAAAGTTTATACTGGTTATACTGTACACTATGTGAGTTCAGTGGTGTGTCATAAGGATTCCAGTCATGTACCAAAGATATTTGATTGGTATCCCCGGGTAGCCATGGTGTAACTCCGGTTAGCCCACATCAATTTTAGTCGGGTTTTTTGCTCCCCCCCAACACTGGGAAAACGATTTCGGTGTCAAAAATGGCCGGAATTCTCCTTTAAGGGCGAATACGTGTGCCTTAATATAAAGTGTTACCCATATAAAACATACTCTACCTTAAAGGAATTTTTTCAGTGTTTTCTCTACTTGCATGTGTGTTCTCATGTTGCAGTGCGTTGATCTCTCTGGGCAGCTGCAGCTTTAAGAAACCACTGAGCCTATTTCAGAGCATTAGGAGAGAAACAA
The DNA here is from genome assembly GCA_030347415.2 of Decapterus maruadsi. Classification (NCBI taxonomy): domain Eukaryota; kingdom Metazoa; phylum Chordata; class Actinopteri; order Carangiformes; family Carangidae; genus Decapterus; species Decapterus maruadsi. The sequence goes on from CM064903.1 coordinate 30,204,324, forward strand.
GATGAGCGAAGTGGCAAAATAAACGTTAAGAGCTGCATTCCTCTAAACTCTGTTTGCACAGTCTCCTTCACACTCACCAGAATAATCTTCCAGGGAAAAAACACTGAATGTGATAATATATTTGCTCTCTCCTTAAAAAAAAAAAGAAAATCCACAGTAGTCAGAGCCTGGTATGACTCGTCCACACTGCATTATTACAGCACATTACTCTTCCATTAGGCTCAGCGACAGCTTGACCAGCCAAGTTTAATGGAAAGACACAGAGCGGTGACCACAGCCAGAGCTGGACGCTTCGCTGCGCTGCCAATATTTTGGTCAAATGATTCAATTACTCCTTCAACAAAGCGCCGAGCCAAAGAAAGCAGGCCACCCCAGACTCTGAATGTGTGTATATGCACGTGCACATGGAGAGACCTAAAAGGGGACCTAATTGAAACCAGCTGTTCCACTGAGACGGCGCTGGAACCAGGCCAGAGAGCCACATTAGTCTGACATGGATCTGACACGGATACAGCCAGAGACTTCTGCAGAGACAGAGGGGAGGGGGGTGCAGAGTTGGAGTGGGGGGGGATTAAAGAATGTGAGGCTCATACAAAGAGTCAGCGTTTGATGTAGAAGAGTATGGTGGGGGGGGGGGGGGGGGGGGTGAGGGAGCCTGATTGTTCCTCTCCAGACTTTGGTGACAATTTGACGCGTTTTGAACTCGGAGAAGCGTCGGGCGTCGAGTGACAGACAGGGTGACGGTTCCCCTGACAGGAGAGGGGAGTTGGGGGGGGGGGGGCTTCATGTGGAATAAAACCATCAACACCATCACCGGCAGCGAGGAAGAACAGGCTCATCATGAGAAGGAGCTGATGTGCGAGTATAATCGCGGGTACCGCCGCAGCTCTTTGGCTCAAATACCCAAGCTTTTATCAAACACGACAGCTGGAGCTCAGCTGTGGGCCGGGGAAAAAGTTGTGATCTCGACATTTGCTCGGTCACATGCAGAAGGAGGTACAGACGTTCTCTGTGATTCTGAGCTGAAGGGGAAATGAGTTTATTTGTGATTAAAGGACAATTCCAGGCAAATTGTACACTTCAAGCTTCTAAAATGTTAGGCAAATACAGTACAGCCCTGGCTTGAATTTGCCTGGAATTGTCCTTTAAAGCAGAGGTGAACGGCGCATTTCATTGGATAGTGGATTGTTGGAAGAGGAAGTGGTGTTCCTGCTGTAGACAACAATGTGTATCACTCACTACACTGTAGGAAACAGCAATGAATTACTTCTCTTATGTCAAAGATGCTGTGAACTGTGCATATTACACATATAGTGTAAATACAATACATAAAGGGATAGTTTAACATTTTGGAAAACTGGCCCATTGCCATAATCCCTGTAGTTTTAGGTGTAGGTTCGTTACCTTTAATTGTCAGTGCAAGATATTTTTATCTTTGTTCACCATGCTTTGGGATAATAACAGAACGTTACAAGACAGAGTTATTTTCAAGGCAAATGGAGAGACTGACTGCTGAAAAACTGCCCCCGACTGGAACGGAATTACCTAAAAAACAACTCTGTCTCATAATGTTCCATTATTATCTCATAGTGTGGTGAATGTGCAGGTCGCAGCTTGTCCATGAACGTGTTTTGGAGTTGTTGGATTGTGTATTTGAGGAGTTTGATGAGGGAAACAAAGAAATTCCATTACTTCTGAGCAGCTCGCAACTCTGCTCCTCCGTTCTAAAAACAGCTTGCACATACAAAAGGTAACAAACTTACTCCTAAAACTATAGGGATAATGGCAATGGGCCAATTTGCCTACTGCCCCTCTAAGATATTCAGTACTGTGCAAAAAGTTCAAGGCACTTCAGATGTTTTGATTCTCATCCATTATGCAATACCATCCTGACTGGTGTTGAATTTATTCTCAAGCAAGACAATGACCCAAAAATTAGAGCCAGTGTCAAAAATAAGTACGATGGCTCATCCCTGCAACAGATGGTATACCCCCCCACAGTTACCTCAGTCTGGGATGAAATGAAGAGACAGAAGAACTACTGTATGGCAAATTCTTCAAGTTGCTTCAACAACCTGTCACTCGAGAGCTGGAAGAAAAAAAACGATGTGCAAGTGTCTGGAAGAGAACTGGAGCTGTTTTTAAAGACAAAGTGTGACCACCACGACCACGTTATGATTTGATTTAGGTTTCGTCTGCTGACTGAACTTTGTGTGATTCACGGCAAAAGCATCTTCGCTTTACTTACTGTGCCTAAAGCTTTTGTACGGTACTGTACATTGTACCCACTACTTAATTTTAGTCGTGTTTTTTACCCCCCCCCCCCCAACACTGAGTGACCATTAGGAAAATGATTTAGGGGTCAAAAATGGCCAGAATTCTCATTTAACATGTATCAAGAGAAGCCCTGTTACACTAAACCTTGCAGTGTAAGTGTTTTTTTTGTTTTTTTTAGAAGCCTTGAATGGTCCAGCTCCTGCATACATCTGCGATCCCCTAACTGCATTGATCTGGGAGCGGTTTTACACCAGACGCCCTTCATGATGACACAACCAGCCTGGGATTTATTGGCTTGTAGGACCCTGGTGACTGGGTTTGTGGAGCTGGGGATTGAATGACCAACCCAGAGATCAATGCTGCTGCTCTTATAATTGTATCATCATGAATAAGTAAATAGGTATCTGTACATTAATTTGTCCTCACTTTAAATATACAATATGAATTTACATCATCTATGGGTGTCCCATAACAAGACATTTCACAGTCAAATCTGATTTGTCAGATTTTGTCTTTGGTCAACGAATCATCAAATTGTGTTGTTTTTCCCTCATTGATTCATGATTCATTTGCATCTTTTCCGCTCAAGAGAAAAGAGCTACAACACCAAAATAAACTATTTAAATTCTTCAGTTGGCATGAGATAAACACCACATACCAAGTATCTTTTTCCCATCAGCCATCATTGAAACATGCACTCTGCCAGTGGTGTGGCATTTGGACCAGAGTGACTATGCTCTATGGATTATTAGAAAACCTAGGAATTTGATGTAAAATCAGATGCTCAGCAGCAGTCAGCACCTCCATAGTCAGAATGGTAGAATCTTTTCTTCATAAACACATGGTGCAGAGATTTCAAGTCAGACCTCTCAGAATAGAATCAACGAATCGTGGACTAATGGGGGTCACGCCTAATATCAACACTTGACAATAACTTAAAAGTATATTGTGTAAGAATTACTCCCATCCAGTGTTGCGGTTGTGTATCGCAAGCAACTCAGCCGTATTTTTCATGCTGCATTCATGGAAAATTGGGCGGACGGCAGCAGCTGCACGTAACAGCATAAAAAAGCCTGGTAACACTTTATTTTAAGGGGTCATTGTTCCTGTGTATCTACCTAATTAATTACAGTGTAATTACCTATGTAACTCAATTTAATAACATGTACTTGCATTGTATACATAGTGTATTTACAACACACTATGTATTTACAATGCAATACATAGTGTGTTTACAATACACTGTGTATTTACAATGCAAGTACATGTTATTACATGCAGTTACATAGGTAATTACACTGTAAAAGTAATTGTGTAGATACCCATCCAGTGTTGCGGTTGTGTAACAATGACCCTGCATTCATGGAAAATAAAGTGTTACCAAAAGCATAAAAAAGCCTCTAGCCTATACGTAAACAAGTGGTCCGTCAGCATGACGCAAAACAATACACGTGACAATATGTTGTCATGGCAATGTCGTAGTGTTTACCTGACCTGACTTCTGTGACTAAAATGACGTCTGGTTTGTTACCGACGGCCGTCTGCCCAACTGCACCTGAATGCAGCATCAGTGTAACGCTCCATTCCTCCTCCCTGCGTTACCGCGGTGACTTTTCACAGACGCCACCTGGACCTAAGCCGACAGCTGCGGTGTCTCCGCTGAGTTTCCATGGTTTCCTACCGTTTGAATGAAATAATCGATTTTCGCGAATAGACAACAGTAAAAGTTACACATTGTCCCTTTACTGTAAATCAAACCAGGACGTGTCCAAAGTACTTCTCATGCGTCCTGTGTCTCACCTCCAGGCTTGACCAGCTCTCTGCCCCTCCCTCAGACACATGACTGTAGTAGTGTCCTTGTGATGCTGGCTGTTACCGACGCACGACTCCTGTCTGAACAGGCAGACTCGTCTCATTGATTTCTTACTGCCACACACAAGGTGTGAAATTTTGAATGGATAAATTGCTCCAGCCATTAAAAACCACAAAAGGATCAATGATGGATGGAGAGCAGCAGACTCTGATTCACTGTAAAGATGTTGTGAAATGTGAAAAAATGTATGACAAAAAAGTATAGAAAGAACAGGTGAAAGGAAAAAAACAAGAAAGCTGTAGCTGTGTCATCTACCTCTTTCTCCTCTTTCTCCTTCTTATCCCATCAATTTTTATCTCTCTCCATTACACTGTACAGCACAGATGACAACTCTTTATGGCCACACAAAGACGTCGTCTCCTTCCTGTTCTTTATTACCCCCTTACCTCCCTCTGCTCCTTTTATCTACTTTCTCCTGTCCTTCATTTCTCTCCGGCACAGAAATAACATGCAAACTCCATAGTGAAGGGTTGCAGGGCAGGAGGTGGGGGGGTATGGCAAGCGGATTTAACATTTAAAAGCTAAGTTTGACTATCCAGAATTAACATTGTAGATATCAACGTCTTTCTGACTTGTTGTAACTACATTTTGAATAATTGGATTTTTCATTCAAGATATCTGTAATTCAGTTCCCCCTAGTCAAAAAGAACATTTCAGATTTCTGCAACAACATTCTTCCTATCCACAATTGTCATTTTAGAAATCCACAACTATGTTCTTCCTAGGACAAATGACATCACCTTTGCCATTCGTGTGTATGGGGTTTGTCATTACAGATATCTACAATTCAGTTGCAGGTATCTGCTATGTGAATTACGGATATCTGTAACTGAATTCCGACTATTCCTTATTCCAGTTTGAGATATCTTCAACATCATTTGACTAGTCATAATTCCATTTACAGATATCTACAACTTCATTTCGCCTATAGTCAAAACTTAATTTAATTTATCTGAAAAGGGACAGGTAGATATCTTTAAGTGAGGTGAATTAAAGATATCTTGAACTGGAATTATGACTAGTCAGAATGACTAGTCAGAAAAAAATTGTAGATATCTCAAACTGGAATTCGTACTATAGTCGTAATTCAGTTACAGATACCCGTAATTCACATAGCGGATTCCTACAACTGAATATGACAAACCCCATACACATGAATGGCAAAAGTGACATCATCTGTCCTAGGAAGAACGTAGTTGTGGATATCTGCATGACTATTGTGTATAGGAAGAATGTAGTTATGGATATCGGAAATATTCGTTTTGACTCTGCAAAACTGAATTACAGATAAAATAGAATAGAATAGAATAGAATGAACTTTATTGTCCCAAAAGGGGAAATTTGTTGTGGACTTGAGTACATGGTACAGACTGCCATAGACAATAAATATACCTATAATACATAAGACAGTAAAAGAAGGATATCTGCAACACATATCCGGTCTGCCTTTTAAATGTTAAAATGGCTTGCTATGGGGGGGTGGGGTGGGGGGGGTTGAACCCAGAACCTTGCTGTGAGGCAACAGAACTAAACCAGTGGAGCACCATGCCATTTATCAGCACTAATGGATTGAATGTAATGATGTACTTTAGGTCATAAGTGGAGAGGGCAGACTTCCTGGAAGAAATGTATAGCAGACAGCCTGTGGAAATGAAGGGCTGCCAGGTTAGATGTATGAGGATATATCTACACCAAAGACCTATAATCAAATCAAACATATAACAATGGGTTATTTAAGTCCACAGTATCACCTGTTGGGTGCTGAAATCACATTTGGTGGTAGAGAGAACATGTATTGAAGAATCACCGACAGAGATCTGATTATCTATCCATCTATTGTCTTTACTGCTTCTCCCTGCAGGGCTGCGTGTGTGTGGGAGGGCTGTGGCGTCTTTTTTTAAACTTGAAAGAGAAAAATAATCAGGTAATGATCCGTCTCAAGCTTCCAGACTGCTCAACTGTTCCGAACCGAGTCATGCTCGTTCTCTGTCCTGTGCATCAGTTGCTCAGTGGTTTAGAAGAGGTTTTGGATGACAGTCTGTTTGTTTTTGGGGACCAGGTACGCGGTAACTCGGCGCAGGCGTGTCACCTCGGTTCACTTCCTGATGGGCAAAGAACGAGCATCTGAGTCAGTGAGAGGAGCAATATGTAAGACAGCAGGTCTGTCTGCGCTCCGCTGGTGTTCAGGGCTCTGACGGCAGCAGCTCTGTATGATTGGTAGTAGATTGTACTTTATTTCTGTACTTGTCAACAAAACATGAGTAAAATAGCATCTAGTTGAAAATAACACAGAAAAGCTGTAGGCTGCATGAGGACCGGCTTATTTTGACCATGCACTCTGTATGAGGATTACAGTCGAAAAAGCCTGCAACAAATAAAAACCTAAGAGAAAAAAGGACGTGATCAAGTATAGTCATATAAATCAATGACTATCTATCCCAGGGTTCCCCAATCCCGGTCCTCGAGGGCCACTGCCTTGCATGTTTTAGAAGTTTCCTGCTACAACACACCTGATTCAAATGATCAGCTCGTCATCAAGCTCTGCAGTGGCCTGATAACGAGCCACTCATTTGAATCAGGTGTGTTGTAGCAGGAAACTTTTAAAACATGTAAGGCAGTGACCCTCGAGGACCGGAATTGGGAAACACTGATCTATCCCTTCTCTTGTGTTCGGGTCACCAGTGACCTGTTTTGAGGTTTTACGTATAAAAGTACCACATGAATTTGTTTATAGCATCAAGGCTTTTTGACTTTGTCACAAACAAGATGAAACCAAACAATTTCTCTCACAAAATTCTAAGATGCTCTTGTTAAATTCATGACATTTGAGGTGTTAGGGTCAATTTTGACCCTGTTATTACCATAAGAACAACAATGAGAGTTAAAACTGAAATCACAAGTGCAAAAAGTTAAGGAAGCCGAACAATGTAACCAAGAGAAGAGAAACAAATGGGATGATAAATAAATGTTCTAGTGTGTTTTACAGCTGATTTAAGACTCAGGTGAAAAGCTAACAAGAGGAAGGTTAAATTGAAGCCAAGGGGTATACTGACAAAAAAGACTCAGGGGCCCACACCAAAAAATATTAAAACCAACCTTTTCATGGATAAGGAAGCCTAACAATGTAACCAAGAGAAGAAAAACAAATTGGATGAAAAAATATTTTTAGTGTATTTTACATCAGTAAATCAATACTGACCCGAACATCATAGATGGAAGCAGAAAGCTAACACGGAGGCTATACATACATGCCATGTGCTTCATATTGCTACTGGGATACTTACAGTTATTTAATACCTTAATACCTCTCCTTTCGTTTCCTCTCCCCGCATCCTCTCCTCCTCCCCTCCCCCCCCACCGCTCCCCTCCTCTCCTCTCCTGGGTTGTCTGTGTTGCTTTTCGTTCCATCTGTCTTTGAGCATCTCTCTCTTGTGGCAGAGTGCAGCTTTGTGAGAGACAATCAACAGCCCCATTTTTTTTTTTTTGCCATTTTTCAGGCAGACAGCCTCTGATTCATGTGCCCATCACCCCTCTGCCTGAGGGCCATCCGACCAGCCACAAAAGACATAAGCCTTCAACCATCTCTTTCGCCTTTCTGCAGTCGTTTTCACTGCTCTCTTCTCAGATTCGCATCTCTTTCTTCTCCTCTCATCCCCCTGTCATTCTGTCGTACCTCTGTAGTGGGTCTTCCTCTGTCAGGTTTTTCTCTCTGTCTGCTGTGCACTCATCATTCATTGCTCTTTTCTTCCCTTTATTTGTTCGCTTTTCTTTCCTTCCCGTGGCCTTCGTCTCTCTTCTGGTTTCAGTCTCTCTTCCTCTTTCCTGTATCCTAATTTCTGAATTTCTGAATTTACCTTGAAAACAACTCTGTCTCGTAATGTTCTGTTATTATCTCATAGCGTGGTGAATGTGCAGGTCACACTGGCAAATAAAGGTAACTAACCTACTGCTATGACTATTTTTTGGGATTATAGCAATGGGCTAAATTGCCAGAGTGGTGAACTATCCCTTTAACCAACTCCTTTCTTCATTGCCTGAACCCAACCAATGGGACAATTACACTTATCTAGACAAAATAGACAAAAATATGAATAGCGGGGAACATAATATTTTTTCTAAAAACATTACAACAGGGATGACCCTGAAGGCAGAGAGCCTCCATTCTCCCCGTAACAAGTCATTTAACCATCACAGTTACAAGCTGTTTACATAATTAAGGTGCAAATCTTGCAAAGCTCCTCTTTAATTTGGCCGGCATTCGTATTGCTCAGTGGTTTCCAGGCAACCAGTCGTGCGATTCAGCGCAAAAACGAATGGAAACACCTTAAAATGCAAGAAATCCATTCGATACACTAATTTCATCGCAAAACACGGTGATTTTTTATTACATTTAAAGCTCTTGGATGGAAACACATTTTCACTGGCCTTATTCGCATTCATATTTTTTGAGCTCTTCAAAATATTGGAATGACAAGTAAATAGAAAGATAGCTGAAGGCTCCCTGTGACTGAAGCCTCGAACCTAAACCAAGCGTCTAACTGACTGAGACACTCACACTTCTGAGCAGGTCTGGTCCAGTCTGGGTCAGTTGATGTTTCCAGGCGACATCACATACAGCATAATGCTCATATGCATGGTGATCATACACAATAACTTGACTCCAACTCACTGTGTGTGTTTTTGGCCTTTGTTACTGGAAAGGTAGAGCCGGGTGGATGTTTGTGTCTTCTTTCTTGTTCTCCTGTTTCTTTTCTTGTATGTCTGCTGTGTGTGTGTGGGACACACAGGGAGCATGTGTGCGTCATGTCATGTCATGTCACATCACACGTTACTACACGTTGCCGGGGACATGCGTTTCTCATCCATTTATGAAGCCGTCAGCATAAAAGCCAGCCAAGCATCTTAATGACCTATGACTCAGCCCCATGAATAATGTGGCACAAACACTGACACACAAAGCACAGTCGCACTTGCAAACATCGTGACCCCCCCCCCCCTTTCCCCACACACACACACACACACACCTCACGTCGCAACTACAACTACATTGACAAATATGCGCAAGCTATTTTCAGCCATAGTGGCCCTGACTACAAACAGCAAGTGTAATGAAACAGATGTTAAGAGTCTGGAGTGAGGATGACTGACAGCTATAATGATTCAAGTCTTAATTATAGAGGAGAGACGACTGACAGCAGTGTGTTTTACGAGGACTGTGCAAAGGAACAGCTGCATCATGTGTTTGTCAGTATCTTCCACAACAAGACGTGATGTTACACAAACATTTCTGCCACTTACCAGTTCATTTTTCATTATGGTAGGCTATATTAACTCTGGTTTGGGCACATTAGACAGCCATTCTGTGTGGATGTATGGTTTTTATTGTTAATGTAACTAACTTCCATCATAATACACAGGGGGATTCTAGGAAACAATGCATGCACACTCAAAACCTCAATTGCACACATCAAACAGCAGATTAGCTCCAACGCAGGCATTTCTTTCTTCTTCTTTTTTTTAACAACTCTCACTTTGTGCAGTAACCATGGCAACTAGAGTGCAGCTAAGATGTGATTATTGTGAGGCAATGATGTAGGATCACACGTAGGTTATTAGTAAGCGTCAGTTACAAGTCTAAGGCCTCTTGCAGCCTACGTCTACTCTCCATGATGGTGCATAAAGTAAGTCCTGTGTGTTTGGATGTGCAGAAAGGGCAGAATTGTCCTCTACAGATGGAAGTCATAGAGATATTAGGCCAAAACGGATGCACAATGCACAGGATGAAAGCCAGTAAAGGTTAGTATGACCATGCAATAGCCTGTGTTGTACCTATGTTGCCAGCAGTGTCGAGATGAAGGTCAAGATAAAGTCAAGAAAAGGTTGACATTCTTTTTACATTAGAATTTGCTAAACTACAAACTTTCTCTTTAAAAACTCAATTTAATAAGAAATATAGGCCTGAATGTCAGGTGCATTTCTTCTAGAATAGGTAATAAAGATTTAATCTTTTTTGGTCCATCTTGGGTGGACAATCAGCTGGAAATTGGCTCATCAAACAAAACAAAACAGCACGAATTACACTAGTAACAGAATCTAAAAACCACAATAACAGTACATTTGGTTAAAATAAGTTAAAATAACAGTGTGAATTACTGTTTACTCTTACATTGACTGCAGTATGTTTACAGTCAAATATTTTCATGCACTGTAGGTTCAATTTTTCAAAAATATCAAATAGCCAGGTGGTATTTCTGTGCAGAACAGTCTGAAGATGCAGTGTAGCAAACTTGGTGTCAATTGAACAAAAATTGTGGGAAGAGAAAGGTTAAATAAGTTTTACAGTTTTTGAAAAAAAAAGAAAAAGTGATGGACTTCATAATTTGCATAAGTATTGGGGCAACATTTTGGTGAAAGTTGCAAAATTGTAGCACGTATTTGGTTTGGTAGGAATTTTCAAAGTTTTAAAATTTAAACACTATTTGTAGAGCAGTTCCATGGAAGTTCACTTGTTTGAGTTGAGAATGCTGATTGCGTTTGGGACAAAGGACTTTTTGAAGGCACCTTTGGCCAGGGGGAACACAGTAGCACCTTCTGGACTTTAGGAGCTGAAAGTGGTCAGACAGTGGGTGTGAGCTGCCAGAATTGTTCTGCCTTTCCTCCTCACTCTTTCAGTACACCGCTGGTGCAGAGGTTTTTGCCAGCCATAGATACAGTTCTATTCAATTTGCATTTGGAGCTTAAGAGACTGAACCAGGCAGGAAAATGAAAAGTCAGGACACTCTGGGAGTGACCTCAATCTTCTAAGAAGATAAAGTTGCTGTTAACACATGACAAAATCTAATGAACATTATTATGACAGTATAGAGCACATCTTCCCACTCGGTAAACATGCCTGATGAACATCAAGCATCAGGCAACTACATTCCCTCAGTAGACAATTCACATCTCTAGATGTAATCAATGAGTTCATTATTTTCATTTAAACTGTGGGATTATCATGATCCTGTATAGGTTGTATGAGTGTAATATTTGTGTTGATAAATATCCTTTTAAAACCTCATTACACTCACATTTACTCACGCAGCAGATGCTTTTATCCAAAGCAACTTACAAATGAGGAACATCACTGAAGCCCCGATGCAGAAGGAGGCCTTGAGGTAAGTAGTGATTATTAAATCATGGAGATGTTACGGTGTGAGAGGTGTTAGCAGAGGAAGTGCACTCAATGAGTCTCCGAGAGCTTCTTAAAGATAGAGAGGGATGCGTCTGCTCTAAGAGCATTGTAACTTGTTCCACCACCGGGGAACCACAGACCGGGGGCCTCATTGATTTAACAGTGTCTAGAACTCGTACTGTAAATGTACTCAAAGGAGTTTGTAAAAACTTGCAGGCAATGCTTCCTTTATGACCAGGGCCGTTGTATAGGGGAGAAAGGTGATATTCTAGAGGCCCAGGGCCCAGTAGGGCCCGCAAAAAACCCAGTAGTCTAATCTTTGTATGACTGAATTATTCTGCATAAGACCCTGACTAATACTCATGGTAATACTGCAATAGCATCAAAACAAAGTAGGCTAAATAAAAAAGGATAATACAGACGTAGTCTAAGAAAAAAAAAGTGGAAAAGTCCGGGGCCCACTTTAGTATTCTTTCAGGGGCCCCAGAATTCCTAGCAACGGCCGTGTTTATGACTAACAGTCATTCAAAATGTGCAGATGTGGCTCCACCTCATAATCCCCCCACCCCCCCCCAAAAAAAAGAAAAAAGGAAAACGTCCACTTAGACAACTCACAGCACCTCGTGAACAGTGATGTAAATAATAAACCTGTTTATTAGTGGCTCCTTAGGATAAGTCATGGCAACAAGTGAGTGAGGAGAAAGTGAAGAGGAGGAATTTCTCCGACAGAGACTGAGAATTGAAAACAAAATACAGTATTATAATGAATTAAATAACATCTCTGACGGGCAGACCCCCTCTCATTGGATCTGGAGGTTTCCCATAAATACATGAAGACAATAAGAATAAAAATTAAACATAAATGAATAAAGAGATAAATGGGAGAGGCGGGTGGGAAGGTAAAGGATGAGGGGGGGGGGGTTAAGGGAAAATATTCTCTCCTTCTCTTTTTTGTTCTCTCTTATCACAGTTTATCTCTTATTTAACTCTATACTTTTTTGGGTTGCTGTGTTGTGGTGTCATGTCTTTCTTGTCTTGCGCTGTGCCATGTCTTTATATGCTCTACTGTATGTTTGTCACTTATATTGCACAATAAAAAAAGAAGAAAGAAACTCTTCAGGCTTGGTGGTGCCGACAACCGAGAGCCATGGCTGTTTTTGTTTTTTTCTTCTCTTTTTTTGCCCTAGACCTCCCCTGCTCCCATCAAGTTTGTTTTTATAGATCCCAATTCTTAATGGCTTATAGAACAGTTATTATGTGAGGCACTTATCTTGTGTGTAGGGCTGGTGATGACAGTGCACATACATTGGAGAGACATTGAGACTGAGCAGCACTGGACTATATGAGTGGGTTCAGGTAGATGGTACTGACCCATGAGTCTTACTTAAAGGAAGAACCTTGAATTTGTTTTGGGCACCCAGTGGAGGCCATGTGAGGTCAGTGAGCAGTGGTGAGATATACTGTATATAGGCTGTTCATAATCAACACCTAACCCAACTTTACATTGAGATCTCTACATGACATCATCAGTAATACCCAGAGTGGAATATAATATAATACAATATAATGCATTTGCCCCTTTCTTGAAACTTTAAATAGAAAAAATGAAAATCACAATAGAACAGAATTATATGTTTAAAGAAATATTCATAACCTTTACAGTAATGAATGTCTGGGTGCAGCATTTACTAAAACTACAGAACAGCAAAACGCCAAAAAGTACAAAGACAAACAAAAAATGACATCACACTGTGAACATAACTACAAAATCAAATCCAAGGAGTGTTTCATTCAGTCATTCTAGCGGCCTGTTCTCCTTTCTGAACATCCTGATTAAGTTGCACGAGAGCGTTTGTACTCTTTGTCCTGCTTATCTCATTGTCATTCCATAAACATCAACTTGGTCTAATACAGCCACTCAAATGTCATTTGAAATGACTGTTCTCAGTCTTGGTCCTCACCGTCTCGCTCTTTCTCCTCTACCTCTCAGACTACTTCCCTCCAGACATCCTCAACCTTCAACGACAAGTGACCTCTGGCCTGGTTCATATTGGTTTCATGTCATCATTAGCAAAGAATTGTGAAATGTTTAGAGTTATTGTGTTTAATAATTTCATGTGCAGTTGCTTGTGTTTTTATTTGTTATTTAGATCTGCTAGTTTCTTTAGCTTTAGCTCTAGCTCTAGCTGTGTTCTCCATTAGTGATAGTGATACATAGAATGAAAGTAGTTCAAGGCTCACTGAGTTGGAAGTACGGCTTCACAGTCCAACCATACAGCAGGTTTATACCTCACTTCTCCCTGTGTGCGTTTGTCTCCAGGGACTTTATTGATCTGTGCTCAACACGACTGTGTTTACTCCTCGGGGTTTAGGATTAGCCCTTAGCATACTGCTGAGATACACTTTCTAATCTTTTAATCAGTGGTGAATATTTATGATTTGATGACACACTGGATATGCTGTAGCAGAGACGACACTGTGTACGATCCGACAAGATAAAATGCTACTGAAAAAAATGAGTATGAGCTATTTTTAAGCCTTGTTGCCTTGTGGAGCTCAATATCTGCACAGGGAGGACCAGGGTGGTTAACATCAGCTGGTCAGTTACAAGACCTCTGACCTTATGAATGCAATATCTCAACAACGCCTCAAGGAAATCCCTCCACATTGTGCTTTGTGTACAAACATTGCCAGTGCTGGCTCAATAGGATTCATTATCGCAATAATTGTGTTTAGCTTGGTTATTTAGCAGACAAGTGATTCTTTTTGACATGTTTTGACGGTGTACATCCATCTTATTCAGAAGTGTCACTCGATGTTGGTGTGACGTGTCTCATCAGCTGATCGTGGGTGTGATCGCCCTGCCAAATTTGCATAAATAAGTCAATGAAACAGACTAGAGTCACAATTGTGTTACATTATGTTCTATCATTGAGCTCTTAGAGGAGCATACATGATACTAAAAAGTTTCACCAGATGGATTTAAGAGGCTTTGTCAGTAAGCTTTCTAAGATCTTCCCAAACAAAGGGCTCGTCCGGGATTTGAACCCGGGACCTCTCGCACCCTAAGCGAGAATCATACCCCTAGACCAACGAGCCTCAGGTCAGTTAAGTTCATTCCCCAACATTTTCAAATTTCGTGAATGAAACACAAACTTTTCACATAGACACCAAGAGTAGTTGTCATACATTTAAATGTGTACTGATCATTGACACTTAGTTGCAAGCCATTACTGCTGCAAACATTTCCCACTATCTTGTTACTCAATGTTTACGTGACATGTCTTATCAGCTAATGTAATGTATGCTGCCAGATTTTACAGGATGATCACACTTCCTGCTGTCTGGTCACTCCTTCAGGGCGGAACTCTGGCATATATGGTCCCCGGTCATTGTCCTGTGGCATTTCTTTTGGTGTTCTTTTTTTTCTCCTTTCATCTCCCCGAAGGAAAGAGACAGACACGAGCAACAAAAGACAAGGTGCGACAGGAAAACTCTAAATCAGCCATCACAGACCAATGCAAAACAGAAAATCAAATCATATACTGGGAAAAGGCCAAAGTCTTCCATACTGAAAACAATTTACACCAACACTGGTTTATGGAGGTGGCTGAGATACAGAAGGGGTGCCATACTTACATATACAGTGGAACTGGTTCACCAGGAAGAAATGCACTGTTTTTCACTATTTTCAATTAGGCTACAGTTCAAGTCGTTGTGGTTTAGGTGGGATGGACAGTGCCACCTCTTCCAGGTTGCTAGAGAACCAATTCCTAGAAAAACTAGGATCACCACCTCATGGTTGTCTCCCTTTAGCACTTTAGATGGTATTTCTGTTTCTACAGAGTCAGTCAGTTAGACTGTTTAGTAAAAAGACTAGGTAGGTTAGGAGGTTAGACAGGTCAGATAGATGGAGAGAGTCCAGATAAGTAGAGAGTCCATCGACTGGCAACAGCGGGGAACATAGGACTCTTTTTGTGAAAAAAGGTCCTATATGCCCCGGTAACAGTGGGGAACATAGGACCCTTTTTCTAAAAAAGGGTCCTATGTTAACCAGTGAACATAGGACCCTTTTGGGGGAAAACTGCAATTTTCTCCAAAAAGAGTGTCCTATATTCCCCTATGGGGGAACATAGAACCCAGGGAACATATGTACAATACACATATACACACATGTACAAGCAAAAACAAGTGGAAAAGTTTTTGACAAACTGGAAACATGCAGGAGTACAGGACTTATTTCTATAGTGTTGCTGTTAAATCAGCGTTGCAGAAAAGTAGTTAAGGTGTGAGGTGAACTTGTGTTGTCCATGGCCTTGAGTCTTAGATAAAGGATTTCATGACACCCATAGCTAACCAGCAAAAAAAAGCTATCAAAGCAGCTGCAACTCAACATCTTTTCCCTGACAGTTATTAAATTATCCAATTAAAAACAGAGATTATCCACAGAGATTATCTCACTGGCTCTCTGTTTTGCTCTGCACAGCTCTCATCATGTTTGTTTAGGGGAGAATGAAAAGTGACAGTTCTCTCAGGATGTGTATCCCATATAATTAACCAGAGATTGAGACTGATTTAATGCAGCTCTGAGCTGAATGTCCTCAAATCAAAGAGGGTCCTAAATACTGCTGTGAAATCAGGACTTATTTTTGTTGATCATAACCAAATACCAGTGAGCCTGCTGATGTGCAGTAAGATGACAGGATTTAAAAGAAACTGAAGGTTTATTACAGCTATCAGTTTTATCAGCCAGGAGAAAACTGCACTAACCCACATACCTGCTGATATTGTGGCCCTTTTCTTTGCAAGTTAAGGTATGAAGTGTATGCTAATGCTTAGGTGTTGTATTCGTTCGCCGTCTGCAGGAAAGATCACAGGCCAAGCCACAGTGTTTTGTAGGGATTCAGCTGAGTCAGAGAGGAGACTGAGATAAAGACACCGCACCTTGCTGACAGCAACTCAGAAAACCTCATCTCAAGATGCTGTGTGTGTGTGTGCGCGGCATATACTTCTCTATCTTACACTGGCCCTTTGCTAACAGAGACAGGCTTGCAAGGGATAACAGGCTTTGTTGGTGTTACCCATTAATAAGGCAGTTTGTTGCATTGATCCCACCACTGAAATAGCCTGCTAACAAGTTTCACCTGATGGATGTGAGTTTATACTGTACTTAGATCTTACCGAGCAAAGGGCTCGTCCGGGATTTGAACCCGGGACCTCTCGCACCCTAAGCGAGAATCATACCCCTAGACCAACGAGCCACCTACAGGTTACAGTTATTCCCTGAAATTTTCAAATTTCCTCTCTCACAATTAAACACAAACTTTCAAGAGTAATTGTCATACCTTAAAATCTTTCAAAAGTGTATTGGCCGTTGAAACTTTTAGTTAAGACCCATTACTGCTGGAAACATTTCCAACTGTTTCATTCATACAACTGTGTGAGGCCCTAAAAGGTTCTGGAGTCAGTCAGTGGTTAGCAGAGATCCAAGCTGCTTCAAACTGTCAGTGAAACACAGTGAGGTGGGTTTTTTCTTTATTTTTCCATTCTTCATTCACAAGATATGCATACAGTTGATCACTGTCAACAACAATCCTGTGATGTTACCTGACAAGGGGCTTGTCCAGGATTTGAACCCAGGACCTCTCGCACCCGAAGCAAGAATCATACCACATACCACATACCACATACGTGCCTTTTCAAATTCTGCATCTTAGAATAAAACATATATTCTTAACTGACAGTAGTGGTCATACCCTATCATCTTTTGATTGAAATTGATTTGAAATTTGATTGATATTGTCGGGGCCGACAATCGTAAATATTGAATATGTTTAATATTTGCGATTGTCGGCTCCGAACGTTTTCCAAGCCGACTGTCGGGAGTATCTCATAAAATAATCTTAAGAGCTTAAGATAATCGGCCGACTTTTGTCTTTGGTCAGAAGGGGGAAAATTGAGGCAAAATCAGCCCGATTATCTTTATGTGTGTGGCAGGCTTCAGGAGTCACTATCATGTTACATAGATTCTACTAGTTAGTTCATGGCCAGGATACTTTGTAGTTGCACCAGATAGGAATAAGGGCATTATTAAATCATCATTCATAGACATTAATATGAAAGGGCTCGTCCGGGATTTGAACCTGGGACCTCTCGCACCCAAAGTGAGAATCATACCCCTAGACCAACGAGCCTCCTAAGGGGTTACTTTATTCCCTGAAATTTTCAAATGTCTTCCTTTACGATGAAACACAATATGTCGAGAGTAGTTGCCATACCTTATCATCTTTCAAAAGTGTATTGGTCGTTGACACTTTTAAAGACCCATTACTGCTGGAAACATTTCCAATTGTTTCGTTCATACAACTGTGTGAGGCCCTAAAAGGTTCTGGAGTCACGCAATGATTAGCACAGATCCAAGATGCAGGAAGCTTATTTTTATTTTAATCTACTATTTTTCATTTACCAGATACTCATACAGTTGATCAGACTGCCAATGAAAATCCTGTGATATTACCTAACAAGGGGCTCTTCCAGGATTTGAACCCGGGACCTTTCGCACCCGAAGCGAGAATCATACCCCTAGACCAACACGCCACATGCATCTGTCTTCAAATTATGCGTCTTAGAATAAAACACATATTTTTAGCTGACAGTAGTGGTCATACCCTATAATCTTTAAAATGAATATCGGTCGTTAACAAATTGGTTGAATACATTTCAGACTCTTTTATTCATATAACAGTGAGGCCCTAAAAGGTTCTCGCTGGTATCTCAGTCAATGGTTACGATCCAACATGCTCTAATGAACCAAAGGGCTCGTCCGGGATTTGAACCCGGGACCTCTCGCACCCAAAGCGAGAATCATACCCCTAGACCAACGAGCCGCTTTCAAGTGCTTTGAAGTTTCAAATTCTGCCTGTTCATACAGGACACAAACATTCACAGATAGTAGCTGTCAACTTTATCATCTTTCTGCATCAGATGTCAGCACTTTTAATTACAACCCGTTAATGTTGCAAACATCTCCAACTGTTGTGAGATGTCTGTCCATCACATTCTCATGGACACATTGTCTCAGCAGGAACTTCTTCCCTGAAGCCTTGAAAAACTCTGGGGTGGGCTTGAGGTTTACTCAGTGCTGATTGGTTAAATCCCAGCACAGCACAAGTAGAAAGCATCTACTCAGGCTGGAAATGCAACAAGAAGAGCAGTAAAAGGAAACGGTCAAAACTGCAGCACAACGATTGCACGAAAATCACACAGTGATTACGCCGCCTCAAGAGTCCGGTGGGTCATAGTAATATAGGCCCTACTCTACAGTGGGGACAAAAGCTGAGATATGCTGATATTATAACCGGCTGTGGGTAAGGCAGCAAACTACAGGGCTCTGCTAAATCACAGAACATTCATTTAAATCAAAACACATTCTGTCTTTGCACGGTCGGCCAGCAGCCATGAGCTCCACGCTAAGAGAAACCAGCAGCACTACAGAGCCCAAAAGCATCACCCCAGCTATTTCTCAGCGCTTGTGGGCTAATATCCCTCCATAGCTCTCATCAGCCAGTCCCCAAACAGCCCACTTCCCACCCCCCCCCCCCCCACACCCCCAACTCCCCAAAGTGCTTACACAGGCTACCTAGCCTTGGCAGGATATGACACGCCATTAACCAGCCGCCATGTCATAACGCTTATTTAGAGACATCTGGAGCTGAAAATACTTCATGACTTCTCCCCAGACCTCCATGGATTAAAATGAGGGGACCTGATTAGTTTTAAATACGGAGACGGGGGGAGAGGGAGAGAGAGATAGGGGAGCACAGGGTGGGGGGGGTGGGAGAGAGAGGACCCTGTAGAGGAGTCCAATGGTGACAGTACAGCCATAGCTAATGTGATTCCTCTGCCATGACTCATAAAAGAGGTATATAAATACCCACACAGGGCCCTGTCACTGACACGCAAACCCTCCCCAGCTTTGTATAAACCCATGAGACAGAGAGAGACAGAATTTAAAGGGCAGGAATTTTTCTTTTCCCCCCCAGAACTGTGAACTTGTATTTATGTTGCAGCGTGGAAGGTACTGTATGTGTATGTGTGTCTTCTGCACAGCTGTGGCAAGGTGAGGGGGGGGCGGGGAATTAGGAATAGTGAGATGGATGATAAGGGGGATCCTGGAGCCTAAAATGAGTCGAGAAAATAAAGGGGAGTAAATGAGAAAACCAAGAGGGGGGAGAGTTAAGGTGGGGACTATTCTATATCCCTCATTCTAGACGAGCTCTGTTTATAGCCGGTCTCCACCTGCAGCTGTTAACACACTGGGGCTGGAGGAGAGTTATGTGGAGATTATACAGCTCACATTTGCAGCTGTTGTGCCAAAAGCCAAAAGCTTGATATACTAAATAGTGATGTGCGGAGGGAGGGAGCATCACGTGCTGAGCTCAGGCCACTTTTATACCTTTTATCTCCAACCTCAAGTCCTGTGATCACACCAGAACATCTCACCGGAGTCAACCCCCCCTCCGTTTAACCCAGTAAAACCCCTCAGCAGCCACTGATGGAGCACGGAGGTTTGTAGCAGGCAGACACTGTGACAGCTCTGCTAAATACCTAGGGGTCAAGAAACGTATCAGCAACTATGTTTTCTTTTTCTTTTCTGCATCATTCCAAACATCTGGCCCCAAAATCACAGAGCATTAAAAAAAAGTTTCAAGATTAAAAGCACTTTTATATTCCTTCAGGGTGAAACTAGACTTACCTCCATGTGGTTTTCTGTCTGCTACTCAGGCTGGTTTCCCATCACCATTGTTGATGCTTTAAAATGATACACTTATATTACTCATTACTTATATTGAAGTGAGTGATTTGTGCTTCATGGAGATGGGCCAATGAGACACATCTGGGCTAGAGAGACACCAGAAAGACACACATCTGGACAAGAGAGTTGGTGGAGTTGGAGTTACTTTTTCTCAACTGCATTACGTAATGTTTTTTTTTGGTCATACTTAAAAATATTCGGTCAAACTGTAACAAAGCTGATGGGGTGTCGTAACTGGATAGCCAAATATCAAGATGGTGAATATCTCAAAATTCAGTGTTGTGTGGATTTATGCGGAAAAAGATCCTTCATAGTAATATCACACAAAATGTCCATTATGAAGCTCAAAAATCACATTTTCCAGTCAGTTAAATCCACAACCTCAAAATAATTGGTGAAACTTTAAAGCTTTCAAAAAAATGTCTTTACAAATATTTCATAGAGCCCAACATTTATTTATAACAAGGTTGGCAAAATAATGTATCCAATGATTATTTTCACAAATATATTTAGAAAGTTAACTCAAGCTTGGCAAATGCTGAATTTAGCACATTTAGGGGTTTATTCTATGGAAACTATATCTATCGACACTCTGCCCTGTATATAGATTGACTCATAAATATTAATTATATTGTGGAGATATTTTGTTCACAATGCCAAAACTGTTTTTCATGAGGTCACACAATCGCCTCATCTTCAGTCAGTGCCTGAGCCAAATCTGAAGAAGTTCCGCTGAAACGTTGCGTCCACGAGAGTGGGATGTACAAACGTCCAACATTGCCTCTGGCTGTCGCTGGAGCACAGGCAGAAGAATCCAAAAGGTTAATCAAACAGAAATGTTGTACATCTCTAGTTTAAAAGGCAAATCCTGCTCATTTAAATATTCCAGATCTGAGCGGCAAACTTGTGCTTATGCATTATCCATATCTACATGGCCAACATGTTTTTGTTTTAATGAAATTATTTTTAAATTCCCAGTGAAAAATATACAAGAAAAATATATTTATTCATTCAGACAGCACGTTTAACAAATCTACTTTTCTTCTTCCAGACTACAAACTGTAAAGAGCAAGTGGTGAAATGCCACATGTCAGTCTGGCACAAACATGTAGATCTTTGTGTTTAAAACCCTCATGTTGTCCTCCTGGGTCAAGGGAGGAAGGATGAAAGGAAGGAAGGAAGGAAAGGGAAAGGGAAAGATGGGAGGAAAGAAGGAAGGGGAAAGGGAAGGAAGGGGAAAGGATTGTAAAAAGAAGGAAAGAAAGATGGAATAAGGGAACAGATTCATTCAAGGAAGGAAAAAGAAAGAGGGAAGAAGGGTTAGGAAGGAAGGGGGAGAGGATTTTGGAAAGAAGGAAGAAGGAAAGACGACAGGTAGGAAGGAGAGAAGAAAGGGGAAAGGGATTGTGGAAAGAAGGAAGAGAGAAAGGAAGGAAGGAAAGAAGGAAGCAAGGATGGAGGAAGATTGGATCAATTTGACCCAGAAGGACAACAGGACGGTTTAAAGTCATTTACATACGATATAATTATCAGTAACATCTTTACAGCACGAGCTCGCTCTTTATTCTGTTGCACTATATGTTGAGCTTTTCTTTGCAAAATATGCAAACACACAAATACAGAATATTTCGCCTGATCATTATTCCCTATATGTAAGTGAGTTCACAACCTCTGTGCAGTCATTTACAAGAAAACAGGAATAAGCATCTGCAGCCACGTCGACGTGCTGATGCGTCTGTGAGGTTCAGAGCTGCTTTGATCAAAGGAACACCAAAGTTACTGCGTTCATCCTGTGGGGAACTAACATGTCTGTACAACACAAATCAATTCCATGTTTATTTGAGATATTCCAGCCTGGACCAAAGTCCTGGAGGGTGGGGAGCTAATGTAAAATGTCAGAGGAGAGTTTGAACTGTTTACACCAATCTGTTCCTGATGTGTTTGTTTGTTTTTATATTGTGGATGCTATTATTTTCTCCACAACACTTCCTGTTCATATCATTAAACTGCCCAGTGAGTGATTACATGGGTTTAGGCTGTGGTACAGCAAACAGAAGGAAAACTAAAAAGTGGTGGATTCAGTCTGTTACTTTGTTTCTACAGTATACAGTATATGAAAATAATGTATAAATATAATTTTGAAGAATAATTTTGCAAATAATAAACTGTGTAGACATACATTTTAGGTAAATTTACTCAAATATACAATATAAACCTTACAGCAGTGTTTTTCAACCTTGGGGTCGGACCCCACATGGGGTTGCCTTGAATTCTAATGGGGTCACCTGAAATGTCTAGTATTTGATAAGAAAAAAGAAAAAAAACAACTAATTATACTAACTAATTATTAAAACACCACACAAAATCTTAAACAACTATTCTATACTTTCACTTTCTCAAATATGAATTGAACGTAAATAAATTGTAGCAAAATATCTGAGCTGGCACATCTTGATTTAGGGGGTCGCCAGAAAATTGTGATGTCGAAGTGAAGTGTGGTCATGAGCCAAAAAAGGTTGGGAACCACTACCTTACAGTATTTTACTATAAATGTATACAGCATAAATTCAAGAGCCCAAAGGTTTCTGAAGAGGCCATGCCCTCAATAACATGTAAACAGGTGAGTTATATACAATAGTTGTGGTGGAGAAGGTGATGGTGACCTCCTATAGTGGTTTATGTTTACTGCTAAAAAACAAATGATGGGGCGACCAGGGATGAATGAAAACACTTTTTGTCTTGCACAGTGTTCACGGTAGGGCTCTTAAAATTTAACATAAAGTCCCCTCATTTGTCCTCTACAAATAATAATGACATAAATTTCTCAAACTATATCACAGAATTTATTATTTGATGTCAAATGCAAGGAGTGCCACTGTTACAAGTTACCTCACTACCAGGGTAGGTTGGAACACAGCCTGTAGTCGGGTGCATTTATGGAAAAAAAGCACCTTATCGTAAAAAAATTCTAACAAAAGGTTTCTCAGTTGTTTTTTATAGTATTAGATGTCCTTAATAACATACTAAAAGTTTACCAAAGTTTGACCACTAGAAAGGTGTCATTTTCAGGATGGCGTCCTAATGTAAATGTAATGGGTTGAAAGCCTGGAGAGACATCCCAGGTGAATAGGGTAAAAATTTTAACTAACAGGTATCACCATGAAACTTCCCAAGTTTATCACTTACATTAAGACAAATATTTTTTGTATTACAAGTTTTGTCAAATTTTATGTTTATATATGTAAATGAGACAATAGCTAATTAAATATGCGCTAAATTGCATACTTTTCCAGAACTTTTCCAGATCCACTTCAGCAGCACTTACACACACCAAACCTTCCAGTTTGATCATTTTCCATATTCTGAAGGTTTTTACAGAGGGGATTGTTGATATATCATTCATAGCCTGATTTATACAATATTTGAGTCCTGAAAACATGGCGAAATTTGATTTATTTAGGGCTGGTGACAGTATTTTCTGATTCACAAAGTGGTAAAAAGAGATATCCAAAATCCCCTCAGTAAGACCTTCTTACTCTAATGTGTTCTAATGTGTCAACAAAATAAAACAAGACTTTTGAAAGTGGCTTTATCCATTAAATTTTTGGATCTGGAAAAGTATGCAATTTAGCGCATATTTAATTAGTTATTGCCTCATTTACATATTTAAACATAACATTTGACAAAACTTGTAATACAAAAAATATTTGTCTTAATGTAAGTGATAAACTTGGGAAGTTTCATGGTGATACCTGTTAGTTAAAATTTTTACCCTATTCACCTGGGGCGTCTCTCCAGGCTTTCAACCCATTTCATTTACATTAGGACGCCATCCTGAAAATGACACCTTTCCTGTGGTCAAACTTTGGTAAACTTTTAGTATGTTATTAAGGACATCTAATACTATAAAAAACAACTGAGAAACCTTTTGTTAGAATTTTTTTACGATAAAGTCATAAATGCACCCGACTACTGGGGTAAACTAAACAAAACAAAAACATGCATCCATGTAAGATTATTGTGCATGTTCCAACACTAAAGAATCTTCTTATGGTTCTTTGTGAACAAAAAGAACTCATCACTAACAGCTTGATGAAGAGTCAGTGGTTTGAGTCCTAACATTAGGAGATAACATTCTGATAATACCGGTGACTGTTGTACATGTATGAATGGAAAGCTTTTCATCATCCATTTATAATTCCAGCAGCTGACACTCAATAAAACAACAAAGACGAAAGGTGCTACCACCCTCCCCACCCCTCTCAGTTAAGTTGTAGCAGCATGTTGGTTTGGAATGAACATCGATGAAATGACTCACATTTTACCTAAGAAGCTGCTCTTTCATCTTATACAAGTTACATAGCTCAAACTTGGTCCAAAGTATTATTTTCTTACATAATAAAATGTTTTTTGTCCGTAAAACCTATACACATAGCCATGTAAATTCACATGCAAGGTCAGGGAGGGAGTGGGTACTCTAATGTTGTCCATTGTTGGTGATAGTGATGCTGTTACAACCATCCTCAGTCTCTCCTATACTATGTGTACTAATTGCAGTGTTATTTAGAATCCTAACCAAATATTGCATTGAAGTGAATCTACAGTACTTCTATGGTAACTTTCACCCTGCAGAAAACATCTACATTTGATTATTAGGACACAGAGGCTAAAACTCTGGGCAATTTCATTATGACACGGTTTCTAAATGAATTTATAGACATCCATCCTCCATAGATTTCTCAGTAACTGGTGCTCAGAGTAAGTTGCACTGATGCTAACAGTAGCTGTGTGATGTGTTAATGTTCTGATTTCACTTGAGATATGAGTTGAAGAAACAGGCAACTTCTGGTGCCCTGATTGTTAAAAACAGTCTTCATCTGAGGCAAATTATGTTCAGACAGAATATATGATTCATACCATCTGCCAAATACTGATCTCAAGACAAGGAAAATGAAAAGGATGAAAACAGCCTCACACACACTCATGGTGAACAGTGCAGACTGAGAAGCTGTGAAGACATCCTGAGCCCTCATTAGACGCTCATGCTTGAAAGCCATCAAGCTCAAATTACATTTCAAACTCTAAGAAGAATACTGAATGTTAAAGCATGCCGACTCACAGGAGAGAGGAGCCTGGTTTGCTCATTCTGTCAACTGTGGACAAAACAGAGTAAATCGGAAAGTTCTGACAGAGTTTGGGGCGTGGAGATCCAGTGATGCGGCGTGTTGAGATCAGATGATCTGCAGGAGAACCACAGAGAATAGAATTTGTCCATAAAAAGTATACTTCACGTGAGACCTTTAGATCTTCAAATGTCATCTTGCTCCATCTTAACACAATCAAATCTGCCTTTTGAGACTGTTAGCTGTGTAAACATGTGACATATTCCATGGTTCATGATGAGACGCACGACTCTCTGGGTTTACATAGAGTCACATCTTCCAGTTAGAATTATTATCAATGTCACATGACGTTTTTATTAACCTGCACATGTCACACGGCTGTAAAACGTCTCACTGCCTGATCTATATCTGATCACTGTCCTGACAGTATGAAGACACTCTATTGCTATTTCTCTTCCTCTCCTCTTTCCACTCACCCCCCCCCCCCCTCATATTCACTAAGATTGAATGTTGTTTGCTTGGATAGCCTATAGTCAAACGTAGGTGCTGATATCTTATTGACTTAAAGCAGATATCAGCGGCACGGCCGTTTCGGCGAATGCTGTTCAAGGCAGGCTTTTGAAACCGTAAGTTACAGCTTCAAGTCACAACTACGACTTTGTAACGTTCCAGGTAACCCGTATTGTTTTTACTCCTGTTGCCTGTGAAAGTGCTATAACCTCTTTCCACCCGTGAACTCGTAATCGAACCTTCACAGGAAGGAAAAACACAAGTTACGAGTTTCCTTGAACGCACCATCATATTCACTAAGATTGAATGTTGGATTTGCTGTATCCCAGCTCCTCGGGTTACAGCAGAGCAGTGAAGGAGAGACTCGTGTTACGGCTGAAACACTCCATGTAAGTGATGCTGATACTTTATTTCCACTGAATTAAATAAAACTTGTGAAATATTATGTCAATGGTGCTAAAAAGTATTTATAAAATAAATAATAATACACATAATTACCTACATTTGAAGTATATGAAAGTAAAACAAGTGCAGCCAATTTGATGGAGCTGAATTAATAGTAGCTCACTAGTGGAAGCACTGGGTGTCAGGTGCGACTTTTGGGGTTCAGTTAGGGCGCCTTAGTAGACTTTTGCCTAGGGCCCCATGGAGGTCCACATGTCTTTTCTCCTCGGGCAGGTTGTTCCATCAGAATGTAAACCTGGCTTGTGTCACATGACTGTTGCTTGACTGTGATGTCTCAACTGAAGGCTGATGAACGTGCAGCTGGTTAGGGTTGGTATATCCTCTAAGCTGCAGAGCGATGGCTTCTTCCCAGACTCCCTCAGATCATTGGCTCATGAATATTCACACTCAGGATGCATACGCCCAGCATTACTCCTCTGACACCGAAATAAACAAGTCACCGCACCTCGAACTCGGGAGACCTCGCCGCTCTTTCCACGGCGGGGAGAGTCGACAGAGGCTGATGGAGGGTGACGTGCGGCGGCGCAAGAGCGCAAAGTTGAAAAATGCACAGACGGCGAGTGTGTTGGAAAGCAGAGGAGGGGTGGGGGTGAGGGGGGGGGCAGAATGAGCCCTCTGTGATTTTCACAAGCCCGGTCCGGCCTGAGACTAACGTGACTCCCATAAGAAGAAAGAGAAAGAGGGCCTCTTTCTTGTAATTGCATCAGCACTTCGTTAACAATAATGCAATTAAACAGAGTGCCCTGGAAGACATGCAGCTAACAGGAATCCCCCCACCACCACGCTAACCAACCACCGATCCCCCCTCTCTCTGTTTTTCCCACATGCGGTTGAGGCATGTTAATGTGAATTGGATTCTGCTTGTTATCTCTCCAGTCACCCTAATCTGATCCCTGGGAAAGTCAGCGAACAAGATGTCGAGTCAGTTGAAAAACTTCCTGGCTGATAAGGGACAGCGTGGATTTCTCTTCCCACAATGCTGCACGGCTGCAATTTAAAAAGAACCGCTGTAAAGGGCACCACACGGGGGGAAGGAAGAGGAGGAGGAGGAAAATGAATTTGTTGCTCTCCAGCTAAAATGTATGCAGCCTGATACAAAAGGCCCTACAATAAATCCTACCTTCATGAAGTTTATAAAATTCAGCACACTTCCAGCTTTATTAAACTCCTTTATGTTTATATTTAGACTCTCACAGCTCTTCCTGGGAGCAATCCTGCTCTGGTTTACAGTAATACACTGAGAAAAAAAGAAAGAAAAAGGTTTAAACCTGTTTATTTACATTTAATCTGAACCACCATCTTGGCTCAAGGTGCTCTAGTTGCCTAACCAGAGATGACACTCTGGACATGGAGCTCTTGACACAGCAGACATCCACCACCCGGAGCCGCCTCACTGCAACTCCTGTGCAACACTTAAATGCACCACTTCATTCACTCTTAAACACACTGCCGGTGGGCGCAACACAGCCAGCAATTTGTCACCACAATGTAATAGAGGAAACAATTTGTTAGTACATGTATGTAATTCTATGCAACTGTAAAACAGGAGAATGCACCTTTTTCATCATCTACGGTGTCCCTGAGAGCTCAAAAATATCCATTCATAAAGACAGAATGCAACAGGGTAGGGCACATCATAACTGTAGCAGCTCATGGTTCCAATTATGGTCCTTTGCTGCCTTAATGAGGAACTATGCAAGATGTTTACCTTTTAAATTATTATTACTATTAAACAGCTTCAGGGTCCTAGTGCTGGTTAAAATCAATGACTTGTAACTAGTTCCAGGGAGAATGGAGGCTCTCTGCCTTCCACCTAGCGTCTCTTGGCTGAAAACTAACCTTGTAAGTCCCCGGCACCGCCACAAAAACTCACCCTGTAGCCCGTAATCTCATGTTTATGACAGATAAGAGACTACACAAATTTGCAGTGTGTGTTGTTGATTTCACAAACAGCTGAAAAGTCACTGGACTTATACGATGGACAGATTTCTACGCTTAATGGTGCAATCTATAAATTGTTGTGCTTTTGCACACCAATGCTTTTGGCATCACGACGATCCAACATCCATCCATTGTTGATGGCTTGCTAAAAGAAGCACTGGTACCACCGGTGGGACTTTGCAGCGGTGCAGTACAAGGTCACCATCATGTCAGCAAGGTCACCTCCTCCCATGTGGACATTGTACTGTGACACAATGTTTGGACAGGAAACAGCAACTCTTCTTCTCTCCTCTCTGGAGAAATGGCTGATTGCAGCACAGGAGGTGACAACTCCTAATGTGACAGTTTTATTGTCAGACCATTTTAAAACAGCCACTTTTGCCTCATTATCCACCCTGTAGTCATAGCTGCCTCTTCCTTGCCTCAGCAGAGCACGGTCATCCTCAAGTGTGCATCCTTTAAGGCTGTTCTTGCAGATGGTTCCAGGACTTCGCAGACCAAGGGAATCCTTCAGATGCCCAATGAGAGGGAGGGAGGGAGGTGAAAAAATTGTCAAAGTAGACAACACTCCGATGGGTTCTTGATGGTCTTGCAGAGTTGAATGACAACATTGGCTCCAATTCCAAGTTCTTTGGCTGGATCCTGGTCTGTGCCAAATGGGCTCTTTTCAGTGTATGTCAGGAAGTCATACACTATCCCAGAAATGCCTGCTCGAACGAATGTCTGATGTCTGATTGTCCTGAAAGCGGATGAATCGTGAGAGGCATAAAAGGACTATAGCCGACATGCTCTGCTTGAAAATAAATGGAATTTTTAAAAGTAAAATACATATATTGTAATGGTTACAGCTGTGCATGATAGCCTAATATCTGGTACTGCAGTAATTATTAACATACCTTTCAGTTTGAAACAAAAATCTGAATAATGCACATTGACCAAATGTCTACCCCTAATCTGACAACATATCTCAGGGATACATACATTTTAAAAGCTAATAAGTAACACCACAAACACACTTTTTTTTCTAAATCAGAATGTTTATACATGTCCTAATCATTTTTAGATAATTATATTGATGTTTTCTTGAGAATATGTGGCTAATATATGATTATTTACCCCCGAGGAAGTAGGTTCTCCACCACATGGTGGCCATCTTCTTTTCTGATCAGGCTGACGAAACGATGAAAGATAGCCTGAACCAAATCATGTGATCTACATGCTAATACCAAACAAGACTTTTGATACATGCTAACTTGATTAGTCAGCACACTCCCTACAGGATGTTAAAGAGTGTGTATCTCCTGGTGCACGTTGCTTGTTTAAGGCTTAAATTCTAGCCATTTAAAATGAGGGTTGCCATGTTTTGATGTTGTTATGACGTCAAGTCGGAGTTCTGAAATGAATTAATTAGGGCTGTCAAACGATTAATTTTTCTAATCGCGATTAATCGCATTTTCCCCGTAGTTAACGCGCGATTAATCTCTATTAAAAATACACACTAATATGGGTGGGGAGGGGGCGTGCGGGCGGCGCAGCGCGGACCGCAGCGCAGCAGGGACTCCATGACACTACTGTGAGTGCTTTAGGACGGCTGAGAATGTGAGAAGTGGCGTGTTACTAAAGTTTGGTGGAATGAGAGGCGCGGTGCCAGGTTTTGGCCACACATCAGCTGATCAGGTCAGGCAATGGCGAGCTACGCTAAGTTAGCTTCACAGACGGCGAGCTAAGATAAGTTCAGGCTGCAGCCCCTGAACTGGGCTCCAGACACACACAGCTCCAGCTCCAGAGTCACAGCAAGCACACACACATGCACACACACACACACACACACCCTAAGTAGTTCAATCAAACCCATAGTTTGAAACAACGCTCAAAACAAACAGCTCACAACTAAGCATACAAAGTTCGGTAGCTTAATGCTAACGTATATGTAAAATCTCATAGACAGGCTAACAGTAATTAGCATTCGCTATCGCCATTCCCTCGTCCTCACGGGTAGACAACGAGCTAAGTAACGTATCCGCACACTTTCAGAGGTTTACCGCTGCCTGGTTAAACTCTTTTTATGACATTAATGTTGGTCTCATTGATTAAATTTAACAACTGTGGTGGCAGTGGCATTAGTTTGTTTGCATGAAAAGCGAGCAGGACCGAGCAGGACTGCCTCTGGGCTGCGCTGTCATTCTTCTGAAGGCTCCTTACCGCCACCTGCTGGACTGGAGGTGCCACAGTCCAGCCTTCCAGTCCAGCAGACAGATGACAAAATGGGCCGCGATTAACAACGATTAAAAAAACTTAACGCGTTATTGTTTTTAATTAATCGCATCGCGATTAACGCGTTAATTATGACAGCCCTAGAATTAATTCATTTTTTATAACTCAGAGCTCTTTTTTTTTTTTTTGACTTCCAAGTTGTTTTGAACGCAGCATTAGCTTCAGTGTCTCCCTTTGTCTTTGTCAGGTTGTCTGTGTCGATACCTCATGTGTTCCCTGAATTTTCCCCAGTGTTCGTGCTCCCTGAGTTTGTTCCCGTGGTAAATAAATACCTTTTGTTACATTGCACCCACTTCCCGAGTCTGCATTTATCTCCACAACTACCTGACAAAGCATTAGTTTGGGCTTTGGTGGTCTCTGCTAAAATTCCAGACTGCTATTACTGCAGGAGGAGACATTACAAAATGATGTGAAACTATTTTTACTCATTGTTGAATCAATTCTGTGTTCAAGAGTCAAAGGTGCACGTGTATGAACCCTGACAATGTGCATTTCTAAAAAAGAATCCTCCAGTCTCCAATAACAGACAGTGACTCCTCACAGTTCACAGTCGAGGTTAAAAAACACCAAACAGGCACCGACAGTAAACAGAAAATAAACTGAGCAAACATGAAACAGCCATTCTCTCTGCAGGGTTTTACCTCATTCAATGTAGTTCAAAAGAAAAGGAGCAAACTCCCTAACAACAATGGTGTTAGTCATTTATCATCTGTTTTTTTTTTTCTTTTTTTCATATGCAGAGCATGCCTGGCTACACCCAAGAAAGACATTTATTCACCCATGGTAATGTTTTTGGAGGGAAATAAGAGGGGTGGAGAAACAAAGGGGACAGACAGTCGCCTGCTCTGTCTTCTCCAAGGAGGCAGACGTTTGACCTAATTAGTATGCAAACGTATGTGCCGGCGCGGGAGACTGTTGGTGATTTAAGGCTGCGGAGGAGAAAACTCTTTCCTGCCCTTCATTCATCCATCCACTTGTGCTGCCTTTTGTGCCCCGTAGCCCTGCATCTCCCTGGCCTACATTCACTCCCAGACACCGGTTTGTGTTTGGGGGGCAGCTGGAAGGACACGGCCAGGCGGGTAAGAAGACCCAACATCCATAAATTAAGAAGCGAGGAAAGTGGAGAAAGCAGGGCACAAGCCTGAACTGTTTTTGTTGTTGTTGTCTTTTTTCTTCTTGTGATGTGACGAGGGAGCAGCAGTTGGTAAAGGAGCTTTGTTTGTGTGGCTGTCTTCCTCGCATTGTCTCAGACAAAGAAACATTTAGTCAAGCACACAGATGATCCTCAGACTGGGGGAAGACAATGGGGGAGAATACCTCACTCCAAACCAATACCTCATTCCCCCGGCAGGACCCACACAAAGCTGCGGTAATGATGATGTAAATCTGAAAACAAAAGGCAAAAGACGGAGAGGAGAAATTGAATGAGCGTGTTGGCATTTTGGTAAGAAGGACACTCGGAGACCCCCGCTGTTCCTCCGCTTCCCGCATCCCAGACACACTTCTTCCTCATCTCGTCTGGCCTTTTGGAGTGAAAGACATCAGCGCTAATTGTCTGCGATGGGTTTTTTTTAGTCCCAGGAATAAGACGAGGAGTCAGAGAGGACGGGGGAAGGATGGAGACCAGACGAAGGGCAGACGGGACGATGGAGCGGAGTGGTGGTGGTGGTGGTGGAGGGAAGGAGGGGGGGGTAATGAGGGAGAAAATAAAGCAAAATGAAAGTGAGCGCGGGAGGAAAGAGCAAAGAGGGGTGTGGATAGGCTGGAGGGCGAAGAAGGAGACAGAGGCAGAGAAAGAGACGGAGTATAGCTGCTCTAAACACAGGGAAGTCATCAAGACACCGTCCATCCACAAGTGGGAACAAGGTGTCAGTTATTAGGACAAGAGGACACCTTCATATTCTAAAGGATGTAGTGGAGAGACAAGAGGAGGGAGGTGAGAGGAGATGTGAAGAGGGGTGAAAGAAGGTAAAGAGAAGTGAGAAAACATGAAGAAAAGTAGGAGAGGAGACGATGGACAAGAGGAAGAAAGGAAAGGAAAGGAAAGGAAAGGAAAGGAAAGGAAAGGAAAGGAAAGGAAAGGAAAGGAAAGGAAAGGGAAAGGAAATGAGGTAACAAATCAAAGGATTCAGTAAAGGGAGAGAGGAGAGCAAAGGGAAGAAAAGGTAAAGTTAAGAGAAAGAGGAGGGAAGGTGAGACAAGGAGAAAAATTAGGAATCTGACAGGAGCAGAGAGGAGGGAGGGAGGAGCAGAGAGAGGAGAGGACCAGACAATGTAGGAAATAAAAAGGACAGAAGAGCAGTAAAACAAGAGAGAGGGATAAAAAAAAGAGGGCAGAAACTAAGAAGGTAAGGACAGGAAAGGAGAGTGGTGAAGAGGAAGGAAAGGAAAAGACAAAGAACAAGGAGGACGAGACAAGTTCAGAGAGGAGGAGAGGAAAGGATGAGATGGGCGGAGGAAAGGGAAGCAGAGCAGGACGGACAGAAGAAGATGGGAGGAGAGTCTTAAATATCAGATTATGTCTGAATCCACCGGTCGGCTCCAATCATCCTCACCTGCTTTTTTTTTTTTTAGAAGAGTCAGTGAAAGTGAAAATACCAAAACATCCAGAGCCGCCTGAGCAGGAGACGTGTAATAAAGAACACTAGTGAGTAACGTGTCACCACCGCTCAGTGTCTACCACCACGTCTTTTCATGTGGACCCGGGTCTTCTTCTGGGAACAGACTTCAGGGCTATTGAAACTGACACACACTGAACTCCTCACACAACAACTTTTTCCACCTGACACACACACACACACACATCTGACTAAAATATATTTTTGCTACAAGATGCATCCACACAGTGATTCGCTGACTTTTTATTCACAGCAGTAGTTGGGTCAAATGTTTTTTTTGTTTGTTTGTTTTTTTACCAATTATTGTATAATTAGAATTTCTTGATAATTATCATATGTTAGATTTTGGCAAACTATACTGAGGATGGTGAACTTTAATCAGACTCAGGAATCTATGAAGGCAGATTGTGAGGCACCAACACATCAACCATCACATCAGGTATTGAAAGAGAAAAGATCTGATTGGCTCAGCCCCTTAGAACCACGAGCATTGCTGTAAAGCAGGGGTGCTCACACCTTTTCAGCCTGAGAGCTACTTTTAAAGTGACGGTAACACTTTATTTTAAGGGGTCACTGTTCCTGTGTATCTACCTAATTAATTACAGTGTAATTACCTATGTAACTGCATGTAATAACATGTACTTGCATTGTAAATACACAGTGTATTGTGAATACAGTATGTATTGCATTGTAAATACATAGTAAGTTGTAAATACACTATGTATTTACAATGCAAGTACATGTTATTAAATGGAATTACATAGGTAATTACACTGTAATTAATTAGGTAGATACACAGGAACAATGACCCCTTAAAATAAAGTGTTACCCATAACACTTTATGAAATATGTCAGTGGAGTCTACCTTTAACTGCATGAACCCATATGGCACAATAAATGTCTGTACATTTTTGGTCATTACCTTACTACTCTGATGACCTGACACTGAAATAACCATCAGGATCCAGCAAAGCAAAGTCCAGGGGCCTCATTCATAAAAAATGGTGTAACCGCTACTAAATTTTTGCATATGGCGAAAAGACGAAAATGGCGTACACCCAGATCTCTCAAACTGTGCACTTCGCAATTTTCCATTGATAAATCACACCGGACCCAAGAATGGTGCGGACGTGAACACACCTCATATTCTGACCCCGTAATGCCTCAGCACAACCATATATGGTCAGCACGTGCATATTAAGTAGCCATGTGCGCTCTATGGAGCGGCAACAAGGTGACAAGACACAACGGGCCGAGAGTGTGACTCACCCAGAATGATGCTTCGGCGGACCTGCCTTCGCTTTTGAGGTCGGGTGTGAGAAAAATGCCTCCTGTCCAGACAACTGTGTTTTTAACACTAGAACAGCCAACATTCCATGTATACCTAGAACCGCCAAGAGGTCATTTTGACCTCCATTCATTCTAATGCAAAAATGGTAAATAGACTGCATTTATGTTGCCAATTCAATGTTTATGAGTAATATTAGTTTTTTATCTGTTTGACCTGTTTGAACTGTTTGACAACTTTCTAGTATCTGAACTCGTGTTGTGTTGTGGGATGAGGTCAAAATGACTAACTAACTAAATAACTAACTATAACTAACTAACTGGCAAACTGAGTGACTAAATGGAAATTATTTAGCCCAGATTGCAATGATTGGAAAATCAATTTTATACATTTTTATATACACACACTATTCGAACAGTAGAAAAATAAAGAGTCATCTATATTGGTTGCCTAGCAACCACTATTGTTATTTTTGGTAAAGTATGTGTGTGTATATGAATGTCAAGTATTACCATAAAGTGTTTTGAACTGTGTGTCTGGCTGGGTTTATAATATATATGGCTATATAAATGCAGTCCATTTAGCATTTTTGCACTAGAATGAATGGAGGTCAAAATGACCTCTTGGCGGTTCTAGGTAAAACCTCTCTTTTCTTCGCTCTCTTTTATATCAGAATCACGAAAACGCATAAGATGATGTAGAACACACTTTTAGGAAAAGTCACCAACTGGGAGACCTAGGGTTTTTACGCAAACAGAGTTACGTGTATTTTAAGAAACGAGAGAGGTCAAAATGACCTCACGGCGGTTCTAGTGTTAAAAAAAATGTATACTTTTTTTTTTGTTCTTCACCACGCGATCGACCCACACTGTCTTCACAATCGACGTCATGACCAGCCCTGCTGTAAAGCCTTTAATGCAAAACATCGTGGCGCCAGTGGAAGGTCATTTTGGGTCGACGTTATCATTCATACATAGAAATAATGGAAACTTTATCGAACTGGGACAAGAAAATGTGAGAATTATGTTAAGTAGAAACAAGGAAATGCTATAATAGTGTTTTATTTACAGTGTATTGTATGTACAATAGAGATGCAAATACCAAGAAATGAGCTGCTGTATCTCCATTTCACTTGCAAAATCTGCAATCGAACTGAACTTGAAAATCCTCTGGTAGCTGTGTGTGTTTCAAAATTGCTGTCAATCAAAAAGGGATTCAGCTTTTCGACAGATCATCCAATCATCAGCGTCCAGGCCCGGCCATTCACTTGCAGAGACGCTGATAAAATCACAGCATCCAATGACCATCTAGCGCCCTATTGATGTCCATGGACGTTGTGAGTCAACAGCTTTAATTAAGCTGATTTTGAACATGTTGTCACTCATTTTTAGTCCGTGAAATGTAAATATTTTTTGACATTTTAGAGGAAGCAGGGCTTCACTTGCAGTCTTCTCCCCTAGTTGTGAAACGCTGCAACAAGAATCCTGTACATAAAATATTCTGGGGCCAAATGGAATAAAATTGCTACTTTTCTGTAGAAAACCAGGATGTTGGTGCTGCTGTAGTCGACCTGCAGTGAAAAACATCACATAGTTGCCCATGGTCATGTTCTCTGAGAAAACCAATGGAACATGGTCTTAGGGATGTTTGTTGCCACTAAGTCAGAAACACTCACATATTGAACCACTGGGTGAATTCAGAGAGAGCGCACTGGGCTGAAGGAGAGCTATAATTACAGCTGCATCAATACATCACAATGAGAATGCAAAGTCTCACATCTACAGAGCAGGAACCAAAGCACCATCATCATCATCAACATCATCCTCATCCAAGCCTCACTTATCTGTAGCGCAGACTGATGAAATGGAAAAGAAACAATAAAACCATTAAGAAGCTGACAGAGGTTAATAATAGTAACTTAACGAAGTGAAGCAGCAGGAACAAAAGCTGGATGATGGAGAAAACAAAGAAAGCTCAGTAACTAATGAGGTATGAGGCTGAGCAGAGCAGAGATGTTGACTCACAAACAACAGGTCACTGCTGCCATGATTACCTTCTGTTATAACAGCTGATAAAGGATTCATGAAGCTAATTAATGATCTGGTTATAAGCCATTTATAAATCCTCTGTATCCACAAGTTTCCGAAAGTCATGATCAAAACCGGAAGCCGGTTTTACCCGTTTGGTGGAATTGTACGTTTACGTTTCCTTGGTTTTCAGTCGTTGTCATAGATCTATTAACGCTGGCTGTGATATCCTTTGTTAAAAACCGGTGTGATGATCCATGCGCTTTACAGATTTTCATTGGAAGAAAAAAAAATCCATGCATTTACCGCGACTACCAAAACCATGGAAACGTAAACATAAAATTCCATCGGAAGAGCAAAACCAGCTTACGTTTTTGACGTTCAGAAAAAGATGGATAGGGCACTTATTGAAATACTTCAAAATTCTAACCCTAGAGTGTTATTGTTGGATATTCCAAGACTTTTTGTGACTTTTTTCATTATCTATATTGCAATTATCTATATCTTTTATTCTCCTCACTCCTGCAAACGAATTGCCCCATTGGGGACTATAAATAAATAAAGTTAAAGTTAAATCAAGGTCAATATGGTCCCTCACCTGTCTAGGGTAAAACATTAACAGATTAGTTTATATATATAGTGACCAAACATTGTCTTGTACAAATATGGTGCCATGGATTTTCTGCAGGGTTCACTCATTTCTAGAAATTAGAACACCAACTCAGCACCATTTCAACATTGAGCACAAATATTCAACAGTATCAGTTCTTTCAACTTATAATTTTTGTTCTATGGTGCATCTATGGTGTAGCCTGATGATTGGTGATTGGATGGGAACAAATGGGTGTGGCTCGATGACCTCATGATGGTGGCAAATATGGTGGTGAGGAGGGTGAGGAGAGTCTCATTGTATGGCTCCAAATGATCATACAAAATCTCTGTCTCTCTCAGGAGTCCTGCTTCCACTTGCATCCATCCAACATGTTGAAATAATTAACAAGAATGAAAAGCAGCAAACGAGAAGACAAAAGTATCAGGTTCCCAGAGTTTTCTGTTAAAGACTTTAAACAGCTTACTGTAGATTGGAACGGGCCGTCTTTTCACAGTCCAAATCATCATAAGTATCCTAACGTGCTATCCCACCATTAGCCAGAATCAAGAGATGCAGCGAAACTTACTGGAAGATTCATTCAGCATTGTGTTCTTCTTTCAGTGAGTCCTGGTGGGGGGGGGGGGGGGGTTGGAGTGTGATCAGACCCATATGTGTGTTTGTTTTTGTTCTGAAGCACACAACAGACCACAGAATGAACCGTGGACGCCAGAACTCTCAGCAGCTTGCCGGGGAATCGTTGAGTAATTGTTATTGATCAACAGCCCCATCAAACCCCTGCATATATATTACGGTCATTCTGTGCAGCCGGCAG
Organism: Decapterus maruadsi; assembly: GCA_030347415.2. Taxonomy (NCBI): domain Eukaryota; kingdom Metazoa; phylum Chordata; class Actinopteri; order Carangiformes; family Carangidae; genus Decapterus; species Decapterus maruadsi. The sequence goes on from CM064903.1 coordinate 30,242,133, forward strand.
TTAAAATGGGGAATTATTTTTAAGCCTAAGGGAGGGGGGACTGAGAGATGGAGATGGAAGCAGAGGGTGGCTGGACGGATGTTCCCGCGGACCCGCAGGAGAAGCTCTATTCCACTGTGTCCTTGGGGGCGCAGGCGTAAAAGCACTCCACATCCACACAATTACAAAAGAAGGAGAGAAGAAAGTGAAGAGAAAAGACATGAAGAGATGGGAATGACATGTGGCCCTTTTATTTCATGCCGAGCTACCGTCTCCCTCACCGATCTCCCTTTTTTTCCCTAAATGTAAGCTGTCCTCCGCTCTCTCTATCTCTCGGTCTCTTCCTCGGCTCTGTCCTGCTCCGTTTGTGAATTCTCCTCACGCTGCTGTTCTGAACACGCTGCATGGACCTGAGAGAGGAGATGCAATCGCAAGGCGTGTAAGAGGTGATCCTGATATCCTCGACACTTGTTACATGGCCTGAAACTAATAAATCACTCATCAGGAATTCCGGCACCGCCTCACCATCGCTCACCACACGTCGCACGTTTGCACTGCAAATCCACTTTTCCTTTAGGATCAGCAGCAGACTCATCTGTTAATGATCAGGCAGAGAAACAATAATAAGACCTGTAGCATATGCCATACCGCACCATTAGATCAAGCATTTCAACACTAGTGTATGCTGTGGTTTGAAGCAGCAGGTGGCGTTCAAGATAAACCCAATGTGTTGTGTTAAAAAAAAGCTACTTTTCAGGGCAAGGACCCCCAAACTGGTGGAGAGATGGAACAGGGACACCCTTATTATTATATACAATTGTGTTTTATATTAAACTGGGCCCATTACCATGTATAATCGTATCTTATAATTGTGCATTCAGTACTAAGCTACAGACCTTGTTAACTGATACCAATGCCAGTATCAACAATGTCTGGCATCTGCATGATATTAATGTACACAAGCCATTTAAATTTACCTTTTTTAAATTTATTTTTGGGCTTTTTTGCCTTTAATCGATAGTGTAGTCGATAGAAAGACAGGAAATGGGAGGAAGAGAGAGGGGGGATGACATGCAACATCTGAGTAAGGATTTGATAGAGTAGAGTAGAAATGAAAAATGTATTTTCCAGCTTCAATCATGTCAATTGTTCATTTATCTCTTGCATCATTATTGGAGTATTCTTTACATGAAAATTGATGTAGTTTACCTGCACATAATGTAATACTGTAACAGCACAAACAATTTTTATTTCATGCTGTTTCTAAGAAAGAAATATATATGTTCATATTCGCAAAAAAACAATTGAACCAACAGTGCAACATACTGTCATCGAAGCTAGTTTAATTGACCGGTCCTTGGATCTGAAGACAATTCATCACGTTAATGTTACTGAAAACAAGCAAAAACAGATTAATGTGCAACTTTCATACATAGACACAGACATAGACTTCCTGTTCCATAAAAATCTTGCAGAAACATTTACATGTTCACGGTGTGGTGGCATGCAGCGAGCCTCCTCGCTTCAAGATTCAAGTTTGTTCTTTCCTCTTTGGTCACAGTATCCTGAGGGAAAGCCCCACTTGCAGAAATATGCAAATGAGAATATTATTGTGCTGCATTTATGTTATTCCATATTCATCCCCCTTTTTTATTTTTATTCTTTTAATGTGCAAATGAATGCAACATAACACCAAGCTGCCTCACCTACAGTGCATCCATCAGTAGTCGTCGGGAGCGCCGCAGATGTCGCCTGTCACAAGGTTCAATAAAGTGTCTCATCCTGTTAGCCCAGGGTAATGACAAATAGTCACTTTTATCCTTTGGTGTAGGATTTACATAGTGTAAAGTGGAGTTTTTTTGTCGGCTGATATTAATATTTTATATATGCTCTTAGGTTTAAGGCTGCTGACAGCTGCTGTTTCAACAGTTTTACACCAAGTCATTTACATAGCACTACAGCGCGCCCATAAAACAGGCTTGTAAAACGTCAGATTACATCATTGTCCAACCATATTAGACAAAGGTCACAACCAATTTTAGGTCATAACCCATAATTTCACACTATTGTTGAGCTGAACATGTCTTATCATGGAGCTCACTATGCATGTGAGCCCTCAAGTGTACAGTTAAAATACACTGGCAGCCACTTCTCTATTAAAGACGCACTTGTCTTCTCATTATGCTAACCTGTTACCCGTCTGCTTTGACATGCCTGTATTGTCTTAACCATATTACCACAAAAGATGGACACACATACACATAGTGTCGTACACATTTGTCAACACATTAAGCATGTGTCATTGGACGCCCTTTGTCCAACGTGCAGACGGGTTTTTCTTTTTCTTTTTTTTTCTTTTTTGGACAACACGGCCTTTTGTTCGTGGCCCCTGCTGCAGAACCATGTCACCAGACAATGGGGGCATTGAAAGTGAATGTGCCCTGACACACTTGGGCTCCACTGGGTTGTGGGATCCAGGAGGACAGGGCCCCCTGTAGCACAGGGGCAGTAGTACTTAAAGGATGTGTAGGGTGGGTTTTATACATGCAACGGATTAGGTAGGAAAAACCAAAAGAGTGTTTTTTTAATAATCATCTCCAGACTTTAAAGGTCCAGTGTGTAGTATTTGTCAGGGTTTATCGGCAAAATCAGAATATACTACCAATGAATATATTTGTGTAAGTGTATAATCGCTTTAAAATGAAATCCATTTGGTTTTAGCCTTATCATTCTTCTTTTATATAAAGATCTTGCTTAGAGAGTGTTGCCGTCTTGCGCCACCATGTTTGTACGGAATGGCAAATCCAGCCGACCAGAGAGCATGTTTCAAGAGAGTTCAAAACAATAGCTTATTTAAAAGATAAATAATATAAATCAAAATGCTAGATGTCACTGTTTTTCCCTCATTTTACACACTGGACCTTTAATTCCTAATTAGAGAATGCATTTCCTGAAGGAAATACAGGTGAATGCTGAAAGCTGGAAGCTGAAAGAGCTGAATAAATTGTTAAAACAATGCTGTATTAAGTGAATAAATTGCTGAAGCAATCTTGAAAAGATGAAACGATATCCGAAGAGTGAAAGTAAAACATGCTAGAAGGAGGCTGTATGAAAGGGTTGGAAATTACTTGAATTGTTGAACATTAGTATGAAGAAATTGAAAGTCTGAAGTCTACTCAAATATGTTTAAAGTGACATCTTGAAAACATGTTTGAACCATTACTAATGTAGATGAAATAATATCTGAAGAGTAAAAGTAGAATAATATAGAAGTAGTTACAATCTGTTAAAGGGAAGAATAATTACATCACTGCTTAGAGAGTGCACTGCATGTTTGCACGGAATGGAAAATCCAGCCAACCAGAGGACATTATATGAGTTTCACATTTATAAATGAATAAACAATAGATTATTTAAAAGATAAATAACATAATCAGAATGCAAGATGTCACTGTTTTCCCCCCATTTTACACAGTGGACCTTTAATTCCTAATATAAGATGCTCTATAGTTCTTGAGTGGATGTACAGTATTCTGTCTCCTGTCTCCTCATGTGATCCCAGACTGACCACATGATGTTGAAATCAGGACTCTGTGGGGGCCGCGCCATCTGTTGAGAAAGTCCTGCTTAGGACCCCAAGCCCCGGCCGGTGTGAGGTCCCTGTTGGAATTGCTCTGTTTATTATTATTCCTGAATGGAATTAAGAAAAATCAAACTCCAACAAAAATAGACAGACCCCCCTCTGCACCTTCACCCACATGAACCAAAGTCATCAAGTCTGTGTAGTAGGTAACATCCATTGTCGTCCAATAGCCGAACACACACCACACTGTGTACTCTGGATGACAGCCAGAAACTTCAGCCCACTTAACGACTAGATTCCCACCTGTGTCGTCCAGGTGGAATAAAACAGAGCTCTTTGTTGAAAACAGAAAAATACCTTCTACTCTGAGAAAACAAGGCAGTGTTTCACATAACAAGTTTGACTTTTTTTTTTCAGTCAGGGCCAGTCGATTTTCTCTGGAAAGTGATGATTACTGTTGTAATCAATCATTTAGAGATTCAGACCGAGGCCAGGATCAATAGAGATAATTTATTAACTCAAAAAAATGTGGATCTCTTTGTTAAACCTCATGAAATGTTGAGGTTTTTCTGTGAGAAAGAGGGAGAACAGAACAGTGTGTACTGCAGCTCAGGGTTTAGGTTTAGTGAGGTTTAGACCTGCTTTTGTATCCAGTGTTTGATTTCTGACATTTTAATTATATTTATTCTATTTTTTTTTTTAGCTGGAAACGCATTTGTATGAAAAAACATGTCACTAGAAACCATGCCTTCACTTTAAAGAGTGCTCAGTCGTATTGATCACGTCTTCACTTAATATTTCAAGTCAGTGACCAGATGGCCTCTTTTTCCCAAAAGCGCTTCAAGGCAAAGATGATCTTTGTGTTTCAGAGAAGCTCCTTTGATTTAAGATGCATAGAAAGGGTAACACAATCTCAAAGCAATCCAAGAAGAAACACAACACCTCATTACCTCTCATTTGCTTCTATCAGAGACATTCCCCAAAACATGACCTATTTCTCAGTGACTCTTTCTGTCCCCACGAGTTGAAGGGCACAGTTTAGATCTAATCTGTGAATGTCTGGTGCATCATATTAAATTACCGCTGCATTTGAACAGAAAATATCAATCTATCAATTTCCAGCCTTGGCTTTCAATTGGAATCTAAGATTTAAAGTGACACGCCAACATTTTTTTTTTGTGTCTTGCCTCACTCCCGAGTGCATGACAAGCAGATAGACACCATCCTTTCGACTGTGCGTGCAGTAGCAAGGGAGATAAAGCTGTAGGCTAGTAGTTTTAGCCTGCCTCCTACCCAAGCCAAAATCAGCAGTCAGAAGCTGATTTCATTTTAGCTCTAAACTCTATAAATATATCACTTTATCGACATTTCAAACATTTTTAGGTGAGAAAGTAGCTGTTTAGATCAGCAGTGTGTTGTTACTTTGTCTAAATACCAGCTGTTTACAATTTTGTTCAGACAAATTTGGCGCTACTCAAGCTAGCCGAGACAAACGCACTTCTGGTTACTTTCACAAAATAAAACACCCATTGCCCAATACATATGTTTGTGCTTTTACTTTGAAATAGGAAGCTAACCTACCCTCAATGTAGCTAGCTTGAACCAAAATAAACCGTCTTTGCTTGAATCCTCCGTTTTGACTGATCTTATCCCGTTACCAGCATTTGACCGCTCAAGATGCCTTACAGAGAGTTTTGTCAGCTCTGAGACAAAGATCGGAGTGCCGGTTTCCGTTCAGAGTTGCTGAAGAGTGTCCCTGATGACTTTAGGTGGAGGCAAGCTAATACTTCCTATATATTTCCAGCGTTTGAGCTAAGCTAATTATGGTGATATGGGCTCTATCTCCCTCGGTACTGCGCACACAGTTACAAGGATGGTGTCTACCTGTTTGTCATGGACTCGGGAGTGAGGCAAGACACAGAAAAAAAAATGTTGGTGTATCCCTTTAAAATCATTTGATCATCCAAAATGTTCTTGAGGGGTCTCTGTAGCTTCTGCTGTCGGTAGATGTTCCCTCCTGTCTGCAGTCCTGCTCGACCCCAGCGGCACTGGAGCGGTCCACTCAGAGAGTGAGCTGTAGGCAGCTTCAGTCCATCACCTCCATGCTGACAGAGGATCAGAGGTTTTGCCCCAGAACCAGGCTCCAGGCTCTAATGTCTCTACAGCAGCATCTAGATGAGTGCAGCACAGAGCTCTCTGACACATGTTTTGGGGTGATTGTCCAAATGATCATTGTTTATTATGAACAAACCGTAACCCAATGTAATATGTGTGATTCAGAATCGAGTAATTTAATCCAAACTGCTCGCAAGCGTATGTGTAAATAAAGCGACGTTAATTTGGTTCATGCGTCATCACTGTGACACTAAACTGTCACTATTCTCTGTTTTATCTGATCTCCCTCATCTGCCAGCAGCACACTTCCTTCCCTGCTCCAGTTTGATTGGGTTGCAGTTTCCATTTCAGCCATTTTCTCTGTCATTGATTCTTATTCACTCTTTTCAATAAAAACAGAAATAAACACATCACTGAGTAAAATGTCCTGTCTGGACTATACTGAATGAAAAATGTCCTGTTTAATTGGCTTGAGCCCTTTATACAAAGGAGGAGACAGCAGCTGTCTTAATAATGACCTAACAAGAGTAATAGCTAATGACAAAACAAGAGTATTTCACAGTATGCACAATGTGGTTGATTGGCCACTCTAGAATTGTGCGTAGTGAGTGTGTGTGATATGTCTCTTAATGTGGCCCTGTGACTGTGGTTGGCGACCTGTCCAGGATTCACCCCGCCCAGGCCCTCTAGCTGGGATTGGTTCCAGCCTCGTATATGGGTGTATGGATCATTTAGGTTCAAACCCATGCACAGCACCATCTCTGTTATTATATTGTCTGAAAACAGAAGGACAAAAGTAAACATGATGCTGCTGTACTTGGTCTTGTTTGAAAGGCTTTGATACAGTTTTATTTGTGAGGGACAGTGCATGTTAATGAACATTACTAATAAACTGCAAGCATGTCAGAATGTAGCCAAATAGTTTCCATCCATTGTCCCCAGATACATTTAAAAACAAACTACAGAAACACCGTTGTTGCCCATCAGTAGGACACTATGAGACACCGAGTTTGATTTGATTGGTTTTATATGGTTACAAAATCAAAAAATGAAATATCAAATCTGTAATTCAAATGCTCTTATTGATTTAAGTCAGGTAGAAAAAGAAGTTTCAATTTCCTCAAAAACAAGAGATGTTGAATTATTGGCCAGCACCTGTCGACATGGATGTTTGATGAATCATTTACATTTAAACACCTTATTCAAAGACTAGATGGATATAATTGAGGCAGTTCCATAGACAATAGGGATATTATAGCTTCCACTCTCAAACCCAATGAATAGCAGACAGTCTGTCATTCTGCCCTCAGATTAATTACCAGGCTTTCTCTGGTCCTGTCTCACTGGTCCAGATGTGTGATTAACATCTGTACCGTCTCATCCATACCGTCCTACATAACAGTTCTAACTGATGCTTCCTGTCCTGCATGAGGCTTTACTCTTAGAAAATCTACCTTTACTTTATAAAAAAAACAATGAATTCTTTGAATTTCTATGTATCTCTACATCATTGCAAACAAGGCTTAAATCAATAAATATAATTAATGATTTAATGAATAAGCAGCTCTTTCACTCGTTTTTCCTCAGTTGTCAGTCAAGAGGATTCTTGTCTATGATATGTTATAGTGGAAAAAAGCAGATTGCAGAGCAGGGGCTAAGGAGTGCGTTATCCCCCAATCATCTCATTGAATCAGCCAATAAAGGCTTATTACTTATTAATGCAGTTACTTTTTCATGTAGACTGCTGCTGAAACTTTCTATTCATGGGAGACCTGAGCCAACAAGGCCAAAATGGGTGATGATGGAGCTCTGGGCCCACTTATGCTTCGTTCAGCTACATTCAGCACCTTTACTGTTTGCTGTTTCCTCTGCTCTGTGCCCTGAGATGCTTTATCAGCCATTATATTTTTACTGTGACCAAAAAAAGAAAAGAGATGGAGAAAAAAAAACATAAACAAAGGATATCTCCCCGCCTGGCTTGTTTTATTTCACACTGTTAAAACTAGAGGCAAGAGACAGTGTGACATAGGGTGAACAAACATAAGATAACAATGAGACGGAGAGCGACAGTAAGACGCTGCTGGGGGAGAGAAAATCAGGCAAAACAAGAGGAGAAGGAGGAGGAGGCAGAAAAACACAAGAAAGAGAGTTAAGCCAGATTGAGAGTGTCTGCCTCGGGTGGTACTAGTCACCCTGAATTATAAATGGTCTCTCACTTTCCGAGCCAAAACACACAACCACAATATAATACCCATGATGCATTTCCACTGGCAGGCCACTCCATTGTCCCCTGGGTTAGCCCCTGCCACTAATCTCTGTCCTCTGCTTCCCTTCTCTCTCCCATCCCCTCCTGTCTTTTCGGTCCCCCAAGTGAGGGATTTTGTGAATTTTGCCCTCTTCCCTCTCGCCATCATCCTCGCTCAGGTCACTGAGCGCTAGCACTGTGTCACAGCGGGCTGCAATCTTCTCAGAAATAGCTCTCTCTCCCTCTTTTCTCCCCCCTCCCTCTCTATCTCTTTCTCTCGCTCTGTAAAAAGAGAAAATATTCCATCCACCATCCCTGAACTCTTTCCATGCTCAGCTGTCCCAGTTTCTTTCGCAGCAAGCTTTTTCACATTTTGTTCTCTCTCACACATTATGCTGCTGCAGCTTTCATCCTTTCTATCTTTTTTTTTCCAGGGTTTGCTTTTGCTTTTTTTTTTTCTCCTGACAACAAGATCCATTGACATTGTACACTGTCCTAGCTGATCAGCATCCTTCATCTCCTCCTGCGGTGTCAGAGGCCAGATAACCCATCTGTCTTCATCCCAAATCGGCGTGGCCGCAACAGAGGCCGCGGTTAGCTTCTGTAATTCCAGGGGATGCGTGATTCATCATCTTTGTATGCATAATATTCTGGAGTTGATGTGGTCATCGGAAGAAGATAAAAATGTGAGTTCATTCGAAGGCAAAGAATGAGCCCCATGACTCAGATTACTGCTGTGTGCCAAAGCACACACACAGTCTGTCCCGTGTTGTTCTTTGTGATGCGCGTGCGACATGTTTGTGGGAATTAAAAAGTGCTAACGTTAGCATTAGCAGCTAGTTGTTTGTTTAGAAGAGAGTCGAGAAAGAGACGTTGTGAGTTTAGCATCAGACTTCTTTCCTTTGTTTCCACCTCTGGTGACAGCAGCTGGTAAATAAACACCAATGTCAACATCTTCAGGTCCACTGCAGTTAGCATGCTAACTAGCTAGTCCAGGCCCATCTCACTCAATGTAGCCACCGGCCCATCAAAGGAAACGGTAATATATTTCAAGAAACTTAAAATTGTACCGATGTGTGTGTGTAAATGTATGACCATTTATATTATGACCTCAGAGTTTAATTATATTTTCTCATACCTTAAGCTGAGTGATAACTGATTAGGACACCAGTGATATTGACTGATATTGATATTGAAGAGAAACTATGCCGGATTTTTACTACTAAAGCAGATATCAGCGGAATGTTTTTGTTAATCTGAGTCCTAAATAGTCCTATTTTCCGTCAGCAATCACTTACATGGAGTGTTTCAGCCGAAACACGGGTCTCTCCGTCACTCTATTCTGCTGTAAACCGAGGAGAAAACTTTCCTTGTAGGATACAAGTGTTATCCAATGAGGAGAGAGAACGGCATGAAGCAGCCAAGGGGTGCGCGTGAATGTGGTGACGTAGGGACGAGGACCAATAGATGCATGACGAGGGCGGGGGCTGCTAACTCATGGTGAGTTCAAGGAAACTCGTAACTTGTGTTTTTCCGACCTGTGAAGTCATACCAGTTCGATCTGGTACGAGCTCATGGTTCGGAAATTACGAGTGGCTGTTATAGTGCACTTTCACAGGCAACAGGACGGTTTCAAAAGCCTGGAACGCAGCATTAGCCAAAACGACCGGATCGCTGATATCTGCTTTAACTATACTACATTTTAAACAGCTTCAGAGTAATTGTGATGGTTGAATCAATGACTTGTGGCTTGTAACAGGGACAAAAGAGGCTCTCTGCCTTCCACGTAGCATTTCTTAAGGTTAGGCTATCTACCGCTCGATTGCTTACCCCCCAGTTATGAGCTTACAGGTAAAATAACAAATAAATTATTAGGCAAAAAGGATGATGTCTATCTGCTTGTCATGGACTCGGGAGTGAAACAAGACACGGGAAAAAAAATGTTGGCGTATCACTTTAACCATAAGGAATGTAAACAGAGGAAAAATGAGAGTTCATCATCATCTCCCCAAACACACACACATACCGTCTCTCCTCTCCACTGCTGTTCGTGTTCATCATGCTGCAAGAGAGGAAACTTGAATCATGTGTGACCTGCGATCGACTGCCAATGAGGTCTGACAAGACCTCATCTGTTTCCTATTCTCAGACTGGAATTATTTTGCCCATGCTGTACAGTGATATACTAATATATTTCCATCACTGCTCTGGGCTCACCTGTACACACACACACACACACACACAGAAAGAGAGAGAGAGGATGAGAGCTTAATTCCATAGAAAGTCCCATGGGGGAAAGAACAGGTTTCTGGCTGCTTTAGTTTTCCACTTCCATTGTAAACAATTTTGCATTGAGGAGAAATGTGGCAGAAGCCATTTTTTATGATTTAACTGTGTCATGTGCCTAATGCGGCATGTGCATTGCAGAAAGCACATCTCTTGTTCCATGGAATAACATTTACATAATTATGTAAAAAGTGGAGCTGACCTGTGTTGCAATCATTTTCTTTTCTTTTTTTTTGCAAAGATTTTTCAGAAAGGAAAAGAGACTCATAGCCTCTGACATGTGAATCCACGCTCACACAGTGTGAGAACGCTAAAAAGCTGTGGCCTCGCTGCATTGTTGTTGTTATTTTATGTGTCCTGACTCACATTTGCATTCCTGGCTTTAAAAGGAAAGCAGTCTTTGGAGTGGCCCGGGGATCTCCACGGCAAGGCAGCACTTCCTGTTTGATCTCTGTGTCTCCAAACATCTCCATCACACAGGACCTCAGCATCTCCACCACCTCTCTACAGAGACTCTGCTGCTCATACATAGTACCGTTACCTGACTGTTGCTCCTGTCAAAATTGCTGCAGCTGCCCGAGGTAGCTTCAGTGCAAGATGTAACTGGGATGAAATACGCTGCTTTGATAGATAACACCTATGGGCTGTTTCCTCTGGTATACTGGTTGAAGCAGTTGTCTGCTTCTATAACATGATTAAAGGAGTGATGGTAACCCACTACAACCATTTAACATGGTAATATTTCACCCCCTGGCTTTGTTCAGAATCACTATCCACTTTAGATAGTGTGGACAGTTTTTTTGTGCGGTTGTTTTTTTGTTGTTGAATTTTTATGATATTTGTTACTTTTACTGCATAATGTTTTCACTTCCTGTCACCAGTTTTAAAGGGATAGTTCAACATTTATAGAGGTAAATACAGAGACTGCTTGGTGAAAAACTGTCCCTGAAGACAACATGCATTGGCGATTTTGCATGAATTTCCTCGAAAACGACTTTGTCTGGTAATGCTCCATTATTGTCCACCAGAGCATTTTGGCCTCCATAGCATAGCTCTGAGCAGCTCATGGCTCTGCTCCACCATTCTAAAAAATAGCTTGTACCGACAAATAAAGGTAACAAACCTACTCTTAAACCTATAGGAATTATGGCAATGGGCCAATTTCCCAAAATATTGAACTATACCTTTAAATAGCAATTTCTTCTTTTTTTTAAAAAAAAATTAACCCTTCAAATGCCAGTTTGTTTTGGTAAACAAACCTCAAAAAAGACCATTTTCTATATTCTTATTATTAGATCACATATGTCAAGAGAGTGTCATTTATTTGCTCCTTTTCTGGTGAGAAGGAGAGCCACCTCAAAACCATTAACTTACATCGCACATGTGAAGCAACTAACATAGCTTCACTGTGTGTAAACGTCCTGTCGTCCTGTTGGTCAATATCAAGGTGCATGTCATTGAAGATTCAAACTAAATTAAGCAATGCAAAAATTTCTAACATGTTAAACTTTCCATCAGGGCGTTGTAGAGCGTTGTAGACACAAAATCGCTGTTCATCAGTTATACTACATGTCTGTTGGTCCTTCTCAACGTTCATTATCCTGTTGTATCCTGCTGGCCAGGCGTCTGATTTTGTTGAATTATGCTTTATCTCCGTCTCACAGTCGGTGGGTATAAGCAAGTTCTGTACAATTTAAAGTTGGAGAGCTTTTCTCTTAAAGGATCTTTGTAGAATTTCATCATAGAGTCACTGCCTAGCTTTTTTCTGCCTTTTTTCAAACTATTTGAAAATATGAGCACTGTTTTATGCCGTTCACTTGTCTCCACTCTGTGGACATGTTGTAATGTTGATGCTCAATAAAACATTTTACGAGAAAAGAATATTGGTAAGGAATGCGGTGTGGTTTCAGAACTGTACTGGTGACTATATACAGCTGTTATCCATGACATTAATGAGGATTCCCTTATATTCATATATAGATCCTTTAATCAAGGTGATTAGTAACACCTGTGTTTACCTGCTCTTCAGTGCCAAACTGTCTACAGCGAAAAAAAGAAGAAAAAAAAAGAAACATCTCACGTCTGCTGTGTAAACGCGCTCATGTGTGCTGGCCCTGGCCTGCAGAGGAAGTTCATGTGGGCAGGGATCTGAAGCACAGATGGATTCAGACAGCAGGCTTCAAAGCCCAGCTGCAGTGTCAGGCATGTTATGTTATGTCTGATCTGGAGGGGGGGTTGGGGGTTCTCCACCAGGTCCCAGAAGCCGTCCACCTCCCCGCAGCACACTGTAATCACTCTCCTCAGCTCAGGACACGGGGCTGGTGGTTCGGATCAGGCCGATCTATCCATGGATGTGTTCACCATGCCCGACACGTGCAAAGTTTCATGAGTTTTCGAGCATATTTAGAACTTCCAAAAGGGTGAGTCATTTTTTATGGACCGGGAAAATACAAGCAAACAACACAGAACGCGGTCCCAGCATCCTCAGCGGTTGGGGGGCCGAAAATAGATCCAAATCTGGAAGAAGTGTTGCTGTTCTGGAGTTTAGATTAGTAGTGTATAATATTACTGCCTGCTCCATGATCCCAATATTTCCTCCACATTAGCAGCTGCACTCCATAAATCTCACTATAACGCACGATGCAGACAATCACAAGCAGATGAGGTCGTGTCGGTATTAAACTCTTAACACAATAAATGACAATCGATGCTCTTATTCAACAACTTCAACAACTCGGATTTGCTTTTGTTGTCACAACATGTGTGCTGTAATAGGGAGCTGATGCAATGGAGGAAAACAAGGGAGAAGAAGAAGAAGCTGCTGAACTCTCCTGCTGGTGACTAACACGCACACATGCACACACACAGAGACAGCAAAAAATATGTTTAATTATCTAGGAATGAAATGAACTGTGAGAGCTAGCTGTGAGGTGTGACTGTTTGTGCGTGCATGCGACTGTGCATATGTGTGTGCCTGGCGTGTGGCCTTGTGTGTATGTGTAAGTTGTTATTAGAGAGCAGGAGGGAGCAGTTGGTTATGTGGAAACAGAAGGCGATTTGAGCCGTAATTCCCTATGAATCATTCATGAGCATTTTTGTGTGTGAGTGTGTGTGTGTATGTGTGTGTTTGCATGTTTTTTGGCTGTCTAGCATGGGGTGTGGCTTCAAACAGCACAACAATGGCAATTTGTCAAGTCCCCTGGCCCCTGGTCATCTCCCTCTGCTATGACAACAACTACAGAAAGCTGGGGCCATTTTCACTGACTTCACCGTTACCCACGGCGACACAGCTCTGGCCGTCACACCATCAGCTCTTGTTATTTTCCCCAGAGTGAATCTAAGTCTGTCTGTGTCTGTTGCTGTGCTTTATCTAATGACTGTAAATGAATGAATTTTGAGCAGCTCTTTTTGACTCCAACCCCAATTTTCCTGCTAATCCAAAAATGGGCGGGGCATGTGGAGTTGGGACATTAGCAAGCACACACCTATCAACCTGTCACTGAGAAGCAACATCTAAAATTTACTTTAAGTCTTAAAGGGATATTTCAACATTTTGGCAAATTGGCCTATTGCCATAATCCCTGTAGTTTTAGGAGTAGGTTGATTGCTTTTAATTGACGGTGCAAGCTGTTTTTAGATTAGGAGGGCAGAGACGCAAGCTGCGCGGTATTTCCAAATTTAATCCAACAACTAAAAAACGCTCTCATGGACAAGTATAAGCACGCTATTAAATAATAACGTATAATTATGTAACATTACGACACATGAAGCAAATACTCAGAACTACTTGCTAATCACTCCGCCCAGCGGCCGTGTAGTTTTGTTTCATGCATTTGCCTTGAAAACAACTCTCATAACGTTCCGTTATTATCTCACAACTTGTCCATGAGAGTGTTTTGCAGTTGTTGGATTGTGCATTTGATGAGTTTGATGAGGGAAGAGTGGAAATAACATGAGCTTGAGTCTCTGCCCCGCTGACTGAAAAAACAGCTTGTACTGACAATTAAAGGTAATGAACCTACATTGTCCCCAAATCCCTGAAACTATAGGAATTATGGTGATAAGCAAATGCCCAAACATATTGAAATATCCCTTTAATACGTTAGTTAGTTAATTAGTTAGTTATATAGAGAAAGAACAGCCCCATGCAGTCATTTTTGTACCAGGTTATAAACCTGTTTATTTCTATTGTAAAGTTGAACTTTCCTGAATAACAACATGAGATAAGAAAACCTGTCAGTTAGCAAAATAATTTGTGGTGCACGACACCTCCTCAATCCTCACATTTCTGCACTGTACATAACACAATTCAAACACTCACATTTAAAAAGAGAGAAACTAATTCACACAAGGTTATAAACAGTGTATGAAAAAGTGCCTTAACACACAAAAGCTATAGTGATAATAATTCAAACAGTCTCAGGGATTCTGTAGTGTGTGCAAGTGTGTGGTGATGGTGAACTAATGCGTTCACATCTGCAGTGAGATGCTGCTCGTGTTTTAATAAAGGACTCACTCATGTAAGGTGCAGGCCATCTTCAACAACATCAGCCACCCATTGCAGGTCAACATCTATTCCTGCTTTTCATTACCTTCTATCATTATTACGACCGATGAGTTACTGGACAAGTGATTGCTAGGAGATTCATAAATCATCTATCTACCTGTCCATATGTTTGTCTGAGGCCATTTTTCACACTCTTGTTTCCAGTTGTTTGGTTTAGCACAAGCAGCTTTTACTACACAGAACATCCAGGGAGTCGCTGCCTGGATTGAAAAAAACAAAACAAAAATAGCAGAACACAGTTCAGTGTGGCACACACTGGCTCCTTATGTCTTACACAAAACTGTGCCAGAACTTTTTGTTGTTTTGCCACCTCTCTCAAATTCACTGGCACTGAAAAAGTGAGATCAAATCCAAGGAGCTCAAATGTAATCAAGGCAGCTCTTGAGATGTGAGGCACACATGAACACTGTGGAACCCTATGGACTGAACGAAACACAAGACTTGAGCTGTTTCCTTCAATGATAGGTAGCTCTCTATTCTTTCTTTGTGAGTTGTGTCCTTTGTGTAGTCTTTGAATATGAACCTTTGTCTCTTCTTGCACACAGTTGGGTTAAGAATAACCCAATTTTAACCCAACTTGCTGGTTCAAATAAGGACAAACCCCTTTTGGGGGTTATTTTAACCCAACAGGTTGAGTTATTTTTTTCGACCCAACTTTTGGGTTGAATATTCAACCCAAGAGTTGGGTTGAACCAACTATTGAGTTATGTAATAAAGCGCTTGCTCAACCCAATAGTTGGGTTAAAAAATAACCCAATGCTGTAGTTAGCATAAGCCAACTCTTGGGTTGAATATTCAACCCGAAAGTTGTGTCAAAAAGAATAACCAATCCGTTGGGTTAAAATAACCCAAAAAAGAGGTTTGTCCTTATTTGAACCAGCAGTTGGGTTAAAATTGTTTTTTTTAACCCAACAGTTTGGTTGTTAAAAACTACAGAGAGTGCTACAAACTTTTCTACAAAGTGATACCACTGTCACAGAAATGAATGGCAGTGGTGTCACCGGTTATAACAAGTTTGGAGTGCTCCCTGGAGACCTAGATTGAAAAGTGGTCCTTCAGCTTTTTCCTTCAATGATAGGTATCTCCCTACTATTCCTTCTTTGTGAGTCGTGTCCTTGTGTAGTCATGAAACATAGGAGCCATGGAGAGACAGCTGTAGGACTTCCTCTACTCATCATATTGGCTACTGCCACAATATGTAAAATCTTAAAACTCTGTATTGTTTTGTATCATATGTTTGTGTCAGATTGAGATGTTGAAGAGAGTGTGATGATTGGTC
This sequence comes from Decapterus maruadsi, assembly GCA_030347415.2. Taxonomy (NCBI): domain Eukaryota; kingdom Metazoa; phylum Chordata; class Actinopteri; order Carangiformes; family Carangidae; genus Decapterus; species Decapterus maruadsi. Next base: position 30,258,187 of record CM064903.1, read on the forward strand.
GTTAGACCCAGAAGCATTTAGCACACCTGCATCTATTGATCAAACCTGCAAGTGAACAGTTAATCTTGTTGAGTGTCTCTCAAGAGCACATTGGTGACAGAAAATGTCTTTTTTACCGTGACAATGGACCCATGGACAACAGGAGGAAACACACCAGGTACTGGGAACACCACATGGAATGACGACGATGACAAATGAACCAACATGAGACAAATAACACAGAGGTTATACACACGAGGAAACGAGACACCGGTGGTGCAATCAGACAGGTGAGACACATTACTGTAAGTAATCAAGGGCAGGGAGCACACAGGAAGACAGGACAAAGACTTCAAAATAAAACAGGAACTAAACTAGGACAAAGACACAGAACACAACACACAGGAAAACAAGACAGGTATACCAAAGTAAAACAGGAAGCAACTCAACCACAAAGAAAATGGCACCAAGACAAGACACCGGGAACCCACAAAAGGACATGACACTAACTGCGTTCACACCAAAAGCTTCATTCAAGATTAATTTTCAATGAGAGTCCGGTGATACTTAGCGACCAAAGCGTCAACAGGCGTCACAGCACTTCCAAAGCGTCCAAAGTGTGACGAGAAGTTGAGCCTTGGTTAACTTTAGAGTAATTAGCTATGACGTGTCACCATGTGATCAATAATTTACCAGGACAACTCAAGCTTTTCCAGGACATTTTTACCCTTTTTCTCAAAATGTGTTTTCCATGACTGGATAATTGTTCAACGATTTTCCAGGTTTCTAGGACACGTGGGAACCCTGACAAGGATCACAACAGGGTCATGACACTGAGTGAACCTGAAATAAGCTCCAGTAAAGTAATGACAAGTTCATCTTTGATTTTTCATTTTTTATGTAATGGTTTTTACTTTTGAACTCACACGACTCCATGAAGCCAGTTACCAGCAGGTGGTCAGAGAGGAGAGAGGGGGCGGGGCTTTTGTCTAATTAGCAGTAGAGGAGTCATATCTAAATATTCTGAGCGTGATTTGAATATTTATTTTTATTTTTTAGCATTTTCACATAAGTATGGAAGCCCGTTTCCGCCACTTGAGAAAAAAAAATATGAGATCCTAAGTCATAATTATGAGATAGCTAAGTCGAAATTATGAGATACTAAGTCAAAATTATGAGATACTAAGTCAAAATTATGAGATACTAAGTCGAAATTATGAGATACTAAGTCGAAATTATGAGATAGCTAAGTCAAAATTATGAGATACTAAGTCGAAATTATGAGATAGCTAAGTCAAAATTATGAGATACTAAGTCGAAATTATGAGATAGCTAAGTCAAAATAATGAGATACTAAGTCGAAATTATGAGATAGCTAAGTCAAAATTATGAGATACTAAGTCGAAACTAGAAAATTTCCTCTTGGGAAATTTTGAAAGGGCACCGGAGCTACTGCCGTTCCTACCATCTCTGTCAACATGGGAATCAAACCCACGATCTTAAGGTCAAGACAGAGCTGATCAGACACATGATCATCTTTCTATAAGCACTGATATGGAGGAGCTGTAATCACATGAAGTTACCTGTGTTAGAGTGAGAGAGATGAGTGCGCGCTTACGCGCGCATTTGATGTGTTTGTGTGTCTTTAACTGTAATCACAGGAAGTTACCTGTGTGTGTTAGAGTGTGGGAGAGGAATGCGCGCTGACGCGCGCATTATGTTACCTGTGTGTTTTTAATGTGTGTGTGTGTGTGTAACTGTAATGACATGAAGCTGGTTCTAGAGTCTGTGTGTGTGACTGAGCTGCATCCTGTATCAGTCTGATTTAGCTGTGTGTCTGTGTTTACAAACATCTTAACGAGCTCCAGGTGGATTGTTTATGGAGTTAACGACCCTGGCCTGAGGATCAGAGGTTACCATGACAACTTGAGCTGGTTGCCAATGACGATAGGGGCCCCCAGGCTGAGGCAGACAGAAACGTGGAGAAAAAGAGCCATTTTCTGCCTCTACACTGGTCTCGCAATTAGGCTTATTCTGACAAAACGGTAGCTCCTATCAGAACAAGACACGGATCAACGGTGCCCTAAGGCCTTCCTGAAAATTTTGGTACGATTTGGTGTTTCTACAGTAAATATTTTGGCGACACGGGCAGTTTTAAAACATCAGTCCATTCTGCTCCTCTCAGAAAATTTTTGTATTGGAGTCAATGAGGAGGAGAGACAGACATGGCCACACTCAGAGGCTGTTAATTCAAATTCTGTAAGTCTCTCTGATATTTTGAACACATTGTGGGAGACACAACAAGTTTGTCTACAAAACTGTGAAAAAATTATGTGTGTACAGTGTAAATTGTGTCCAAGAGGAGTTTGGAAAGAGAAAGATTCAGGAGTTATTCAGGGCTTTCCCCCACTCTAGCTGATGACATCACGCACTCTAGCACGAACATTCCGTGCAATACACACCCATTATAATCTCATAATTTCTCCAAAAATGATCATGGTCATTGATCAGGGATTGATCAAAAACTATACGACCTATCAAAACGTGGAGTAATACACCAATACACAAGACTTGTGTCTACTATTTACAGTTTAAACAGAGTCTCTAGGTGAAAGTATGCCCGAGCAGTAGACAACAGTTGGCAGTATGAAAAATCCGATGATTTGTTCGTTTTTTGACCTTCTCCCATGCATTCTCTATGGGAAATTTTTCGCAGTTTTTCGCGACTTACGTCGCGCAAAATTAAATAGACTGCTTAGAAAAGTAATAGCATAGCGATCCCGATCAGGACGCACGTTTTGATATATAATATGTCCTGCAACTCTTCGAGTTGCAGGACTAGTAGCGAATCGAAAATCGTCCGGAAGATGAAAAAAAATAATAACTAGGAAAAAATCCACAGAATAACAATAGTGCCCGGCTTCGCCGGGCACTCGTCCCTACAGCTATTTCATAGCTGTTGGGTCGAGTGCCCTGGCGATGGCCGGTGCCCTAATTATGAGATACTAAGTCGAAATTATGAGATAGCTAAGTCAAAATAATGAGATACTAAGTCGAAATTATGAGATACTAAGTCAAAATAATGAGATACTAAGTCGAAATTATGAGATAGCTAAGTCAAAATTATGAGATACTAAGTCGAAATTATGAGATACTAAGTCGAAATTATGAGATAGCTAAGTCAAAATAATGAGATACTAAGTCAAAATTATGAGATAGCTAAGTCAAAATAATGAGATACTAAGTCAAAATTATGAGATAGCTAAGTCAAAATTATGAGATACTAAGTCGAAATTATGAGATACTAAGTCGAAATTATGAGATAGCTAAGTCAAAATTATGAGATACTAAGTCGAAATTATGAGATAGCTAAGTCAAAATTATGAGATACTAAGTCGAAATTATGAGATAGCTAAGTCAAAATTATGAGATAAATCAAAACAAGTTTGCTATGTTACGTATGGGGTTTGTTTAGGTCCAGCTGAAGGCTCCTGTCATAAGTGGCCTAAGTGTTAATAAATCATCAGTGGATCATGTCCTGATAATAGACTGTAAAAGGTCCTGATGCTTTTTTGTCAGTAGGTGGCGGTAGCAGTGCTAACAAAGACGGTTTATTGGTGCTAACAGAAGTGCTAAGTGTGCTTATGCTAACCTATGGTGCTAACCCTAAGCAGCCACTCGTCATCTCTCCGTTCAGAAGTTTGATCACAGGCTAAAGCCTGCCACACACATGAAGATGAAGACCAAAGCCAAAGCCGGTGTTGTGTGCGGTGGAGAAGCAGCGACTGCTCACCGGGCTCTGCTCACCGGGCTCTGCTCATCGAGCTCTGCATGCTGCTAGCGGTGAGCGAGCCACTTCTCCACACAACACCGGCAATCCTACAGAGAGCCACGGTGCAGCCCTGGCTTTACATGAGGTTCACACAGACATAACACGGGAGATTTCCTGTTAGCCGTGAGCGAAGACGGTAGCGCTTTCAACAGCCGCTAACAACAATAGCAACCATGTTTAAACGACACAGCGCGTCATGTGACAGCGCCGCTTGAGCCACAAGTTGGGTTTCCATCCAAGTCGTATCGAATTTAAAAGCGGATTTTGTGAAAATGCGCATAAAGCAAAGCGAATTTATGCCCGTTTCCATTCGTTGTTGTTTTGCGAATATTGGGAGCGGAGAAGTGCGCCGCGAGATGACATCATCAGAGAGCGTGCCTGTATCCATGACAACAGTTGACACTCAGCTGACAGTTGAGAGCTGACAGCTGATCATACAGCTGATAATCGACAATTTTGTCAACCTTCACGGCCTACAAAAGATTAATGAGGAGAAGACTATAGACGCACCTGTAGATAATCCGCACCAGCTACATTTTAAAAGAAAATATCTAGGCTGCACTTGAATATAAGCTGCAGGTTTTCATGTTGTAACATGAGATATTTACACAGAAAGACAGTAGGGAACTTGTTTTGGTTCTGCTCCTCTCCTCCACGTGCATCTGTTTACATACGAAGCCGGTGAAAAATCAATAAGTTACATAACGATGTTATGTTACGGCGTGTGTTTGTGTTGTCTTAACCGTCATAAACAAAAGATTATGGGTCACGGAGCGCGTTTGTGTCGCGGGGTGCAGAGACGAGAGCTGGGACACCGGGGCGTCGTTCTCCATTTGTTTGAACGTGGCTGGGTGAAGTCCAGCAGCACTTCACCCACAAACTCTGCCTCAATTCGCATAATCTGTTTCCATCACAAAAACTCGCATTTCCTTTATTCGATACGCTGACAAATCCACCCCCTCCAAGCGTATAAACTTTTATGCGCATTTACTGACTTTATTCGAATTTCTGGCGTTTCCATTCAAGTATTTATGCGCATTTTCACAAAATGCGCATAAGAAAAGGTGGATGGAAACGCAACTGTCTGTTGCGTTTCCATCCACCTTTTTGTGATGGAAACAGATTATGCGAATTGAGGCAGAGTTTGTGGGTGAAGTGCTGCTGGACTTCACCCAGCCACGTTCAAACATGGAGAACGACGCCCCGGTGTCCCAGCTCTCGTCTCTGCACCCCGCGACACAAACGCGCTCCGTGACCCATAATCTTTTGTTTATGACGGTTAAGACAACACAAACACACGCCGTAACATAACATCGTTATGTAACTTATTGATTTTTCACCGGCTTCGTATGTAAACAGATGCACGTGGAGGAGAGGAGCAGAACCAAAACAAGTTCCCTACTGTCTTTCTGTGTAAATATCTCATGTTACAACATGAAAACCTGCAGCTTATATTCAAGTGCAGCCTAGATATTTTCTTTTAAAATGTAGCTGGTGCGGATTATCTACAGGTGCGTCTATAGTCTTCTCCTCATTAATCTTTTGTAGGCCGTGAAGGTTGACAAAATTGTCGATTATCAGCTGTATGATCAGCTGTCAGCTCTCAACTGTCAGCTGAGTGTCAACTGTTGTCATGGATACAGGCACGCTCTCTGATGATGTCATCTCGCGGCGCACTTCTCCGCTCCCAATATTCGCAAAACAACAACGAATGGAAACGGGCATAAATTCGCTTTGCTTTATGCGCATTTTCACAAAATCCGCTTTTAAATTCGATACGACTTGGATGGAAACCCAACTTGTGGCTCAAGCGGCGCTGTCACATGACGCGCTGTGTCGTTTAAACATGGTTGCTATTGTTGTTACGGCTGTAGCCGGCTACGAGCGCTACCGTCTTCGCTCACGGCTAACAGGAAATCTCCCGTGTTATGTCTGTGTGAACCTCATGTAAAGCCAGGGCTGCACCGTGGCTCTCTGTAGGATTGCCGGTGTTGTGTGGAGAAGTGGCTTCACCGCTAGCAGCATGCAGAGCTCGATGAGCAGAGCCCGGTGAGCAGAGCCCGGTGAGCAGTCGCTGCTTCTCCACCGCACACAACACCGGCTTTGGCTTTGGTCTTCATCTTCATGTGTGTGGCAGGCTTTAGCCTGTGATCAAACTTCTGAACGGAGAGATGACGAGTGGCTGCTTAGGGTTAGCACCATAGGTTAGCATAAGCACACTTAGCACTTCTGTTAGCACCAATAAACCGTCTTTGTTAGCACTGCTACCGCCACCTACTGACAAAAAAGCATCAGGACCTTTTACAGTCTATTATCAGGACATGATCCACTGATGATTTATTAACACTTAGGCCACTTATGACAGGAGCCTTCAGCTGGACCTAAACAAACCCCATACGTAACATAGCAAACTTGTTTTGATTTATCTCATAATTTTGACTTAGCTATCTCATAATTTCGACTTAGTATCTCATAATTTTGACTTAGCTATCTCATAATTATGACTTAGTATCTCATAATTTTGACTTAGCTATCTCATAATTTCGACTTAGTATCTCATAATTTTGACTTAGCTATCTCATAATTTCGACTTAGTATCTCATAATTTCGACTTAGTATCTCATAATTTTGACTTAGCTATCTCATAATTTTGACTTAGTATCTCATTATTTTGACTTAGCTATCTCATAATTTCGATTTAGTATCTCATAATTTCGACTTAGTATCTCATAATTTTGACTTAGCTATCTCATAATTTCGACTTAGTATCTCATTATTTTGACTTAGTATCTCATAATTTCGACTTAGTATCTCATTATTTTGACTTAGCTATCTCATAATTTCGACTTAGTATCTCATAATTTCGACTTAGTATCTCATAATTTTGACTTAGCTATCTCATAATTTCGACTTAGTATCTCATTATTTTGACTTAGCTATCTCATAATTTCGACTTAGTATCTCATAATTTTGACTTAGCTATCTCATAATTTCGACTTAGTATCTCATAATTTTGACTTAGCTATCTCATAATTTCGACTTAGTATCTCATAATTTCGACTTAGTATCTCATAATTTTGACTTAGTATCTCATAATTTCGACTTAGCTATCTCATAATTATGACTTAGGATCTCATATTTTTTTTTCTCAAGTGGCGGAAACGGGCTTCCATACATAAGCATTCATCGCCAAAAGGCTGTTGCTCCACATCTATATATAACATCTCTGTCGTCTCTGAACGCAATGGGAGCTTCATGTGGAGGTAGAGCTGCATGAGAGAGGGATACAGTGAAGTGAAATTTTCAATTAACCTACTTTGATCAGCCGTCTAAAGTGTTATTTTGTTTTTTCGGTGGGAGGAGATGCGGAGTTGCTCCGTGCGCCAACGCTGCGTGTCTTTTCCAATTTAGTTGCCTGTTATCATGTGGGATCAACGCACGCCCACTCCTCCTCTGTGTTGGGATTAAGACGGCAGTTTTCCCTGCCGCTGTCAGCCTACATGCTGGATTAAGACCACAGCAAACCCCAGGTTGTTGCTCTCCTTTTCTACTCTTTTTTTCAAATTCTCTCCCTCTCACTCTAAAGCAGATTTCTTTCTCCTAAATGAGCCTCGTCAAGAGGATGAGCCCGGCTTAGGGCTGAAAATCAGAATTTTTGGCGATTAAGGCCACTTGATGGATATCGCGCCGCCGTCGAGAGCTGGCGCTGAGTGGAGCCTCTGACCGTGAAATGCCGCTTTGTGTTGCATTTTTGTTTTGATTTGGATTTGAAGTGTCTTCCTGAACCCGTGACTCACAGACACGCAGGACTGATCGATTCCCTGCGCATCCCGAAGGTTTAAAAGTAGGCTTATGATCCGCCGTGTGCTCGGACCACAGTTCATAATCACATACCGGTGTATACGCGGGTGCTACCGAGTCAACTTTGGTTTGCCGGCGCTTGGTTAATAGATTTAATAGGTTTACAGGGGGTCCTCTGTACTTACTGCAAGTGGAATCGATACTAAGCACATCGGTGCTTCATGCGGAGGAAGGAGGCAACAAGAGCCAGAGTCCTGACCATCAGGCTTATTTACAGTAAGGCCATAGCAGACAATTACCAAGCTGCTGACCTTAATCAACTTTAGAGCCATTAAAGTCAAGCGGGCGGCAGACAGAGCAGAGGAGGAGTCTTAAAGAGAGAATGGCTATAGGTGTAATGCAGGAATGATTCAGTGCCGTGTTTGCTTATGACCAGACAAGAGTTTCTGTTCTGGTCAGTTGAGAGCAGCTTTATAAAAGAAACCCATCTCTGCTGAGGAGAGAAGAACAATAACAGATTGAAAGTTACACAGTTGGACTCAAATTCAAACTTTATTCATTTATATAGCACCTTTCATACATATGAAATGCAACACAAAGTGCTTTACAGGTGGAAAAACAATGCAGCAGTATTTGCCCATATAATGGTTGTCAATCGACACCAACTTTCTTCGTCCAAAAAGACACACCCAAAAACTTCCAAATACCTCCATAATTAAAGAAGTCTATATTTTAAGCTTGTTTGTAGCGGAAGCTCCCAGTGTCTCAGTTCACTGCTCTTCCTGTGTCAGTGCAATACAAGAGGGACATTACAGACGAGCAGTATGGAGGTATTTGGATGTTTTTGGTGTGTCTTTTTGGACGAAGAAAGTTTGTGTCCATTCACAACCATTATATTGACAAATACTGCTGCGCAGACCCCCCGTAACTCAGAGAAGCAACGGAGGACTCTGAAAATTCTCTCAGCTCTTAGTCGACATGAGGGTGAGTAGATAATGAGTGAAATTTGAATTTTGGGTGAACTATCCCTTTAAAGGTCATGACAAAGTCTAACAACTGCAACAACTACACATGGCCTCACAACAGCAGCAGTCTTATACACTTCTCTGAGCATGTCCAGACTTTCAGATCCATCCACAGTCACTCACTCACACCTGCTGTCAGAAGAGACACTGATTCCTCTGAGCAGCATGAGAGGGAAGGGATGACAATACAACATGATGGTCTGTCTTTTCACACAATGACTTTATCAGTTATGAATTTATTTTTCACGCTCCCTTGCTTCCAGTCTCCAGAGTCCAGGCTGGTGCGCTGTTGGAGCATTTTGTCTGACGGTAGCAAGCCAGTGTGTGCAGGACCTCCGACTGACCACCGTCCTCACGAGACAAGGGAGATGAATAAATAAACCATTCAGCTGGTGTCGCGTGATGTCGCTGGTTGGTCATGCATTGAAACGCCATATGTAACATGTTTGAAGAGGAGCCTGCTTCACAGTATTAGACAGCGATGTCTCTGTTTTGAAAGATTTATGACTGAACTGATGATAAAATATAAATCCACCAAACTGTGTATCCTGATGAAGAAAGCCCTAATCTAAACAATACCCAGCAGGTTACTTAACATCATCAAACTATAACAAAATCATATTTAATGTGCAAAATTATGAGATACTAGTTACTATTACTCAAAAAAGTAATCTCTTACATTTTACATATTACTCTCAAAAATAGTAATGCCTTACATTACTTTATTACTCCCTAGAAAAAAGTAACGAGTTATATTACTCGTTAGATTTTTTTTCTACTTACTCTAAAATTGCATTCAAGAAGCTGCATCACTGTGAGTAAATAAGCTTCAGCAGTAATTTTTTTTTTTTTGATGGATCAGCTGTGTTTACCGTTTCATGTGTCATAGTCCTGATGGTTAGACAGATGAATTAGTCCTCTAACACCGTGGGTCAGTTTGACATGCCAGAGTTTTTCAGAAGAGGGGCAAGTCAGGTTGAAGTGTTGGGAGTCACTGTCGGGATGCGAGTAACAGAGTAATATCGTCCCTCTGCACTTTTAACACTGAGCCTGTCTGTCACTCTGCCGGTGCCGCGGTCACACTGCGTGTGCTGATAAAGACACACAACGTAACATACGGATTGTCGAGTGCTTCTGACCTCAGTTTGTTTTGAAACTACATGTTTTTCCCGGTTTCTCTGTGTCCACCGCTATCCTTCACCATGTTGAAAAGAGCTAGCAGTAACATGGAAATAAAATAAAATACCACACGGGATAATCATTTGACTGATGATGGAGAGAATAATAATGATCAATCAGGGACAACACAAAGACTTTAAGAGCATAATAGAGAAAAAAATACAGCTTTTACTTCATGTAACATTTAGAAAAGGTCTGTTTCTGAAGCTAAAAGAAATCCAGAGCATAAAAAGTTAGAAATATAAAATATGTAATTACTTTGTTGTGGTTGATTATCTAAATGTTAAAAAGACATACAAATGATCTTTTCCCAGTATATTCAGAAGAGCTACTGTAATTCACAATATCTCAGCTCGTTCCCCTCAATAAATCCTTCAATGAGGCTTCAAAGATCAATATAACAGCTGAGGGAAGCTCATGAAAGTATTTTTAGAATCAACTGAAAGCGCCATGATCATTTCAAACCAGCAGGGGTTGATTGGACTTTGCCCTGATAGATGAGAGTGAAGTTGGATGGCAGCCCCTGTCTGATGAGCTCATCTCTAAGCTGTAGAGAAAACACGCAGTGTGAGAAGAGAGAGTCAAATCACTATTCAGATCAATAACAGATAATCAGCAGTGTTTTGCTATCTGGCTGTCTGTTCTGAAGTTGCTCCAACTATTATATTTATAAATAATAATATACTATACACAATATAATAATTTATAAAGAAGTTTGCAGTCGGCAAACTTAATCTCTTGAGGGGGTGCTCAGTTTCATGGTGTGGTCGACCATGGGTTAAATTTATGCCAGAATCCCATTAAAGGCAAGGGAGGCAGAAATCTAGAAAAAAGCTTTGAGTTGAGTCCACACGGTTCTCATCCCCTCAGCCAGAGCAGCGAGTAGAGAAAAAACGTCACTTTCTTACGTCTTAAAACGTTCAAATAATACGAATAAGGGCTGCTGCTCTGTGATTGGTCAAAATCTACCGTCACGGGTAGATTCTTTGCAGGCTGAAAACAGAGCCTAGGGGAGACGCAGACGTCTGATCTTTTGTCACATCACTTCATTTACATTATCCCCAAGATTAGTGTGTAAGTTTTTGCCTAATACTGTCAAAAAAAGCTGCCTCACTAGCCAATACAAAATTTGGAGCAGCAAGTTTGTTAGTCTTTAGAAAAGTGCCATATAAATAAAAGGGTATGCTGTACTGTACAGCATGAAGGGTGGCACTAGTCTGGGAAATCGTGAGCTTAGAATTATAAGGTTCTATCTCAGTTTTTTTTTCAAAATTAAGTTTTTTGCATAATATCATCCATTAGTGGTCTGTTAATGCCTGTGTGGTGTTATTTTTAAATTTTCAACATTTTTTAATTAGTTATTCATAAAATAAAAAGATTCTGTCAACCAAAACACAAGCCGAGTTGGAACTTTGATGCTTAATATCTCGGAACTACCCAAAACGGAGATGGAACCCTATAATTCTAAGCTCACGAAATCAGGTTTTGGAAGAGGTGTAGCCTATGTGCAGGGGAAAAATATCAATATGCTATAAAAAGAAAATGAAATTTGTTTTATAAAGCCAGTATTTAGGAGCAAAGCAGTGTAGGCTAAGTGTAACCTGATGCATCAGCCGCTTATTTCATTACATTTCATAGAGCGTCTGAAAATGAGCCATAGGGACTCGTTTGCTTCCGGGAGGCAGTTGCTTACGTTTGCTTCAAATAATTGCTGCTGCTTCACGTGTGCTATACGCCGGTTAAGCTCATAGGTTAGCTTGAGCGCTTGAGTTCAACGGCTTCGCCTTCAGTTCCCCATCTGTTCGCTGATTGGTCGGACGGAGCAAACGAAAACGTGTTACTAGTTTCCTGACTATATGCTGGAGGCAAATGAAATTGGCCGGAAACATTAGGTGGCGCTAGCCTGGCTAGTGTAAGTGCACAGTGGAAAAAAAATAATAAAACAGTCGTTGCTTTTCATGTTCGTTCAGTGTAACCCGGCTTTACAGGTGGGGCCGGGGATTCTACGGGGACCCTATGGCGTACTGTATATGAGTCATATACAGTACCTGTATATGACTCATGGGGCTCTATTTTGCCGGCGCAACTCTGGGTGGCGCAGCGAGGCGAACCCTGGTGCAGCTGGCGGAGAGCTATTTTGCTCCAGTGCACCAGGGCGCGCAGCGGATTTGCTAAATTGGCAGACTTCTGTGCGCCAAGATGGGTGTGGTCGCGCAGCAGGAGGAGGTGTCGACAGATTCACCTTGGCGTAGTGACATTTTCGTGCTAAAAGGCCGCGTCGAGACTGCACCGAAAGCTCGCCAGCTCCAAGCAGGTCTAACCTCGGCGCAAGGCGGAGCGCAGCCAGTCTAGTCGTATTTTGACTGCCCAGGGTCTAGTGCGCAACCGTCACCAAGATCTAACGGGCAGCTTTCCACAGTTCCAGGCACATTTAAATGCAATAAACAGTAACAACAACCACTATTTAATATAACTATCTGAATCTGCACACACATTTATATCTATGTCACTGTCCCGTCACATCTGATGACAGATCAAAGGCTGTCCGCGTGCGTAATGTTAACTCAACCTTAACACAGGAAACCAGGAGCAAAAAAAAAAAAAGCAGCTGTGGATGTTCTACGAGCAGGTGGATGACTGCATGTTGCTGCTGTGTTGACATTAAGCACTGTGCCATTACGATGACCCACTATATTTATTTATTTACTTATTGATTAATTAGAGGAGCGGCCGTGTCATCACGAGACCATAACGAAAAACTGAAAACAAATAAACTATAATCTCTCTCAGCAAACCACAATCAGTCTCTGCATCAGATAGTGCTGCAACGTGAGCAGATATTCACCTGTTCATTACAGTAACTTCTCTTCCTCTTAGCATGCAAACTCCGGGTTTTTCTGCCATTGCTTTGCTCTGGCTGAGATCCGACAGACTCCTGTCTCAGGAAAGAAAGGAAAGAAAAGAGAGTCACTCCGCAATGCCTCCTTTACGCACAGCTGCAGTTACGCGTGGCAGATGTTGTGTCTGTGCACACACGTTTAAATATAGGTTACTAAATATAAGTGTCTTTATTAATGGAAAATAGGTGTGTGTGTATTTTCTTTTCCTCTTTTTTTTTTTTTTCACTGGGCTCTCATTATGTCAGAGCAAACCTGGGTAACAATGTTAGTGACGTCTTCACAGACTACTTTTGCATAGTCATCCCGTGAGGTCTGTTCGCGAGACCATGTTCAGACCCTGCAGCTTGGACCGGATCAGAACATCACTTTCCTCCCGTCTCTCTACTTCCTCCTGCACGGTGTGAAAAAAACTCCCGCGGAGGATTTAAAGGAGAGGAGAGGAGCTCATTTGATTGGTGAAGAACGGACTCGGCTGAGTTAAACCCACTCTCCGCCCCCTACGCCACTTCCCTCCTACTTGCGCCTGTGGCATTTGAGGCATTTCCAATACTGGTATCGGAAACGAGGGATGTGGGTGGGATGCGCTCCGTCGTACATAGAAGCAAAATCGCAAAATGCACCGAGACACACCCCTTTGGCGCGGCGGACGTGAGGCGAACGGAGAATCCGCCACGCCTGCGCCTGGTTCACGAAAATAGAGCCCATGGTGGTTATAGGTACAATAGTGTCCTTCGGCGGCGCTAGTGTTAACACTGAAACATTCATCATGACAGGCAGCCACCCTGTCCTCCACTCCCTATTGGCTGACACAATCGGATGATATACGTAAGTGAGGACATCTATACCGTACTGTTTAGAGTATGTGAGCTGTAATTAAGTGGAACTGGAATGGAAACAGACCTGCTCAGCCTGGTGGAGCAGGTCTGAGTCTAAGTTTCACAGTTTTCAGGTCACATACCCTATACACTCAGGTACAGGACAGTATAGCTAACTTCTCTAAATTGACTTGAACCTGTTCTGACTGAACTCTGCTGAACTGACAAACGAAACTCAGATGTTTTTTACATGTTGATCAACTCTGCTCCCTTTCTTTCAGTGAGTGGTTATATATAGTTTGGACGTCTAATAAAATGAGAGTGGACTGACCTCTGAGATGACAGAGGTATTGATGTCGTCTTCAGACAGAGGGAACATAGATGAGGTCCTCACCGTGAGACGTAGGACAGCTGTAAACATAATCAACATCACCAGAGAGGTCATATAACTACTGTTATCACATATACTGTATTTTGTCTGAGGTTGGAAAAATTTTTTTGAAGGTCCAGTGTGCAATAATTGGTAAGGTTTATTGGCAAAATCTCAATATATAGTATTTGTATAAGTGTATACTAGCTATAAAATAAATTTTGTTTGGTTTTCATAGCCTTATAAACATACACATGTAGCAAGGGTCTTGCTTTAGAGAGTGTCACCTCATCGCTCCATGCTCCTGAAATACTCGCACTGCACTGAAGGTTTGATAAAAACAAATGTAATCATTTTTTATGTTTTGGTTTCATGTCAGGTTATCTCCTCTTGTTTCACCTGAAATCACTGGATGTGTACATTGGGTTCAGGTGGGTGGGGCTTGGTAACCACTTCAGTGTGACATCAGAAAGTCACAGGAAGTTTTAACAGCTGGAAGTCTTCACAGTTTGAGACTGGAGCTGCTTTGTAATCACACACATGGACATCTACCTTTATACTGTATGGAGCTTTAACAAACATCTACCTTTATACTGTACTGTATGGAGCTTTATTATGAATTTACTTTACTCTTAATGTAATAATATGATGAAAATATGGTTAATAAGTTGGTGTGTAATTGTGGGAAGAATGTTGTTTGTAGTACTTTGTTCAGGTCCATGTTCTGGTGGAGGAGTGGTAGGAAGTGGAGTGGTCATGATTGGTGGATCTGAAGTCAGAATAAAAGCAATATTAATCTGTGAACAGTGTTGAATACAACAGCATTTAAACACTGATGAGGTGAATATGTGTACATTTTCTGGAGTTTTTGAGTAAAAACTGTGTTTGATTTGGATGAATAAACATTACAAATGCAATTGGGTCCTTGTAGCATTCTTCAGTGCGCTAGCAGCGCTATCGAATAAATTCACAGTTTATCTGCGAAACAGCATCAGACAGAATGGCTGCCACACTCGCTCTCACCGTTTCTAACATTGACGATGACACATCGCAGCTCTGAGTGGTACTTGGTTGAGCTGTGGCAAACAACACAAGTCAATTAGGTCAAATAACTGAGTACTGTTAGAGGTCATCTAGAAACTCATTTAGACAAACTTGTTCACTGCTTGGACTACGAAGCAGATGGGTAGACTCTGTCCATCTTCCTTCTCAGACGGCGTCCAGGTCAAGGTGAACTGTCCTGATACTGGTCCAGTCTCGCTGACATTGTGCGGTGAGCTGAGCAGCAGCTCAGAGATCCTTCAATGAGCAGAAGAACAACAATCATAATCCTTGTAGATGACTTTTGACACTATTATGGACATTTTTGAGAGAAATAACTTCAATGAGTTGGTCAGATTTTCAGGACTTTTAAAACTACACTGATTTGGTTTTTGGTTGAGTTTACACTCACATGGAGTTGTTTGCTTCTGCTTTGATTCTGATTTCCAAAGTGTGGTTTACCGGGATGAACAGGTGAGCTCCGTTTTCTGGAGTTGGAGGCAGAAACCTAGGCAGGTAGACTCCTTCAGTGCAGGAATCCACTGCATCATCCACTGGAACCAGAAAGACAAACAAAGCTAACATGAGCTGTTTCACATGAAAAACGATGGTCAAAGATCAACTCAGCAAAGATTCTCTAACTTTACTGCTAAAGGTAGAACATGTGAAACATCTCACCCTCTACAAGAAACTGGACAGGAATTTTACTGATTGCGTCGTTGGGAGTTCTGGTCACTGTCGAACCATTGAAGTGAGTCAGGTTGATGCTCTGTCTGGGAAAGTCCTCCATCATCAGCTGAACGACATACCGACCATTATCGATGGTGTCGTTTGGTGTAAACGACAGAGTACATGACTGCAAAAGGATAAAACCAAATTAATTTGAAATATGGCTGCTTTCTGAAGCTCCAGAAAACCAACAACGTCACTGATGCCACTCATCAACCACTTAGCTACTCACTGGTGAGATACTGAGAAAAGACGGCTCTGAGCAGGGGTCACACTCTGACAGGGATGTGTTTCCGAATCTGCATTTGACCTCATCTCCATCAGGGTCAAAGGCCAGCAGCTTGACGTCTCTCGGACAGTTTAGAGGAACTCTGAGCAGGAGATGAACAAGTCAGATGGACGTGTCTTTGACACAGTGGTGTTTAGGAGTCAGAGGAGACGTACCTCAGTATTGGCACTATGGTGGTTTGTGGTGATCTGTTGGCTCGGTCGGTGTCTGATCGGTTCCTCAGTTCCACCTGAGCCACAGCTTTTGACTGTGTGACGCTGTTTTCGTTGCTTGACCAGCGCACACCCTCCAGCCTTGAGGTTGAAGTTAACAGGAAGTTACTATGACATTTGCAGTATTTCAAACTTGAAGCATAATATCTTTTGCATTAAAATCCTGGTCCTCTTACACAAATTCGAAGGGAGTATTGTCGTCTAATTGCCGAATCATGACCCCTTCCCTTTGACACCACAGTCCGTTGCTCTCCTCGTCGACCTTATTTACCTCTAGAGAAATCTCTGTCCCACAACTGAAGCAAGTCCATGTGTCGTTATCAATGCAGTTACGAAAACTCTGCCTATAACGGAAAACCACCTGTAACAGAGAAAAAATGACATGTACCTTATACTATATGGAGCGTTAACATAAACATCTACCTTTATACTGTATGGAGCTTTAAAGACCCCCGAAAGTGGCATTTTAAAATGTGTAAAAATGCTCTGCTATTTCTCCCTCATTGAAAAATTCATATTCTATGGGTTGCAGTGACGTCACGTCGAAGTGACCGCCGCCATATTTGTGTCCGATTTGACAGTTCTCCTCATACGAGAGCATGCAAACCGCAGGATGGAAATGACAGTTTCTTGACAAAATGACAGGGTTTCATCCTGTCTGCGTTTATAAACAGACTAACTCTACATTATCCCATGTATTACATGGTTTATGAGTGAATTAATTAATTTGATATGTAATGTTGATCAAAGTCCGAGGTCCGGTCACTCGGGGAGCATACGTCAGTCCGACTGCCCCAAAGTCTGACGGCTCATTTCTTCGACTACCCATTCTACAGCGTTAAGGTTAGGTTTAGGGTAAGGTTAAGGGTTAGAGCTACTTAAGTTGGAGAAATGGGAGGTCGGACTAATGGACGCAAAAATAAAGAAATGTATGGCCGGACAAATGGGTAGTCGGACAGGAGATCATCCCTATGTTCCCCGGGTCCTATGTTCCCCAGGTCCTATGTTCCCCACTTTGTATGGGACAAGGGAACATAGAACCCTTTTCTTAAAAAAAAGGTCCTATGTTCCCCACTTTTCCCCAAAAGGGTCCTATGTTCCCCGCTTTTCCCAAAAAGGACCCGAGAAACATGTAATTTTTCGTCCCATACCTGGAAGTGGAGTTGTGACTTGCCATATTTTGGTCTATTTTTGAGTGAGAAGTAGAGTTGTGACTTTGAGTGAGAAGTGTAGGCTAGGCTAATTGCCCCATTGGTTAGGTTTAGGCAATGAAGAAGGGAGTTGGTTAAGTTTAGTAAAAAGACTAGGTAGAGGCTAGACAGGCCAGATAGATGGAGTCCATCGATCAGCTACAGCGGGGAACATAGGACCCTTTTTTTTGAGAAAGGTCCTATGTTCCCCACTGCTACTGGGGAACATAGGACCTTTTTTCAGAAAGAGGGTTCTATGTTCCCCAGTATGTATTGCGAGAGGGGAACATAGGACCCTTTTTGGTAAAAATGGGGAACATAGGACTCATTTTCAAAAGGGGAACATAGGACCCGGGGAACATAGGACCTGGGGAACATAGGTACGCTCCCGCCGGACAGACGTCATGCGCCCCGGTCACTCCGCGCTGTTTGCTCCTCACCCTCCTCCCGGTCGACTCGTGTGCAGTTGTTTTCAACATGCCTTAATAAATCAGTAGATCGATGAATTATCATGTAAATGTCACGATGTGCGCATTTATGTAGTAGTCCTGTCTGTCATAAGAGACTACGGTTATGAGACACGTTGTGTCGCGGACTCGCAGTGGCAGACACAGCTGGTCACAGCTGTGACGCCGCGCTGGTCCGTCTGCTCTGATTGCAGGTCTGGTTTCCAGCAACGGTGCGGGAGGCAGACACTCTCCCTCTAACAAGCTTAAAGGGAAATGAAAATGCATTTTCAAGTCTAAAATGCTCAGTTGTTGCGTGGATTAGCAATTTTGCTCCTTAAATGCCTTGTAGCATAGCCCACACACTAAATTGACATGTTAATTATTTAAAAAAGACGATTTTTGGTTTAGGGGGTCTTTAACACAAATATCTACCTTTATAATGTATGTAGCTTTACAAATAAAGCCTGATTAATTGATTGATTTAAGCGGGGGGCTACCGCCATTCCGAAGGACCGCCATTCCGACCGTCTGCCAATCCAGAAATTCCCGAAGGTCCGTTAGGTAGAGGCCAATAAAACCTCTGCTAATATGTGACTCCACCGGGGGTCGAACCCTGATCCCCCACATTGAAAACGGATGCTCTATGAACTATGCTACCAAAGCATTTACTGCGACTTGTGTACCCAGTGCCTTAAACCATTCAATGGCAGACTTTTTTCAGGTTCGGAATGGCACCCCTTTTCCTACTAGAAAGCAAAGTATGTTTGGAGTGTGAATCCACAGACGTACGTACCGTGAGTGCAGTACTGTTCTCCTCCGTTGGTTCGTAGGTCACCACTGTCCCGAAGAAACGAGGGGGCTGAGAGCTACAGACCGGCAACAGCAATAGAAAGAGCAACATGGTCCCTCAACAAACAAACTGACTAACACACCTCAAATAAAACGCACACACACGTTTACCCTCTTCTTCTGTCTGTTTGCCTCACCAAAGTTTCTTTTATGTGAATCTGACACCTGGAATGAGGAAAAACCATAGGGGAAGGGGAGGGGAGGTTATGAGATGCTCAACTCCACCCCATCCCAACCTCAACACAACATGATATGAAGAAGGACTAACACTAAGAATTAATTGTTTTTTTTCCATTTACAGTGTATCGAGGGTTCTAGTTGTGAGAATCCAAATATGATGATCAGAAAATCACTGTCAACATTTTAGTAAATTGCATTTCAATAAAAGGATCATATACGTTTAAATACAAATTCATAATAGTCATATATAATATGTATTTGTTATTTCAACACTAGTTGGCTAGTGACTTACCAACTCACGTATCCCTCCACCCAGGGTTAGCGCCTGCCGATCAGCAGTTGGTTAGCTCCAAATAAAAGGGCTATGGGCTGGCGTTGCTAACGGGAGGAGTGCAGAGAGTCTTCTACCGCAATTAAAGTACTTAAGGGCTATTTGTAGATCATACAACCCCACTTTAAAAAAAATGCTACTATCCCTTTAAGACCAGGGGGCGGGGCTTGAACTTTTGCATGCCACTGTCAGAAAACTTTCTGTCCCAACTCAGTTGATGGTTATTCTGTGTCCAAAATAGAAACGTGAGGAGTGTCATTCTTGTGGGAGTGTCAGATGAATGAAAAGAGAATAAAAATTTCATAAAAAACAAGACACATTTTTGATGACAAAGGACCTTTAAAGACTGGGCCGTGTGTCTCCTGGGCCCAGACTCCTGTCAACTAACCATATGACTGTGCATGTTTGCTTTATGCATTTCCACTGAATGGAACCTGTGATCCACACACCTCAGTAAACACTCTTTGCAACGTCGTCTTCGCCGCCACTCTGTGAACCTTCGGGCCTCCCTTCATCCCTCTCTTTTCCTCCTCCTCCTCCTCCGCACTCTCCCCCATCTATCACGAAGGCTCGGTGTCAGCCAATTAGGAGAGACGGTGACACAACAACCCCCCCCACCACCACCACCACCACCTCCTCCCCTCCTCTGGCAGTGGAAATGAGGGCTCCTTGTTTCTTTGAAAGACAAGCCACAAAAGGCTCCCCTCTCTCTCAAACACACTGCAACACAAAAGGAAACACACTCCCATAATTGGCTGTCTCGCTTGACGTTCAAAAGGCGTCCTCCTCAGATTGGAGGCAATAAACAATACGGCATGAATAAAACATTAATCACAATTATTCATGTCAGGAATATAAACAAATGATTGCCTTTTGTAAATATTTCATCCGCGGGGTGTCTTCTTGCCACGGTTTTGCCTTGTGTGGCCCTGAGAGGGGTTGAAAGGGATCACAGGAGGGGGAGATGATTTTTTTTCTCCTGCTCTGGCGTTTTGTTAAACATTAATGGGACCAACGCCGCGCGGAAGTTGCTTTAATCTTCTCACCGCCGGAGCCGCTATCTCCTTCACCCACCTCCCTCTCTCCTCTCATCTTTCCTCTGGATCATCGCGTTCACCTCTACAGACTCCCAGCCCCTCTCATCTTGATCCCCTCTCCCTCCTCCTTTCATCTCTTCACCCTATTCTCTCCTCTTTAACCCTCCTCCTCCTCCTCCTCCTCCTCCTCCCCTCTCCTCTTTTTGACAGATTGGGCTATCACCTCTCTGCGCTCTGCAGTACATCATCTTAGATCTGGGTTATTTAAATTAGGTTTAAATCTCATCCTTCTTGATGCCAGTCCCGGTTCAGACCCATTTGTCATCCCCCCCCCCCTCTTCTCCCTTGAAGAGGGAGAAGATGAGCCCAAACGTCTTGATAGTGTTTTGATGAAATGTCAAACGGAGATCCCTTCCAAACTTGTCATTTTTAATAAGTGCATGCTTAATGTGTGTATACAGCCGAGTCCGGAGCGGAAAGCAGTCTCACGCTGTGATGTGTGGTTTGTGTGATTACGTCACTCATGTCAATAAGAGGTGGAAGTGAAACTGCAGGAACCGTTTCAGTCCAATGAACACTCAGTCAAAATCACCTCAACACATTATGGATGAGGTTTTCCCAGTCAACCTGTTGTGTTCTTCTTCTGGTGCAGGGTCG
This sequence comes from Decapterus maruadsi, assembly GCA_030347415.2. NCBI lineage: Eukaryota > Metazoa > Chordata > Actinopteri > Carangiformes > Carangidae > Decapterus > Decapterus maruadsi. Next base: position 30,279,052 of record CM064903.1, read on the forward strand.
AACTCAATCACACAAAGGGTCAAAAAGATGTTATTGATAACTGACGAACAGACTGACATTGTTTTAATCAGAAATATGAATTGGAACGGCCTACATACTGTAAATTATCTCAATAAAAAAAAAAGAATCAGAGTCATTAAAGGGGAATTGCTATTTTTCACAATCTGGACTCATTTCTAGATCATTTACTCACCCAGACAACTTTGGTGTCATTACAAGTCCAGCCGAGAGCCACGCATATATTAAAGGGATAGTTCACCCAAAATTCAAATTTCACTCATCTACTCACGCTTATGTCAACTAAGGGTTGGGATCATAGACTGTAAAAAGAATGGACGTAGCATCCGTGACGTCACCCACTGGTTTTGTGGTGTCGTTTTTGTGACTCAAATATGGCGGCCTGGACAGCGCCATGTTGGGATTGGCCGACTGGCCTTGAAGCAGCCTGTCTCCGGACCGCTCTGGACCTGTCACTGAACGTTTCCGCGCCCTGATTGGGCAGAATCTTATCCTAATAACAGTAAAACGGTAGCGTTAAAAAAAATTCACCCCCCTCAGAGTGTATGCAGGGGTAGAAACTATCGATTGAGACCAAAAAACGTCTTGACACCAGGCTTTGATCATATTTATTTAGGATGTAAAGTCGGCGATTTTAACATGGGGGTCTATGGAGACATTCTGCCTTCTGACACCAGCCCCCACAGGAATCTCCGGGGATTGCAGTTTTTTGAACGCGGAAGTGAGCTACGCCTGGCTTCACTTCTCAGACCGACAACTGCCCCCTTGGTTGGGATAAGTTTGTGCCTCCTCTGAGTTACAGGGGGGGTCGACGAAGCACTGAGTGTCCATATGACGGTTGCGAACGGGGCTCACTTTTCTTCATCCAAAAAGACACAGCAAAAAACATCCAAATACCTCCACACAGCTCGTCTGTAATGTCCCTCTTGAATAAGTCTATATTAAAAAAAATTGACTGGTCTGGAGAAAAAATCCAGAGTCCAGCTTGGCCGAGACAAAACCGAGTAAAAACGCAGTTGATTCCGAGACCAAGACAGTGGAAATGTGATCTTCAGACAACACCAAGCAAGACCTGCAGCTGTTGTTGACAGACACACTCACTTTGCTCTGTTCATTGTAACAGGAGATGGTTGTTGTTTACTGCATGCAGAAACTTCATTATGTTCCAGTTCAGTCACCAGTTACTTATCACAAATGAAATAAAGTGCACATTGTTCAGGCCTGGTGTTTATTGAAGTTTCCTCTGCAGCTCAGCTCAGGTTGTGTGAGAGAGCAAAGACAACCAGGCCACCCAAGAATTTATTTTTGAAGATATAAAGTTTTATTTTGACACAACTGGGCATGTTAAGTGCTTTGCCTCTTGCTGTTACTGTATGTCTTTCCCAAAGCTGACTGATGACTGCAGGAGATGGATGTCCCGTGGGATTGTGTTCCGTGTAGATCCTCACACGTGAATTGTTTCCGGTGAGACAAGAGCAAGGTAATGCTTTAACACTTGACATTGGCCTGCTTTTCATTCCATTCAACCTTTTTCTCCTTTTTCATCAGCGGCATGTTGTAATTTCCAGTTTCCTCTGTACAGTGGATATGCAGGCTATGTTAAAGGATTAGTCTACTCCCTCCTGGCAGCCGCCTAAAGCACCATTTCTTTTTTCCATCACCACTCTTCATCTTTTCTTCTCTCTCAAAGCGTCTGAATCTTGTGTTGCGTATTTATTCCGGCAGAATTAGCATCACAAACACTCTTCCTCGGCTCTTTGTTATGCTTTAGGGGAAGGGAGAGTGAGGGAAAGTAGATTATGCTTCGCGTTTCTCTGAGGCACACTCAAAGCTGGCTTTCTAGGTTTCACCGTGCTTTTGAGCAGCGCTCGGGGCTTATGGCAACACACTCCATATACTTGAAGTAAAGACGACTATGACTTAAAATAATGTTGCCTCTCTGGCATTCCTGTTAACCACATCATTTCCCCTCCCGCTCTCTCTCTCACCCTCACATCACACTTCCCTTAAGTCTTATTATTCATCTTCTGCCTTATCCATGCAAAGAAAAAAACTGACCACATTTAACTCTTCTAACTTTTGTGTTGCTCAACTTGTTGGTCTTGTCTGCAAGAGTCGGGCTCAAGAGTGTTTTTTTTTTATTCCTTTTTTTTATGAATATGTTGGGCTTGCCCTCATTGACCCCAAGTTACATTAATAACTCTTGTTAAAGGGATAGTTCAACATTTTTTGGCAAATTGGCCCATTGTCATAATCACTATATCATAGCAGTAAGTTTGTTACCTTTAATTGTCAGTGCAAGCTATTTTTAGAACAGCAGAGCAGAGCAGAGCAGCAGGCTGCTCAGGGCTATGCTATCGAGGCTAATGGGATTTCTTGGTTTCCCTCATCGAACAAATCAAATATACAATCCAACAACTCCAAAATGCTCTGATGGACAAGCTGTGACCTGCACATTCATCACGCTATGAAATAATAATGGAACGTTACCAGATATACTGTAGTTGTTTTAGAGGGAAATGCAGAGACTACTTGCTAAAAAAAAAACTGTCCCAGATGGAAACACGCATCAGCAGTTTTGGATGAATTTACCTCGAAAACAACTCTGTCTTGTAACGTTCTGTTATGTTATTAGCTCGCGGCTCTGCTCCGCCATTCTAAAAATAGCTTGCACTGAAAATAAAAGGTAACAAACCTACTGTTATGACTATAGGGGTTATGGCAATGGGCCAATTTGCTAAGATGTTGAACTATCCCTTTAAGTGGTATTTTCATTTAGGCATGTACCAGCATTTACTGTATGCTTGATTCTGTTGTGTTACGTGTGACAAATTAAAAACACACACACACTAGTTAAACATGGAAAAAGATCAGGTTAGTGAAAGGTTGTCTGGTGGGGAGTTCTGGAAAATTTGCTCCAATTTGGAATCATTTTGATTTAGAGAACACCCATCAGGGCACGGCAAGTAGTAATTAATCAAGAATAATAATTATAATTTGTGTCGGGTCAGGTAAAGGCCATTGAATTAGACACATGTTGGGCCCTGGATTGAGCTGAAGTTTGGAGCCTGTGCAGGGCTCTGGTGTAAAGTACAATAAGTCTGAAGCTCTGAGCATCAGCTCAACCTCCATAGACTCCCATATTAAAATGTCCAAAATACTGTAGTACATAATATGCAAACACTGTTTACATTCTATTTTAATACTTACTAAGATGTTATCAAGACCTGATCTTACACCCGGCACAGGTCTTTGCTCTGTCATCCTCCCATCCTGTGACCACTTTTTTTTTTTATGCACTTGCTCTCCTCATGTCCCCATGAGTGCATTGGTCTTCAAATGAGGCGCTGACCAGCGTGACCCGTGTCCTGTTATTTTAAGGAGGAGTATTGTCAATAGAGGCTTTGTTCTATGGTGGGATTGGGACATACAGGAGCGTATTTTCATTCCTGTGCGCCAATACGGGTTTAGTGACTAAAGTTTCAGCTCCGCACAGGTTTATTATAAATTGTCAGTAGCTGCTGGCAGTGATGTGAAATACAAAACACTGAAAAATATGGACCGATGTTTTTACAAATTCACAGAAATTGTTTTTGCACTGCCCTTTTTTTTGGTTTCTTATAAATTGTCACAAAACACTGATTCTTCCAAATGATTGCATTTTCCTTAAGTGCATTTCCCACAATTATTATATTAATATATGGAAATTTGCTCATTTAGAATCATCTCATTTTTGAGGACGACAATGACCATTTGAATTCACATTTAAAAGAATAGTCTGCAAGTTCTCTGAGATAGCAGCGAATAAATCACAGATCTTTCTTATTCTTTAAAGGGCCAACGAGGAGTTTCTATTCGGTTATAAAACAGTCTCACGTTAATGTGGATGAATCTACGCTACCCGCACTTGTTAATGGCTCCATTTTCGATCAATATATCGTTTTGTCTCTATCATTATTTTGTTATTATTAGTGGTGGCGGAAATGCTGGTCGAGCCGACCAGCACTTCTCTGAGAATAACGGCGATTCGGGCGGCGTTATGGTCTGAACTACGCAACTGAACCTCTTTGAACCTCTGACTTTAATCCTTGATGAATGAAAACATGAGCCCGTCTTGCGCCGGTGGAGGAATTCTACTTTCTTATTCTTTAATTAGAAACACATTTTTCTCAATGATAACATCCCAACATTAATCCTCCTGCTCTCATTTGTGTTATTTTCTTGTTCTTCTCTTATCGCTGAGTGAAATTATTAATTTCAGGATAAAATCACTCAATAAACTACAAAAGAAAAGGTTGACTTTCATAGTCAACTTTTATTGTCAAGATGGAACAAATCCATGAACAAAACTCTGAGTTACTGTAACTGAACAAGTGGAAGTTTTTGTTGAAGGTTCTTAGATTTCTTAGATTGTGAAGGTGAAATTTATTAACATCGACAAGATTTAAGTGATTTTATGTGATGAGTTGTGCAGGACAGATCACTGTTGTAGAAGTTCATAAAACACTCCACACAAGATCTCTGGGAATCATTTTTGGAGTAAATTGTGTGCTTCATGTGTTTTGCATGAGACATCTTTAAGTTTGCATGTAAATAAATGGTGCGCTTTGCATTCAGCCTCCTCACGAGAGTCATCAGTGTATTTTGCATCCTGCAACTCAAGGTTCACTCATGGCCATTTTTGCACCACTTCCTCCAGGGGATTACTGTAAACTCTATTATGGGCTGTTTTGCACAAAATGCACATGCTAACTATGGAGCTTCCAACCAGCTACTTCAGATTAGCTCATGATGGTGCTGCTGCAATAAACAACTGACTGTGGGAGCCACTTGTTTTTCCTGCTGTTCAGCTTTTATTTTAGTCTCCTCTGGGTTCAGGTTCAGGGGTGTGGTCCATGAGCTGGGAGTCCACTAACACATGGTTTGCGGTGGCACAGTTCTTTGTGTTTTTTATTTGAATTGTGGCTTTGGGTTTGTTTTCCCGGTGCTCCGACTGTGGTTATTCCCGACAGTTGCTGAGCTCATTTCTCTTCTCACCAACTGTTTCACTGTGAGCCTGTTGTGCTTGTCCACACATACTAACTTTTTACAGAAGCCTCTGTGTATCAATTTAAATATTAATTTCAGGTATTTACTATAAGTGAAATACAGATGGACAGACTACAGATGGACAACCTGGGTTGTGGTTGACTGGGATTGGTAAAGGGAGCTGAATGGTCAAATGATTATTTATAGACAGATAATATTGCTGTGATGAGTGAAGTTATCACATCCAGCTGCTTTCAATGAGAACCAAATTGATTACAACTTACACCTCAAAAACGGTAATGATCTTACTGATGTACAATATATACAGATTACCAAATTATTGATTGACTGTTAGACATCTTCCTCCCTACAATGCTTTAAATCCCATAATCATATACACAGTGTATTTTATCATGTACTAACAATTACCTCCGTTACCTCCAGTTTTGAGAAAACTGATTAAAACATGTATATCCATCTATCCATCCATCTATTCATGCAGCTTTTGAAATGCCACTGTTGCTGTCATCACCCATCTCTTCTCATGTTAATGATGCAAAGCCTGCGAAGCTAGTTCAGGCAGACAACTCAGGCCGCGCCCACTCTGATCAGCTGATCAGTCGCCTGCTCTCCTCGCCCTGATTGGGCGGGTTATTTAAATCCCCCAGTTTACCTGCTCGTCCCTGGCTATGCTCTGCTGCTGCCGCCCTGCTTTTCTCTGCTGCTGCTGCTGCTGCCTTGCTGCTCTGCCTTCTCTGCTGCTGCTGCTGCTGCTCATGAGGTTTTGCAAACCCACCACCTCCCCAGCATCCACCTGTGGGCTCTGTCTCTTGACTCCCTGCTGGGGGGTCTGCTTCATTCCCTGTAATGCCTGGCAAGGCAGATCATTCAGGGAATGAATATGAGTCAGAGCCTGACGCCAAACCTGCTGCAGCCATGCTCAAGAATATTGCTATCCCTGCTGTGCTTCAGCTTGCTATGCTTATGCTCAATAAATTATTTCTTCTCATTCCAGAGTTGTCTGATTGAAATAGTATTATAGGCGCCCTGTAGTACACAATACTATGCCTTGCATAATTGAAAAAGATAAGATAAGATATCTTAAAAAAAAAAAAAAAAAAAAAGTTGTTAAAAAAGAAGTCTTCTCTATGCAACAGGAAGTAAAACCTTGTCATTGATCAGTTTCGCTGTGGACTCAACAGCTTTGTTGTTTTTGTATTTCAGTATGCTACATTCATTCTGACATTATATTAATTAATTATTCCCATGACAGATCTGGAGTTACGAGTAGCACATTTATTTTTGATATGATTTTATTTGTTATGGACACCAGAGACGGATATCTAAGTCACAGTGAATCTAAATCTGTTCCTCTTGCCTGTGTTTTTAAGTTTTAGTCTCACTTTTGGCACCCATTGGAAAAAATTCTACCCTATACAAGGTAGATGGTATGATGGATGTGACAGGGGGAGGTCAGTGTTTGGATTTTCAACATACAGTGGCATGCAAAAGTTTGGGCACCCCTGTTCAAAACTTCGGTTAAAGGGATAGTTCACCCAAAATTCAAATTTCACTCGTTATCTTCTCACCCTCATGTAGACTAAGAGCTGTGAGAATTTTCAGAATCCTCCGTTCCTTCTCTGAGTTACGAGGGGGTCCACGCAGCAGTATTTGTCCATATAATGGTTGTCAATGGACACCAACTTTCTTCGTCCAAAAAGACACACCAAAAAACATCCAAATACCTCCATACTGCTCGTCTGTAATGTCCCTCTTGTATTGAAGCCTCGACATGAGAAATTGTTCTGCCGGTCAGTGCAAATCAAGTGAGATTTGAGAGCAGTGAACTGAGACACTGGGAGCCTCCGCTACAAACAAGCTTACAGTTTTTCTCAATCGCTTTGTTCTCATAACTATTGAAAATGCTTTTGGACATGTATCAGTTGCTTTCATACAATTCTCTGCTGTTTTATAACATTATCATTTGCTTATGTCATATCAGTCAAAATGAACTGTACTTTTCAACACTGAATAGTCTTTCCCTAAAAAATGAATAGTCCTCATTTCATTGCTTCAGTCATCAAACAAAATTGTTGAACTAGTTTTCTCAAACTTTGTAAATGTAATTTAATTTAATTAATACTGGACAGTAATTCAAAACTGTAAGATACAGTGGGACAATCTTTTTTTTACATTTACTGGAACAATTTCTCATGTTTGTTGTAGATGACTGTAGTCAATACAAGAGAGACATTACAGACAAGTATTAGTTAGTAGGCTAATGTGTGTCAACCTTACATACATATTCAGTATTAGTTAGTAGGCTAATGTAACCTTACTGTGGCTGTATAGTGTATAGTGCTATCCTGAACATTTTCAGGTAGTATCATCACTTTTTGCATTGAAAAACACAGAGAATAAAGTGTCATAATGAAAACATGACAAAGCCATTTGACTATCATGCTCATAAACGATGATGGCAAGACCATTTTGATGACAGTTTCACTGACAAGTACTTGCTTTTGAGGGATGGACGATCCATTTTGAGGAAGTGACGCACTTTTGCAGGTTGTCCACTAGGTTTTGCAGTTTGTAACAATTGTTTTGAGAAATGCACTAACTGTTGTGCAAATGTTAAGAGTGAGGTGAGAATAGCACCAAAGCGATTGAGAAAAACTGTAAAATATAGACTCATTTAATTTTTTGGGGGGGGAACAATTTCTCATTTTGGGGCTTCAATACAAGAGGGACATTACAGACGAGCAGTGTGGAGGTATTTGGATGTTTTTTGGTGTGTCTTTTTGGACGAAGAAAGTTGGTGTCCATTGACAACCATTATATGGACAAATACTGCTGCACTGATATTGCATTAGAAGAGAAGAGTGTTTTGTGCCCAAACTTTTGCCTGCACTGAACATGCCTGTTTTCCTTCTACACCATAGACAGTGAAGCTGTTCCCAGCAGCTACAGACTCTAACTGGTGAATGAATGAAGTGTTATCATTACAAGGAATGAATTGTCTTTGTAGGTTGTGTTTGTGGGAGCTGGACCCTCCTGTTGTGTGAAGTGTGTCTGTTGTGCTGCTATAGTTATGTGAGTGCTGTCAGGTCCGTGTGTCTGACGAAAGCCTCGGGGGAGAAGTTGCAGCCAACCTAGGCTAAACACTCCTGACGCCGCGGAGGCCCCGGGGTCAACGCATGCAGCGCACACGTACAGGTGCGTGTGCACACTCACACATGCATCCAGCACCGTGTTGCCGCAGGCCTGTCCCCGCAGCGTCAGACCTAACCCTAATCCCACCCCCCGTCCTTTCCACCCCAGTTCATTCTCTTAAGGTGGACGAGGGGAGATGACGGCTGGGATGATGTGACCGGACACCGTTTTGGAAGTGAGTAATACTCTGTAAGTGACTGCAGCAGCTCAGCCGTTAACAACGGTGCTTTGATAAGTTCAGTCCAGGAGATACGAATGGTCTGTTCACATTAGCCCTGTTCACTTCAGCACATTCCACATCACTTCCTCTGCTCTCAGGTTTCCATTTATCTCAGCTCATTTGAGTTGCTAAGAAAAATCTCATTTGTAAGATTTTTTTTTCTTTACCAGTATGCTGATACCTGAATGATAATTAAAGGTAAAACATCTATGTAAACGCAGAGATTCTCTTTTTCTCAGTGTGTTCGTCTGACAGACTCCAGACTTGGCAGATGTCTTACTAATGGCTCAGATGAATGCAGCAAAGAATTTGGCGTAGTTTGGATGAAAAGTAGAGATGGGATTTATGGCTCTTTGACAGGATCCGGATCTTTGCGATCCGTTCCTTTCAAAGAGCCGTTCAAAAAACTGGCTCTTTTGGCTCTTTTAAAAAAATATTTATGCAGTTTTCTGGATATCATTTGGATTTATTATTTATTATAAATAGTCCATAAGGTGGCTCAGCTAATTTGCATAACTAATTGGGCACGCGCTGCTCACATTCTCGGAGCAAGAGCAGTGCACTTTTTTTTCTTTTTTGTGAGGATGGGGTGGGGGTAGGTGGTTGCACTCACGTGAAGACAGCATGCACAACTCATTGTCACTGAATGACCTGCTCCTCCTCCCATTGTATGAATGGTCGAGAGCAAAGAATTTGACACATACTGGCTCACACACACACAAAAGAACGGCTCCCACCTGGATGAAAACCGTTCAAAAGAATCCACAATGAAAAGCCACAGCTCTGATCATCATCCCTGCTCAGGTGACCCCAGGTGTCTGGATGTAGCCTGTTCAGTAGATCTTTCAACAACACTGTCATCGACTTCAAATCACACTCGACACTGAGGATTGTACGTATTCCATTCATGCAGTTGATGTTTATTGAATCCAGAAGTTGTCACTGTTGTCACTCCCAGACTTCTGTTTCTGAGGTTACACAACCTGTTTGTCACTGTGCATACGACACTGTACTCAAACTTACCCTGATCTCAGTTCAGTTTGTATAGCTTATAATGTAAGCTAACAGGTTGAATGTGTTCACAGCTGGATGCTCCATGGATTTTAAGCTTAAACTTGACGATTCCATGATTGATCTTATGTCAGACTCCTTATTATGTCTTCTATCTATCTATCTATCTATCTATCTATCTATCTATCTATCTATCTATCTATCTATCTATCTATCTATCTATCTATCTATCTATCTATCTATCTATCTATCTATCTATCTATCTATCTATCCAACCTACCTACCTACACAAATGTATTATATTCTAGCATTTAAAAAAGGCAAGGAAGCCAAAAAACAGTCAAAGTGAGCACAGATTTTGCTTTTGGTCTCTGTAAAGTTTAACAACTAAAACGTAATGTATGACATTGTAAATAGACTATGGATCCAACCAGGGGATCACCAACTTCAGGAAGCTACAGTAACTTCAAGCTACTCATGATGACTTGTTTCAGATAGTTACAGTATTATCTATTTTGCTTTTTCATTTTTTCTAGGGACCACAAGATATTTTCTAGTTGATCCTCACAATTTCGGAATTCAATCCCGGGACGGATTGGAGGGTTCTGTGGGCTGGATTCCGCCCACAGGCTGCCCAGTGATGACCACTGGTCCAGGTCCTCAACAGAAGGGTGAATGTCAGGGGACAGGAGACCGTCTCTACCAAAGAGTGCATATAAGCTGTAACCTGTGGAGACAGATATAAGAGAGAGCTCACACAGAACAAAGGAAGAATTCAAATGTTTAATCTTACAGATAATGAACAAATAATGAAAGTGTGTACTTACAGTAACAACCCACGGAATATTCAGACACTATGTTCTCATTTGCAGGTTGTAAGAGGAACCTAATGACCTACAGACATTATAATATCATTTCAGGTTGCACTGTTTATTTAATTACACTGCCTTTGATTCATATTCATGTTGTTCTGTTTCATTATTAGAGGTACACCCACTGCAGCTACAGAACATCACCCTGGTGTCATTTCAGTTCACTTTTCATTATTGTGTATACCTCAGCTGGTTGTGTTGCTGTACAGTGGCCGGCTGGTCAGTCTCCACTGCAGCTAGGAGAGCAGCACATTCTAGTGTGGTTGATTTTTGGATAATAAAAAAAACACCCCAAAAAAACATATTTCTCTCTTCCTGTAGTCAATAGTCATCCATCTGTGAAATCCCCCTGATAGCAACAAATGAAATGCACCTCTCTACACTCCAGTCCATCACTTCCATCACATGTAAAGTGCTGTGGAGGAGCCAGGCCTCCACAGGGATTCTCATCCCCCTCATAAAAGAGCAGTAAACTCGGCACAGTTTGCAGCAGCGAGCTTGGGAGGACATTTTGGGGATTTAGGGACACCACAACAAACTGTGCGTCTTTACAGTCGCTCCAACATGAGAGACGGATGACGTTAAAAGTTTAGTTAACTTTATATTCCGCAGAGTGCTGTTAGAGGGAGGATGAGCATCGCAAACTGATGACTGTCTTATTTTCTGAAGGAAATCAGCACAGAGGAGAGACATGAAGCTACACTTTTGCTTCCACTGTTTATTTGAATTTATTTATTTTTTAGACAATCATAATACATTTTATCTAATACGTGCCTTTATGTCACTCAAGGTCACCTTACAATGAATAAAGTAAAATAAAAAGTACATGAGATTAAAAACAGATAAAAATTAGACAGTTAAAACAGTCAGAGGGAGAAGGTAATCTTACAGACAGGTGGGTTTTGAGTATGGACTTGAATTGTGGACCTATAGTTTATAGCCAATACAGTCACATCGACTTCAACTCATGATATGTTAAAGGGATAGTTCACCCAAAATTCAAATTTCACTCATTATCTACTCATCTAGTTGACTCATGTCAACTAAGAGCTGTGAGAATTTTCAGAGTCCTCCGTTCCTTCTCTGAGCTACAGGGGGGTCCGCGCAGCAGTATTTGTCCATATAATGGTTGTCAATGGACACCAACTTTCTTTGTCCAAAAAGACACACCAAAAAACATCCAACTACCTCCATACTGCTAGTCTGTAATGTCCCTCTTGTATTGAAGACCTGACATGAGAAATTGTTCCGCTGGTGCAAAGACACAGGAACTGAGACACTGGGAGCTTCCGCTACAAACAAGCTTAAAATATAGACTTATTTAAAAAAAAAATTGGAACAATTTCTCATGTGGGGGCTTCAATACAAGAGGGACATTACAGACGAGCAGTATGGAGGTATTTGGATGTTTTTGGTGTGTCTTTTTGGACAAAGAAACCTGGTGTCTATTCACAACCATTATATGGACAAATAGTGCTGCGTGGACCCCCCCGTAACTCAGAGAAGGAACGGAGGACTCTGAAAATTCTCACAGCTCTTAGTTGACATAAGAGTCAGTAGATAATGAGTGAAATTTGAATTTTGGGTGAACTATCCCTTTAATGGACAAGCATCTACATGGGACAGGCTTTTATTTAATTTCAAACAAATCAGCTCTTGGAAATAATCTAATCATAATATAATTCTCAACAGGCCGAACAACCCAACCGGACACACCGGTCTGGATAATTACTGCACGTGAATCTCATTAGTGGATCGGACCAGGGCGGGTCTTTGTAGCAGGAATGAAGCACTTTGAGAGGTTTTGTTCATTAGAATTTGTAGAAAACAGACCCGGCTTCTAATTGAGACTGGCTTTTATTTGCTCAAACCTGGAGACAGACCAGACCCAGTGCAACCGGAATCTCGAGTCTCACCTTTTTTTTTTCTTTTTTTTCTTTTTAGGATTTACAGTATAGCTACATGACGGTCTGGGAGACGCTGTGTGCTACTGTAGAGGGGGTGAGAAGGCTCAAGGCAATGATGTAGACTTGACCTAAAGTAGGACCAGAGGGGGGACAACACGTATCCTCACCAGGGATAAAACAGTAATAAATGACCAGAGGGGGGGGACATTGAAAACAGGGGGGGGGTTGTGGGTTCTACAAGGGAAGACCACTTCCGTGTTCAAAAAGCAGCAGTTCTTTGGCTTCCTCTGGGGTCTGGGACCAGAAGTGATTGACATTTCTTGTTTTTGGTCTGTACCGATAGTTTCCACCTCCGTGAACACTGTAGGGGGGGGTGGGGTGGGGGGTGTATCAGCCGCAACCCATGCACACAGCACAATCTCCTGGAGGCAATGCTGAATGCCTGTGAGGATATTTCTCTGGAATCTGGGATGGGTTGGGTCCAACACTCAAGGGGATATTTCCCACACTGCCTGTGCGAGAGAAGACATAATGTGTGAAGTTGATGAAATACTATGGCCTGACCCTGACCTCAGACAAGTTCATGCTGATGCTGATGCTGATGCTGATGAACCTGTACATGGAAATACTGTCAGTAAACCCTATTCTTGACATTTTGGTGGCAGTGTGTTGAACTTGATTCAATCCTTCCTATGTGTAACAAACACTCATGTAGTCTGTGTTTTGACAGCTTGTGTGTATTGTCTGAGGGTAAAAACTGATTGGGACCCAGTAGTTATGTTATGTTTGTTGGATGTGAGTTTTTAACACTAGAACCGCCGTGAGGTCATTTTGACCTCTCTCGCTTCTTAAAATACACGTAACTCTGTTTGCGTAAAAACCCTAGGTCTCCCAGTTGGTGACTTTTCCTAAAAGTGTGTTCTACATCATCTTATGTGATATAAAAGAGAGCGAAGAAAAGAGTGATTTTACCTAGAACCGCCAAGAGGTCATTTTGACCTCCATTCATTCTAATGCAAAAATGGTAAATGGACTGCATTTATGTAGCCATATATATTATAAACCCAGCCAGACACACAGTTCAAAACACTTTATGGTGATACTTGACATTCATATACACACACATACTTTACCAAAAATAACAACAGTTGTTGCTAGGCAAACAATGTAGATGACTCTTTATTTTTCTACTGTTCGAATAGTGTGTGTACATAAAAATGTATAAAATTGATTTTCCAATCATTGCAATCTGGGCTAAATGATTTCCATTTAGTCACTCAGTTTGCCAGTTAGTTAGTTATAGTTAGTTATTTAGTTAGTTGGTCATTTTGACCTCATCCCACAACACAACACGAGTTCAGATACTAGAAAGTTGTCAAACAGTTCAAACAGGTCAAACAGATAAAAAACTAATATTACTCATAAACATTGAACATAACAATGACAATCCCTTGCTCTCATGAGAAATGGACATGAATTTTTGAAACAATTTTGAAAATTTTTACATACACACACTGTTCGAAAATAGAAAAATAAAGAGTCGTCTATATTGGTTTCCTAGCAACCACTTTTGTTATTTTTTGTAAAATATGTGTATGTATATGAATGTGAAGCATTACTATAAAGTGTTTTGAACTGTGTGTCTGGCTGGGTTTATAATATATATGGCTACATAAATGCAGTCCATTAAGCATTTTTGCATTAGAGTGAATGGAGGTCAAAATGACCTCTTGGCGGTTCTAGGTATACATGGAATGTTGGCGGTTCTAGTGTTAAAATTGTGTGTGAAGATTTGAGAAAATGATGAGTTGTTCCAGGAATTGTGTCTAAGCAAAAACTGTAACGCACACCCACATATCAACCCCTGTGCCCATGTCTGATAGAGAGGTTTAACAAAATGATTTTGTTGATTTGTTTATATTCTAATCTTAAAGCTCTTCCAACTAATGGACTGATAACTTTTCCTCAGGTGAGCATATGTCATCACGGTGTCTGAGAGTCTTCCAGGAGGAGAGCATCAGTCAACACTGTGTGTATTTGCCTGTGTATTTGCTTGGAAAACAAATGTCCATTATTGTCAGCAGCTCATGCAAAAGTGAAAAATACAGCTGTCAGTTTGGTCCTGAGCACAAACGACTGTTAGTAAAAGAATGAAGAAGAAACTGATGTCTCATGAATCATACCACATGTGATATAAGCATGTTTATATATGTATTTATGAATGACTGTTTCACTTTAATGGTGAGTACCAGTATACATTTTGTCTGATTTGAGAGTGAAATAGAGTGTCCATTTTGAAATTTAATCAGCCATGTCCACTTTGAGTTTTCGGTTTGAGAGCTTCCAATCAGCTGTGCGTTTTGCTCTGGGGGCGGGGCTTCAGACAGAACATGGTGGAGCTCCTCAACTGTGGAAACCCAAGAGTTTCTCTTCATCTATCAATTATTAGTGTTTATTTAATGATGCTTAAGCACTCTGTACACATTTTTTTCACTAAATATGAACATAATGAGCACTGTGTCATCAAGGATCAGTCCTACAGAGTTGTTTTTCACTATAGTATCTGTGTGAGTTTTTTAAATTTCCGGTGATGTCATTCTTTCAATTAGAGTACCGTAAATGGAGGAATACAAGGTGATTTAAAAAGATAAATATCACATTCTTTAAATCTCTCTTTTGTCATCTCTTCATCCTGCATACACTGTCTGTTCACTGTGACTCTCTCTAAACAAACTAACATCCATCCAGCCCAGAACATGCAAACACAGAGACTAGAGTGTTTATGTAGCATGAAGCGCCACGGCTCAACGTCATCAGGGTCACCAAACACCAGAAAAGACATTTCACCGTGTCACCATCCTGTATTCAAATGGCTCACTAAGGCAATTTATTTTGATGCAAATGGAAACTCCAAACACACCACAGTGAGTAGGTCTGTGGAGATAAAATACACTTGATAGTTTTTGAAGACACTTTTATTTTTGGCACACCGTTAAACACACAGGTACTGTATATCCCCTGATGTCCATGAACACAGCACTGAACAAAGCGTAGCAGATGAATGGACCAGCACATTGATGGACAATGTGTGAGTGGTAAAGAGCATCATAAAATTAACATGAAATTTCTTTCTTATCCTCAAGTGGTAATTCAGTTTACAACAGCTGTTGGCATAATCAAACACATACAATAAAACACTGAATGAAGTAGTGAAATAATAATTAAATAGTATGGACATGGTGAAATGGTGAAAATGTGAAGGGGGTCTGAATACTCCCTGTATGCATGGTGAATCGAACATTTTCATGAGTGAGCTGTCAATATGATCAGATCTTGTCTGTGTTGGCCTCAAAGGTCAAAGGTCAGCTTGACGTCAAAATGACACATCATAGTTCTGTTGGAAGTGACCCTGAAGACACCATGCAGCAATCTCCTGCTACGTATTAGCATCCTCTGTGTGGTATGCTATCCAAAGCCAAATGTATGTCAGAGAGGTTTTCCCACAACTCTAGTTAAACTCAGCTTGTAGCAAAATGGATCAATATTTTTGCACTAAGAGTGAGAGAGGGGACAGCAGAAAAGAGTTCCTTGCTATAGGTCATTTCTGCATCAACTTCCTTTGTGCAAAAGACAAAGACATAGGTCGGCTCTCGGGTTGTTTATACAGCAGCAAAAACACTGCTCAGTGGGAATGACATTTCTATTAAATCCTGTGTTTCATATTTTTGTTCAAAATGGGTTTCATACACAAAAAGTAATAAAAAGAAAGACAGCTGGAGCTGGAAGCACGTCCTTATTTCCTGATTGACAAATGTACTTACACTCGTAAAATCTCGTATTATATAAACATCTCATATGAACACGTCAACATCAGAGATTTGAAGTTAGAGACATTATCGGTACCCCGAGGCAGCAGAAAGAGAGTGAACAACAAAAACCTGGTCTGAAGTCAGTAGCATGGTATTTCACGTACGAGTAGTACATGTCAACACTGGTGGGTGCACAATGTGAATACACTCTGCCTGTACAGCTGAAAACGCAGTTCAGATGTTTGGACAAGTCAGGTGGAACATTACAGTACAGCCCTCAGAGAGTCACGGCACTGATTGCAGCAGTTGTGTTGCCATTGTTGTTGTTGCAGAGGTGTTTCTGTTTTCAGCTGAACCTGCCACAGTAGCCAAATATTCCCATTAGAACCAGTTTAGATGTCCCAACACAATAAAACTGCCTAGAAGCCATATATAAACACCTCAATCAGAATAAACAGGCACAAATCGAAACAAATTTCATCCCGACTCACTAGCATTAATTCATGGACCAAAAGCCAACAATTATGAAAAAATACCTGTGTCCCTGTGTTCGAAGTGCAACAATCACCAGGGTTCACTATCGCTGTCTTCTTAAAGCAACACCATGTTTTTAAGCTGCCAGGACACTAATTGTATTTCTAGGAATTCCTACCTTCCTTTCGTCCTTCCTTCCTTCTTTCTTTCTTTCCTTCCTTCCTTCCTTCCTTCCTTCCTTCCTTCCTTCCTTCCTTCCTTCCTTCCTTCCTTCCTTCCTTCCTTCCTTCCTTCCTTCCTTCCCTTCATCCTTCTTTCTTTCCCTTTGTCCTTTCAATTCAATTCAATTCACCTTTATTTAAAGTGTAGAATCACCAAAACATGGTCTCAGAACACTTTACAAGACAACACACACAGAAAAAAAGAGAGTTAAAGATGACAGAACAACAGCAACAACAACAACAGCAACAACAACAACAACAACAGAGACAGCAGAACAGAACAAACAACAAGGATAAAATAAAACACGCTATCAGGCTATGTTGTATACTTGTGAAAATAGGTGGGTCTTTAGTCTGGATTTGAAGGTGGCAATGGAATCTGAATCTCTGATTGATTGTGGGAGCTGGTTCCAGAGGAGTGGGGCACGATGGGAAAATGCTCTACCACCTGCTGATTTTTTGTTGATTTTGGGGACCATGAGGTAGTTGCCATTCTGTGAGCGGAGGGGACGTGTGGGAGTGTATGGGATGAGTAGATGTGACAGGTATGGGGGTGCAATTCCATGTAGGGATTTGTAGGCCAGTAGGAGCAGTTTGAAATCTGATCTGGATTTGATTGGGAGCCAGTGGAGTGAAATTAGAGCTGGGGTTATATGATCAAATTTCCTGGTTTTGGTTAGTATTCTGGCTGCTGTATTTTGGACAAGCTGTAGTTTATGAGTGCTACGGTGTGGTAGGCCGGAAAGGAGAATATTACTTCCCTCTTTCTTTTCTTCCTTCCTTCCCTTCATCCTTCCTTCTTTCTTTTCTTCCTTCCTTGACCCAGGAGGACAACAGGAGGGTTAAATAGAACCTGATCCATAATGCTGTTTTTAAAGTTTTCTGAAGAGAGGCTGACTAGTCCTGTGTTATGCAAGTGGCGAACAGTAAAAACATCAATTAGCAAACAAATATGAGGTCATCTGATGAGCTTGAAAACATGTTCCCACGCTGGCTCCTTTCACTCATTACATCATTCCATTATTCATCAACACGCAGAGCGACAACAGACCAAACACAAAATCCCGTCAGCTATCAGCTGCGTGCGTCGCCTCGCGCCTTTTGAAGCGCCTCAGATTGAGGTGTCCACTTCAGAGAGGGCCCTTCAAAGTGGATTGTTGCTCTGTGTCGCGCTCTCCTTAATGAATATCTGAACATCTCCGAGATGCTTTTCGCACCAGAAGCAGGTGTGCGGCGAGGAAGCCAAGAAGTCTCCCCGGTCTCCTGAAAAACTTCCAACTGTTTCATCAAGTGTCGGAGGACTCGCAACATCTGTTTGATTCCGTCGGCGGGGGCTTGGCGCCGTGGCGCTCTGCGTGTCACTCAGGCAGCTGCACAGACAGACAGCAACAGGCGCATCCCCTGCTTCGTTTGTCTGCTCTAATTGAGTGAACGGTATTACCCTAATAAGAATATCTGAGTGTGTTTACATGCAGGATCAAAAGTAAACAACCCTGGGCTCCCACAAAAAAAAAAAAGAAAAAGAAAAAAGTTTCAAATCATAAGGAATCTGACAACGGAACAGCTTCCAACACCGCTGCTGGGATTTGAAAACACACTCACAAAGCAGGAGATCAGATGCCCCGGAGCCTCACACCACTCTGCTCAGCTCTGACAACATGGCGACGAACATATGGCCCCACTTATCCTTCTGATTCCACGTCGGCCTGACACCGTGTAGAATCATCAGCTGGCACCGTGTATACTGGTTATACAGAAATGAAAACTAGTTTACCGAGGATCAAAACGAAACCGACGCCGGGATTAGCTGATCCGTGATGAGTCGTTTTGATCACACAACGTCGGATCGCAGGAATTGTCAGTGGATTCGACAAACAACGTCGTCGTTGTGAGCTTTAGTTTTATCTTCCTCTCATTTAACACTGTTCCGTCTACAACTTACTGCAGGACGTGGATGATACGTCACGGTGTAATCGGCCTGTTCACTCTCTACAGGGAGTAAATAAAACAAAGAGGGTTTTTTCATTAAATTTGGATGGATGTGTCTGAGAGAGTGAGTTATTTTGCAGGATGTGAGCTGAAGTGATGGCAGGTTCTCTGAGGAGGAGCTCTCTGACTTCTTCCCCACTGAAGGAAGTGCAGTCTGGGCTTTCACGAACCAGAGAACGTGTGATATGAATGTGGAGATGAATGAATAAGGCCGTGATGTTTTAGACTCTTTGAACTCTTTTCTTAAGTAAAATACAGTGTACTGTACAATGCAATATATAATGTTTAATGCAAGTCCCAATATCTCCTTAAAGGGATAGTTCGACATTTTGACAAATTGGCCCATTGCCATCCCTATAGTCTTAGCAGTAGGTTTGTTTCCTTTAATTGTCGGTGCAAGCTATTTTTAGAACAGCAGAGCAGAGCCGCGAGCTGCTCAGAGCTACGCTACGGAGGCTCATGGGATTTCTCAGTTTCCCTCATCAAACTCATCAAATACACAATCCAACAACTCCAAAACACTTTTGTGGACAAGCTGTGACCTGCGTCCCACAAGTGGTCCTGACCTCGTGTCTCTGTTGGCAGCTTCTGGATTTGAATACTACAACCATCTGGTTATTTTGTGATAAATAAAATGCAGCGTAGACTGGATCTCCGTGTGGATGGAGCCTCAGCCAGAACTGAATCTCATACGAGGCCTGGTCCAACACTGTAAGGTCTTCTCGATCTGGACGTCTTGGAGTGTTCAAGTTGAGTGGAAGGCTATAAAGCCTCAATAGCGACAGTGGCTGTGTGCCCCCGTCTCTGCAAACTTCAGTGTTAGGATTGAATGAAAAACAAGAGTGAAGCAGTAACTCCTCTCTCTGTCATCTGTGAAGGTCATACTGCTGCTTTAATCCTATTGGCTCCATTCAGTGGTGCTCAGTTGGCCTGAGTCTCTCTCTATTTGTCCATCCCTGAGGCTGGCTTTCTGCTGTGTCCTTGGACACTGTGCTCACACTTCACAGCCAGAACGAGCACCACAAGCACACACACACACACACACACACACACAGTCACACATGAGCATATTGCTTACACACACATCCACACACATATCAGTCATGGCCCTGGGGAGCGAAGGGTGTGAGCCAGAGGCATTTCTATCTAATACAGCTCTAACAGATACTGTGTTTATTCCTGGATCAGTTTAACACCTTCTGCACACTGCTCACCCTCCACCTATCACTTGCCCAGTGGGAGTGAAAAAGGCAGGGGGTGGGGGTGGGGGGGTGATGGTGTAAGCTCTACACTGAGCATGCTCTATGCCACACACGCTAGATTATATGACCCTGTATGTGTATGTGTGCGTATCTATGCTGCTCTCAGGTGATCAGAGCTGGGGTGTGATTTCTAACACTAAGATGACTGGTTTCTGTCTCAGCAGTGGTAGGAGAAGATCTCCTCCGGTGCAGACCAAATAACTGCTGTCCGGTCCGCCTCGCAGGGCTGGACTCAGTGCGCTATCAAGTGAACTGTAGAGTGTTTTTTTTCTCCTGGTGTGAAGCCCATTGGCACCAATAGATATATATATACTGACTAGAGCTACATGCAGCTCTATTGAGTGGAATATGGCCGCCATGTTGGGACCAAGGGGGCAGTTGTCGATCTGAGAAGTGAAGCTCAGTTCCGTGTTCAAAAAACTGCAATCCTCTCAGCTGTCGCTGGGGGCTGGTGTCAGAAAGCAGCATTCTCCATAGACCCCCATGTTAAAATCGCCGACTTTACATCCTCAATAAACATGATCAAAGCCTGGTGTCAGGACGTTTTTTGGTCTCAACCGATCTATCTAAAAATAAAAAAAAGTAATATCGATATCTTCAAGGTACTCAGAAAAGAAAATTTAATTTGAGCCCACTATGGGTATTAAAGTTAGTGTAATCACTCATCTATCAGTAGGGTTGGGTATCGAGTACCGAGTACCGATTGGAACCAGTTCTCCCAGAATCGTTCAAAAGTTTACATTTCGATTCCTAGTTTCGGTACCCAGTCCGCCGACTGGAAAAAAAGAAGTCCACCGACCGGAAGAAGAAGCCGCTGAACACCAACGAAAAAGCATCCACCGGAAGTGTTAGCATAGTCGCGCCCATTTGTAGCTGAGCGAGTAAGTCAAGCATGGATAGCGTGTGTCGGCGGTCCAAAGTGTGGGTTTATTTTTCTAAAAACAATGAAACCTCGGCAAAATGTAACGATTGTCACAAGGAGGGAGCACGTCGAACATGATTAAGCACCTCCGAGTTCATGGAATACAAATAAATGCGTGCCCCGTCTTTGACGCGCTGCACCGACCACCCTCCGCTGCCTCTTCCGCCCTTGGCTCCTCTGTCTCCTCTGGCTCCTCTGTCTCCTCCGGCGCCCAGCCTGGCACTACAGTCCGAATCAGGTAAGTAAAACAATACATGCAATAAATAACGTGTCTTGTGCCGACATTGAGGCAGCTAACAAATTAGCCCACATATTTTTTTTATAGACAATTTACAACCAGCTAGCCAGGCTCCGCAATGTGCTCAGCATACGCCGTTCACCATAGCGGCAAGGGGAAAGATGTTGGTGCAACAGACGGAAGAGTGTCATGGAAAGGTCACAGCACACATCGTCAAAAGGCTGCATCCCTTCTCACGCCTAAACGGCAAGGGGAAAGATGTTGGTGCCGGAACAGACCGGAAAAAGAGTTCTATTTTTGTCAAGCAGCACAGAGCAGATTGTGCAAGACAGGAAACCGCGGTACAAAATAAAACACCCGGTTAATTTTCAAAATAAAATACACCATGTTTTTTTTCCTGCTTTACACCTTGAAAACGTTGTCATGAGTAGCGACCGGCCTGAAGTCAGCAGCTCGGAGGTTTCCAGACATCGTTTAATGATTTTGTGGTTCACTTTATGGAAATTAAAACCTGCTATATCTCGAGATCACGTGCTCCTGCTGCGCGGCGGAGCTGCATCCCTTCTCAGAGGTGGAATCTCCAACATTTAGGTTAGTTAAGCAATAACGTTAGAGCGAAGCTAATTGATACCGAGCTAAACAGTAACAGCAACATTACATGTTTGTCTTGTGTTTGCAGGGATATGGTGAAAGCCCTCAACTCTACTGTAAATACATTCCACCATCCAGGGACTACCTCTCAAACACATTAATCCCGGCTTGGTATAAGGTTGAGAAGTGTAACATTATGACAGAGCTCAGTGAAATCAGCTCTGTAGCACTGACATGTGACGGCTGGAGTAGTGTCACACACGACCACTACCTCACCATCACAGCACACTACATAATTGAGGGGAAAATGCAGCAAAAAGTACTAAAAACAAAGGCTGTGTACAAAGCACAGACTGGTGATGTCCTATCAGAGTTTGGGATATCTGAGAAAATCATAGCAGTCACTGTAGATAACGCTGCAAACATGGATGTGGCCATAAAGCGCCTGCGATTTGTGAAACTCTGCTGTTTTGCTCACACACTTAATCTAGCAGCACAGAGTCTATACTCCCTAAATTCAGTGAGTCGGTGGGTGGCCATGGGTCCGAAGTATTCTTGTGTGGATGAAGATATGCTTGATGGCGAAGGTGGTTCTCCAAGAGAAGCAAGAACTTGTACTGTACTTGAACTTGTACTTTATTTAACTGTTGTGCACTGACACATAATGACTTTATATTTTATGATTTTATGTGTGATCTCTTATTATTATTTATGAGCTCTGCAGAGTAGTACTAAAGTATAAGTCCAATTTTACAAAAGTATTGTTTGTGTCCTGGGATGAAAAGCCTCTGCTAAATGACTTAAAATTGATGTTCTTGTTTTTATCACAGCTGCCCCGACACTCACTAATACTTGACGTGAGAACATGTTGGAACTCTCTGTGCTGGAGAGATTCACAGAGCAGTACCCTGCAATTCAAGCAGCCAGCTTGGACCAACGGCTGAGAAAAAATATGGAAAGGGACAGGTAGATTTAGATAGACAAGCTTAGACGAAAAAATACCAGTACACACAAAATACAAACGCCAGCACGAGGTGTGTACCAACTCGTGCTGCATGGTGACCTGCCCCGCCAACAGAATGGCAGGGGAAACACTGTTTATGTTAGGAATGAGATCGTGATTGTTTAAAAAAAAAAAAAAAAAAAAACTCTCTTTAAAGGGAAACTATGCAACTCTGGTTGCTTTTCCTCTGAGTTGCTAACCCTCCTCTTGGCCATGTGCATTTGTATTTTAACATAGCCAGCAAAAAAGCAAAAGACATACAGTTTAAAGTGTGTTTTAACACACTTTTTCCAGCTCAGCTCACACATGTTGGACTAAAAATGTGTTGAGGTTGTTGTCCAGTGATTTGCTGTGGAATATTAACAAGAAAAGAGTAAGCCAATAGTGAGTCCAGGCCTGCAGGTGGCCGCAGCTGGTCAGCCTGCCAACCTGTGGAACTCACAGTGATGAGCTAAGGGTTTCTCAACAGTCATAAATAATACACCTCCATCAAACTGAGAGGTTCAGCACTGTGACTGGACAAACAGTCAAATGATATTTTCTCCCATAATGTGAAATAGTCAATTAATAATAGATACCTTTCTCTTGTGTTTTATTGGATCTGTTAATCCATAGGAAGATATTAGTTTTCCTGGTTTTTCCATGCATGTGATGTTGTAAATCTTTGTAAGAATTCCAAAGTGCATAATAAATGTAACTCAATACAATATCCCCAATAATAATCAGTGTTTTGTGTGATGATCCAAGGATATATTTTTAGGCAACCAAAAACCATCCGAGTTTAGTTTTCCACCTCCTCTCTCAGCTTCTCTCTCTCGAGCTCTGGCAACAACAGGTCTGTGAGCCAATCAGAGGGGAGCAGGCTCAGCCCCCCTCCCCTCACTTCACTCTGCCTGTGCTCCAATAAAAACAGAGCAGCTATCAGGCATAGAAACCAAATCCTTCAAGGTTGGGCGGCGGGTCCAGTGGGCGGGGCTAAGGTCACAGAAGTCCTGGCCAGCCGGTTTTAAGGCTCGTTTTCTGGCTGCATGCATTTTTCTGCAGACTGAGGCTTAGAAACACACACAGGGTTGACATACATGGAAGACATACACATGGAGGTTTCCCTTATTAACACAATGAGGCGCTTTACACAAATACCACATTTTCAATAAACATTTTTACCAAAAGCAAACGTATGTGAGGTACTCTTCTGTGACCTGCTTGTATCTCCTGCTGAAGCATCAGCAGATCTGAGGTGGTGGGTGTCAGTTCTGCTCTACCCCAGTTTTCATTTGGCAACAGTTGTGACAGCAGAATAAGCTGCCTCTGAGACATCACTTTGAATGTGAATACATTGATGATTTCATGTAACTGGCTTCACCTCCAAATATATATTTTTCTGTCTTTCTTTCTTTTGGTATACCAGTCTGTGCTGGTTCTGCCACAGTCATCTGGATCACAAGAGGAATGCTATAAAGACATGGCATTCAGTGAGTCAGTCATGATTGCACCATGTTGTTTTTCTGCCAGAGTCTAAACACCCAACAAGGTCCCTCAGTGTCACTGCTAGAAAACACAATAAAATAATGACACAAATAAAACGTATTTGAACTGTGCAGATTTATTACAAATGATAAGGCTGGGGTTTGGACCACTGCAGACGTGAGCCAAAAACCCAGACTTCAACAACAATTATCAAATCCTTCCTAACATCATCAACTATTTTGCATTGTAAATGTGACAGTAATTCAGGTCCAGTGTGTTGATGTGTCATCATTTTAAAGGGACAGTTCAACATTTTGGGAAAATTGGCCCATTGGTATAATCTCTATAGTCAGAGCAGTAGGTTTGTTATTAATTGCTGGTGTAAGCTATTTTTAGAACAGCGGAGAAGAGCCACAAGCTACTCAGAGCTACGCTACAGAGGCTCATGGAATTTCTTGATTTCCCTCATCAAACTCATAAATTACACAATCCAACAACTCCAAAACGCTCTGGTGGACAAGTTGTGACCTGCACATTCACCACGCTATGAAATAACAATGGAGATGGAGCTGTTTCTGTGGCAAATGCAGAGACTGCTTGCTGAAAACTGCCCCTGACGGAAACTGTCAAATCAGCTGTTTTGCACAAATCTACCGTTCCATTATTATCTCATAGTGTGGTGAATGTGCTGGTCAAAACTTGTCCAGGAGAGCGTTTTGATGTTGGATTGTGTATTTGATGAGTTCGATGAGGGAAACCAAGATTTGCCAAAATGTTGAGCTATCCCTTTAAGTGTGTACATTTCAACTACCTAAGGGTGTAATACAGCTGGCTGAGTTCCAACTTCTGAACTAGCCTGCTAACTGGCCTGGTATGTTAGCATTAACAAGCTAGAAAGCTAATGTTGGCTACTAGCATAAGGGTTGTTTAAGACAAGGAGACTGTCCACTTCTACAGAACCTTTGGTTCATTCCGTTCTGAAGAAAACAACTGTGGATTCGATCCTCGTGATTTTTTAAAAATGATTGAAATCTGTTCTCTAAATAAAATGATGCACTGGAAATAGTGCCCATGTTGAAATCTCATCAGTGTAAGGGGCTTTTTCAGGGAGGGAGGGATAAAGTTACCAGTATTGGTTATTGTATCCAGATTTGAAACAGTACTGCTTTTCGTCCCAGATCGTCACTGGTACAGTAGGTAGTCAGCAAAACGCACACATGGTTCATGGAAGAACCATAATCCTTCTCATCAAATGAATCATAAATGCAACCATGTAGCCCACATCTAATTTAAAATGTGCGTTTCTAACAAGAAAACAGCTTGAAAGCATTCCCAATGCATACTACCTCTGCTGTGTAGGACTGTAGGGAGTAGGTTTTGCTTTGCATTCAAATTAACGTGGGGTTATTATTTTTGAATCAAGAAATAATAGTACCAACTAATTATAAAAATTGTGAAAGTCACACTTTTTTTCCTTTCCCATTTGTGGCGCTGGTGCCCCCTGGATGGGCGGTGCCCTTAGCATTTGACTATACTGCTTATTCCACGGGCTGGCTCTGCCTCCACTCACAGTACTACTGACTCAGTGGAGGCCTGAATGCATGAACTGTCGTTGCAGCAACTCACAAATTACATGCTTTGTATTATATCTGTATGTGTCTGTTTATTGTGTCCATTGTAAATATGTCATTGATACACTGTCCACAAGCGCCATGGATGACTATGTGAACTAGTAGGTCTCGACAGACTAGAAACCAACCCTGGTCTAATGTATGGTATGACATATTGAATGGTTCTTCTCCAGACATGTTTTAAATATCATTCTGGGACATTTCATGATGAATGGACGCTCCAACCAGACAAATAGAAAAGTGTGTTTGGGTAATGCTGGCATTCTTCTTCACTATAGGCTACTGATGCCGAGCTGTGCTCTCATTGAGCCTTTAGTTTATAAAGAACATGTAAAATCTGTAAAAAGAACTGGCTGTTGGTCACTATTTTTTTTTCCTGCAGACCTGCACCAGCCCTCATGATCTTGTGGAAACTATGTCACCTCTGACCCTGGAGAAGCGAGGTTGTTGATTCAGCACTCGAAATGTCTGGAGAGTTATATGAAAAAATTAAACTGGAAAGACATTTGGAACCGCGACAAAAATGGAGTCTGCTTTCTGTAGAGTAATCTTGCTTCCTGATTGATGGAGGGTCAAAACAGTCTGAGTCATTTAAACATCCCTGTCCCTGCATTTCACGACCTTCTGCAAACTCTGACAAATTTTCCACAGAAGTATGAAAATGTTGATGTTAACATTTTTCTGTCTCTACGTCTGGTATTAATCTAACAGCAGCACAGTGTTTATAGATTTGTGGTCTGTATTGATTATGATGAGCCAAGATGCTGGAGAGTACCTTCAAACATGTGGAGCTGAGTGGAACTCAACCTTGTTTCAACCTATACTACATAAAATCTCAATTTGCTGTTGTAAATAGTGAGGGTGTGGAAGATCACTGAATGATCCAGAAAGCGTGTTTACACCAGAGGCCAGTACTGCAGGACAGCAAAGCAATAAAAGCCCTCAAGAAAAGATTTGAAAAGCTAGAGGGCTTTAATTTGATACAAACACAGGAAGTATGGAATTTGTATTAAAGCAGATATCAGCGGCACGGCCGTTTCGGCTAATGCTGCGTTCAAGGCAGGCTTTTGAAACCGTAAGTTACAGCTTCAAGTCACAACTACGACTTTGTAGCGTTCCAGGCAACCCGTAGCTCGTGTTTTTACCGACCTGTTGCCTGTGAAAGTTCACTATAACGACCACTCGTAACTTCTGACCCGTGAACTCATACCAGATCGAACTGGTATGACTTCACAGGAAGGAAAAACACAAAGTACGAGTTTTCTTGAACGCACCATGAGTTAGCAGCCCCCGCCCTCGTCATGCATGTATTGGTCCTCGTGCTACGTCACCACATTCACGTGCACCCCTTGGCTGCACACACAGCCCTTCATGCCATTCTCTCTCCTCATTGGATAACACTTGTATCCTACAAGAAAAATTTTCTCCTGGGTTTACAGCAGAGCAGAGTGACGGAGAGACTCGTGTTACGGCTGAAACACTCCATGTAAGTGATTGCTGACGGAAAATAGGACTATTTAAGACTTACATTAACAAAAACATTCCACTGATACCTGCTTTAAGATGTAATGCAGTAACTTTAAAGGGATAGTTCACCCAAAATTCAAATTCATCAGTAATCGCACTGACACCAGTGCAAATCTTGCGAGATTTGGACAGACCAGGAAGAGGAGCTTCCGCTGCAAACAAGCTTGAAATAAAGACTTATTTAATTTTTTCGGGACAACTTCGCATTTTGGGGCGCAATACAAGACGGACATTACATACAAGCAGCATGGAGGTATTTGGATGTTTTGTGATGTGTTTTTTTTGTGACGAAGACTGCTGGTGTCCATTTGCAACCGTTACATGGACATGCACCGTTACATGGACTCTGAAACTTCTCCCAGCCCTGAGTCGAAATTTCATTTTTGGGTGAACTATCCCTTTAAGTTCATGAGGCAGTGAGATTTACAACCTGTGGAGAGAAGCTGGTCTGATGTCCTGGCCTATAACATCTGCTTATATCTATTATTTATTATAGTATACCTTCCTCATGTGATCACAGTTCTAAAACCAGCATTTGACCACTCCATACAGAGTACTAGGCTTTGACATAGTCATATTTAGGAACATCAGATCCACATCATTTTGTCGACATGAACGGATAAAGGCCGGGGCAAACTAAAAGTCTGCCGCCAGGGACAGGGACTGCTGGAGCTGAGATGGAACAGAAGCAGCGCATGCTTTTGTGGAAATGCTATGATTGACTTGAATGGGAGCAAACTGCTCCAAGGAGATGGAACAGAGCGGAGATAGAATAGGTGGAAACTGGGGGTGACTCAGCTCTGACGGGAGAACAGGTGCCAAGCAGCACAAGAGGAAGATCCAAATGAGCTACTGAACAATGGGCCTGTTGTTGCATATGGCTAATGTGTAAGAATGAACATAGTAATTGAAAATAAAGAGTATTATGACCAAATATACTTATAAAACAAAGGGAATTAGAAATAAATAAAGCCTGCCTCCAATAAGGGCTGGGTGCTCCAGGCAGTTGAGGTACACTCTTAAAAATGTTGGGTTAAAAACAACCCAATTTTGGTAGATTCCCAACCCAGCTGTAGCATATAACATCTGTGGTGATATTTAACAGGAATAACCTAAACTTATATTCACAAACACACTGTCCCAAAGCATGCTGGGAAACTCCTCCCACCAAATGTCAACCCAGTGTGTTGGGTAGTCCAAAACAAGCCAACACAGCTTATAGCAATTACAACCCAACAGCTAATAACTCCATTCCCAATAACCTAGCGAATTGGATTCTCAGAATACCCAATTCAATTAAAATAACCCAATTAAATTAACCAACAGGCTCAACCTAAAGCAGTTGGGTTGAAAAAACAGCCCAGCATTTCTTTTTGTGTAGTAAATGGAAGGAAAACAGAAAATAAGTATTAAATAATAAAAGCCTGCCTTCAATAAGGGCTGGGTGCTCCAGGCAGTTGTTTTTTTTTTTGTTTTTTTTTTAAGGCGCTGGTCACTATTTGAGGAAATACAGTCGTTACATGTAGTGACATGTCTGTCCTTTATTGTTGTAGATGTTGAGGTATTTCAGTAGGTAATTGAAAATCTTTGACCTGTTGTGATGTTGTAAAGTTTGAGGATCCCCCACAGTCAGCACTATTCACCCTCCGGGGGCCACATCTGTAGAAGTGTTCACTGGAAATACAGAGACTGGACTTTACTGGTTTCCCTGCAGAACGGAGGCTTTCAGGTTAGTCACAATAACACCGAGCAGGCATGGGCTTTTAACACACATGCACACACACCTCTTCTGCCAAATCCATTCAAAGGCAGACACATCTGGATTTGCTAGAACTGCACAGTGGAAACAACATTTAGTGTGTGTGACTGTGGAGAATTCTCACTATTTGACAGTTACAGCAAACAATGGCTTTGACTTTCAAACTGTTGGCAGTAAAATTACCCCAGAACTATTTGGGAGCGCTGCGCCCAGATCCCGTCCTGCTGCAAAAAAAGATACTAACAGCTATAGTAAAAAGGGAAAAGGTGTGTGTGACTCTGTCCGGTTCTGCCAGGGTTTTTTTTTAATGAGTTTTCTGTTGGTGGTGGCAACTCTACAAAAGCCACACGGAGGCTGGAGTTTCACTTCTTTTAAAGTTCTTAGCTGGAAAAACTGTAGGAGGCTCAGGGAAAAGAGAAGAGAATGATTGAAAGAGAGGGAGGGAAAAAATAGGTCACAGCTGTTCTCTATCTTCCCCAAACCCCCCCCCCTCCCACCCGCCCCCTCCGAGCACTCCAGCCAACACTACCCCCGTCCCACCTCCTCAGCAATCCTGAGCACCCCAACACACACTGACTGGAAGCGTCTGCGGAGCCCCATACCTCATGTTTCATGTGTTTATTTTTTAGGTGCAGGGGGGAAAAGAGGGGAAAAAAGAAAAAGAAGAAATTTCACATTCCAGAGGACACATGATCTGCTGGTCTCAGGACCACGAGGAGGAGGAGGAGGAGGACAACATTAGATTTTTATCAGTGCAGCGCTGTCTTCAGTGCTGGGAACTTGTGTCAGCACATGGACATGATTTAACTCCATTTTACACAAGCTGACTTCAACTACAACCCAGGCCAGCAAGTTTGTGCATGACAAGATTCTGATTGTTTAGGATACTAGGCTTACATCCTCTGAAATATGTAAATATCTTTAATGCAGAACACTTTTCAGACCTCACACGGCAATTATGACAAAACAACAGGCAGGAATTGTGTTTCACCAGTCAGTGGCATGCATAGACATTTTGAGGGGCAGAGGCAAAAAGGGGGGAAAAAAGGGCACATAGCGCATCCTCGCCACTGAAGAGGGCACTTTAGCACACATTTTGCCTTCTAGAGGGCACTTTAGCACACGCTTTGGCACACGTAACATACTGCGCACTTTAGCATGTGTTTTGGCTTCCAATAGGGCACTTTAGCACACGATGTGGCTCCTAGAGGGCACTTAAGCACACGTTTTGGCTGCCATGACGGCACTTTAGCACACATTTTGGCTCCTAGAGGCCACTTTAGCATGCGTTTTAGCTCCTAGAGGGCACTTCAACACGTTTTGGCTGCCATGAGGGCACTTAAGCACAAGTTTTGGCCCCTAGAGGGCACTCCCCCACCCCCCCTTCCGCACACCTGTGTCACCAGTTATTTTTCAAGCTTTTTTCCCCTTTTTCCTCCCCCTATCATTCCACCAATGAAAAGTTAGGCCACTTTTCCAAGGTTTTTATCATTACAGTGTTTGGCCAGAGAGTGGGAGCTGTAATCTGTCTTGGGAGGAGCCGGTTGTGCGTAGTCAGAGAGACGGTGTCTGTTGTCTGGTTGCTTGCTGAGTGTAAGCCTGTATCTCTCGGATCGAAGCGGTCCTTGCATCCTGATAAGATTTGCTGAGGGGGTGGGGGGGTGGGGGGTCACAAAGCAGGAGGCTTACATCTTTTTCTGAACCACTGCCTAATATTCTGAGGTGTCATGGGCGACCCTGACTGAAGAGTCTGGTTTGCAGCATTAGCTCATGTCAGATCAGTGCAGTTATCATGTTTCCTGTTGCATAGAGCCTCGCTTTGTTTTCATGGCAAATACACTTGGGCTAATGTGCTGGTGAACATCAAATTCAAATGTTCGGTCTATGCTGGTATAAACCGCAGCTGTTGATCTTTCAAAGAGGATCTCATTTTCAACCTACGTCATGAAATTAGTCTGTTTATTTCTATGTGAATTCTACCTTCTGTTCCTTTTCACGAAAACAGTCTGTGGCAGTATGAATGAATGAACAAACTAATGAAACTATGTTAAACTGGAGCAAGGAATTGCTATAACAGTGTTTTATTTACAGTGTATGTACAATGGAAATGGGCTGTGTCGCCAAGCAAATACCAAGAAACAAGCTGCCGTTTATCTCCAATTCACATGTAAACTGGGACTGAACTGGAAAATGCTCCGGTGCCAGGGTACGTTTCAAAATGGAATTCAGCGTTTAGATAGATCACCCAATCACCATGCAGAAGCCCGACATCCTAGCCCCGCCCACTACTCCATTCACTTCCAGAGATGCTAGTTTCTAGTTTCTGTTCTCTGCCGCCCCATTGATATCCATGGACGCTGAGCTTCAACAGGTTTAATGCACTGAGACGCTATAAGATGTAGGAGAAGGAAATCAGTCAAGAAGCTGATTCTGAACCAACTTGTTTTAGATTCATCCTAAATTCTGCTCTCAAGTGAACAATTGTGGTCAATGGCATTTTTAAACATCAGGTTTTTTTATTGGAGCAAAACTCTTGTTGTTAAAAACAAGTGACCAACATTTCCATGCTGTTGAAATTTAAGTATTATCCGATTTTTGTCTTGACAGCAGAATTTCTGACATTTTTTGAAATCTTCCTTGACAGCTGCTGTCACCATTGTGACTGGCTTAGACCATTTGTGAAGCCACACCAGAGCTGTGTCCCAGGACGCAGCCTATACACGGTCTACAGAGGCGACAGCTCTGAAGGTACCTCTGACAGCCGCGTCAACAGCTGGCAAACAGGGCGGTCTAGCCTTCGGAGCATTTCCTGATTGCTTCAGAAGATAACCAATGTCCTAACATCCTAACATTAAAGGGGTTAGCTACAACTTTAATTCCTCCTGGCCAGTAGGTGTCGCACTCACACTTGCCCAATCTCACTCCAACCTTCAATTGTACTGGTTGCCAGGTACAACAGCTAAAGCTAAGCGATCACTCAGTTAGTAGCTAAAGCTAAGCTAATGCTAACCATATGAGCCACAGCTCTGGTGTTGACAGCACCAGCTGACCTATTAGTTACCATGAGCATTAGCACAATGCTAATGCTAATGACAGCACGATCTGGCTCCCCGAGCTCCGCGTGACATCAGTGTAGGCTACTAATGCTATTGGTGCAGAGATAATTTCCAGTCAATGTAACATTAATACTTTTATTCTGCACTCCTCTAGACATTCTGTGGATGTATTATTTTTGAAAAGTGTATTGATAATGAAAACGTTGTAGCTATAACCTTTAAACATTTGAAAATGGTGGCCTTTTTACACTTCCATATATGGGAGGCCATAAAAGATATGTGCGGCGCGTCTGCCTAGAACCGTCAAAGGATAGCTGTATTTATTGGCTGCATTTGGAGGAGCCTTCGAAATGGGACAGGCCTTGTCGCAACGCTGTGACGTAAATGCCACCCTCGAAGGCTGAATTGGGACACAGCTCAGGTCTCACCTCAAGCCAATTACCTCCATGAGTTAGGGGATAGTTTTTTGTGGCAAAGGTTGTGAGTTCAAGCTTCAACAAAGGCTAAATGGGCATAATGTTGATGTTCTTGTTGTCTTCCTATTCTGTCTCTTGTTGCTCAGAATTGCCTTCATTTGTCTAAAATTGCGTGGCCCCAACCATTGCTGCGAGGCAGCTTTAATTATTGTTCGATTGCACAACGCGGCAGCCACTGAGAGACCACAAACACAGGCTAAGACACAGTCACTAGATGAACCACTACAGGCCGCATGGCTCTGGTAGTTTAACGTGTTTGTCACAGTGAATCAGGAAACTCTTCTGTTCAAGTCCAGTCCAGTGTGTTTGGGCTATAACACTTTGCCACCAACTCAGACCTGTTTGCCCATGTAAATCAATGTTGATTCTGGCTCACTCCCGCACACTGTCATCCTTGACATAATTGCTGATAACAATGGAGGTTACATTATGACAAAGAAAATCCACAGCGACAGAGAGAAGATAAGCCGGAGGATAGAGGAGAGAGGAGAGTAGGAGGAGGAGGAGATGTTTGTTATGGCAGGGTGGGCTCCGGCCTGTGGGTGGCTGGAGATTAAAAATTCCTCATCCTGAGCCTTCTATGATTCGGGAAGATTTAAGTATCAATTTGAGAGCCTTCAGATCAGCTTTGAGAAGCCTTTCAGATGGGTTTGGAGGGGAGATGGAAGGAGCAGAGACAGAGAGAGAGAGAGAGGCTTCTGGGAACTTCCACTCTCTATCAGAGTCGGTTAAATCACACGAGGCAGAATGTAACAAAGGAAAATGGAGAAGAAAACACAACAACAGAGGAGAGACAGGCTCAGAGGAGGCCTTGAAGACAGGTGATTGAGGATGTGTTGGCGTACTGCATGAAGGATGGTTCAGGGGAGTTTTGACACCTTGTTAGAGCAGATATCTCAAACTCCACAGAGCTCTGTTTGTCTAAACTGTGTGAGAACGACAGGATTTACATTCTCCATATTCCATCCATGTCAAGTTGGTGATGACTATTTACATTATTTATGGTTTATGCTTATAAAGTAACCCTAAAACCGTCCCTCCTCTGATTTGCCTACTTATTCACAAAGTCTTTAGATTCATACACTGTTTTCACATTGTTATTTTGCAGGTACAAAAACTGCTTTGATTATTTATTTTTTTTTCTTAGTAAAGTTATACAAAGAAAAATCACAATGACAGTTTTCAGACACTGTGGAATTAGAGAAATTGTTGTTTCAGGTATTTTTTTATGTTTTCATTTTGTTCCATTTTCTATCGATGGAGGTTGAGGTGATTGCCTCCACACTAAGTAAAGACACAAGCAGAACTATCTGTCAACCAACCAATCAATCAATAGCACCTTTCAAACAAATCCCACGCAAATCAAAGTGCTTTACAACATAAGAACCAACATAAGAATTAATGTCGAAAAGGACTCAGAATAAGTAAAAAATACAGATGAATAGAAAAGGAGTAAGTATAAACCATAAAATTTTGATAAGATGCTTAACTACATAAAAGACAGATTTAAAAAAAAAAAAAAAATGTGTAGGTTTGAATGTGGACGGTGGGGACGCATCCCTGCAAATATTTGACTGATCTAGTGAAATCATACTAGGTTTGTTTTAATGTGCCCTCTCACAAGTTACCAATTTAGACATGCTTGTAGTCAATTCACCCTTTGCGTAAGCCCCGCCCCCTTGGTTACTGTTGCTATGGCGGGCAAGCTTTCACTCCCTGCCATGCTCCTGGCAATATTTGGTATCGATCTCAAAGGGAATATCTGCAAATTTCTGGATAAACTGTTCTGAGATGGCGAGGTTTAGCTCAGTTGGTAGAGCGCCTGCCACATATGTTGAGGCTATAGTCCTCGCTGCAGGCGGCCCCGGTTCGAGTCCCGCATCGGACGGCCCTATACTGCATGTCAATCCCCCCCATCTCTGCCTCCCATTTCCTGTCTCATCTCTACTATACTTTCAGTAAAGGCATGAAAAGCCAAAAAATAAATATTTAAACTGTTCTGAGATAATAGAGAGAAGAAGTCACAAAGATCATTCATAGTTTTCAGTGACATGACATCTGTTCAACGACACGACTGGACAATGTACAGGGCAGCAGTAAGGGCTGGTCATTCTACCGTCTATCAACCCAACAAGACTTAGGTCATCTCACTGATCATGAAACGTTGTCAAACTGCAGGTTTTGGGGCGATTGTGAACCACATACAGCTTCCGCTGCTGTTTCAGCTCGTCAGTCAGCTCGTATCTGAACATCTCTATATTGCTGCTGCTGCTGCCGCCGCCGCCGCCGCCGCCGCCGTAGTAGTAGCAGCAGCAGCAACAACATCCTTCTCTACAAACAAATGTTTTTCGTCCTAGTCTCAAAATGTGTCCACAAAAGCCAACGTAATGACTCACTGCCAAAAGCTTGCCAGGCCTATAGTTACGGTTGCTAACGTAGGATTGGACAATAGCCGTTTGTGGGAGGAGTTGGCGAAGGGTCAATTGAGTGAGAGGGGCGGAGCTTATCTGACATGATAGACACACAGGAGAGGGAGTGGCTCAGTGTGCAGTGAGTTCACTCCTGTTGGTCCAAACCTCAAACCCGGGCAAACGGTATTTCCGATGAGTCCCTTTCCTTTCCTGTTTCTGGTTCTGCACAACACAAATGACAACAGACTCTGTACTGTGACAACATCATGACACCAACAATACCAAAGAGTCATCAGGAGCTTTTCCAGCAGCCAGAGAGTCAGCAACAGGTGGTCAACTAACCATCCAGCAGGAAAACTGATTTTAAATGAAAGCCTGGAGCTAACTGGTTTTCTACTGTGGACAAGTACTACTTAACCATTAGCATGAAGGTAACCCTACCATATTTAATACATGCATTCATCTTCAATGAAAATGGAAGCAAGCTCTCTTTTCCAATGATGCCCCCACAACAACAACTGAAGCAATTCAATCAATACATTTAAGATTAAGATTTAGGCAAAATGTTCAATAATCCAAAGAACAAACATCAAACAAACAAACAATAATTTCCAAGAACTACATCCAATGAGAATATTTTAAAATGATTAAAAGGAATTAAGGCATCCAACTGAAGCTGTGACAGAAGATTATTCCATTTAAATGGAACAAAATACTCAAAAGTAATTTTTGCCTTCCTCTGTCCTAACAGTTGGAATATTAAGAACCAAGGAATTATGAGCATGGGTGGAATAATTTAATAACCTGAAAGTCCACAAGGTCTTCTCAGGGTCAAGGACATCCAGCTATGTTCTGGTAAAGTTGACAGTGATGGGTCATGAACCCATCACCAGTGATTAATCTAACTGCAGAGTAGAGGTCTTCACGGGTCCAATTTGACGGACCCGAACCCAAATGGACCCGGGAAAATTAGACCCAGACCCGACTGGCCCCGGGCTATTATTGTAAATATGAGTTCCGAACCCGAACCGAACCCTTAAAAACCCGTGGACCCGAAATGCCCGAGTTGCTTTATGATTTAATACAAATTGTCTAGAGACTTGTTTTTATTAGCTACTACTTTCTGTTTCTTATCTAAACGTAGTCTTCTTCTACCTGGTCGGCTGCGGCCACTGCCAGCCCCCCCGGCCATAACCTGATGTAAACACAAGTAAAGCCACGTCGTCATTTTCTTGTTTAGATGGTCAGGTACTGTAATCCTTCTTCTTAGCCATTGCCAACGCTAATCCACCAGTCATTTCCTCTTGTTTAATTAACGTTATCATTTAGGAGTTTCTATTGTGCTTTGCAGAGCGTAACGTTACCACGGTAACAACACACTACGCCACGGCAACTTGTTTGTTTAACCATTTGAACCATTAACCATAACGTTATGTTAATAAACAAACGTTTTAACTGCCCCGAGTCCTGACCATAAGCTTGAACTGTCACCTTCGACGTCATCATCAGAGTCGTGTAGTTGTTTTGATCACGTGACATAAGGCACACAGGCAGCTTGCAGCCTCGCATTGAATGGAAGGGGGAGGGCGGGGGTGATTGAAAGTTGTGGCCGCTAATTGTCGGGTCCTGTAGGACCCGGCCTTTCACAATAAGAGCCCCGGGACCCGAGACAAACTCTACCGGTTCCGACCCGGACCTGGAGTCACTTCTTGTGAGTGGACCCGAAACTGAGCCGGGTCGGGTCGGAACCTCGGGTTTTCGGGTTGTCGGTTTTTTAACCAACTCACGTATCCCTCTGGCCCAGGGTTAGCGCCCGCCTATCAGCAGTTGGTTAACTCCAAATAAAAACCGTGATTTTCCTGCACTTTGAGGGGCTGGAAAAAATTATATTATAGCAAACAATGGAACTGTGGGGGGTTTTTTCAGGTAAAACCTCTTTTAGGCCACGAAAATAGGCCGTTTCATTGTGTCCATTCACAACAATGTATATTGTAAGTCTCTGGGCAGGGCTATGGGCTGGCGTTGCTAACGGGGGGAGTGCAGGGAGTCTTCTACTGCAATTAAAGTACTTAGGGGCTATTTGTAGATCATACAACCCCACTTTTTAAAAAAATGCTACTATCCCTTTAAAGCTCTATACTATACTATACTATACTATACTATACTATACTATACTATACTATACTATACTATACTATACTGTGTTTATTTTATTTCATATGGACATGACAAGTACATTGAGACTCTCCCAGAGGACAAACCAAATGCTTTGCTTGGATATGTAGGCTATAGCTTCTCCTGTCTTTCTTGTTGTGTTTTCAAGCAGCAGAGATGCACAAGCAAATACATCCAACAGCATCAATCAACTAATCAGTCTAATGTACAAATTGAATCTTCCATCCCGGCACACACAGCACTGTATCCATGCAGGCGCATACAGACCTGGATATTTTCACCTGAGTTGTTATGCTGGGGGTTTTCAAACTAGCGCTGCACACACAAACACACACACACACACAAATGCACACACAAAGCATGGTGTTTAACTCAGGTCTTGTGCAGAGACGAGAAAACAGGAAATTGGTAGCTACTCGTTCCCCTCTGCCAAGCTTCTACTGCTAATTGAGCATATGCTTTCCCCATAGTACCTCATTAGAGAGGGAGAGGGGGGGGCAGAGGGAGAAGGAAGAAGTGATGGAAAGACGAGGGGAGAAAGATAAAGAAAAATGAATGACAGCAGGAGGAAGGACTAGGAGAGAGGAGAGAACCCTCAGGTGGTAAACTCTGCTAGCTCTCCAAGAGGCCCTGGATTGGTTGATATAATGATGACATCACCTGGGCTCGGTGGCCCAATCACCTCAAATCAAATTTTGGTTAATTCTGATGTCACTCTATATTCATGCACAGCACACTCTTCCTGTGAGCAGAGCCTGAAGCCCTGGGGCCACAGACAGCTCTGCTCTGAGAAGCGGAGCAGGCAGAGTTATTCATCATTCACCTCCTCTTTAATTACATAATATCGGTTTCTTCACATATACATTCTATAAATAATAGCACTGTTATCACTAATCAATACTTTTTCACCACTGGATAATAAGATATAAGTCTCCTCTTCAAAACCCTGACAGACCTGCTCTGATAATTACATGGCTAATTATCACATGCTCATGGAATTAAAATCAATTACCTGCACATGTCATGTTAAAATGACTCCGTCTCCCCTAGAGACACGGGTCCACTTCAGTTCTAATTACATGTAAAACCTCCTAGGAATCATTCAAGCAGTACAAGTTTATGGTTATTTCATGTAGCCTATACAATATCTATATCATCTGTACTGTATATCCATGTCAAAGCCTGTTGGTGTTATATGTTACATTACTTTATATAATGAATGAGAAATGAGTCCAAAAGACACTGTGAGTTATTCTGAGCCATCAGAAGAAATATGAAAATAAAGGTTAGGTAACACTTTACTTGACGTCCATCTCTATAGCACATTATAACCATTCTCATAAGGAGGCTTAATGCAGTTATAGCACTGTATAACTATAGTTATAAACAATCATAAATTATTATAATTCTTTATAACAATAATCATAACACACTAAAGCATTTCATCTTGACTTATAAGGTCAGGTATTATAATACATTGTAATTGTTAGTAACTGACTGACAATGACCACATTGATAATGCATTATAAATATAGTTATAATGTGTTATAATTGGCTTATAAACATGTATAACTATCATTATAAACACTCACAAATTATCATGAGGCTTTATAACAATAAGCACAACACATTATAGAGCATTATAACTATAAAATGCTCTATGATATCTTGTGCTTATTGTTATAAAGTCTTAGGATAATGAATGAGTGTTTATAAAGGTAGTTATAAACATTTATAAGACAATTACAACACATTATAACTATATTGATAATGCATTATGTGGTCATTGTCAGTGAGTTACTAACAATTATAACGTATTATAAAACCTGACCTTATAAGTCATGATAAAATGCTTTATAGTGTGTTATGACTATTGTTATAAAGCATTATGATCATTTATTAGTGTTTATACTTATAGGTATACAGTGTTATAACTGTATTATAACTCATTATAAGTATGGTTATAATGCATTACACATTACAGATATGCATCAAATAAACTGTTACCAAAAATGTTTATAAAGAAATAATCAGCATATTAAAATAACTGCAGATCTTGGCACATTAACATTTACACGGAGGATGTGTGAAAGAGCATTTGTTGCATCTAAATGTCAACAGGGAGTCTCAGGCAGGAGGCGCTCCTCTCATCCCTCTCTAACACCCTGTGTCAAATGGCATTTAGTCCCATGGTTGGTCTGCACGTGATCCTTCTCTAAGTGGTCTGGAGCATCTCTCCTCACACACACACACACACACACACACAGTCCAGTGCTGTATCTGTAGAAAGGGACAGAAAAAGCTAGCCAGTGTGCCACATCTGTGATATAATTATAAAATTGTGTGTGTGAAGAGAGACACTACAGAGCACTTAGAGAAAGAGCATGTCTATATACAGTATACTAGGTTTTCAAGGCAGAGACTTTTCTCCAGGGTTGATTTCTGCCCTTTTTTTTTTTAAGCTCACACTGGCGGAACATCTGTAATGACACGCAGCGGCCTAATACTCCAGGGTGGAATGTATGCATAGTTTAATGCCACATTTTGTTTTGCACATGGATATTACAACCATATGTGGTCGGTGCTTGTTTTTACATCGGCTATAAAAAGATGCTTTCTTGACTTCCAGGGGCCGCTGGCAAGTTGACTCGCTTTGGAAAGGATCAAGCATGAGAAAGAGACGAGTTTGCATCATTCCTTTAATCTGAGTTTTAGGAGGAGGAGGAGGGGGAGGAGGGAGGGGGGTTAAGAGAGGGCGAGGGTAGGGGGGGAGGGTGAGAGAAAGAATGAGCCAACAACAAAGAGAGAAAATGACAGAGGGAAGAAAGGAAGAGAGGGGAGACAAAACAAGAGAATAACAAAAGGTGGTGGTGGGGGGGGGGGGTATTTCTAAACTGAGCGTGGAGAAACACTCCAATGTGAGTGCATCCATCCTCAGAGAGGACACACACTAATAATACACACCACCACACTGCCTCCAGAAGAGAACTACAAACTCATTCCTCCTCAGAGTGACTTCCAGTTGTTTTATTTCTATTAAGCAGATAAACGTTCGTCTGTGATAATATTGAAACGCTGTTGTCAGTCAGAGCCAGAGCTATGGTGTATCCTACCCTCATCCTCATCATCAGATCTTGGTGATCAAACATCAATACGATATCCTCAAAAGCATC
The DNA here is from genome assembly GCA_030347415.2 of Decapterus maruadsi. Lineage (NCBI taxonomy): Eukaryota > Metazoa > Chordata > Actinopteri > Carangiformes > Carangidae > Decapterus > Decapterus maruadsi. The sequence continues at coordinate 30,319,505 of CM064903.1, forward strand.
ACACAGCAACTGTTATTGCATTAGTTGTATTTTTTTTGTGTTCAGACAATAAAATCCAGAATGGTGTTACCTGCTTTGACAGTTTCCACTGTGACTCCAGTCTTCATCCGACGTGTTGCTGACGTGTCATTTATCAGCTGGTCGGCTCTGCGGACCTGTCAGAGTCCGCCAAACCGACCGTGCCCCCTCCGCCCTGGGTGGTCTCTGGAGCATGGAATCCCAGGTGTGCGAGAGAGTGTACGCCCCCTCATCCCGGTTGATTGTGTCTTCTCACCCGCTTCCTGATCTCTATGGCCTCTTTTATCCAGCGTTTGAACTTGTTTGTTTCTAATGGGATGGTTTTGCTTTTGTCCCAATCCATGATGTGGTTATTTCTTCTGCAGTCATCTGTGATTGCTGATTTCAGGTTTTCTTGTTCTGCTTTGTCTTTTTGTGTCCTTGTGTCACTTACTCGCATTCTTGGATGATCGTTTTTCTGTATGTTAAATTACCTTGTTTCTCCGATGTCAGTAAAGAAAATAAGAAAAATACAACAAATATATAAGAGAAGAGAAGACAAAACGAACATAATCAACCTAACTGTTTTGCATTTTCACAGGAATGGTTAATATTTTATGTTACTCTGGGTTAGGGTTGCAAAATACCGAGAATTTTCGAAGTTGGAAACTTTCTGTGGGAATTAAAGGGAATATACTGTATTGGAATAAACAGGAATAAATCCCAAATGTACGTTTTAAATTGAAGGTTGGCCCTTATAGTTAAGGGAAATACATTGTAGCATAATCTTGGCTCAAACAACCAGATTACACTTACACTTGAATATTCCTCACATTCCTCCCATCACATGCACACAGCCCACTGCTTACTGTAGGGCTATTGAAGCCACACCCCCTAAATGCACTGTGCATTCCTCCATCACATGCACTGATGATTTCATTCATTTTGAATGGGACTTCCTTTTATTTATTTATTTTTTTTATTTATTTTATTTTTTTTGGGGGGGGGGGTTCTTTTACTTTTTGATTGGATGTGGGTGGACATTCATGTATTTGTTGCTCAGTATCAGATATGATAAAGTTGTTTCAATACCCCCAATTTCCAGTTAGTTGCCATAAATTCCCAATAACTCCCATAAATTCCCATTGAAAGTTTCCAATTTGGAAAACTGTATTTCCAAAATTCCCCAGCTTGCATGAAAAACCCTTTGCAATCCTGTTCTGGGTAAACAGGGATGTGATCTGACGGCAGTGGTAATTCTAGTCTCTTAGCACTGCAATGTTTACATAAAATTCCTCCTGTCCTACCATCCCACCCAGGCGCCGCCACCACCAGCAGCAGCAGCAGCAGCGTATTGATTCTACATGCGAGCTCCTCAGAGACAGATGGGTCTCAAAGAGGACACAGACGGCCACATGTGGCACTGCCAATCAAAGCAGCAGAGCGACAGAGGTGACATCCAGCAGCATCCAGTCACAGCACGTGGTTGGAGGGCAGACAAACATGATGCCACTCCGATCGGATGCTCCTGTCTGCGCTGTCACTTTCAACAGCCAGTGGCAGGCTGACACATGTAGTGTTCTTAGTTTACTTAAGTGTATACCCCTAACATTCTGACCACCTGTCGAATATTGTGTTGGTCCCTTTTGCTGCCAGATAAGGCAACAAACTGCCTTACATTGTGGGTTTTGACAGCTTTCTAAAAGAAGCAGCATGAACTTGTCCAGATGTGGATGGGGATGTTTTTTTAATGCTGATGTGCACCTTAGAAGTAGCATCTCCAATAATAGTTAAGACTTCTACTACTTTTACTATACTAACAGGTGGCATAATAGGTGTGTTTCCACTGCAGGAACTTCAGGGTAATTTTACAGGGAACCTTTTTTCAGGAACCTTTCCGGGGCCTCCACCACGCCACAGAATTTGCAGGATATGGCCACTATAGGGGTGTGCATGAATCTCTTTAGAAAGGCACAGATTATGAGATAACCCAGAATATATTTGGAAAATAAAGGAAATCCCATATTTGTTTGCAGCATCTCCATCTGAGGAAATGCTGCAGCCTGGTCTCCTCTGATGGAGCAGCGTCTAGAGATGCATTATGGAAGTTAATCTCTTCATGCTATACCTCATCTCTCTACTCTGCAGCACTGGGACAGCTATTTGCTGAAGCCAGTCAGCAGTTTGTTTAGATTTTCTCTCGGTATAGTGTAGTTGAACTCCAATGTCTCATCTACCATGGTCTTACATTAGAGGAGGCTTAATTAATAGTTCATTAAAAGCTTGTATTTGGCAGGAGGTGTTCTTATATCATGCAAATTGTATGTTGGAGTCAAGCTTAGACGCCTTAATCCGGGGTTTTCTCTAAGTGAAACATTTCCAGTTGACTCCTCTGTCCTGTTCTGTTTGTTGGAGGAACACTCTGCTTTATTGTGTTTTCATTATATTATTCCCAACACTGCATCTCATCTGCCCTTACTCTCCCTTAGTGTGTGTGTGTGTGTGTGTTTAACAAATGTGATAAGATATTGATAACATCAATGTATATTTCTGTGCTGGTCCTGTTGGTCTGCTAACCCTGCCCCCACCTGACGTAATCGGTTCTTGGCTCTAGTGAGAAGTTGGTGCTTGGAACCAGGCCTTCTCCTGACTGATACCTCTCAATCAATGGCTTTTCCTGTAAGATACAGTTAAGGACAAGTCAGGAAAGTCCTATAACAACAGCTGAACTTCATTTAGAGTTAATCAGGGTCTCTTTAATTGATGGCAGGTGTGTGCTGACTACATTTTAACATGAGTTTGAATGTGATTGGTTGGTTCGGAACAGGCCTACCATACAACCCTCATTATTAGAGGGTGTGCACACCTATGCGAGCACATTTCTTTGTGTTTTAATTTTGTTTTTATAATGGAATTACACGCATTAAAGGTGGAGGAACCTCTGGAATGATTTATCTTTGTATCATGTTTTACATGGAATAGAATAGAATAGATAATTTAAAAAAGGATGAGAAAAAATCTAGTAGAAGCCCCACCTACTTCCTGTTTAAATCTGAACACGGATATACATAGATACTGGTAATGGCATCTCTGCACACCCCTTCTGCTCACACTCTCCACCCTCAATTACAGTGTAAAATTTTAATTATGAAAATGTTCATGTTTCGGGAGGTCACAGTGACCTTGACCTATCACACCAAATGTTTTAATCACTTCATCTTTGAGTCCGAGTGAACATTTGTGCCAAATTTGAATACATTTCCTCAAGATGTTACAGAGGTACCCTGTTCACAAGACTGAGGTGGATAAACAACTTGGAAAATGATGCCTCTGCCCTTGACTGTCACTGGCGCAGTATGAAAATAACAGACGGGCCTTGAATATCTAATTATCTGCACTTTTCTTTTGAAGGAATGCACTGGAAAATATAAACATTAAAATGCTGTCATTATAGAGCAGCATTCACAGAAGCTAAAGACTTACTGACTTGTAAGGGGCTCGCCTGACTCAATTTTGTAGGTACGGATTGCTTTGACAGAACCTGTTCAGATTTGACTTGACTTGACCTCAGACTTACAACTTAACTTTGCTCTTGCACTTTCTGCAATTGACGCCTCGCTAAGCCCCTCCCACAAACGGCTATTGTCCAATCCTACATTAGCCACCATTACTATTAGGCCTGGCAAGCTTTTGGCAGTGAGTCATTACGTTGGCTTTTGTGGACACATTTTGAGACTAGGACGAAAAACATTTGTTTGTAGAGAAGGATGTTGTTGCTGCTGCTGCCGCCACCAATATAGAGATGTTCAGATACAAGCTGAGTTTTTTTGTTTTTTTTTATGTGAGCAAGTGTAAATATGGGGATAACCATACGTTCACGTCCGACATGACAGCTGTACTTTTGGGGCTTTTACCTGGGCTTTTAGGCGAGGGATCGTCCAGGCAGGGACTGCTTTCACTGACTTATACACCGATGGGAGAAAAACAACAGCAGCGAAAGCTGTATGTGGTTCACAATCGCCCCAAAACTTGCAGTTTGACAACCAGTGAGATGACCTAAGTCTAACCATTGATCCCAAAATGCTACATGTGTCCAGCAAAGACACTGCATTCCATACTATACTCAATTGCTCACAGACAAACCTGAAATACAGGTTTCCATTTTCATTCAATTTTATACATGTACCTATAACTGCTCAAAATGGCTACAATGATTAACCAGTTTATTTTTTCCATATTTAACACAACATATTTCCTCTGCACTTGGTTTTCTTAACTTTTGGCCTGGTTGCTGTTGAAGGTGAAAGCCAAGATATTGGGTATAGCTATGACTGCACAGGCTCCAGCTTTCATACAGTCACATCTGGGGCAGTGAAGACACTGAACTCACTGCCTTCACTTATTTGGCTGTCAGCGAGCATGACGCCAACGAGTTCCTCCCAACAACAAAAATGCTCATTGGATTAATCCTGCCAAGACCACAGACTGATCTCAGATACTCAGACCCTTTTCAGTGAAGTTGGTGTTAACTGTCTGCTGATGGATTATTATTACTTGTTAATGTAGCTCATGTTTTGGTTTAAAACACACAATCATTCAATTTGTTTTTCCCTTCAACACTTTGAATGCTTGGTTACAACCTTCTGTTCTTTGGGTGTTACAATTACTGTCTCTGTTCTTTAGCAAATCATTGAATCAGTCTGACTTGCAGAAAACAGTTTATTGCAACTGGTTCTCCAACAAGAAGAAGCCATCTAAATGGGAGTGGCTGAAGCAGCGGCCTCATCCCATATAAAGTGGAAGATAAGTTGAAAAGATGAGATGAGTTCAAAAGTGTCCACTGTTCAAATGTTGCAATATTTACATCACACACACACGTGATAGACACTTGTGCAGTAATAATATTAAAGGGATAGTTCAACATTTTGGCAAATTGGCCCATTGCCATAATCCCTATAGTCATAGCAGTAGGTTTGTAACCTATTTTTAGAACGGCGGAGCAGAGCCGTGAGCTGCTCAGAGCCACACTACGGAGGCTCATGTGATTTCTTGGTTTCCCTCATCAAACTCATCAAATACACAATCCAACAACTCCAAAATGCTCTGGTGGACAAGTTGTGACCTGCACATTCACCACACTATGAGATAATAACAGAACATTACCAGACAGAGTTGTTTTAGAGGTAAATTCATGCAAAACCGCTGATGCACGTTTTTCAGCAAGCAGTCTCTGCATTTACCTCTAAAATAGTCTGGCCTGACGGAAGTGAGCTGCTGCGATTAGCCTCTGATTGGTCGGAACGAGCCACCCGGCGGAAGTCCCGCCTCCGTGTTGCAGCATTCACAGTCCGCCTGGTAAAGGGAAACATCAACAAACAACAACAGGAACAGAACCGTGGATCTATCATACATCTGTGTCTTGAATTGAACAGAAGATGAAATGTCCGTCAGCGGTTGCCGACCGCCGTTAAACCGAACAAAAGAATAAATATTTGTCAACGGTTGCCGGCCGTCGTTACACCGCGGACCGAAATCCAGTTTCCAACCGGCAATATTTTGCAAGCACGCCGTTACTACGGCGTTGCTACGGCGCCGACCAAGGCGATTGTGATTGGTTGAAAAAATTCCAAACGGCCGGAGCGTTTTTTTCTCTGATCGCAGAATCATAGGCGGACCAGCCAGACTCTCTCAGTCTGGCGAGCGAGACTACTGTACCTCTAAAACAACTCTGTCTCATAATGTTCCGTTATTATCTCATAGCGTGGTGAATGTGCAGGTCACAACTTGCCCACCAGGGTGTTTTGGAGTTGTTGGATTGTGGATTTGATGAGTTTGATGAAGGAAACCAAGAAATCCCATTAGCTTAGTCTCTGCATGATGATTGGAGGACCTGTCTAAAGGCTCAATCCCTTTTTGATTGACAGCGATTTTTAAAAATACACAGGAACCGGCGCATTTTCCAGACTCCAGTGTGGATTTTGCAAGTGAAGTGGAGACAAACTGCAGCTCATTTCTTGGTATTTGTTTGGTGATTCAGCCCATTTCCATTATATACATCATACCTTGTAAATAAAACAAAATAACACAATTTCCTTGTTTCAGCTTAACGTAATTCTCACATTTCCTTGTTTCAGTATCGTTAGTTAGATGTATGAACTGTATGACGATGTTGTCCGAAAATGAGCTTCACCTCTTTGACAGCAAGATAAAAAAAAAAGTATGATAAATGTAAAAATGACATCACAGTGTTTTTCTTACCATGGGGGCCTTTGACCTGATGGTAGCAGCTGTGTGGGATCTTCTGGGCTAGCTTGGCTTTGGACTGCTTGGGTGCGGGGTACCGATAGTTGAGTTTATCAGTTATTTTTATGTTTGATTGATGATCCGGGAAAGCTTTGATTTATTTCATCTTGTGCTATTCTGATATTTTCCGTTCCTGCTGAACAAACTGCAGGGGAAACTGTGAGTCATGTCTCCGCTCTGCCAGTGAAATGTATATCTGTTTCATGATACTGCAGCATAAATATTTTTTTAGCTCTTCCTTTGGCCCATTAGTAGGACAATTGAATCACAATCCCCTCTTCCACATACAAGCTGTTTTGTAGAATCCCAGTGTAAACTAACCGAGCTATCCTGCTAACAGGCAAACAAACAGATGGATTGAGATGAAAACACAACACCGTCCAAGTTTGCCGGCGCGAGCAAAGGGATACTGGGATACGTGGGTGACTCAACAAGTTAAACACAAACACTTCCAATATTGAGATGGAGCAGATCATTATTTCACTTCAGCATTTCCTCACTGAAACTACACAACATCAACTTATTACTGTGATAAACCTCAGTCCCCAACAGGGTCTGGCATCCTGCACTTGCACCCCAATAAACTGCCACCCCTTCTGGTTTGGATAATAAGCCAACGTAGATGAGTCTCTAAAGCAGTGTTCCTGCCCTATGACATTCAATGCACTGTCAACAACATCTAATACACAAGGGAAACAGAATATCATAATACTACTCAGTGATGCAACTCAACACAAGAACCAGAGCTGAATTTTAAAATGACAGTGAGTTGGATAAATTACTTCTGTAGGGCAGCGTGTGCAGAGCTGGTACTTCAGTGAGGTGAGAATTTAAAGATAAGTGGATACAGTCAACCACTGGGGTTTCACACCAGCAGGGCTCCTCAAAATTATAAAATGACTGCTGTGCTTACAATAAACCACATGCAACTAAGGTTGGATTTGAACATGGGCCGCTGTGATTTTGTGACATGCTTCATCTGATGAGCCTCCATGGTCCACCAGAAAAGACAGACCCACTGGCACTGGTAATGCCTCCTCTAGTTTTTAATGCATAAAAGTGCCACATAAATTTCCTCAAGGCTTTTTGACTCGCTCTTTTTTTATCACAAAATTCTAAAATGCTCTGTTTAGAATGATGACATTTGTGGTGTTAGGGTTAATTTTGACACGGTTATAACAATAAGAACATGAGAACAATGAGAGTTAAAACTGAAATCATAACTGCAAAACCACCCTTTTCATGGATAAGGAAGCCTAACAATGTAACCAGGAGATGAGAGACAAATGGGATGATAAATAACTGTTTTAGTGTGTTTTACAGCAGATTGAAGATTCGGTTCAAAACTGACACTAACACAAGAGATGGTAGCAGAAAGCTGACAAGAGGAAGGTTACATTGACCCTTCGCCAACTCCTCCCACAAACCGCTATTGTCCAATCCTACGTTAGCAACCGTAACCATAGGCCTGGCAAGCTTTCGGCGGTGAGTCATTACGTTAGCTTTTGTGGACACATTTTGAGACTAGGACGAAAAACATTTGTTTATAGAGAAGGATGTTATTGCTGCTGCTGCTACTACTATGGCGGTGGCGGCGGCAACAATATAGAGATGCTCAGATACAAGCAGACTTTTTTTTTTACTTGAGCAAGTATAAATATGGGGATAACCATATGTTCATCTCCGAAATGATAGCTGTACTTTTAGGACTTTTACCTGGGCTTTTAGGCAAGGGATCGTCCAGGCAGGGACTGCTTTCACTGACTGATACAGCGGTGGGAGAAAAAAACAGCAGCGAAAGCTGGATGTGGTTCACAATCGCCCAAAAACAGTTTTGTCGACAGCAGTTTGACAACCAGTGAGATGACCTAGGTCTTGGTGGGTTGATAGACGGTAAAATGACCAGCCCTTACTGCTGCTTTGTACATTGTCCAGTTGTGTCGTTGAACAAATGTTTTATCCTCCTGTGGGAGTCATGTCACTGAAAACTATGAATGATCTTTGTGACTTCTTCTCTCTAGTATCTCAGAACAGTTTATCCAGAAATTTGCTGATATTTACATTGAAATCTATACCAAATACTGCTGAAAACACTACATTTCTTATGTGACTTTGCCTGGGACTTTTACAATTGAAGCCAAGGGGTATCCTGAACAAAAAAGGCCCAGGGGCCCACACCAAAGATATTAACACCAATATTTTCATGGACAGGACGCCTAACAATGTAACCAAGAGAAGAAAAACAAATGGGATCAAAAGAAATGTTTTTAGTGTATGTTACAGCTGATTTAAAACACGGGTCAAAACTGACCCTAACACCATAGATAGGTAGGTAGCAGAAAGCTAACACAAGACGAAGGTGAAGAGCATTACATCAGAAAAAATACAAACTCAACAGAATCATTATTGTGGCATTTGATTTGTGTTTATTTTTCTTGTTGATCTCTGTTTTCCTTTAGTCTTTGAGACTAGGATTCCCATTGGACAGCACACTTGACAGGGAGGTTGCAGATTGGGTGGGCGAGAGCCAATCGCTTCAAAATGGCAGCGTACCTCTTGGACTGTGAGGCATTTGGGTGCAGTCCGATGTTCCTGCTCGACATTGTCATCTTTGTGAAATCTGTGAGTGAGCCATGTTGGATCAGTCTATTGTAATTGTGTCTTCCCTCCTCTCCCTCACTTTGTAGATAGATACTCACTTGGCAAATAGAGCACCACACTTTAGAAGCAGTGGTGGTGAGTCACTGTTTATTTTGACTGTTTTGGTTAGGAAGTTAGGTTTTAGTTCTTGTCTTTTGGTTTGTTGGTGTAGGATTCAGGTTGTTTTGGTTAATTTGGCTGTTACTCACCCTGATGTTACACTTCTCTTTTCATTTGACCACTCCTTCATTGTGCTGTCACATATTGGTGTGTGATTCTAAATAAAATGAGGTAACACTTTATATTAAGGTCCCTGTAATATGTGTTAGTTAATAGGTAATAAGTCCTTTACTGTATAAATCCTTATAAGATGCTTAGTAACATTATTATGTGTTTATAAGACTATGTAAGTGTTAATAATACCATTATAATACTTAATATCCAACTATGAGAGAGTTACAAGAACTTGTTTGTTAACAGCTTAGATGCTTATGAACATTAATAAAAACCTCATGAGTATCATATAAGTGTTCACAATAGCATTACAAACACATATTGACTTATCTAACCCACCCATTATGTCTTTACCATGCCATTTTTGTCATTTTTGTTATTTATATTAAAATATACTATATTGCTCATCTATTAGCAGTTAACTATGCACTTGCTAACAGTTACCTATGCTTTTTTTGCAGCCACCTAAAGCGAGAACAATTCCTTATTAGGGCTAATATTCTATTATGCATTATTATACCTTTAAAGCATTTAAAGTGTTACCTAAAATGTTTTATTTAGTTTTATTTTTCTTTTCTTTTTTTTTGTTTTCCATTCATTTAAGTTATCGGCAGAAAAACCAATAACAATATGGACAGATGTCACATTATGGGACATCCCTAGTCCCCATTGCCTTAATAAATATGTCTTGAAAAATGGTTTCAGCTGCATCATGATGCCATCAGCAGTGTCTTGCAAGGAGAGGTGCACGTGACCGTGAGAACACAAACTTCAAGTAAAGCACCTGGTTAACACTAGATTGAATTTATTTGGATGACAACACAAAATTAACCAAATTTCAGGGCTCAAACCATGTGCTCAATTCTCACACCCATCGGTGCAAAGTCTTCCTGCCAGAATCCCAATGACTCTCTGAAGTGGTCCAGCAGAGCCTGAAACCTGGGTGTACATGGCCACATTGGCTGTCAAACCCCCCACCCCCCTCACCCTCCAGCTCCAAATAGCTTTGTTTTGCTATACGGACACCTGAGTGCAGACAGTATCAGTCTTTATTGTACAGCTCATTGCAAACTAATGCAGCCTCTAGCAATCCGTACAGAATTAGACACGCGCTCCCCTGAATGCAGCACGCCTCCGTCTGAGCCCCCCACCCCCACCCCCCTTCCCGTGTGATTGGTCCAGTCAATCAAGTTGTCGATCAGAACTGTCAGAGCTGCGGTCGGCGCCGCTCGGTGAAGCAGACCAGATAAACCGCCGTCCCTGTGGATGAGCAGAAAAACACTGCTGTCACTGCGATCATTCCAGCAGTGTGAACTTGGCTTCACCGACACACAGCCTTGGCCACGGGGGCACACACACCCACACACACACACACACACACACACAGCAGAGAGTGGGTTGTGGAGGATGGGGGGGGAGGGGGGGTAGGAGGAGGAAGTGTCTTGTGCCTTAGGAGATGCCATTCTGGGAGCAGCTGGTGCCCTGGTAGGATTAGATACAGAGAAGCCACGCTGACAGAGAAAGATGGAGGGCATCAAACACCCACACAGACCCCACCACCCCGTCTCCCCCCATCTCTCTCTCAGGGTAAACAATTCAATAAGAACTGTGCCAGAGATAGCACTGTTGCCCGCTATGATGCCGAGCCCAGCGCCCTCAGACCATCAGATGTTTACACCCCAGCTACAAGCAGCAGATTTCATGGGGGATGCTCATGGTTGGCTCTGTGAACGTGATGCACACCAGAGGGGAACTGCAGCAGTGAGAGGGGCTTTATGTCGGTTTGTGATGGGCAGATACTTTATTTGTTTCAAACTGCTAGCCATGTTGTTGAAACAGGAGGTCAATGAACCACAAAACAACTGCTACTCATTGGGGACACTGCAGGTGAATAGGGTAAAAATTTTAAATAACAGACATTACCATGAAACTTACCAAGTTTATCATTTACATTAAGACAAATATGTTTTGTATTACAACTTTGTCAAATTTGATGTTCAAATGTGTAAATGAGGCTATATGTGTTGAAATATGTGCTAATTTGCATTCATTTCCAGAACAGAAATCTGAACAATGGAAAAGACCCCTTTCAAAATATTGTTTTATTTTGTTGACACATAAGTTTTTACAGAGGTAAATGAGAAAATACTGTCACCAGCCCTAAAAAAAATCAAATTTCACCATGTTTTTAGGAATAAAACGCTGTATAAATCAGGCTGTGAATGATATATCAACAATCCCATCTTTAAAAACCTTCAAAATACAGACAGGAATGAAAGTGGAAGGTTTGGTGTCTGTAAGTGGTGCTGAACTGGAGATTTCAGGCTCAGAGTCTGAGGTAAAACTCATTTGGAGAAAACAGCCTATAAAGATTTGTACTGTAAAATTCCATACAGTAGGAGGAGATGACGATCTTTTGAGCCTACATCCTTGTTCAGGAGAGAGAGCTTTACAATGATACCTGACATGACATGAGTCAGACAACAGGCACAGCACAGTATGTCACAGTAATATGTTAACTTTTTGTAAATTTAGAAGAAATCTACTGACGAAAGAGACAAAATGAAGTAAAATAACCACCTTAATGTGGATTTCTACCATTTCTTTCAACTTTTCTGAAAGAATACATGTTAAGGAAGAAAAATAGCCCAACATATCAAAATTGATCAAATCATGAAAAAACTAAACTTGCCAGTATTGTCTCACCTTTTGTTAAAACACAATCTGCAAACCGGGTGCTTGACCCTGTATTTGAGTGGTTAGAGACCACATCGCATGTTGGGATATGCCACAAAGGCTGACGAAGATGATCTTTAGTGCTTGTCTCTCTCCCTGCTTTTACCGTCCTATCAAATAAAGGCAAAACAAAATTCCCAAAAGTATATTTGGAAAAAAAAAGAGAAAAACCTGCAAACTATAGAGGAAGCTATACAGTACTTTATGTTGATGGAAATCATATTTTGCACTCACATTGACTTTTTTCTTGTTTTTACAGAAACTTAAACCTTGTGAGCTCGTACATACAGTATGCAAACATGTGAACCTGAAACACACTGCAAAGTGAGGCTTAAAGCTGTACAGAAAAAAAAAATTTGAGCCCATTCTGTGTCATAAAATTAGTCTAATAACTTATCTATCAGACGATGTAGGCCAAACTTTGTGCAAAATTCTGTTTTTGAGTAAATCAGCCACTGATATTGGATCTGTCGTCCGTCATTCAAACGTCTAGGCACGCACACACACACACGGAGCTCGGTCTCGCCCCAAGCTTTGAATGTCCCGCTCGATAACGACCAATCAAATTTGTTTTCCTCACTCGGGTAAACTCGTGTTGCAGCTTGTGACAACTCGGCGCGACAAACGGGACAAACGGCCATTCCTGTACGCCTTTAAGGCAGTCATCTTCGGTACTGCTGAGGTCTTGGGTTCCATCAGCTGGAAGTGGACAGAAAAGAGGAGTGGACCACTTGTAATGAGTCTCAGATGCCTCTGTCCTTGTCTGCCAATCCAACCTTTTATGCACCATGTGTGATATTTTGCCTAGTCTTTGGTGCGTGTCTTGTCTTCACTTCCTGTTATGTTGTAGACATGATCCTTGTGTATTTTGATCTGAAGTTATATCCTGTTGTTTCCCGCCAGGTTTTCCCACACACCTGTACTTTATTAGTGATTGTTCTTGTCCTATTTATTCCCTGTGTTTCCATGCGTCCTCTGCCAGATTGTCGTGGCGCCCCTGTGTGTACTTTATTTCCAAGTGTTTGCTCGTCCGGTTTTTGACCCTGTATTCTGTTTTTTGTACTTTTTTTCTGGTTGGATTGGCTGTCTTCTCTGCCTGCCTACCTTTGTGTGACTTTGGACTGGACAAGTTACATGTAGGGTTTTATCTTTTCTAACCATGTCTCCTGGGTTTTTTTCCTCTGCATATGAGTCAAGGTTTTGTGGAAGAGTGTTACATCATGGACTGTAAAGTCATACTACTAGGTGGTTTTAACATTAACTCTAACCCCAACAAAATGCTTCACTGTGTTGGTGTAGTACCAGGCAGGTGATGAGTGGTGGGTGGTTTCCTGCAGACAAAAGCCTCAGAACTGGAATCAAACAGTTGAGTCTCATCAATCCCAAAAATAAAATCTATTTTCTCACAGTCTGAGAGTCCACCGGGTGTTTCTCATAAACTCCACATGGTGGATGTGGAAACACTGAAGAACTGTCAGGAAACCAACACACTCACTGAGTGAATGTGTTTCCATGTAAAATCTTAATCATAAGTTCCAGTAGTGTCTGTTTATGCAGTGTCAGTACTGCGTATTTTAGTCATCCTAAATCTATATGATCACACACACGCACACAACCTTTTCTATGAGTATGGTACTTTTGAATGTAAGGTCCGTCATGAGCTAATTTTAGATAATAATACTGCCAATAAGTTTTAAAGGGATAGTTCATAGACATTTTAGCAATTTGGCATTTTTAGAACAGCGGGGCAGAGCCGCAAGCTGCTCATGGAATTTCTTGGTTTCCCTCATCAAACTCATCAAATACACAATCCAACAGTGGAGGCAGTTTTTTAGCAAGCAGTCCCTGCCTTTACCTTGAAAACAACTTGGAAACATGTTATTATCTCATAGCGTGGTGAATGTGCAGGTCACAACTTGTCCACCAGAGCGTTTTGGAGTCTTTGGATCATGTATTTGATGAGTTTGATGAGGGAAACCAAGAAATTCCATCAGCCTCCTCTGAGCTTGTGGCTCTGCTCCACCATTCTAAAAATAGCTTGCTAGATAACGAACCTACTCCTAAAACTGTAGGGATTATGGCAATGGGCCAATTTGCCAAAATGTTGAACTATCCCTTTAACTGAGACATGGATTAAACAAAGATTGTCTGTAAGTTTGAAGCAAGGCTCGTGTTTTTGCAGCATTGTCTATATTTGGTCCGGTTGGTTCCGGATAGTCAATTGGAAAAAAAACTTTCAAACTGCAAAAGTCCGAACAATGGTTTTCAGATTTGTAAATTTGTTTCGAAAGTTTGCACCAAAGGAGGAAGGTGTGAAAGCCCCTATAGTGACTTCTCTTTAGCAACCTATAATTTTACATTGTATAGACCCATCCAAACAATGTGCATCTTTTATCTTGGCGTTTTTTAGAATCACTTGAATTTACTGTACGTATAATTATCCAAAGTCTGAATGTGAGGATTTTGCCACTTTAAGTTACAAATAGACTCTGTTAGATCAAATGTATTTCAAGATCTTTTCAAGAAACTTTCCCTGTACATGAAGGAACACTGGGAAGTTTTATCCCCTTTGATGCTGAGATGTTTGGTGAAGTTATTATATTAACATCCCACATTCAATTATGATTTACTTGGTACTGTCATCATTTCTCTTTAGATGTCTTCATGCTCTCCCTTACACTCTTATGGCTGCCATGGCTACTAGTTATTTTTTTTCCTTTTGTTCAGACAAAGAAATTACTAATTACTAATTTCTCCTAGTAGGAGTGATGTTACTTAATAAAAAAATTAAAAAAAAAAAAAAAAAACCTAATATGAGAAGACAAAATGAACTGAAATGAATTGTCAATGCCATGGCTACTGTTTAGATGCCTCCACATTTGACTATAGACCAGTTTCCACTACATTACTTTAAGCAACATCTTGTTTGATTACATGATTTCTTATTTGAAAAAAAACAACCTGGTTTCAGAGTGTGGTCTTACAGTATTACAACAAATTGTTGTGTTTTCCTTTTTAACCTGTAGGTGGGAAGCCCTGTATCACAGCTACAGTGACAGCCCATGGCCAAGATCGAGCCCTGACACCAAACCAGAGCAATCACTTACAGTACTGTAGTGGGCTCAGATCTGGGCTTTGAGGTCCACATTAGGAATATAAAAGTGACACCATTTTGAACAGCACATGCTAGGGTGTTAACATTTCTCTTTCAAGCCAGTACAGAAGTGACTCCTGCTTTCTGCTCTTCCACAGACAAACATATCTGAACAAAGACTGACAACAAAATCATGTGTTGAAAGAGAGCACAGTAAAGTCCTTACACCGGCTCCTGTTTTAGAATTCATTTCAAGAAGACCTCAGGGCAGCAGAAAATCTTTCTTTCACTGACTTGCTATTGAATTTTTCATTTATCTTTCTATTTAGATACTAGATATCTGTTTTATTCGATGATTATTTCCTGGACTGTATTCCTTTTGATAACCTACTTTAATTAATTGATCTTATATCTTATTATCTTTTCAAACATCTCCTTTATTTCATTGTATCTTAACAATTTTGTTCCTTTTAAAATCTAACCTTTCATTTCTGGTTTTACTCATTTCAAAACATGGCCTTTGTTTTAATATATATCTTAAGATTATTTGGATCATTTAAAAAAGTATTTGATGTTTCCTAACCCTTACTTAGCTAGTTAATCACCACATAACTCCCACATCTACTCCTCTCACCTTTTCTATCTACCTAGGTTCTAGGTTACTAATTCTCTCTATTTAAATTATTTTTGATTACCCCTAAGCACTTATGGTTTATTGTATTTGATATATATTCCTGATGTGGTAATATAACCATAATGGAATTAGATGATTTAATTATTATTATTTTTTGAACAATGGAGAGAGAAACCTGAAAACGTGTGACATGGCTCCAACTTATGTTATTTCAAGCAAACTGAACCGATGGTCACTTAAAGGGATAGTTCAACATTGTGGCAAATTGGCCCATTGCCATAATCGCTATAGTCATAGCAGTAGGTTTGTTATCTTTAATTGTCGGTGCAAGCTATTTTTAGAATGGCAGAGCAGAACCGTGAGCTGTTCGGAGCTACGCTATGAAGGCTAATGGGATTTCTTGGTTTACCTCGTCAAACTCATCAAATATACAATCCAACAACTGCAAAAAGCTTTCGTGGACAAGTTGTGACCTGCACATTTACCACGCTATGAGATAATAATGGAACATTACGAGACAGAGCCGTTTTCGAGGTAAATACAGAGACTGCTTGCTGAAAAACTTTCTCTGAAGGCAACGCGCATCAGCGGTTTCGCAT
Source organism: Decapterus maruadsi (assembly GCA_030347415.2). Classification (NCBI taxonomy): domain Eukaryota; kingdom Metazoa; phylum Chordata; class Actinopteri; order Carangiformes; family Carangidae; genus Decapterus; species Decapterus maruadsi. The sequence continues at coordinate 30,335,742 of CM064903.1, forward strand.
GAATTTACCTTTAAAATAACTCCGTCTTGTAACGTCCTGTTATTATCTCATAGCGTGGTGAATGTGCAGATCACAACTTGTCCACCAGAGCGTTGTGGAGTTGTTGGATTGTGTATTTGATAAGTTTGATGAGGGAAACCAAACAATTCCATGAGCCTCTAGCGTAGCTCTGAGCAGCTCACGGCTCTGTTCTGCCATTCTAAAAATAGCTTTCACCAACAAATAAAGGTAACGAACCCACTGCTTTGACTATAGCGATTATGGCAATGGGCCAATTTCCCAAAATGTTCAACTATCCATTTAAAAGACAGTTTCTTAATGTTTTTAAACAGCCCCTCTCCCCGTGTGTCAGCTAGCACTCTGTAGGAGTCCGACGTCCCCACAACAACTCACCCAGATGTATCAGCTGTAACATGCTGTGTGAGTGTGTGATAGCAGGTGTTTTATTTATTCATTTTTGGCTCCTTTGAAGAGCACTTTGTGCTACAGTTATGCATGAGATCTACATTGTCCCATATATTGATTGATTGATTGATTTCCCTCTGAAATCCAGCAGGAACCCCAGCCTCCAGTGTTCATTATAAACACTTTACTCGAGCTAAAGGCTAATGACAGTCAGCCAGATAAGCATTGTTAATGATCCCTGCTCTTGTTCACCTGCTCCTCAGGCAAAACCACAAGTGTTTCCCTCAGACTGAAAAGAACAAGGAGAGGCTGCACCAACTGAAATCCATCTAGATGCTGTCCTTTCTGTTGATTACCACAATTTCACAGTTCATGTGAAAGTCATCTAAAAACCAATTAAAACAGGTTCACGCTACATTCCTCCTCATTTCCACAGATCACAGGGAACTGCCAGCAGAATTAAAAGGTAAGATCTGGTAATTACCTCCAAACCGGCCAAAAAAAATTCCAGATCTATTATGTGATTTCTTCACCGGGCTTATCACGGCCTTATCAGACTGCAGGCTGATTACAGAGCAAAAACCCTGTGATGGAAAATGAGGAAGAAATAGCAAAATGGAGTGGAAAATAACAGGAAACAGCATACACAGACAGAAATACCACAACCCCTAGTTACTGAGGTGATTATGGGCTGAATGAAAGCTACCAGTCCCCTACCCCCTCCCTCCCTCCAACCCCCCCTCTCCTGGCAGCCACGGATAGATAGCAAGATGAAAGCGTGGATGGATGTGTGGTAAAATGAAAGGGGGGGGGTGGATGAGATGAAAGAGGGGAGGGGAGGTCAAGTGTAGACAGAGCGACAGGTTTTCATCACATCCTTTTTTTTTTTTTTGGATTAATGGCCCGTCACCTAGCAGCCCTGATTAGCCTGGTGCACCCTGCTCGTTCACCACGGGTGATAGCACTTCATGGGCGAGTTGGCTCACATCTGGTGGCCACGTGGAGATAACGCTAAGAACCACAGACTCGGATGAATGGGCCGAATCAGCGGCACGCTGACTGAAGTGAGCTGTGGCCACTTCAAAAAGATCTGGCTCGGCTTCCTGAGTTCAGGACAACTAGACGTTAAGAGGTGAAGGGGGAGGGTGAAACAATGTGTGTGTGTGTGTCAATCTGACAGGATATACACCAATTCCATCCATCTGTATAGAGAGAAGGAATCAGTCAGATCAGGTCATGAATGTATTTCTATACCTCAGTTATGAGAACAGTAATATATGGAATATATTATATAATATAGAATCATCTGTAAGTATTTGTAAAAAAGATGGTGCAAGAACACCAGCAGTCAGATTGTTTTTATCCTCAATATTATTACAAAAGCCGAGTCTTTATTTTAAACTGATTTTAACGATACAGGAAAAAAATAATCAAAATTCCTTTGATAATTTTTATTTATTTACTTAATACCAAAGATGGAGATGAACTAATAGATTAAGATTGAATCATTTTGTATCTAGACCATAAGTGACACTTTTGGTGCCTGGCTAATTGATGGAGTGAAGTTTACATCTGACAGCACATTTTAAAATATGTACTAAAACATAACAATACAAAGATATAAGTAAAAGAAAGAACTCCAAAAATAAGACATTGGATTCAAATAGTTGTGACTATGATCTGGTCATATGTGACAGTTAAAAAGTACAGATTTAAGTCTCGGTAGCCTATATCTTTCATGAATGAGAAGAGCGAGAAGGAGAGAGAAGAAGAGCTCTGCATAGAAAACTCCACAGCAAAATGCAAATGGAATGGGGGAAAGGACTGCTTTGTCTAACAGGTTTGAAGCAAACAGAACCTCATGCTTTGGCAGCTCCATGCTGGTTGAGTGAGAGAGTCACTGAGTGTTGCTCTGGACGTGAGGCCAACTGTGAAGCAGTGGAGTTGACTTCACGTGCCAGCACTGGACACAGGAAGTGCTGTAAGTGTTCAAGGAGAACTGAATCTGATGAGTTAGTCTGTTAGTGGTGCACATGCAGAGTGGTATTTGTGAAATGAACTGAAATCAGATACAGAGTAGGATCATCAACTGTGAAGGTGAGTATGTGTGATGTGTGTGGCTGAACCAATGGTCTGTCTACTGACCCTAGTTACTCTTACAGACCCTTCCACACTGAGTCACACTCAACAGGGCCACAATAAGAACCTAAAACGGCTTTACAGTAATAACACAATATTGTTGCTGCCTCCCTCTCCCAGCCATGTGTCTGCTGTGAGAAAGAACAAAGACCTGCTGCCGTCTCCTGTTACCTGCTCTGCTCCAATAGGTGATTACTCCCACTTCAGTTTTTTTTTTTTTTTTTTTTTTTTTTTTTTTTTTTTTTTTTTTTTTTTGGGGGGGGGGGGGGGGGGGGGTCGGGTTCAGGCCGAGAGTTACTGCTATGTAGTCAGGCCGCGTGTAGTCAGGAAAAACACAGTTTTTATTTGGAGCTAACCAACTGCTGATCTGCGTTTTTCCTGCACTTTGAAAGGCTGGAAAAAATTATATTATAGCGAACAATGGAACTGTGTATTTTTTTTCACGTAAAACCTCTTTTAGGCAATGTACAATGCATAAAAGCGAAAAATAATTATTAAAATGTACTGCCTCCCAGTCCCCCCTGCTCTGCTACTGAGTAGTGTGGTCGCTGTGCCAAACAATTATTAGTGCCCAGTCTCATCAGATATTCAAATTTTCACACATAAAATTGCAATTAGTTGTGTTGTTTCAATGCATTGACTGTACATTGTGCTTTTTAATGTATATGACAAATAAACTAAACTAAACTGTTTAACCCTCCCCTTGTGTTCGGGTCACCACTGACCTGTTTTTAGGTTTTTAATGCATAAAAGTACCACATAAATTTGTTTATAACACCAAGGCTTTTTGACTTTGTCAGGAACCTCGATTTAAACAAAATCACAAAATTCTAAAATGCTCTTGTTAACATTATGACATTTGTGGTGTTAGGGTCAATATTGACCAGGTTATAACGAGAAGAACAATCGTCGATAAGGAAGCCTAACAACATAACCAAGAGATGAGAAACAAATGAGATCATGAATAATAGTTTCTAGTGTGTTTTAACCCCTCATTCAAAGGCCATTTTTGGCAAAAGTTTTACGACACAAGAGATGGTAGCAGAAAGCTGACAATAAGAAGGTTCAAAGGCCTAGGGGCCCACACCAAAAATATTAAAACCAATATTTTCATGGATAAGGAAGACTGACAATCCTAACCAAGAGAAGAAAAACAAATTGGATGAAAAAAAAGTTTTGTGTGTAAGTGAATTTTACAGCTGATTTAAAACACGGAACATCAGAGATGGTAGCAGAAAGCTAACACAAGATGAAGATTAAACAAATGAACCAGTCGGTCCATGGTCCATGTCTTCTGGACGGCTTGATCAGTAGCTCAGTGGTCTGATTACCATGAGACGCAGGCCGCCGCAGGCCGCCACAGGTTCACCTGATGTCTGAATTAGAGCTGAATCACAGTTAACGCTGCTGTTGGAGGTGAAGTTCCTGTCACTCTGTGTTCAGTCTGCAAAAGATTAATCCAATCATCCTTCATGTGAAACAACACGACTTTAAGCAGCTGCGGCGCAGACTCCAGCGTCTAGAAACCTAGAGAGGAGGAACTCGTCGACTCATCTGATATTTCTCTTTTCATAAAAGTAAATTTGTGTCACCATGGCAACTGCAGGCAGAAATGAGAGACAATCACTTGAGTGTGTGAGAGAGAATAAGGCCCCGCTTTGCTTTCAGCATATTGCGTGGGGAATTTGCTGTGCTGCTACCATGAACAATGCGCAGATGTTTTTTTTTTCTTCTTCTTTCTTTTTTAGCCTGTATCAGTTTCTTGTGTGGGCTGCTGCTTGTAGAACAACTGTGTGCTGCTGTGTGGAAATCTTACTCAAAAAGGAAAAAGAAACACTCGCTGAGGCACATTTTCTTTGGCTGGTTGGATTTCCCCAGTGACTAATGCACTGTCACCAACACATCACACAACTTTGACTTTTGATTGTCCAATTACTCCTTCCACCTTCCACCCACCCACCCCTCCACCCCCTCACTGAACAGTGATTGGTAAAGAATGCTTGTGGGGAGTCTGGCCAGAGTAAATTGATTCAGGTGAGAAGCAGACACAGGAAACATTGTCCCACTATCCAAACAAGTGTTTATTAAAGTGATAGTTCACCCACGCGCGATTTGCACTGACACAGGAAGAGCAGTGAACTGAGACATTAAGAGCTTCAACAACAATTTCTCATGTTGGGGCTTCAATATAAGAGCAGTATGGAGGTATTTGGATGGTTTTTGGTGTGTCTTTTTGGATGAGGAAAAGTGAGCCCTGTTCGCCCCACTAACCAGAGAGAAGCGGCGAAAAATACGGGTTACGGAGCGCGTTTTTTTGCAGGGTGCAGAGACAAGAGCTGGGACACTGGGGCGGCGTCCAAGCTCTACACTGATGTTGCAAGGTTGGTTTTCAGCCGTGAGACGCCAGGTGAAGGCAGCAGGTCTGTTTGTTGCAGTTTGTCAACGCAACATTTATATTGGGCCCCTCACCTGCCCCTGACAGCAGTTGTCAAGACTGACCCATGCTCAACTGCTGTTCACATGGAATCGTTCTCCACTTCGTGAAGAAGAACTTCTTCCTTTTGTCCCTGGACCACATGGTGGGTATGGCAAGTAAAACTTTATCTTGAAGAATACAAATTTACACCAATAAACTTGTACTACTACTTGTGTACAGTATGATGCAGAAGTTTGGGCACTCTGGTCCAAATTTCTGTGCAAGTGGAAGATAAAATGATCTCCAAAAGGCATGAAGTTAGAAAATTAGACATTCCCTTTACATTTCAAAAAGTATAGGCTATATATATTTTAATTTCATCTGCTGTTCACATGGAATCCCTCTCCACTTCAGCTTTGAAGAAGAAAAGGAAGACGAGGAACTTCCTCCTTTTGTCCCTGGACCACATGGTGGGTATGGTTAGTACAACTTCTATAACTTTATACAAAATTGAACCAATAAACTTGTTTAAAGGGACAACGAGGAGTTTTGGAAAAGCGAAGTGTTTTCACGCTGCCTCCGCGCGCACCGTAGAATTCCTCCACCGGCGCAAGACGGACTCATGTTTTCATTCATCAAGGATTAAAGTCAGAGGTTCAAAGAGGTTCAGTTACCGTCATAGTTCCAACCATAACGCCGCCCGAATCGCCGTTATTCTCATTTGCGTCCGCAAAACCGAAAGTAAGGAAACGCTGGTCGGCTCGACCAGCATTTCCGCCACCACTAATAATAACAAAATAATGATAGAGACAAAACGATATATTGTTCGAAAATGGAGCCATTAACAAGTGTGGGTAGCGTAGATTCATCCACATTAACGTGAGACTATTATAACCGAATAGAAACTCCTCGTTGGCCCTTACTTGATTTTAGTGGGAAATGAAATGATCTCTAAAAGGCATAAAGTTACAGATGACACATTCACTTTACATTTTAAACAATATAGCATTTTTTTTCCATTTCATCTTTCTCAAAATTACAGAAAAGGAAAGGGCCTACAGCAATGGTTTCCCATTCTTTAGGTTGCTGCTTTGTTTCCCCTTTTTACTCTAAAACTGTAGAAAACAAAAGTACCGTAATACACTGATATTCCTTAGAATATTGCAAAAGAGTATTTCATGTTAAACTTTATGCCTTTTGGAGATCATTTCATCTTACACCTGCTGAATTGTTCACATTAACAGACATTTTGACCAGGGGGGCCCAAACATTTGCATGCCATTGAAGTACTTGACATGACATTGACAGCATGGTTAAATTAAAAGTAAATGATGGTAAAGGGACAAATGTTGTGATTCACACCCACATTGTCACAATACTCTTGTCTCACCATACAGTAGCTGCTTCAAAAACCAAAGCCGTCAATGGCTAGACTGAGAAAAGTTGGGGTAAAAAAAGCTTTGAAGCAGGTTTGTGATAGTTTGACTTGTTCTGGCTCTGAAATTGGAGGATGCCCTCGTTCCTTAAGTAGTTATTGTTTTTCTTGAGGAAATTAGAAAGGGCAGCTCAGAGAATTCTTTGGCATCTTTTTTTTTTTGTCTCCCTCCCTTTGTTAATTTGTTCTAGCTCCTCAGGCAGAATCTCATTGTCTTAGCATTTGAACGCCTCTCCACCCACTGATCATTAGGCTGCCAGAACACAGCGGCATTAATCTGGTTTTTGTGAATAATGATAGCCTCCATAATACTCACTGTACATTACATCCATCTGTTATCCTAACTAATGACTTACAACACACTGCAGCCGTGCCCTGCAGTGGAGATCGCACACAAACACTCTCCAGCACATATCACTCATACGTACAGTATAGCATACATGACAATAACAAATGTTATTTGGGGACAAAGTCGCACAAGGCGCTGGGGGAGTTGATGAGGCTGAACCAGAGAGAGGGAATACATCACGTCTGTGCTTACCAGAGACAATTAAGAGAAGAGCAGCATCAAACACAGTTTACATAAAACAACAGAAGCATGAAAGTCAAGAGGTTGTGGGAAACATTACCCTACACTTTTTTATTTATTTTTTCTTCCCTGACATTCACTTTCTTCTTGATTGAAGCTCAATCAAAAGATGGATGTTGAGCTTGTCAGCTGGAGGGTGACACACATCACGCTGTGATGATTCATGGGTGTAAAAACGTGCAAGTCCATGACAAAGACAAACAAAGAGACCAGTTACAATAGTGGAATTCTTTTTCAAAGCTGGGAAAATCAATGCTTTATATATTATAGGGGTGGCTGATGAATTTCAAACATTCAAATAGGCATTCAATTTGGGAACATTAAATACGTAGTTTATTTCTCAACCAGGGGCACTTAGTGGTAATTGGTGTATTTGCAAGGGGTTCTTAAAATGATAAAATATCATTTTATTGAGTGACCTTTACAGACATTTATCATTTTACTAAAATAATGGCAGGAGCCAACAATATTGCCCTAAACTGCAGAAGCTCAGCTAATTGCCTTTTTTTTCCAATTCCATTTGGTTTAATGGGAAATTGGTCATATTTCAATAAAAAGCCATTTGGATGGTTTTGATTCACTCTTGTTTGTCTCAGTAAATTCACAGCATTAGGCCGTTACCACAAACTCAACACTTCCTGTGTTCATTTTAAATCATGACTTGAACCGTGAATGAAATACCAAATGGAATCAACACCTGACTCGCACAGGTGCATCTCAATCAATAAGAATATCATAATTTCATAATATTCATTTTTTTAAGGAGATTTTTAGGTCTTCATTAAATGTAAGTGTAGCGGGTCCCAGCTCGGGCTCCGCTAGCAGATATATAGATAACCCTGGAAGGACTGGAAACACAGCAGAAAAATAAGACAACAGGGACAGCGACTGCTCATTCTCCAAGTCCATAGGATTATATTTATTTTCACATTCACATGTAAACTTTCAACTGCAATAATGAATCATTTCTGTCATTTTGTCTGTATTAAAGCAGTGGAATCTAAACCACATTTAACTGACATCTTATGTCTGTTTTCACATATTACTTATGAAATAAACTTGTATTAAACCAAAAATAAACGTTACATTTTCCCTTAATCATGCAAACTGTTTATCATTTCCTCTATTATCAATCATGTTATCACTTCTCATTCACGCTCACATTCTCTCATCAAAAGAATAATGTCTGTACATAAAGTACATATTCTAAGTATTTACTTAATATGACAGAATGAATATCTAATGCAGGTTAACTATCACACATGTTCACTGAATGGGCACAGATGTAAATAATAAACATAGCTTAAACTTATTTAACTCATAGCTTTAACCTGTAAACTTGTGAACCATCAATTGTTTACTTGACGACGTGCTCGGCTCTAACCAGGCTGCAGCCGGAGCTGGTCTTAACCTGCACACTAGCTTTAGCTGTATGAATACACACTCAATAATAATACTTTTCACACATAAATAACTCATACCCGTTGCAGAATAATGCAACACACATGCACACACTCGTATTTCCACACGCACAATGTTACCCACAAATGCCGAGGAGCCAAAAGAAAATACACAAACGTAAACATTTCACTATGGCGACGGACGCCATGTTAGCCACCACAATAACGTTAGCCTCATACCGTGGCACTTTCGTTGTTTACACACTTAACGAGCTTCTAGCTTCTTTATCACACATCACCGGGGTTCATATTATCTTATAAACATCTGAAGTCGGAGAAAAAGTTATTAACCAACCTGGAAACACAGCAGAAAAATAAGACAACAGGGACAGCGACTGCTCATTCTCCAAGTCCATAGGATTATGAGCTTCACTTCCGCAATGCGCTGTAAACAGTCCAAGTGGCGCCGCCGGCAAGTGCTGCCACCCAGTGTCCATTTATCGCAACTGCAAGTCATTGTGTGTTTCTCTTTCTCATTGTTACTTCACAGAATAAAATAATACAATAAAATAATAGCACTGGCCATAAACCAACGTGACTTCAGAGTAAATAATAATCACAATAATAATCTCAACAAAAATACTTTTGTGAGTATCACATCCACCCCGACAAACAAAAATGGCTCCCGACATTTGACACAACCAAAAAAAAATTCTCCCCTTTTTTTCCTTTAGTACACTTGTGTGTTGAATGGCATGTAGCATATGTAAGGCATGTACATTTGTGGCGTGTAAGGGGCAGGTGAGATGAACTGTCTGGTCATGTGTGGCATGAAAGGTAGGGGGGGTATCTGTGAGGAGACAGAATCTACATGGGTTTGTATTGAAGGTTGGCCCAGTGACTCATAAGTGAAAGTTGGTCTTGGTCTCCTCTCCCTGGCTGACCTCCTCACCTCTCTGTGTTCATCTTCTGCAGGCAAAGTCCCTGTAAAGGGCGAATCCGCTCTTTCCACCTGTATTTGTTCAGCTTGGTCATTTTGCTCATCCTCTTCAGGCTGAGGTAGGTGCATGACATCATGTTGTTCATCTGTCTGTGATTCATCACCCACTAATTCCACTTCTTTTTCTTTTACAGGGGTTTGTTCGTGCTCTCTTCCAGGTAAGTTTGTCTCATCCGTGTGTGTATTGTCTCTTTCAGGTAGGTTTGTCTCATCCGTGTTTGTGTCGTCTCTTTCAGGTAGGTTTGTCACATCCGTGTTTGTATCGTCTCTTTCAGGTAGATTTGTCACATCCGGTAAGTATGCATCCACAGGTTCGATTTCTCTCCTTGGTACTGCATTTGAATGTTCCTTGTGGGTCATGGGCGGTTTCTTCGGGGTCTGAACAGGAACTGCTGCAGGAGGAAATGGCTGTGATACCGACATTTGCCCTCTTCCTGAGGCTGTTGATTTGCCATGTCCAGGCTGATCACTTTCCATCCTGACGACAGGTGTTCTCAACCAATAACCTCCCATCTCCTCATCCTCATCATCAGTGTCTGACATCACATCGTTGTCAGTTGGGCTTGCCCTCTGTTGAGGTTGTTTTTGTCTCTGAGGGGGGGTTAAAGCAGGATCAGCTGACTGCGCTGGGCTCTCAACAGGTAAGTCATTGACTAGAAGTAGCAGATTTCTGTGTATGGTTCTGTTTCTCGCACTTGGGTCTCCCTCAGGATGAATGACATATACAGGATTATCAGAGATCTGCTCCTTCACCACATAAATCTTCTTTTCCCAGTAGGAACGAAGTTTACCGGGTCCACCTCGCTCACCCATGTTTCGAACCAGCACTCGATCTCCTGATTTGAGGACCACTCCCCTCGCTTTCTGGTCATAGTAGGACTTGTTCTTTGCACTTGATGACAAGCTGGCTTTATTCGCTATCTTGTACGCTTCTGTCATCCTTTTTGACCATTTCTCCACATATCCTTTGTGTGTCACTGATCCAGTGTTTTCCAACAATCCAAACAAAAGATCCACAGGAAGACGGGGGTGTTGTCCATAGAGCAGGTAATGAGGTGAGTAGCCCGTGGACTCGTGACGCGTACAGTTGTATGCGTGTATCATTTGTGGCAAATGTTCCTTCCATCTCTCCTTTTCTCTGTCTGTCAGTGTCCGTAACATTTGAAGCAATGTGCGGTTGAACCGCTCAGCGGGGTTACACTGAGGATGGTACGGAGACGTCCGCGAGTGTCCGACCCCTGACAGCCGTCCAAGGGTGCGGAAAAGGTCGTTTTCGAACTCACGTCCTTGGTCATGGTGGAGACGATTTGGATAACCAAGACGAGGTATGTAGTCGTTGTATATTCGTTCAGCTGCAGTTTGTCCTGATTTGTTTTTGGTTGGGTAAGCTTGAGCAAATCTGGTAAAATGGTCGATTACTACCAGAATGTACTCAAAGCCTCCTTTGCTCTTCTCCAGGTGTAAATAGTCTATACAAACCAGATCAAGAGGGGAAGACGAGGTCAGGCCACCCATTGGTGCACGCACATGTGTGGTGGGTTTTTTTTGTTTTATGCAGCTGCATTTTCTTGTGACATAATCCTCTATACATTTCTTCATGTACGGCCAATAGAAACGTTCTCTGGCGAGGTGGAGCACACGTTCTGTCCCAACGTGTCCCATGTTGTCATGGAGATGTTTCAGGGCAACTGACCGGTACTTGACAGGTAACACCAACTGTTGTCTTTCTGTTGTCCGGCGGTACAGGACTCCCTTCTCCAGATGTAGTTGATTCCACTCATGAAGGAGCTTGCGAGTGAGCCCGCCCACTGACCTTCTGACCTCATCAGTGAGAACGTTATTGGTCTCTTTTAGTCTTGTTATTTCCCCTATTTCAGGGTCATCCCGTTGGGCCTTTGCTAGCTCTTCGAGGCTTATTTCAGGCAAAAGTGGATGAGGCTGTGGTATCACATCAGCAGAGGAGGTGTAAAGCGCAGCTATCCATGCAACGTCCTTCTTCAGGGCTGCTCTGCCTCCTTCCCAGGTTGCATGCAGCACGTCCTGAGACAGCTCCTCAGTGCATGTGGTGACATAGTTGTCAATATCGAGTGGGATGCGTGAGAGTGTATCGGCGTCGATATTGTTTTTTCCAGGTCTGTATTTTATGTTGAAGCGGAACTCTGACAATTCTCCAACCCAGCGATGTCCAACTGCGTTGAGTTTTGCAGTGCTCATGACGTAGGTGAGTGGGTTATTATCAGTGTAGATGGTAAAGTGTGGAGCGTAGAAGAGATAATCTCTGAATTTCTCGCACACTGCCCACTTCAGAGCCAGGAACTCGAGTTTTCCGCTGTGGAGTCTGTAGTTCCTTTCCGCTGGCGTCAGGGTTCTCGATCCATATCCGATCACTCGCATTTTCCCACCTTGCTGCTGATAGAGGATTGCGCCGAGCCCTTTCTCTGACGCATCGGTGTGCAGGACGAATGGTTCCTCGAAGTTGGGATATGCGAGGACTGGGGGGTTGGTCAGCATACTGATTAGCCTTTCCAGAGTGCTTTGATGTTCCGCCTTCCACTCAATGGGGGTTTTGGACGGGAGCTGGGGACCCTTGGACTTGGTGTGACGTGGAAGGGGTTGGGGCATTGAGGACTTAACTTGGAGTAGCTCATACAGCGGTTTCGCTATTTTTGCAAAATCCTGTACATAGGAGCGATAATAGCTCAGGAAACCGAGGACCTGTCGGAGCTCACCGACTGTTTGGGGCGGTTTGTTTTTCAAAGCCAGCACCGCGTCGATATCTTTGGGGTCAACTCGAACTCCTTCGGCCGACACCAAGCGTCCAACATAGCGAACCTCCTTCTGAAACATCTCGCACTTCTCTGCTCGTAACTTCACCCCATGGTCCTGCAGTGCTACCAGGACCCTGCGAATCACCTCCACATGGTCGCTGAAAGATCTGGAGTAGCAGAGTAGGTCGTCCAAGTACGGGATGCAACACTCGTCTCGCAGGGAGCCCAACATCTCCTCCATGCTCCTCTGAAAAGCCGCGGGTGCATTAGAGAGTCCGAATGGGATTCTCGTCCACTCGTAAAGCCCCCAGGGTGTGATGAAGGCGGTGAGATGGCGAGACCCTTCTGCCACAAACCCCTGGTGGTAAGCTTTACCTTGATCAAGTATGCTGAACACTGAATATCCACCCAGCGTGTCTGTCAAATCTTGTATTCGCGGCAGTGGATGCCTGTCAGGTACTGTTTTTTGATTTAGGAGGCGATAATCTATACAGAGACGTAGCGTGCCGTCCTTCTTCCTCACACACACCACAGGAGCAGAGTAGGAAGATTTAGATTTCACTATCCATCCCTTTATGATAAGATCTTGAATGTACTCCTTTACCTCTTTAAACAGTGGTTTGGGAATGGACGTGTACGCTCTCTGCACAGGGACGTCGTCTTTCAGGTTGATCACCATCTGCAGATTTGGGATACAGCCGATGTCGTCTCCATCTCTAGCAAAAGCGTTCGATTCCTCATACAGCATCCTCCTAGCAGCCTCCTGCTGCTCTTCCTCCAGGTGGTCGAGGTTTACAGGTGGGTGCCACAGGGGTGAATCTGAGCTGCTGACATGAGTGGTGGTGACCTCACTGACAATTGCTGCAGGCTGTGATTTGTCCAGGATATCTGCCTCCACAACATTTTCAATGTGCTGCAGGATCCCTAGCGCTGTTTTACGTGGTATTGTTATGTCATGATTAGTGTTGTTGCCAATTGGAATGGTGACATAGGGTTTGTTTGGGTTCTGGATCTGTAACAAACCTGGCCCTACATCCCACTGTCCAGACGACAGACAGTCTTCATCTGTTTCAAACAACACTAACTGGGTAGAGACATCCATGTTTGAAGGGACCCGACACTTCACCCATGACACTTGACCAGCTGGTAGTATGATGTCTTTGGCCCCTGTTCTCACACGCCCCTGCTGCATTACTAACTTTGATGTCTGCACAAAGTTAACGAGGGCTTCAGCTGTTTCACTGGGGACAGATATGGCGTTGCTAAGAAGGCTAACAAGTACAGGCATTAGCTTCTCTGGTTGGCCACAAATTAACACTTCCAAAACATTAAAGCCTATTAATGGTCTGTCCATGGGGTAGCTGCTGATGAGAAAGGGGACACTAATGGACAGATTGGGGTCCAAATTCCCTGGTAAGTTCACTGTAATATTAACCCACCCATCATATGGAACGAGACCACCATTTGCTGCAGTGACTCTCAGTTCTTCCTCCCCTAAGATCTCGGAAACTGGACGAGTGCTGAGGTCAGGTAAGTATTCTTCTTTCCAGGCACGGCTGACTATGCTGACTTGTGACCCGGAGTCAAGCAGTGAAGTGACAGGTAAGCCATTTAGATAGCTCTGAACTAGGGCCTTTTTACCAATGAAACTAGCAACAGCTCTGGCTTTAGCTACACGTGGTAGTTGAGGAGGGGGCTGTGCTACTTGTGTGCAGTGACTTTGTGTGCTTAACATTACTGGGGTCAGGGGTGAGGAGGGGCATGTCTTCTCATTTTTGGCCTCGCTTACTGGTTGGGACTTACTGTCAGACTCGGTCACTAGATGTCCCTCTCCAGTGGCCGGTTGAAGTTTCCCTGCCTCTTTGGCCGTTTCAGGCAGCCAGCTGCACGGTGTCCATCATCCCCACATGTGAAACAATGTTTACAATCCTGTCTGTCTTGTTCCACACAGCTTGGACAGCCATAGGGTTTTCCACGTTTGGATTGTGTCCTATGCTGGTTGTACTGACGCCCATTGCTTGTTAGCTGCTGTTCATTTTGTTTTTGCATGGTCATAACAACTCTGGTGAGTTCCTCTACCTTGGTTGTGAGGTCTCTCAGGGGATCTGGTTTTGGTTGGTTTGATTTGGACTCTACACTCTCTGCCTTTGGGTTAGGTCTCTTTACTCCATCAGGTTCAAGTTGTGCGCTGTGTGTGTTTGTTACCGTCTGTCTGCGTGAAGAGCCAAGTCTTTTCATCCTCTCATTTTCTTCACTGGTGATTTTCATCACCTGACGAAGGATCATCTCATCGGTGACGCCGCTGCTTGACAACAAAGGTTTGAGTTCTCTGCGTATGTCAGTGTGTTTGTGTCCAAAACCTTGATATACTGTATGCAGGAAAACATCTTGTACTGTAGCAGCAGAGTATTTAATGTCAGTGTCAGCCAATTTTGATGTGAATAGGATGCGCTGTTTTAAACCCATCACACGGTAGAGGAATTGTTGTGGTGTCTCGTTCTCTTCTTGTTTCGTGCACATCAACTCTTGGAATAACTCTGTGCTGTTCTTTTCTCTTAGGTGAGTTTGGAGAAAACCCTTGAGTTCAGCCACCGTTATGTCGTCTTTATTTATCAACATCTCCTTGAATATGCCTGGTCTTATGATTTTGAGCACACCACGAACAATCTCTGAATCGGAAAATCCCTCCCTGATTCCATCCTCAATCTGCTTGCAGACGTTATTGTAGGTGATGTCAGATGATTGATCACCAACCTGACCTCCTTGAACCTTGAATTCTCTCCTGGGCAGGTAGCTGAGTTCCCTCGAAGACACCATCCCTTCACGAGCTGACTGGAAGGCAGGTTCACCTGGCGGATTGCTGCTCGGCTGCCTGGGCAGGACAGAGGGCAGGGGCATTTGTGTCTGTGGCAGTGTAGCATGAGTTGGTATACACTGTATGAGTCTCTTGCTCAGCTCTTCATAACTAGCGAGCGCTTTAAGCAAATCAGTGTTCGCTGTGTCAGGTGCATTTAACACTGTAGCTTTAACTGAGCCTAGATCTGGTGCAACAGTATCACTGGGTGATTCAGTGCTAACTGAAATGGGTGTGTGGTGACTCTGAAGGTGAGTGTCTGTGGTGATTTTGGGAGATGTTTCAATAATGACAGAACCATCAGATGAACCAACAATGTCTACAACCTTTTCACCACTTGGCACAGCATTTACCTCAGAATCATCTTTTACATTTAGCAGTGGCATATCATTGTCACGATGTTTCACTATTTCATCAATAATGTCTTTTAGCATCAGCAACTGGACCATTCCCTGATCTTCTGTTTCAAGTAACTGCTTGTTGTACATGAACGAGTGAATGTGGTCGTAATACACCTCCTGATCTCCATCCTTAAGCTCTGTCTGTTGCACATCCAATGCTGGATCCACCGCTCTGGCGACCCGAAGAAGCTCTTCAGTTGACAAGGTGAGTAAGGCCTTCCTGATGTCCCACACCAGGCTTCTCCTCCCACCATCCGACATGATGGCTCCTCGTTCCCCTCACGGCTGGCAACACCGTCTGATGATGGCACAGTCGACTCTGGATCACAGACCTCCACTCGTCCACGGCTGCAGTCCCCACGGCTGGATAGGGCTGTTGGTTGGCGCCTGGATGATGCGGCCCTCTCTCCTAGTTGCTGATCAGCGTTGTCATCGACATCACTTGGCTTCCGGTCCAGTAGATGGCACCGAAGAATCCCGGACGAGCCCCCAAGAATCTGTAGCGGGTCCCAGCTCGGGCTCCGCTAGCAGATATATAGATAACCCTGGAAGGACTGGAAACACAGCAGAAAAATAAGACAACAGGGACAGCGACTGCTCATTCTCCAAGTCCATAGGATTATATTTATTTTCACATTCACATGTAAACTTTCAACTGCAATAATGAATCATTTCTGTCATTTTGTCTGTATTAAAGCAGTGGAATCTAAACCACATTTAACTGACATCTTATGTCTGTTTTCACATATTACTTATGAAATAAACTTGTATTAAACCAAAAATAAACGTTACATTTTCCCTTAATCATGCAAACTGTTTATCATTTCCTCTATTATCAATCATGTTATCACTTCTCATTCACGCTCACATTCTCTCATCAAAAGAATAATGTCTGTACATAAAGTACATATTCTAAGTATTTACTTAATATGACAGAATGAATATCTAATGCAGGTTAACTATCACACATGTTCACTGAATGGGCACAGATGTAAATAATAAACATAGCTTAAACTTATTTAACTCATAGCTTTAACCTGTAAACTTGTGAACCATCAATTGTTTACTTGACGACGTGCTCGGCTCTAACCAGGCTGCAGCCGGAGCTGGTCTTAACCTGCACACTAGCTTTAGCTGTATGAATACACACTCAATAATAATACTTTTCACACATAAATAACTCATACCCGTTGCAGAATAATGCAACACACATGCACACACTCGTATTTCCACACGCACAATGTTACCCACAAATGCCGAGGAGCCAAAAGAAAATACACAAACGTAAACATTTCACTATGGCGACGGACGCCATGTTAGCCACCACAATAACGTTAGCCTCATACCGTGGCACTTTCGTTGTTTACACACTTAACGAGCTTCTAGCTTCTTTATCACACATCACCGGGGGTTCATATTATCTTATAAACATCTGAAGTCGGAGAAAAAGTTATTAACCAACCTGGAAACACAGCAGAAAAATAAGACAACAGGGACAGCGACTGCTCATTCTCCAAGTCCATAGGATTATGAGCTTCACTTCCGCAATGCGCTGTAAACAGTCCAAGTGGCGCCGCCGGCAAGTGCTGCCACCCAGTGTCCATTTATCGCAACTGCAAGTCATTGTGTGTTTCTCTTTCTCATTGTTACTTCACAGAATAAAATAATACAATAAAATAATAGCACTGGCCATAAACCAACGTGACTTCAGAGTAAATAATAATCACAATAATAATCTCAACAAAAATACTTTTGTGAGTATCACATAAGCAATAAACATTACAAATAAACGAAATTAAATAAATAAAGACCTGAAATGTTTCATTCTGTGCATGTACCAAATATTGTATTAGTTTGACTTTTCAATTGAATTACTGACATAAATAAACTTTTCCAAGATATTCTAATTCATTGAGATGCACCGTCCTGTCCTGTTGGTTGGGTCATGGTCCATTGAGAACTCTACTGTAAACACTTGAGTTTTGTGTGTTTTATTGTGGCTTATAGAATTATATCATTTCTGTGAATGAAAAGACAGCTGTAAAGAGCATGAATGGGTCTCTGTGGTGTAGTATTTTTTTGCTTGAAATACCCATTCCTAATACATTAGACAGATTTGTCTGTTTGTTGACAAGCTAGAGAGAGCTCGGGAGTGATTGATGTGCGTTTCTAAATCCCGATCTCTAGTGATAACCGACGCTGAGCCTGAAGTTTATCAATAATTTAAAGGGCACTTTGAAACTAACTGTGCGATCATCCTCCGAACGTAGCGCATGTGACAGAGGAGTCAAAGCTGCACAGTCAAAAGGCTTGACTGCTGCGCTGGACTGAGCCAGGAGGATATTCAGTCATTTGAGCAGAAGCTTTGGGAGAGATACACCAGGGAAGAGCTGGATTGAGAGGCTCATCCACCCTCAGGCGAGGTGAAGATCCCTGCTGAGCCACCCAGAGCTCTGCCTCAGCACACACACACGCACACTCGCACACTGAGAGTCTGATGTGGATATTATGCACAATTATAGGCAATATAAAACATGTTGGATCATGTGGGACCTTTAAAAGATTTTAATCACATTCATCTTGTACAACATGTTTACTATTTTTTGTAGCCCAGACAATCATGGGGATACTTTATCCTGCCTTACACCGGAATTAAGAATTTCTTCTCTTACAGTATATCTCATCTCATGTTCAGAAATACAGAAAGACTGACTGCCATGTCTCACTAATTTATTCATCTCACTAGTTCTAATTATTCCTTACATCAATTAATTATTTTCCACCACCACTACCACCACCATAATAAGAATAATGAAAAACTGTGATTTCCTACCAATTTAAACTATTAAATTATAAATAAGTAACTAGAGACAAAAGTTTCACCCCATCATAAGCTCTTATCTGAACAGAAAAATGCAGATTACTTCCATAAAAACATCTCCAGTGTATTGCTGTGTTATTACAAGTGAAATGCCATTAATCACCAACAGAGGGCATTTTTACACCTGAATATCTGAACCAAGGCTGGTGTTTCTGCTCCATTGTCTACATTTGATCCAGTTATTCCTGGTTTCAAAGAACTGTTTATGACATACTGACACCCTGTCCTCATCACCGACGTATGCTACGTCCCCCTATACTTGACATTGATTGATTTGTAAACATGTAGTCGTATCAACAAAACTCTACTCAAATTAGCTAGTTACAAAGTAGCGATCTTGGAAAAGAATGAACAAGTTTGCGTTGCGGAAATGATATTCAACAACATCAAGCCTAGTTTGGATTCAGATGAACATCCTTGCCATTAGGCTTTATAGGAGAGGAGAGTGTGTACGGTAACCACCAGAACTTCCAATTAAATATCCCTAAGTCTGAACTGTCAAAAAATCAAAGTCTTTTGTTGTCATTCCACATGTTAGACATGACAGAACGAAATTTGTACCCAGGTCCCAGATAAGTAATCAAGAGAAACAGGCACAGTCTAACAACAG
This sequence comes from Decapterus maruadsi, assembly GCA_030347415.2. Classification (NCBI taxonomy): domain Eukaryota; kingdom Metazoa; phylum Chordata; class Actinopteri; order Carangiformes; family Carangidae; genus Decapterus; species Decapterus maruadsi. Next base: position 30,354,640 of record CM064903.1, read on the forward strand.
ACACAAACTAAAAACAAATGTTTCTATAGACAGAAATAAATAGAATAAAAATTGTACATTCATAAAAATAACAATTTGTCAGTGCAAAATGAGCTTTCACACTGCACCACGTCTTTTGATTGGAACAAATTCCAGGTCTTTGGTCAGAGGGAACTTTCTGACCATCCAGACCAAACAGGGTAAAATAATAATGAATGACATTATGAATGGCATAATGAATTCCTCATGGTTGAAGTTACTCTAAAATGGGTTGTTGTTACTCCTATATATCTATTCAATCCATTATCATAGCTTACAGGGCTCATTAGTTGTCAATATTTATGAAATCTTACCAAACTTGATCCCAATTATAGACCCGTACTCAATGTCATGAATAGCTATTTATCCTATACTAAGATGATTCAACCATTCATGTTTCAACATTTTGGTTTACAATTCTCTAATTTAATCAAATCATTTATTTTGCTGCCAACAACCACCTGCTATTCCTATGTTGTGTCGACCTTACATGTGCAGAGACCCCCAATCCACAGGAGCACTGACAGAGAGAGTTTTGAGATCCAGTGAAATGTTTCTGTCAGGGCAGTGCCGCAGCATGTGAATTCTTAGAGTCTGCAGGGAGTGATAGAAGTTCTATGATGGGTGTTGAGTTGTATCTCTCTGTAACTGACAGTCTTGGAGATACCTGAAGGGTTCCTCTATATTATCTCCCATGCACTGCATTTGTTACTGAAACCCCCCAAGCCCCGTTCCCATTGGGACTGAGAGAGTGCTGGGATTTGAGGGGGAGTGCATTAGCATCTTTTACAAACCGGAGACAGTTGAAGAGCTGACTTGTTTATCTGTCTTTAAATCTTTTTTTTAATAAATTTGGTAAGAAAGAAATGCAAATTTATGCCTTTCCATCCACTACTGGCATGCAAATATTAGGAGTAAGTTCACCAAAATCAAACGTTTTAGTGATATTTCCGGACTTATTCTTTTTCTAAATGTCCCCATCGTGCAACAGATAAAGGGTTATCTTATCTCTTGAATTTTTTCCATACAGGTATCCCTATGTGTGAATAGATAGTGTGCATATAAATAGGCAGATGGAAACCCAGCTTGTGTTCTTTGGAAGTTTTGAAAATATATTGCTTTTAATTCTTAAGTGTATAGAAAAGAGTCTGAGTTCAAATTATACATCACAGAAGAACTCTCTATTCTTGATTTGTGAAGTCTCTGTACTTGTAGCTTTTTAGAATTAGGTCAAACCCATTTTGGTGATGTTTTCTCTCCTGCCAACTCTTCATCCCTGGAGTTGGTGAACCTGCAGTGAGCAGAGTGACTGAAATCATGGTGTATTCACTTTCTGTGGGAATATGAGTTAGAGTTAGAGTGAATCCATGGCTGTAGTTGCTCCTTTTCATTCTAAGCAGACCTTTGCTTGGGAAGAGAACTGAAGTGGGGGATTTCACCAGTTTTACCCACATGTCTTGAGTTGTACTCCACATGACATGTGGGAACAGTGTAAATAATGATGTTAGTAGGATATACAGTATAAGAAAAATGGGGGGGGAAAAAACTCCATGAATATGAATATTTGTATTGGCCTCAAAATGAGGTGTGGTGATTTTAAAGTGCACAGTGTGCCCTTTACTCACACGTACTATGAGCTGAAGTTGAGCTTCTAATATTTGGTTAGGTGAAGCAGAACATCAGAATACCTATTTATCAACATTGGTAAGAAACAGAAATTTCAGACCAATTTCTACGTTGAAAATTGTATTCATTATTTATTTATTTATTTTAAAAGAAGAGGCTGAGCAGGGTCGCATGGGTCTGGAGCCAATCCCAACTGGACTGGTCACCTGTTCATCAAAGGGCTAACATACAGTATAGTGACAAACGACACACTTTGAGAACCACAGCCCCTTTCTGGTTACATGTAGCACCTTACATGAGCACATGGATAACAAAGTTGCTTGAGTGGCTTCTCTCAAACTAAAAACAATAGAATACCATAAATAGTATAAAAAGTATAAATCTCAGAAACCCTTCACCACCAAGTTCAGCCCAATCCTCTGACTACAGTTTTTTGGCATTGCTCCAGACTTGAAGTTGCCCGCAGCTAAACTCAAGGTTCTGGCTTTTGCTTCGTTACCAGCTTGAAGAGCTATCATGGAGGATTCTGCTTCACCCTCCCTCTCACATTGGCTTAGAGACATAATGTACTGCATGAACCTAAAGAAGATCTGATACACTATTTTGGGGAGCAGAGAATTAATTCTACAAAGTGTGGTGTCCCTTTCCTGGTATTTTTTTTGAGGAGCCCACAACAGTAATCTCTCTGAGTAATGTGTGTAAACAGCAGCATGTTGACTTTCCATGAGTATTAGTGCAGAAGTGGAAGGTGTGCAGTTGAGGGAAGGAGTGATGGAGGATACAGCTCAGGGGGGAAAGCTCTTTGGCAGATTCATTTTGGCCTTTAAAGGAATAGTTCACCAAAAAAATGAACCCTCATGCTGATGAATACTCCGGAGTGTTTTTTTTTATTCCTCAAAGTGCATCTGGAGACCCGGGAGGCCAGTTTGTAGTCTAACGGAAGCTTTATATGAGAGAAAGAAAAAAGAAACAAAAAGGTCCATAAAACTACACAAAAACCATTTAATATTCCTCCGCGTCATTTAGGAAAGCCCGGTCACATCTGAGCGCACGCCCCAGGCAAATTCAATACAGGACTGTTTAAAGGTGTCCTAAATGACGTCCTGACAATGGGCTGAGCTACCTTCAGCACCCCATGCTGGTTTGAGCCCTGTCAGCAAGTGAAGCAGGTTTTTAGTTTTTTTTTGGTGGGGGGGGGCTGTCTTAGCTTCCCTTACAAAGAAGAGTCCCTGTTGGGACCATGTTAACTACTTGGAGATGGTGGCACCCAAGAACACTTAGACCTTCTGAAGTCAATGATCATCTATGTGGTTTTGGAGGTGTTTAGAACCAGGCCAAATGGTCCGAATGAGGCTGACAACTGTGCTATCACCCACAAACCTGATGATGGAGTTTGAAGTTTGGTGAAAAATGATGACAGAGAATTTAGAGTAGAGGAAGATCTAAGTGACTGATGTCATTTGAGTGGTTAAATGCTGTCATTCCAACATCCCAGGCCATACCAACACTCTGACATACCACTATTCCGACATGCCATTGTCCCACCATTCTGACAAGGGGTTAATATAAGGAAATGTAACAGACTCTCTCCTACTTATCAGACTCTCTACTTCTGGAATATATCTATCTGGCCTAGCCTTTACCTGGTCTTTTTACTAAATTTAACAAACTCCTTTCATCACTGGCTAAGACCAACCAATGCAAAATCTTTGGAGGAAAAAATAGGCTCTTAAAGGAATTGTTGGAAAGGCAGGATGTTTAAAAGAATGTAAGGACGTTTGATAGAAAATTAAGTGTTGCCTTGCCTTGCCTTTAGACAATTAGAGGTCTATGTCGGACTGGTGGGATGAATGCCCCCCCCCCCCAACACACACACACACACACACACACACACACACACACACACACACACACACACACTTGAGTCTGGAAAGGACAAAGTGTGAACATGAGAGAATCTGGGACTGGTGAATTACAATGAAATGACCACCTCTGCTTTCTGTCTTCTTGTGCATTTCTGCACACATGATGTACAGAGGCTGCTGTAACCATGCCCTCTGTCTTAGAGCAATCAAAAGAAAAAAAAACCACTGTGTATAGTGTGTGTATAGTTACACTGAGTTGGTAACCATTTGCAGCTTGACTGTCGTCTGCAGTTTCAGTTCAGCTTGTGTCTGTGGTTTTGCTCATACACCAAATGAGTGCATACTGGTGGTTCACACATACACCAACAGCGTTGCCTGTGAAGAGTGGGACTGGGTTGATCCCAGTGTCTGAGAAGGGCTTGCAATGTCAGATGATGCAAAGATGGAAATCTGAGAGAAATACCTGCAGAGCTCAGAGAGCCCTGTGGGAAGACTGAAGGAAAGAGAAAGAGAGAGAAAAGAGAGGGAACGAGGGAGAGAGAGACTACACTCACTAGCACAGGGGGGCGGGGGGGTTCTAATTATACCAACCATGATATCATGGTGATTGATGCTTACAGGAGAATTGACAATGTTTAATTCCTTTGATACTCTACCAAATTGATCGAGCCGTTAATCCCTTTGACTACAGTTGACCATGATGGTATTGAAAAAAAAAGAAAATGAAAAAAAAAAACGATATATAAAAAATAGGGAAACAAAAAACTTTTAAATAACACATAAATAAAAATATAAAATACTACCACTTCACTACGGTTTTGTATTATAGGGAAACATCAAAGTTTCAACACTTGGGGTCTTTGCAATAGTTAAAACTTAAATGAAAGTATGATTTGAAAAAAAAAAAGAACTTTGAAGAGTGGGGAAAAAAGCAGTTCCAGCTGGATAAAGACGACAACAGACTTGTAGAAAAAGGCTCAGGTTGATTTGATGTCTGGGCAGCTTCCTGTGTGCTTTTTTACACCCACACTTGATTTCTGTGTTTGTGCTGCTGACTCACACAGATTTAACTGCGGGTCTCCAAACTGCACATAAATACTATACAAGATCTTCAAACTATCTATTAAGCTCAGAACCTTCAATCCGCCGCATTCCCTTTTTAGTTCACTCGACTTCCCCCCCAGTTTTAACATAAAATATCAAACAACTAAAGTCAAGATGATTTGTAGCCATCAGGCTAAGAATCAAAGAACAAAAACGTGCTTTTGACCCGGGGAAAATGTGAAAAGCAAGAGAGATATTTAAAAATGTTATTTTTGTTTAAATCATTCCACTTCAAAGACTGCTCCTCTGCCATCCCCCAGTATTCCTGCTCGCAGTCAGACTTCGCTCTGATTGTGTGTACATGTGAGGGAACCTTTGTTTGTTGATGTGTGGCAGCGTGCGTGTGTGTGTGAGTGTGTGCGTCTGAGCTGAGTGTCACTGAGGACTCTGGAGACACCAAAAACCTTTCAAAGGCCCAGAGTGCTGCTGTTCAAAGGTCTCCATTACCTCCCCCTCTCTCTCTGTTTCCATCACATGATGTTTTTCATCTTCCAGCCTTTTCTTATTCGCTCTCTCCTGGGGTCTCCGTGCCCTTTCCCCTCCGTCTCTCGCCCATCAACAACACCGAGACCAAACAACAGCCGCCTCTGTCTCCCACAGGCTTGAACTTCAAGCACATCATGGCTCTGACAGAACACAGTGAGCGAGCGACTAATGCTGCTGCTGCTAGGCACGGGAAGGAATTGATGACATGGAGCAGGATTACTCTTATCTCCCTGCAAACAAATGCTGACGGTCTGTCTTCCGCTGCCGCAGTGCCACTTTGATTTTTTGAAATTCGCTCGCATACCAGATTTTTGTTTGTTTGTTTGTTGTGATGCTAATGTGTGGTCATTAAAATGATCCTTCAATTGAAGCGTGTGCGGGAACTTTCAGCATCTCTGAGGGAAAGTTTTTGATTTAGGGCGTTTTCACACCTGAAAGTTGGAACTAGGTTTTTGTTTCTGCCACATTGTCTACATCTGATCCAGTTGGCAGGGGCGAGTCTTTCATGGTGGCACAGGGGGGGCACATGCCCCCCCCCCCACCAATGGTCATTACCACTGCTATGTTCACTGTAAAGAGCTGTAAGCACAACACTTCTGAGTAAAGCTCAAATCTGTGTCATGGTTTTCTGTGGAAATAAAGAAAATTGTGATTGATTATTGTTCTCAATTTCACATTTGAGTGATGCTTGTTCTGGTTGTTCTGCATACATTGACTAACTGTAACACTAACTGAGATGTTTGTAGCTACAGAGCTGAGCTCTAACCAGGACCGTTGTATAGGGGAGAAAGGTGATGATAATTCTACGGGCCCAGCACTGGGCCCACAAAACACCTGTCTAATCTTTGTATGACTGATTTATTCTGCATAAGACCCTGACAAATACTCATAGTAATGCTGCATTAGCATCAAAACAAGGTAGGCTAAATAAAAAAATGATATATGTAGTCTAAGAGAAAACATTATTCTGTTAAGACATCTAATTATATAATAATCATATAATTTTGATATTGATAAGTGGAAAATGGATAGGTAATAGGCATCTTCCTTACAATGTGATAGATTCAATGTGGCCAATAAAAGCAACATAAAGACATATTGTAAACAGTGTGTAACTGGACAATATCAATATTCTATATTCGATTCTAATTAATGCAGTTCCAGTTCCACACATAATGTTATGGATATGGTGCAAAGGCATAGTTACCTCTGACTCCACTTCTCACTCGTCCCAGCTCCACCCTCTTGTCCAGATATGGTCACTTCTGGCAAAAAGCATGAATACATGTAACCCACCAGCACATCTAATATATACACAACAACACTATAAAGAGAGGCAGGCGTGTCTCTCGCTGTGTGGGACAGATGACAGGAACTGTCCGTCCCTCTCAACCAGGCAGCAGATCAAAGGAACCATCTGCTTGAACTTTACAACTCAACTCACATTTCCGACATCACTCATTCCTCTCGTCCTTTTCCTCCCGGCCTCTTTCCCTCTCCCTTCTACCGCTACCATCCTACCTCCTACAGCCAAAAAAGTGTTTATTTCTATGTGACTTTAAAAAAAGGAAGAAGAAGAAGAAGAAGAGGGGGAAAAAGCAGTGTTAATGACTAGAATTTGTCAAACTGGTATGGCGCCCCCACTTGAAAGAGACACTGTTTATCAAGGGAGGTGGTGGGGGGAGCAGAAAGACCAAGGAATAAGAAAAAGTACAAGGGGAAAATATATGTGGCAAGGTGAAGAGGGCCCGGACGGGCTTCGAACCCCAGACTCCCGAGTAAGAGTCATGCGCGCCAACCACTTGGCCAAGTAGCCAGGGCGCATGATCAATTGGAGGCATAGTGACAGGAAGCTCGACTGTCACATCTCTCCCCCTCTTTTCACAAGCACGTCCTCATGCTTAGGAATCCATGGACCCACCCCTAGTTCTACATGGATCCTGCCGACAACGTGGCAAGCCCACACCTCCCGGATAAGAGTCATGTGCGCCAACCACTTGGCCAAAGGGACATCCCCTTGGTCAAGTAGCTAGGGCACATGATCAATTGGAGGCATAGTGACAGGAACCTCAACTGTCACATATACATTGGCTCAATCAACATGTTTGGAAAACAGGAATCTGAGAGTGACCTTCAAGTACAAGTGTACATTACAGGGTTTTTTTTCAGTCCTTCAACTGGTCGTTAAAGCCCCAGTATGTAACTTATTTGGCTTTTTAATAGCAAAAGTCAAATACTCCATTCATCATCATCATTCTTCTTGTACCTTAGAATGAGTTGTTACAAGTCGCAACGCACCAAACCTTAGCTGCCATGTTGCATCGCCATTTTTTACGTTCAGTGTCAGCGTGACCGTAGGTAACCACGGAAACTCAGCAGAGCTGTCGGCTCGGGGAGAAAGTTTTCCAGGTAGCGCCTGTTAAAACTGTCACCACTGTGTAGTGTGAGGAAGGACGGAGGCACTGATGTTGCATTCAGGTGCAGTCAGACACCTGAATGACGCCATCGGCAAACCAACTGGATGTCATTTTACTCGAGAGAAAGACGGTAAAACGTACAACATACTGTCAGGCCTGTATTGTTTTGCCTCGTGCTGGTGGACCACTTGTTTACATAGACACTTGTTTATCCTGTTACATGCAACGTCTGTTGTCTTTCTGATGTCTGCCCAATTTCATGTGAACACAACATCAAGAATACATTCAGATATGCAACCGCACCGCTAGATGGGGGGTAATTCCTATGTCATAACTCAGTATTAGCCTGCCTGTGTGGAAGAATACTGAGTGAGCGCGTTAGTTCCAGATAAATGGGAGGTTAGGGGGTGAGTCCAAGTCATTTGACATTTTTGAGCATCTTATTTTTTAAAAAAAAAACCTTTAAAGAAAAAAAATCCTATTGTTATTTACCTACCTAACCCCAACCTTCTAGTAACACACACCGGCATAAACACGCACACTACATTTTTGAGTTCAGCGTCTTGCCAGCAGACACTTGACTGGACTTGACTTGTCCCTGAACCAGAAGGGACAGAGCTGGTCTCTTCTCCTCAGGAGATTCAAGTCCTTTGACATCTGCAGTGAGATGCTGCTCATGTTCTGACCTGCAGCAGCAAGTGTGACCTGAACACAAGGAAGCTGGACAAGCTGGTTAAAATGCTGGGTCTGTGATTGACAGGTCTGGACTCAAGACTATTGTTCAGAGACATAATGCAATGTAAGGGTGTATTCAGATCCGGCTCGCTTGGAGCAGTTGTTCTAGAACTGGGAGTGTTTAACCTAGTGGTTCCAAATCTTTTTTGGCTCGTGACCCCATTTTGACATCACACATTTCTGGCAACCCCAGAGACATTTTTTCTTTCTAGAATCGGTTTTTGATCATGTTTGGTATACTGTATACATATACTGTATACATATGGAGTAGGCATATTAGTACACAAAGTGACATTTTATTTTCCCTGATCAGGATACACATGTACAGTTAGGCGAACTTGTACTTACAAGACTGTAGGGCTGCCCCTGACCAAAATTTTCTTGGTCGACCAGTGGTCGTCATTTACAGAGATTAGTCGACTAATCGACGCCTTTCATATACAGCTCAGTCATATTGATTTTGACTTAATTTTGACAAGACACAGCTCCAAATGTTTTTGTTTTTTTCCTGCGATTTTTTTTTCCTGCGATAAATAAACCAATGAAATCTTGGTCAGTTAATGATTTTTTGGTCGACCAGTGCTTGGTCAACTATTTGGGGGCAGCCCTTCAAGGCTGACAATGAAAACTGGACAAACAATCTCTCAAACAATTAATTATGATAAAAGAGCTACTAGAGCAACTATCTCAACTCAAGTAGCGGCCACTTGTGCAATTACATGATCATGGCCGTCAATCAAGATGTGCCAGCTCAGATATTTTTATATGCTGCATTTTATTTGAACTTTATTTATATTTGAGAAAGTGAAAGTATACAATACAGTTGTTTAAGATTGCATGTGGTGTTTTCAATCATAATTTGACAAAAAATAATAACTTCAGTTCAGACCGGGTCGGATTTTAATTTTCAGGCCCACTGAGACCATGTTTTTTTGGTTTTCCCGGGTAACCTCCTCTGTAAAATCTCTGACCAATGAGAGAACAGTTGGTTCATGCATGGCATTTGTTTACAACCTTGGACTGCTTGGCACTGTTACCATGTGAACACACACTACCGGTACCCAAAAGAAATATGGAAAACTTGTATCAGTTTAGCCACTGAATGTGAACAAAGCAATCAAGCCACAGCAGGTCTGAATACAGCCTTAGATGACGGACACCAGCGAACCTCTACACAACATTCTGCAGGTCAGAGAAGCAGCTACAGCAGCAGCTCATGTTTCATCTCAAATTTACTCTAATTTGTTGCTTGATTGTGGAGCAAAGGAAAAAAGGTTTTCCCAGAGCCATCTGACGTCAAACCAGCAGAATGTATTGGCAAGTGTGCTGAATCCGTGGGTAAGGAATGGGTATGTCATGCACAACTGTCACACTGTAACTGAAAAAAAAAAACTAAGAAAAAACTGGGAAATGGGAAAAACAGTAATGGTCCACTGGCTCTGAGGAACTGCACAGCTAATGTTTCCCAAAACATCTGTCTTATTGCCTTTCCACTCTCCACCATAGTCAGACTGGACTTCTCTGGTAATGGTGACAAAAACTAGGCAAGCTTATTACAAATGTCATATAGTGATAAATGATTCATGTACAAGTGGAAATTCAAAGGACACACACACACACACAGAGGGAACATACACGACTTAATCAAAACCACACAAATAGAGATCAGAGGCTTGCTGAATATGCAGTGATGTTTCTGTTTCATCTGTCACCCACTGCTTTCAACTACTTGTATCGCAGTGTATAAATCTGACAGAAGTTCACAAAAAGGGAAAGAAGTTTATTTCGGGTTTTCTCATCTTCACTGTTTTCCGTTGTTTTATTTCATCAGGAATCTCTGCTCATCTGAAGCTGGAATGGAATCAACAGAAAACACCAACCCACAGTATGTTGGATGGACTGATATGGTTGCATTATGCTGATACTGGTAGTGTTTGAGTACTCTTGATACAAGAGTGACACCTCCAGCCTGTCAGCAAGGAGGTTCCCTACTCCTTTTGGTGGGCAGTGTGGTTTAATCCCGAGTCCTCCAGTACTGGAACCACAATTGTATCATAGGTGCATCGGTGTATGTGTGCGCAAGTCATTCGATCGAGTGTGCACAAGTGCACGAGTGTGAATAGGTGCACCATAGTGTCCTGTAAAGTCTTTGAGTGGTCATATAGACCAATAAAGTGCTATATAAATAAAAAATAAAGTCCAATTACCATGAAAGTCTGGTCTGGTCTTCTAATTGAGACTGGCTTTTATTTGCTTAAACCTGTAGCCAGACCAGTATAGGAGGCTGGCGTCTGTTTTCAGACTTGGCTTTCATTTGAGAAGCTAAAATGCAATGAAAAAGGTGGAGTCTAGACTATAAGCTACTATAAGTTATAGTCAGTTAGCTGAAGAACTAATAGCATCTCCAGTTGGGTGTGCTTGGCTTCTTGGTCTGGTATGTGGCAAAGCCCAACTTGCCGGGACTTTGCACGTGCAAACGCACGGTGAAGCCGATCTACTAACCGGGCCTACCCAGGATTGCTGGGACCCTGTTTGTACTGTTCTTTCTCATCGGCAAGATTTTGGGGGAGGGGGGTTCTGTTCGGTCTCACGGTATGGTAGATTATTGGTTAAACTTACAGCGGAATATCCCTTTAACCTTCCTCTTGTGTTCGGTTTACCATTGACCCATTTTCAGGTTTTATATGCATAAAAGTACCACATGAATGTGTTTATTGCATCAAGGGTTTTTGGCTTTGTCAGGAACCTCTATATAATGGGGGCGGGACTCGACAAGCTTCGGCTTCTCCCGCTTTCCCTCTCGGTCATGTGTATTGTATTATTGAACTAAGATGATGTGATGTCTGATGATCAATTGAAATGCCCGAGATGAACTAAATAAATAAATAAAATAAAACAAAAACAATTGGTAGCAGAAAGCTAACAACATGAAAGGTTAAATTGAATCCAATATACTGACAGAAAAGGCCCAGCGGCCCACGCCAAAAATATTAAAACCAATATTTTCATGGATAAGAAATCCTAACAATGTAACCAAGAGAAGAAAAACAAATTGGATGAAAAGAAAAAAAAATAGTGTATTTTACAGATGATTTAAAACATGGGTCAGAGCCAACCCTAACACAAGGGATGGTAGCAGAAAGTTCACACAAGATGAAGGTTAAAGGGATAGTAGCATTTTTTAATAAATTCAAATTCAAATAAAAACTGTGTTTTTCTTGCACTTTGAGGGGCTGGAAAAAATTATATTATAGCAAACATTGGAACTGTGTTTTTTTTTTTTTCAGGTAAAACCTCGAACCCGAAAATAGGCCGTTTCTTCGGGTCCATTCACAATGTATGTTGTAAATCTCTGGGCAGGGCTATGGGCTGGCGTTGCTAGGAGGAGTGCAGAGAGTCTTCTACTGCAATTAAAGTACTTTTACTATTTGTAGATCATACAAGCCCACTTTAAAAAATGCTACTATCCCTTTAAGGTCATAACCAAGCACACCTGTATCAGATCCGCCCTAGTCATAGCAACCCACCACAGACAGGGTTCACCACACTCAAGGCTGATAGAGGTCTACAGACATTCCATTAAAAATAGGTAAAAAAAAAAAAAAAAAAAAACCTTAAATATTCAGCGACTCATAAATACTTATAATGTTTTTTGGCAGTGAGGAAGGATGATGGGATGATAATTATAAAATACAGGCTCTGCTTTACTTAATCCACTGATAAGATAAAAAGTGATGTTTGATCCGTCAGCCTGTGCTTAATGAAGGCTCCATTTAATGTCCCTGTAGATCAGAGACCATTAGTGTCCAGAGTGCAGAGTGTCTCTGCGGGCACAGGAGACTACTGCATGTTGCTCCACTAACCTGAGGATTAAACCGGAATCCTGGCATCGTCTCCGCTCCCTCCGATAAGAGGAAGCAGCTGTAAGCACTGTAGCCCTCAGCCTGTCTGCATTAATGCTACATCTTACACAACTTTACACCCCCCATTACTAATGAATCCAAATCATGTTTCACAGTGCCCGAGCGCTTAGGTGCATCATCCCCCCGACCAGTCATCCTTAACGGGGAGAGAGGAGGCAGCCCTGGCCCCTTCCTGAATAAAACATCCTAATAATTCAACTTAAGCATTTAGCTGATACATTATGCATGAGAGTGTAATCAGTGCACAGGGCAACAGAATCAGGATGTTGACAGGGTGGTTTGCATGTCTCTGTGTATGTGCATGACCATGTGGTTGTGTCAGTGTGTGTGTCTGAGTGTGTGCTCTGATTTATTTATCAGGAATACCTAATGAAAGTGTGTGTGAGGTGGAGCGGGGCAGTGGAGCAGCACTTTAAACACTAACAGTAAGTAATGTACCTCGCATTTCAGGGTGGCTTACTCTTTGCCAGAATGTTTCTTTTCAATCTTTTTTTCTTAGACCCCACAGGTAAGAATAGACCTAAACCTACATGAACCTGATTTAATGCTGAGATGCTTCCCTTACAAGGGAGGGTGGACAGCAGAGGGTTTTAGTGTCAGTTCCCCCAAGGATCAAAAGAAATCAGGTTCAGGGGAAGAAGAAGAAGAAGATGAAGATGAAGAAGGTGGTTGGTAATATAAAACTGGGAACTGAGCAAGTGCATGTGTGGTTAAGAAAGTACATCCATCATGCATAGTGTATGGCAAGAATTAAAGGAATAGTTCAACATTTTGGCAAACCCATTGCCATAATCCCTATGAATTATAGCAGTAGGTATGTTACCTGTTTTTAGAACGAGCGAGCTGAGCTGCGAGCTGCTCAGAGCTACACTATGGAGGTTAATGGAATTTCTTGGTTTCCCTCATTAAACTAATCAAATACACAATCCAACACCTCCAAAACGCCCACCCCATCAGACATTATGATCGTGCACACCCCAGCCCTCAAAGCTTCGATTTTGATCGATTTTATGTCCGCGAAGCTTCGATTATCAAAATATGATAATCGGGACAGCCATACTTTCTAAACACTGTGATTCCCCCAAACCGAATAAATTCAACACATAGCAACACAAAACACACGCACAGAAATAGTAGCCTAATGTTTCTTCAATCATTTCAGATTTGTCGAAACGGTGATAAGGCGTGAAAAACATGACGTGCTGGTTTTCTACCCGGAAGTAGTTGTAAACAACAAGGCCATTCAGTCTATAGTTTATTTGCTGACAATCAATTAAGCGTTACGCTAGGTCCAGCTGTACCAGAAGATTTAACTCTAAACTAAAAGACATCCTCAAAAATATACAAATACAAGACCCTGTGCATGTGTATGTGCGTGTGTGAGTATGTGTGTGTGAAGTGACAGTCACAAAGAACCTCTGTCAACCCACTGCAGTCAATTAGAGGCTCAGAGCCCCGGGGGCGACACTCCACGACTTCGGCTCACATCTCCACCTCTGCTCCTTCTTCCTCGCCTCCCTCCATTCCCCTCCAACTAAAACCTTTCTTCCTTTGGTTCTTTCACTTAGCTTTCTGAGCATTGTGACAGCCGCTGGAGTCAGGGACTTTCATCCAAAGCGTCACCTGTCAGTGTCTGTTGTCCTACCAGACTGAGGGAGGAAAAGAAAAGGGGAGGGGAGCGCGGCGAGGGGAAGGAGAGGGGTAAGGTGGAGACTGACACGTTGGGTGACGATAAAGAACATGAAGAGGAGCGCGGTGACACAGAGTAAAAGAATATTCCATTTGAGGTTGCATTTACATTTTACATTGTAGACGTTCGGCTGACGCTTCTACTCTGTTGAGTGACTTAGAATGAATGCGGCAGAAAAAAAGCTGCTGCGTTTACAAAGTTGCATCCAGCATTGAGGAAGTGCAGTGTTAGGCCTCTCTGTCCTACTGGTTGTGTCGAGTGAGAAGTGAAGGGAGATATATCTAAGTGGCACATTCCGGTACTTTTCGGTGAGCTCTACCAAGTTGCTTCAAAGCAAAACTGTGTAACTTTTCGATACACAAAAAGTATATTAGGCTACACCTCATAAAAACAACATCTCATAAAATAAACAAAGTTCCATCTTCTCCAAAGTCGCTGAGTGCAACTACTTTTTTTTTTTTTTAAGATGTGCTGAAGTCGCTGTCATGTTTTCCCAAGCAGCAAGGTGTTAAGAAAGGTTCGGAAAAGTAACAACATCCACTGAGCAGGACACAGCCCCAGATGATTCCATTCAAATCAGTGCAGCACTCTTTAAGGTACTTATGGTGCTTTACTTTAAATACAGTACATTTATACCAGCAACTTAGTTTTCATACTCCTACTTTTCCCTAGCAAAAAATACACCTTACTCCTGTGTTTTTCTGAGAGATGCACCAAAAGTTCAGTCACCCAACTAAAAGATGGTCAAAACCAAAAAGGGCCAATGATGCATTTTTGGTTTTTGACCGAAAGACTTAACAGCAAAACAACCTGACCAGAACATGATGTTGTGATTCCAGCCGCCCCGCTTTCACCCGTGGGATGTCAGCCTCCCTGTTGGTTGGTTGCCCACAGAGAGGCTTTGAACTGCCCATGTCTTGTCCCGGACCCTGCTGATGTGATGAAGATGACGTGTTAGAAGCTGGAAAAATTTGCAGTGTGTAACAATTTGATCCACTGGGTCTCTCATGTGAAAATCTGCAGCTGTGGGCTGTTCCTGGTCTACAGTGGTCAGGATCTATCAAAAGTTGATCCAAGGAAAGAACAGTGGTGAAGCGGCCACAGGCTCATTGATACACGTGTAGTTCCATCCAACAGAGTCGCCCGGGCACTGGTCCCATGAAATAGCGGTTAGGCCTTGTCGACCTGTAGGATATTAGAATAGTAAGGAGTGAAAAGATGACCAAGCAAAACATTTTAATTTGTATTTTATATGCAATTATGTTAGAATGTAAGCATTCAAATGTGCTAAATAAAAATGTTTGTATTTTTGTGCCGTTGTGTGGCACAGTGGGTAAAGCTGTATTGAGTCCCAGCCATAACAGCAATGGCAAAAAGAAATGGCATAAATAAATACACTTTTTCGGTTTTCGGTCGTTATGATTATTACAACTCCAGCTGTGATGGTACAGTATTGATAACAGAGGGCTGTGGGGATGTAGAGTATCCATCACTCTAGACACTGGGATTTCAAAATTATCTTTTAAAAAATTATTAGACATGTTTAGTTGGCTTAGCGTTCAGTCATTTTTTGTGGCATACATTTTTACATTTTACTGGGGTAGGAGACAAGAAAGAGGGGGGTGGCATGCAGTGAGGTGTAAACAACAACAATGCTACAAAGTGTAAGGTGTCAATCAAAAGCGATTAGGACGGGGGTACTTACTAAGTGACTTGAAATACAGTGTTGAACTGGCACACCACTACTATATAGACCCTGTGGCGGCCATATTGGAGGTTATGTGGTCATGGAGGCTGCAGCAGCTCATTGCAATCCAATTCAGTGTAAATTAACAGGGGGTTGTGTCTGTGTCTTAGAAGTGGCCAAGGCACTGACACACTCCCTCACACCTGAGACTGAAGAAGTGAAAGGACCAAGTTTTTGTTGCAGTTGGGTTTTTATACACATTTATTTAGGTTCTGATTTTAGGTTCTGATTGGAGAATGCAGAGACATGAACGTCTTTTAATTTTAGGAAAACAAAACAAAACAAGAGCTGATGGTGCCAGACTTCCCTATCCATTTATTATGCATACATATGTTATACAGACTGAGGAGAAAGGTTCTGTTCAGCCTTAAATGTATTTTCTTTCATGATTAGACCAATTACAGCACATTGATCACAGTGCTGCCACTGAGCCATGTCCCAGCTGTTGGAGGATCAGCACAGCTAATCCAGCTTCAATTATACTATTGTTTAAAGGCCTTTTTGTTTTTCATGTGCGATAGAAGCTAAATGCTGTCGGGAAATAGAGCATATACACTGACAAAACCAATATGACCACTGAAAACCTGTACTGGAAATAATACCTTCCTTCATGAAATTGATTGATGGATTTATGTTTACATAGATCTATTACATGTAAGGCTGTATTACAGGAGCTGTGCATAAAATGCTGTACATCATTGTCAACTCATAATGATTGTTTTTAGGAGATTCTGGTGAGTTCAACCAATGATCTTGCTTTGGTTCAATTAGAGTTGGAGTTTAGGTGCCATATCAGTCTGCTAAACCTCTGGTTCTCACGACTTGACTAAAGACATTCCCTCAGCCTTGATCAAGCTGGTCTCGTCACTTAACCTGGACGACTTACTTGAAGCTCCACCTCTGCTGGAATTTCATCTGTAGTGGAGTTACAAGATGAAACAAACTTTAAATTCAGGGCGTCTTTATACTACATTGTTCAAGTGTCAGTTACGTTTTTTTCCTCTCGACATGGAAAAGACCAGAATGAGCAAACGAGGGAAAAAACATCTTTTAGTCAAAATGCCCTGTCCACGAGAGGAGTTGAAATTTGGAACTCTTTACCCTTAGCCATTAAGGAGTGTCCCACCCTAACGTCATTTAAGAGCCACTTGAAGCTGTGGCTTAGAGCCAATCAAACCTGTGACCATTTTTTGCCTTGACTACATGCACTTTTACTGTACTGATTGATATGTATTTTGCATTGTGTTCTGTTGTATTGTTTTTATGCTACTGTTTCTATATTGTATTGTAACATCAACCTGCCTAGAGGACTGCAGATGGAAATTAGCCTTCGGGCTATAATCTGGCACATTTACAGGTACTATGGTACATGTTTTTATTAATGTGCACTGTCCTGACTCTCTTAAATAAATAAATTTGCAAAATTTACAAAATTTACAAAAACACACACACACACAATAGGATACTGTCAAATGGGATTCAGGCCTCCTTCATGTGGAAAATAAATAGGATATTTTTCAATATGCCTGTAACCTTAACAGACAGATCAGATTCCCTAGCATCAATGTCATCAATAATGGGGCGATTTTGTGCACTTTGATGATGACTGATGTAGTAGCAATAACTGCTGCATGCACAATGTTTTGGAAAATATTAGCTTGATGCATTATGTCGACTTTGTCAGCGTCCCTGTTGTGCGTAGTAGGCTACGCCAGCTTATTTCCTCTTCTGTGTTGGTAGCCAAACTGCATCTGTGAATGCAGGTTGTTTCATGCAAGCAAAGCAGTTGTAAATGCACATATCATATGGGTCACTTATACTGTAATATGACATGTAAAACAGACTGTCAAGAAAAATCAGATATAGGCAACAAATCGGAATTGGGCATCAAGAGCTGTGTAAAGACAGCCTTAGTGACCAGATCAAGTGTGCTGCCACAAACTATGACACTAACCTGCCCAAGCATTGTCAGGATCTCTCCCTAAAGCCAAGGTCAACAACATAGGTAACTCCATGGAATGTGAGCTACCGATTGACAGGATAATGCAAGTACAGAAGAAGACTGAAGAGCCGCATCAAATGACTGTGACAATGAGCAGTTCATTGCATTGGTAGATGTACAATTAAGCTAGCAGATGCAATTGGACAGAATGAAGAAGCGTGATAGCATTAAATCCATTGAACCCAAGCAAGCTGATCACAGCATTATAGCATTAAGGATAACCAAAACATGCTAACGCCCTCATCAATGTGACTGGGAACTGTAACTGAGCTTGTAAGAAAAGCTAACAAAAGCTGATGTTTCTGTCAGGGAGCTGTTTCCAGGCACCGACTACACAAATCCAAGTACTATGAAGATTAACATCCACATTTCATGTAGGAAAACTGGCTCTTAGATCCAGAAGAAAAGACATTTTCCTACATCTAGAGAAGGCGAGCAACTGTCAGTTGCGACATGTTTTCATCCCAGGCCTCTTTCCTGCCTCAGGGAACCAGCTGAACTCTTTTAGCAGACTTGCTGGCCTGAATTTATTGGTGCTTCTCACCCCTGGGATACAGCTTATTGGTGAATCTTAATATCTTTTGAAACTGTAAAGATCCCTTTAAACCTGTGGTGATTCATCCAAACATCACTGGATCCAGACTACTCCCTGCCAAAATGCTCCTGGGACATCATAACCAAACAAGAATTTCATTCTGTCATGTGCGACCAGATGTCATACGGAAAGTCTGACTCCTGAATATGAGCTTCAGCTGGAATCCTCCTGTTGAGGAGTAGTAGAAACAAAGCAGTGCAAACTTTTCTGATAACAAAACACTGTATGTGCACAGACTCCTGTGTGTATTGCTTGTAACTATGTTGTTAGTGCTGCAGTGTAGCTTTAATAAGATGGCAATGGCAACTTCTGTACATCCTGGACTCATTCCAGGATCATCTCAGACTTTATCATTCCTAAGGCTCTGCACAGTTTTGTGGTTTTGATGACTGATGTTGAAGTATCTCATCGTGTCAGGTTTCCAAATTATTCCCAGAATCAGAACCAGACAAGTGAAATCATCTTTTAGTGGAGTCTGTACCACTGACATTTGATTCTGAAATTTTGAACTGTGCCTGTGCTTTTCCTGCTATTACCCCTGTGTCACCTGTTGCAGAGTAATACTGCATATCAGGATTAACTTTTACAAAGCCTTCATGTATCCAGAGGGAGAAACGAAGGCCCTTGCTTAAATAAAACATTATGGCTGTAAGACTTTACTTTTAAAACGTGTACTTTCATTGTAACTTTTTAAAAAAGTCTTTGGATCTAAGCTGCAAAGTCATTGAAGAAACACAAATTTTGAACAGGAAACTGCTTGTTGTGTTAGGATATAAGGCACTTTAATAGGCATTGCATTTTCACAACAAAATAATGTTGGCGCTCTCACAAAAAAGGTAAACAGGGACCGGACGAATAAGACAAACAGGATGACGACAATTTAGTAAGAGATAAAAAGTCAGTAAAAGGAGCAAGCTGGAACTAATTAAAAGAAGAATATGCAAAGTGTTCAGAAGTATGAAGGTAAAGTATGATGTAAAGTACTATTGTAGATCTCATACTGCATTTTCAGGCTGTTAGTGTTTTGCCAGTTGTAATAACCGGTTCCTTTCACATGAAGAGGGAGAGACTTCTGGGGATACTGGTAAACACCTTCAGAGTGACTGATACTCACTGCTTAATTAGTGCCGGATCCTGCCGGAACAAGATCCGGCACCTCATGGGTCGGGAAAGCTGGATCGATTAGTCAAAATCTGTGAATAAATTGCATGCAATAGGTCTATCTTTGTATCTGTGCTCTGTCTGTGTTTTATTTCTATATGAAGTCACTCACAGATCGCCCATTTGCCTACTTTTGATGCATTTTATTCTAAGGAAAAGAAAAGAGGAGGGAAAACAGAAATAGCCCAGTTGATTGACAGATGTCAATCATCAGGTTAAGCAATGACGTAACCAGTTAATTTTGGCCGCGGATAAAAAGGAAAGCAGAAAAAATTAAAACAAAAGGACACAACTAAAGGACATCGAAACACTCACAGCTACAGTATATAGTAAAGTAGGTAAGAATGTTTCTATGGATGGTTTGTGGGAGGTTTTCAACAAATAAACTCAAAGGTTAGTGTTATTGATTAGGAGTGATGCATGTGTGACTCTATCTTGTGAATTAATGAGTGCGTACAATGAATGAAAACTTGTATGTCCCATCATTGCGTGGGCATGCATACAGTATGTGCATCAGTGCTTATACAGTAGGTGGCTCAGGGGTTCGAGTGCCACCATGGACAGCGGTGGTGTTGTGCGTAGTGTGTGGGTGCTAGTTCACCTCCTCATGGACAAAATGAGCCACTGCTGATACTTAGAGAAGAAGCTGGCTGGTGGCTGTGGTAATCAGGACAGCAATTCCCACAATCCCACATCACATCCCAAAGTCATCAAATTCCATCCTTTTGTTGATAAAGAGACCCTTAGTGGCAGAAAATGACGTGGTGTGTTGAAGTATGATAAGTGAACTAGATCAGTGTTGGGAAAGTTCACTTTCTACATGAACTAGATCAAAGTTCAGTTCAGGAATTTTAAAATGAACTATTTCAGTTCACAGTTCATAATTCAGAAATTCGAACAAAGTTCAATGTTTCCAAAACTGAACTAGTTCATAGTTGTTTTTTCTTTTCTGTAAACGGAGTCCAGGGTGAACTTTTTTGAAAAGTCCGGTTTCAGCAGTCATGTGTGGACAGGAAAACTGAGGAAAACCGCAATTTCTTGTCGACATTCCAACGTCACACCGTGTGAGGGTAAACAATAAGTTGTATCTGTGGAGATGTGACCAGCTGATGGAGTTGCTGCAGAGGTTCCGGTCTCTGGTTGCCGTTACTGGTGCTATTTAGCATTTAGCATAGCTAAACCCTGTTAGGAGTGATATCGCCACCTACTGCTTGTGCATGACATTTTTTTAGGTGGATTTTGCAGTTTCATGTGAACAGAAATATTTTTTTAATTTTTACACCGGTGATGTGGACGGGATTTTTTTTTTAAACCAGGGGCCACAAAAGTTCGGTTTCAAAAATACCCATGTTCGTGTGGACTAGGCCAAAAAGTCCAAAAGGACTTAGTTAACCCCTTTTATCTTTTACTAACCAAAATTCCATACAGTCCAAAAGGAAAGCTTCCCTCTCTTCAACCCCTGTTTATCTTTTTGTAACTAACCAACTGGCCTGTGTCACTATTCCAACTACAGATCGAACTAGTATGACTTCACAGGAAGGAAAAACACAAGTTACGAGTTTCCTGTATCACTCCATGCATCTATTGGTCCTTCCAGCGCCACATTCACGCGCTGACCCCTAAACATTGGATAACACTGATAGGTTTTCTCCTCGTTACAGCCAGATTGGTAAGTGATTGCTGACGGTTTTTAGGACTTATATTAACAAAAACATTCCACTGATATCTGCTTTAATAGGTGTTGCCAGATTGGGTGGTTTTTCCGCTGTATATTAATACATGTTTACAGTGTGTTTTTGTCCGGATGCCTCTATGGAAATTTGGCACACTCTTAAACGAAGTAATACTCTGAGAGAGTGCCGTTCACAAACACCAGAATGAACGTGTTCGCAATAACGTTCATCACGCGGAGAGACAGTACATTCAATTCACATCCACCCAAAACATTCAGCACCTTATGTTGTCGATACAAGCCTCTAAAATAAACCAAGCATTCTTACTGTGACAAAGGTGCTTCACCTGTGATTTTACATGTGATCATTTAATCCCTATTATCACACAGACATCTCTGCCCTGATGTCAATCTGACCTGACACGCTTTCAAGCCAGCAGGTGTGTCTTTGTTCTTTTTTTTTTTTCTTGTGGCCGAGCCGCTCAGCCGAGAGGAGCCCCGCTTCACATGTCAGGTCAAACACAAATGATGGAGGAATCTTCAGAGTCGTCATCTTTGGAAATAACGCAGAATTGAATTGCTTTCTAGTTCTTTTGAAACATGTCTTGCAGTAAAAAATACCCAGTTACAACAGCTAATTAGCAGATGAACCAGACGAGGGTATCTCACAACAAAAGTGTAGCCCGTGGTAAAAGAAGAAACGCTGCTTTGTTCTCCGTCCTTTGTTCTGCAGCTCTGTTTCTTTTACAGCAGAGAAAACATTTAGTGTGGCTCCAGGTTTTAGTCATGTGATTACATCATGGGTCACCAGGTTATCCAAAAGAAGACAAAATATATAGCACTGACTTTTGCACAGGAAGTGAACCTGATGTGGGCGGGTCTTAGAGGAGCTCAGCATTTCTGTGTTGTGCTTTGAATTCCATCAAGTGATGAAAAAATATCTGTATAATAATTACTTTGTAAGGTTGCATGTTTAAATAGATGCTTAGATTGGATTGTATCACTCACTGGTCTGTTTTAGGTGCCGTCAGTGTTGAAACAGCTGCTAGGGGTGGGATTGTACGGGCCAGGTTGGTCTTCACACACACACAGAAACACACACCTGGAGACCCATACATCTGGACCACAGCTGTATGTGTTGCCATGATTGAGGGCCACACACCAGCTGCCCTGCCTCATCTCTCACTGGTGACTGAAACCCATCTCAGGCAGATGGTTCTGCAGACTTTAACCATGCACTTGGAGGTGGGCACACAGTATAAGGAGAATTGCAGCACTCTTGAAAAAAGAAAATAAAAACGAATATATTTCAAACTAGGGATGCATATATTTCAAACTAGGGATGCACAGACCTTTCCTGCATGTCATTCCCCTTTTTTTTCAAACAAATAAAGGCGATAGGATACCGATACTTGAATCTTTGTACTTGCCAATACCAAGTACCGATGCCAATCCTTCTACCACAACAAAAAAACAAACGATTAGGCAAAATGCAATGAATTGGAAGTTTTATTTTATTTTATGCTTGTTACAACAAAATTCGTTGTAACAAGCCTCTGATCTAAAAAAAAAATACAACAAAGATCGTGGTCTTCATGCAGAGCAATTGAATGCACTGGTATCGGTTCTTGTAAATTATACCGATACCAGTATATTACAACAGTATCGGACCGATACCAGATACCAGTATCGGTATCGGTATCGGTGCATCCCTATTTTACAGTAAACTCTTTTTTTCTATTCATTCTGGAACAGTAACTTTGATAACCATTGTATTCTCTATCACAAAGTTGGATAGATAGATAGATAGATAGATAGATAGATAGATAGATAGATAGATAGATAGATAGATAGATAGATAGATAGATAGATAGATAGATAGATAGATAGATAGATAGATAGATAGATAGATAGATAGATAGATAGATAGATAGATAGAGTGACAGGTTACAGACAGTTACCAGCCCTTAGCTGGTTGCTTCGAGTTAAGTGGGCAGGTTCTCATCCGGCTAACCCCCCCAATCCCCTCCAAATATGGAAAGTACACTTCCACTAAGTGTGAAGAGGATTTCAAGCAATTCAGTAAAAAATGCTCAAGAATTAGATCTCCAACATTACCGTTGACAGTAAGAAGAAGGCCTCTTAAGGTGTGCAGATATGTGTGGGATTCTGTGGTCATGCCAGAGGAAGTTGAGGTGGTGATCAAGGCACTTTTAAAGTGATAGTTCACCCAAAATTCAAATTTCTGCTACAAACAAGCCTAAAATATAGACTTTTTTTTCGGAACAATTTCTCATGTCGGGGCTTCAATACAAGAGGGGCATTACATTTGAGCTATGTGAAGGTATTTGGATGTTTTTTGGTGTGTCTTTTGGACAAAGAAAATATGGCAACCGCCATATAGCAGTGCAGTGCTGCACGGAGCCCCGCTGTAACTCAAAGAAGGCACGGATGACTCTGAAACTGCTCCCAGCCCTTAGTTGACATGAGGGTGAATAGATAATGAAATTTGAATTTTTAAGATACTCCTGTGTTGATCCTCTGTCCTGTACAAAAAGTGTATTGACTCACCACAATGTTCACCACCACCTCATTTCCTGAGTGTGAGGTCACACCTGAGTCGTGCTCCTGTGCTCCCTGCTCCTGACCTTTCCAGACAGTTTGAGATGGAGACAACTCCACTGCTGTGGATGACCTACCACACCTAATAGAACATGGGTGAGTTTGCTGAAATCAAATGCTACTGGAGACACCACAATGATTCCATGTCTTGAGAAGAACAACTCCTCCCAGAGAGAATTCCTTCAATGGTACCTGCCAAACACATGGTGCTCAGTCTGACTGGGTGCAGAGATGCAGTAACACCTACTGAAGAGAAAGAGTGAAACAACATGTGACTCCACTCTGAGGCTCCGGTTCACAGCGCACACACCGAGTGGGTTCTGCTGTGGTGTGGAGAGGGAGCGCCCACTCACGCAGCAGAGGGCTGCGAGGTCTCTGATCTCTCTTAATGAGGCAACAGCAGGATAGCATCCAGGGTTAAACATGGAGCATGACTTGAGAGTGGCAGCGTAAAGCCTGCCACACTGTTTTGAAAGGATGTGCAGTGCAAAACAGGCTCATAGCAGCCACTAAAGCAGAGATAAGACTGATCTTTATTATCACCAGTGTTACTGATAAAACCCAGACTGAGGAATGTTGTGATTAATGTCACAAATAAAACTTTATAATGTTCAAGTGACCTTTATTTTATTTGACTTTATTGTTATTTTTATCACAAAGTTCTTGGAACAAACATGAATGGAATGTTTTATTCCAATACACAAGTTAAACTTGGCCCATTTTGTTATAATGATAAAGGATGAAATCGTTTCTCCTTAAAAAGTGGTTCATGGTAAAAGACTGTGGTCTCCCCTGACTAGAAAAAGTTTGACAACTGCTCTAGAGCAGACCACTGGTGGTCCATGAGTGACCCCTCGTGCTCCACGAGGTAAATACAGAGACTGCTTGCTGAAAAACTGTCCCTGAAGGCAACGCGCATCAGTGGTTTTGCAATAATTTACCTCTAAAACAACTCTGGTAACATTGTGTTATTATCTCATAGTGTGGTGAATGTGCAGGTCACTACTTGTCCACCAGAATGTTGTGGAGTTGTTGGATTGTGTATTTGATGATTTTGATGAGGGAAACCAAGAAATCTCATTAGCCTCCGTATAGCGTAGCTCTGAGCAGCTCACCGCTCGGCTCGGCTGTTCTAAAAATAGCTTGCACCGACAATTAAAGGTAGCCTGCTGCTATAACTATAGGGATTATGGCAATGGGCCAATTTGCCAAAATGTTGAACTGTCTCTTTTAGTGACCCTGAGATACCTGTTGATGTTGCAGAAGGGTGTCCAACACTGGATGCTTCAACAAATACTCCAGTACCACCATAGTTTGTGTAGTTCCTGCAGTTGCTGCTTTGATGGTTATTTCATCAGAACTATCCACAGTATGTTACATCTTCCACTCTAAAACCCTCACAGTTTATCATTCTGCCTTCATTCATTACCATAGATCCAACACTGGCAGCTGTGTTCACAAAGTCTGTTGGTCCTTACTGGTCCAGATGTGGGTAATAACACCATCCATAAAGCTCTTATTGTGCATTTACCATCTGGACCAGACCAGAGAAACCAGAGAACCAAACCCAACCGGCTCTACTAACTCAGATGCTTCCTGCCCTGAGGCTTTACTCTGAACTTAGAAACTCTGCTGTTTTAGTTTATGAAACCAAACCCAAACACTCGGAGGATCAACATGCAACACAACCCTCACGTCCAATCACTTTAAATTAGCAAAAAAAATAAATGAATATATGAAATCATTCAGAGAATTCAACCACTCACATCCAGGCTAACAGCAAATCAGACTAATGACCACTCCATTGTCACTGTGTATCTTCCCCTCTGAACATATTCATACACCTGCAGTATGTTTACATGACCCTTCTATCATTTTCTAATTAACTGTATTTTCGCGGGCTCCTAATGTTTTCTTTGCTTTACTTTTGCTGTTTATTGCTCACTTCACTCTCTGTTCAGGACTCACATTATAGTTTATTTCCCCACTGAATCCCACAACCTGCTGTAGGAAGACAATTTCCCCACATGGATCAATAAAGTTTTATCTTATCTTTCAAAACAGTAAACTCTATTCTCCAAATGACAAGGCAGGTGAACTCTCCACTCCATCTCTCAGCCAGAGCTGTGGGTATTTCTCATGTTTTCTCCTTTTTCTTCACTTTAAAGCCTTATTACTCTCCCTCTTCCTCTCGCTCTCGTCTCTCCCTCTGTCATTCCCTGCTTCCCTAATGACTACAATAATGAAACATTATCATCAGCTTTGACAACAGATGCTCAGAACATTTGCTCTCTAAATCTCTCCCTCTGTCTCTGTCTTCCTCGCTGCCTAATCTCCACTTTCTCCCTGTCTCACTCATTGTTTTTATTCTTTCTTCTTATCAGACTGCCCATTCTTCAGCAAATTGGAACCTCATTACTTCTCATGAGCATCTTTTTCAATCTGTCTGCTCTGACTTTCACAAGTTTTTGGGGAGAGACCGTTTCCACGGTCTGTTTTTGCACTCCGTATAAAAAGAGGCACCGACTGTGACAACGCTTCATTTTCGAGGCCATTTCTGAAAACATCAAAAGACAAATCGTGGTGAACTGCTGCCAGAGCCAGAGGCGTTATTGTTCCTGGGTTGTCAATCCCATTCTCATGGACATGGGGATATCGCGGTAAAACCCTTGAAGGATTTTCTTCGAATTTGGCCCAAACAATTGGCTTGGATTCGAAGATGAACTGAAAAAGATTTTTGGCTGTAGTTCACAAATTCATTCACTAATTAAGATACAATTAAAATGAAGTGATGACGCTTCATTTTCTGCCTAATGGTTAACTTCACTGTGACATCATTGTTCATGTTCCTGCCATTATGGAGTGCTGCAAGTGCAGGAACAACAGACTGTAGCCATAGCTCCTGATTCCTGGCCGTTAGGTGGAGGAAACAACTGGCAGGGTGCGGTTGAATGTACTGGTTTTATTGTAGACTACATTATTCCATCACAATTCATAAATACACTTGGAACTACATGGAATCACCATATAAATACTGTACAGTAGATTATTACAAATACTGCAGGACTTGCATCCTTTGATTCCAGTTATGAGATCAAACCAGTATTCTCTGGCATTAAACCTTAATTGGACAGATAATGACATTCAGTATTTATTTTTATGCACTTTTCTATCTTTTTTTTTTTTTCCAGATTTTTACATAACGCTACACAAAACTTCAACCCAGCCGTGGTCTACACATCATTTAACTGCTACAAAAACAAAAACATACATCCGCCTCTCACAAGGCCTAGCAATAAATAAATATTATTATCTTAGAATAAAAATAAGAAAAGCAATAGATGTACACTCATTTATATAATACTTACAACCTAAAAGAACATATTCCTACACCTGCACACTCATAACTAAAAATGATTTTTCTCAAATTAAAATAAGTATATTGTCTTTATTTTTTCTTTCTTTCTTATCTTTTTTATTATTGTTATTTTATATATATATATATTTATAATAAATATATATATTGATCATTATAACTTTAACTTTATCCATGCAATGCAATTCGTTATCCACGTGTTTTTGGTGAAGAACCATATATGGTAACTTTCTCTACCTTGATTTGTAGCATAAAACATGAATAATTATAGCCTACAACAAGTAGTTTCGACCAAGCAATCTGATTGGTCAATAAGAAACAACAGTCTCAAATGAGCATTTACAATCTGACTTTCACTAAAAATATTTCAACTGGCCATGTCATGTTGTTTATTACATCTCCAAAAACAACATGGATTTCTTCTTTAGGACTCAAGTAACTAAAATAAAATCACAAACTACATTGACCTCCTGTAGAAAAATACTGTCAGCTGAAACCACATTCTTAAAATTACAATTGTTTTTAGATAATAAATCATTTCAAATTCAGCCGAGAACAATTTTCTCAAAAAACTGTGTGTACAAAGTCGGAGAGACATGAGTTGTGATCAAATCAATGTTTTTTTCAATATGGTCTGGAGCTGAATATTTCATTAGATTAAACCAGTTTTACCTGTATGTTTCTCTTTCTGCATGCCTCTTCGCTGCTACTTTGGAGCTTTTAAATAACGTTAATCTGGAGTAATAGTCTGGCTTTTGTCAGCAGGTGATGGTTTCTCCACCCACCTCATTAAACATGCACAGTTTGGGTTGTAGAAGCTACATCTGTGAAAGGACCAACACTGCATCTTTTTATCTATAAAGCTCATTTGTGCACTGTTGATTTATTCAGAAAGTCCAAGACCGTGTTAAAACATGAACCCAGCTCAGAGTTCACACAACTCAGATTAAATCATTTCTGTTGTAAATACAGAGGGTTAAAGAAGATTTGGACTTTTCCAGATAAATGGAATGAACTACTTCCATTACACATAAAATCTGAATCAGTTTACTGGTTGTTTTCAGGTCTTTTCAGAATCTGTATTTCCATTGAAACTGCACTTGCTTTTCCTGAAAAAACTTTAAATCTTTAGACAAAAGTTGTTTTTTCATGTATTTAATTATAGCCTATCTTGAACTTATGTTGGTAATTGCTGTTGTGTATGTTGCTATTGTGTTGTGCTGTTGTGATCAGGGCGTCATTGTAAAAGAGAGCTTGCTCTCCATTGGCTCCCCTGAATAAATAAAGGTTTGAAATGAAAATGAAATGAAAAATAATTAAATACAATTAAAAAGTAAAAACCTCCTCTGATAACCTCCAGTTTAAATGAGCGTCCTAACTTCTATTTCTCAATCAGAACAATAACAGAAGACAGTGTGGGGCGATGGGAGCTGTAATCTGCTGTCACATTCTCCTGGTTTGGTTTCCCTCAGTGTCAGTGGTTCAGGAGATCAAACACACCTGGAGGTTATAACCAGTACAAACACTGAATGAAGCACTTTCACTGTTAGAATCAGCATTTTCCCCAAGGCTGTGGAGGACAGAGACATCAGGGAGGAGCTGAGAATGCTTTGTTTTGATTGTTACCATGATAACTTATGAACCACTTTTTTTGCAGCAGCAGCAGCTGAATTCCAAAGAGCTGTCCTCTGTTCCAGAACAAAATCAGTTGATGAAAAAGTAGTTTCATATTGAAACCCAGAGATTCTCCAACAGTCTTTAGTGGCCTGTTTCCAGCAGCTGGAAGTTTGAGCTGTTTAACATTTCCTCAGCTTGTTTGTCAGACATTTCTCATGGATAGGATGTGGCTGAGTCGACCAATAAAATGTTCTGTTACATTCATTAAAGACACACATTTCTACAGTGGGGAGTATTGAGGGTGTCAATAGTCTTACATGGAGAGCGTGCATGGAGGCCATGGTGGTAGAGTGCATTACTTATTGTTTACTGTACCTGCTAATTCCAGGTTATAGTGAAGAAATCATATAGCAAGAACATCTTCTTTTCCCGATCTTGCAAATGAAGATCCATTTCTTCGAGGTCCGATCACGAGGTTCAAACCTCAGCAGCTTCTTCTGAGATGTTCTAATAACAATAAGTGCTTGGCAATCATACACACGGAGAGCGGACACATCTTAACAGAAAATATTAATTAATAACTTTTTTTTTCATCCATGAAAAAATGTGTTTTAATGTTTTTGGTGTGGATCCCTGGGCATTTTGTCAGTATACGCCTTGGCTTCAATGTAACCTTCCTCTTTCTGCTACCATCTATGGTGTTAGGGTCAGTTTTCAGTTTCAGTTTTAAATCAGTTGTAAAACACACTAAAACAATTATTAATCATCCCATTTATTTCTCATCTCTTGGTTACATTGTTAGACTTCCTAATCCATGAAAAGGTTGGTTTTGCACTTATGATTTCAGTTTGAACTCTAATTATTGTTCTTATCGTTATAACCGGGTCAAAATCGAACCTACCACCATAAATGTCATAATTTTTAGCAGAGCATTTAAGAATTTTGTGAAAAGAAATTGATTTTGTTAAAATAGTGGTTCCTGACAAAATCAAAAAGCCTCGATGCTATAAACAAATGTATGTGGTACTTTTATGCATTTAAGGAATGTTAATGCAAACTCTCTCCATCTCTCCATTCCAGCAGCTTTCTCGTCTTTCATTCCTTTCTGCACCTCCTCCTTTTCTTCATGTGTTTAATACGTGTTACCTGTGTCATTTCACTTATTATTCATAACTTAATATGGACATGTTTAGATTTCTTTACATGTGTGGATCATTTGGGTTGTTACTGACGACTGGGGAAAGTTGCATGTCAATAGAACCATTATTCACTAAGAAAAATGTTGGCATGGACAATTACACTTATTTCCCCCGCTAAACCGAGTCCAGTTGTTTTTAGATATTTTATTGTTGTAAAGTTAGATTTTAACTTTAAATGTGTTTATTGGTTAGTGTATGTGTGTTCAAGTGGGGCTGGTCTCAATCAAATATCCCCGGTCTGTTTTTAATCCCACTCTTTAACAGTTTTTAGAGTCCATATCAATGAAGGAGGTGTATACTTTGTATATTTTCTTGCTTATTTCAAAGATAAAAGAAAACAAAAAGACACCATTGATGGAACAAATCAGGAACAAATGTATATTGTCTATACTGTGTTACTGCTATACGTGTGTTTATTCAGCATTAATAATGGCTGTGGTCAGTCTGAATTAGCAGCTTTGTGTCATCAGCTACGCTCACTACCTAAATCCTATTGCTCACTAGACCTTAGACACACACACACACACTCTATCATTGTGTGTGTGTGTGCGTGTGTGTCAGTCTGCCTCTGTGACAGCAGCAGCCTCAGGCCTGAGCCTCCTTCCCCACACAATTACATGCAGGGACAAACAGCTTCCACAGTTCTTCAGAACAAGCATTCATTCATCCACCTCTGCTCACATGAAGGTATAAAACACACACACACACACGCACATGCACATGTACTCTTGTCACATTGCATTTGGACCATGAGTAACCCTGTGGGTAGACCCTTCTTACCTTGGGGGCTTCTGCTGCTTCCTGTTAATGGGGACGACCTTGGAACAACACAGCCCCCCCTTCACACGCATACACACACACAAGCATGCCCCATTAGTCACACTTTGCTTGAGGAATCCCCCACACCCCTGCACAGAGTTGAGTCACAATTTCATAGCAAACTCAAACGCACATGGTCGTAAAACAAAGAAAAAAAAACAATAATCTGTTAGCGTTCTGACCTCTTCACTGACCTTTCACCAACTTCCTGTCAGAGGTGACCTTTGACCTCACCCTCAGGGTCTCCTCTGTAAATGAATAACTTACTCATAGCATCAGGTTAGCAGCTTTGCTTGTGGCTTCTCCTCATTATTGGCCTTATTATTGCATTCAAGAAGAAGAAGTATGTGAACCCTTTGGGATTTCTTAAGTTTTCTGCATTAACTGGCCATTTAATGTGAATCCATCTACATCTAAGTCACAAGTATACAAGTGTGTCACAATGTGCTTAACCTAACACCACACAAACAATTATAATAATAGTGTATTTATTGAACATACAGTGCAGGTGGAAAAAGTGAACCCTTGGATTTAATAAGTGGTTTCTGCTCCATTGGCAGCAACGACCTCAACCAAACGTTTCCTGTAGCTGCAGATCACAACTGCACAACCCCCAGGATGAATCCTGGACCATTGGTCCTGACAGAACAGCTTCAGCTCAACCACATTCTTAGGATGTCTGGTGTGAATGGTTCATTTCACAGCATTCCTATTGGATTCAGGTCTGGGCTCTGACTGGGCCACTGTACGTAAGTATGTATGAGAAGAAAAGTTCAGAGATGATATAAAAAATGTAGAAATGTAGATTTCTTGTTGCTTGTTGCTTCTTCCTGCACCCTTTCATTCAGGAGTTGCATTATTGTTATTTTTACACCATTAACTGTTTAATCTGTCTTATTTTGTACATTTTTCTGTATGGAAAAAACAAATTTATAATCCCCATTGTAAGTATGTTTTTATTATACTGCATAATATGCACTCTGGTCGGATGCAATTTGTATTTTGTTGCCTTGTATTTTAACATGCGTAATGACAATAAATTTAATCAATCAATAAATATGTATTATTTGGCCTACAATGGTGTATATCCCTTATTCTGGGCATATGAGAAGGAGCAGCCAGTTATGGGTAGCTGGAGATGGCTGGAGCAGAAACTTGTCCGTGTAAATTGTAAAAATATCTCCATCTGGTATCACACCAAAATCATCAAAAATCCCATAATTTATTTCTGGACTTCAGAAGGAAATTGACACTTCAATTCAATACATCCACTCAAAATGAACGGTCTAGCTTTACCTTCGAGCGTGGGGCAACCAGCTTAAATTCCAGGGGGAAAACTATCTAACAAGAAAAAACCTGGACAACCAACTGCTCTCACCCAGTCAGGAAGGATCAATGCTCTCTTTTTCAATGAACTCTGAATCAAATTTGGTTCAAAACATTCTGATGAATTCCAGTATCTTCAAATCAAGTCCATCATGCAAAGTTTCACAAAAATCCTGTTAGTACATAATGAATTCTTTGATATTAAGTTCAGGGAGGCAGTCTCTGGCTGTGGAAAGGTATCCAAAATCTATCTTCTGAAGTCACTAAACATCCACAAACCCACCTGCCAAAATTGAGGACATCCACAGGAAGCAAGTTTAGCCAAATGTTGACAACATGGAGTGAGGGAAGGACTTCCACCACCCAGCACATTTTTTGACTGTTTGCCTTTATTTGATAGATTAGTCCAGAGATAGACAGGAAAGGGGGAGGCAGAGGACTAATGACATCCAGGTTCAAGAACATTTGAACCGGGGACGCCTGCGTTGAGGACTAGGGCGGACATGGCGGCGGTTGCTTTACCCACTGCACCACGCACCGCCCCCTCAATAACACTCAAGACCCTACAGACACCACTACACCATTAACTGCACTTTAATCTGTGTCATTGCATTACTGTACATTCATGTAGCACATCTGTATAGGAGGAAAAAAACACATTACATTTATAATCCCCATTGTAAGTATGTTTTTATTATACTGCATAATATGCACTCTGGTCGGATGCAATTTGTATTTTGTTGCCTTGTATTTTAACATGCGTAATGACAATAAATTTAATCAATCAATAAATATGTATTATTTGTATTTCTTAAACAGGGATTTTGTTATTCTGGGCATAGGCTGAGAAACAATTATGGCAGAGAGAGAATAAATCAAAACTTGTCCCTGTAAATTGTAAAAATATCTCCATTTGGAGGAATAATTACCAAACAAAATAACAATAAAAAGGAATCAATTGTGTTTCATAATGACTCCCTTTTAAACCAATGCTGTGTTCAAGTTTGGAGATATAAAGCTTAGGAAATATCTGATATAAACCCACATTAAGGAAAAATGCAGATACAACAGTCTATTGTCCAGTGATGGGGCTTCATGTCAACTAACTCTTGGGAAGAAAAAAAAACATGAACAACCTAGGTCACACCCTGGGAAGCAACGGATAAATGCTCTCTTTCAATGAACTCGAGAAGAAATTTGGTTGAATAACTCAGACACATTCCAGTATCTTCAAATCAAGTCCATCATGCAAAGTTTTAGGGAGTTCAGGGATGCAGTCTCTGGCTGTGGAAAGGTATCCAAAATCTATGTTTATGTTGCAGTTCTTCTTGCATCTCTTCTGAAGTCACTAAACATCCACAAACCCACCTAAAAAATGTGAAATACACTCCACAAGTCAACAGCAAGTTGCCAAATGTCTGGCTCTGAGACCACTGTTTGTGTGTGTGGAATGAAGGTTGAGGCACAAATCAGCTGTTGTTAATCATGTTTAGCGTGGGCCCATGTGCAGCAACAACGGTCACTGCATCAAGTGTGAGGAGATGTTGGCTACATGAACGCAGAGGTAAGAATGTGCTGAGGAGCAGAGAGAGCACCTGAACACTGTTGGAAAACATAACCTACCGTTGGGGGCAGATACAGAACCAGGTATTTATTTAAAGTTAGAAGAGGTTCAAGTCTCCCATGAGGGATTAGGAGGAGCAGGGAGGACAACCTGGGGGCAGACAGTCAGGTGAGGGTGGGATCAGGGGAGAGAGGCTGGTGATTGAGAAAGGCATGATAAGCTATTTTACTTTTGATCAAATTTCCTGTTGACTTATTTCTTATAATGGAATTTATTATACTATGGAGCTCTGTGCTAACATCATACAGTGAGAATATCAAACAATGTCTTACAATACTGAATAAATGTCATGGGCTTGTTATTGAGGTAGAGTAGGCTTTATTTTAGATTGTGAATATTGTTACAAAGTAAAGCACAAAAAACAGAAAATAGTGGGATGATACATCTACATTAAAACCAATGCTGTGTTCAAGTTTGGAGATATAAAGCTTTGGAAATATCTGATATAAACCCACATTAAGGAAAAATACAGATACAACAGTCTATTGTCCAGTGGAGCTTCATGTCAGGACTGTGATACTGAAAAAGGAAAGGCATATTATCTGATGAAACACATGCATGAGAGTTCAAGGTACAAAAAAGTCAGTTTTTGAAAGTGATACATTTTCCTTCCCACTCATTGTTACGTACAAACAATAAATCCTGACACCACAATTCAATTACAGCAACTCAAGTATATCCCTCCATGGTGCGTTTGCGTCTGAGGTGTTATGAAGAACTGCAGCACCCCCATGTGTCCGTGCAGGGTTATGTCAGGAATGTGTCTGTGTGAGGCAGAGAGACATGAGTAGGACACGGAGGGAAGTGTTTTGTGATACAACTATACTGTTGTTGTTTTTCTATTATTCCTGCTCTGTTTAACAGTGATGGTACAGACAGGGGATAAGAGGAGAGAGAGAGAGAGAGAGAGAATGACACAATGACGTGCAGCTTTTGCTATTTACTTTGCAGCTTGCAATCAAACATTGCACAAAAAGCAAGGACATGTGTGTTTGGTAGATTATTTCTTTATAGTAACAATGCTCCTTGGCAATGTATTGTATGTATGTACCATTGGAAAGCCTGTTTAGTATGTGGGTTGCACCCATGAAAAAACAGCCAAGTCCTCCCTGCCAATTTTTCACAGCAATAGTTGGGAGAAGACAACATTAACCACAGTGAGAGAATGCTGCCACCCTGTGGAAGTGAAGATCAACTGCACCTAGAGTCACATGAAACAGAGGGGCCAATGTGTCGATCTCAGTTTTCTGCTTTCTTTGACTTTCATAGAGCATCACCAGCAGTGGAGCTGTGGCTGTGATGCTCATCCACAGGCTGGCACTAAAACAACAGCCACAAAAGTCTAAAAGTTCCATCTTCTGAAATGCACAGACATTAGACAGACAGACAGATTTTTCATCATTCATAGGTGCATGACAGAATTGCAGCAACCACTGAACAGCGCATGATTAGATAAAAATGAGATGAGATATGAAGTATGGATGTTGAGACTTAATTTAAGATAAATACACAAGATGAGCTGCAGAGGTAAAAACGTAATCATACAGTTTGCTAAAAGATATGAACCTTGCAGCTCTACACAAGTACATTATATTCAGACCTGTGGCTCATTTGCTTTGTTCAGATTCACGGGCTAAAACGATACAATTGTTGTATTTGTCTTTTGTGTTCACAAGGTAACAGCGGTCCAAGGTTGTAAACAAATACCATGCATGAACCAACTGTTGCCGCATGGCCAAGAGGAGGAGGTTACCCGACAAGAACAAAAACTGTGGAATAGACGGGTAGAGTGGAGAGTAGTTGTCATAACCCATCATCTTTCAAATGTGTACCAGTTTAGTTATGGCCGTGTGTAACCATCAAAAAACACATTAATTCAGATGGTTTTATTTTCATTATCTTTAAAATAATTTTAGTTTTCCTACGGGCAGTTCACATGGTCCCAGAGATGTCCTCAGTAAAACTCAAGTCTAGAGACTAAGCTTTAATAAGTCGGTGAAACAGTCACTATGATGTTACATTGATTCTAGCCAGAGAAGCAAGTTTCACCAAAAGAGGAAAAACAGGAAAAAACTTTTGTGAAAAAAGGAAAAGAGAGTCGGAATCTTTGGAGGTCCGGAGCCAAGTGACTGAACCAAGGGTCCAACCACTTTTTCATCTGGAGAGCTGCTGTTCTCCATGAGGACTTAGGACAAGTTCCTGACGAATGGATCCTATCTGCCATGACCTTTTCCCACCTCTCCACTTTTTGGTTTAGTGCCCACATTTTTATTTAATTTCTTTTGGGTCAAACCAGGTAACCTTTTCGTCACAAATTAATTATTTTCTTTTTGTTGTTGCTAATCCCTGGCAACTGTTCAAAAAAACTGCTCAAAGGTATTATAACTACACTGTAAAGCAACAAATCTTGGATCTCAAACATTAAATTTAAATAATGACTGCCAGCCATTTCCTCAGTAAAACTCAAGTCTAGAGACTAAGCTTTAATAAGTCGGTGAAACAGTCACTATGATGTTACATTGATTCTACTGCAAGTTTCACCAAATAGGAACTTTTTCAAGGATAATCTTTGGATCATACGTAACCAAGGGTCCAACCACTTTTTACACTATGTTCTCCCCTAGAGATGAATCTTGGATAGTCCTATCTGCCTTGACCTTTTGACCTCTCCCTGGGGCCCACATGTTTATTTAGGTATATGTCCAAATTAATTATTTTCTTTTTTTGTCTATACATACACTGTTCAAAAAAATAAAAGGTTGTTTAAAAAAATCTTGCATCTCAGTAACTCATTGACTTGTTTTCAGCAAAAACACCATATTTTGACCAAAAAACAGAGAAAACAAGCTTTTTCTGCAGAGAAGCAGAATGGAGACTAATAACTTATTACTCAATGTTTTTTTTGTTTGTTTCAGTGACACCTCAAACATCTGAACAGTTGTTCACTTCTATAGAACAAAAATAACACTGAAAAAAGGCTTGTGATGGCAAAACAACTATTTATTTTGCACATACCCAGCTTTTACAGCTGATTTTAGGATGAAACTCTGAACATACAGGGAGATCTAGCCGGGTTAAAACAGAGCCACCTGTACTACAGGAGAACCTGGCTTTAGACCCAGACCTCGCTGACCCACTAAACTCACAGTAGCTGCAGCCCTCCGTCTCCTTCTCTCTCTCTTCACGCTTTGCGCCGGTGGGGTGCGTTTACACTCAGCACCACGTTTGAACGGAGCAGAGCCCCAATGAGCCCCGCCCCCGCGGGCACACAAGCAGCATGGGACAAGCCGCGCCCGACCTGGAATTGAAATCAAACGCACTCCTCCTGCTGCGGTCGAGTTGAGCCGAGTTGAAAACAGCGCCACTGAGCTTCCATAGAACTACTGTACATTGAGTTTCAATCAAGATTCCAGCGCGGCGGCAGACCATTTCAGCGCGGCGGCCTCCTCAAAATTTATAACACAGAAAAAAACCCTGATCATCCCTTGTCTTTGCGACAGTGCTCACACTATCTCCAAAAATTTAGCTAACCCATGGATGTATTAAAAAACCTGATCATCCCCATTTTCTCCCCACACCGGATAACTTCCTCTCGCTTTTTACTCATCCAGAGATGCACTGCTGCCAACTGCTGTTGATTTACGGTTATAAACTTTACTAAAATAGTTTCCAAGCCTGATCTTCCCCAAACCCCCACATTAAAAAGCCTAATTGACGTCTATATACGTCTATAGACGTCAATGGCAGTGGGCGGGTGTAAAGTGACGTCTATTAGAGATGCGCGGATTGCGGACACAACCGCGGAGTCCGCGGATAAACCGCAGGTCGGGCGGGTGACATGACGAAAAAATATATTTTAATTAGATTCGGGCGGGTGGCGGTTGAACCAATTAGGAAAGATATATACATAGTTAAATATTGTTACCCACATACGAAAAACGAGCAGCACTCTTTGAAACAGTCACATTTTCATCAGACACTGCAGTTAATTGCCCACTGGGGTCTGTGCACGAGAGATGGCAACACCTTATTCATTTTGTGAGGAAATCCGCTTATAGTGTTCAGTTTTGGTCATTTTATGGATGAAAACATGTGCAAAAACAATTTCAAAACTAGTCCCGTTTGATGTGCACTGCTGCAGCAGCCTGCACATGCCGCCACGCTATGTGTTGTTGGGCTGTGTGCATCACCTGGCTGGCTGAGACACATGACTGTCGGTGCAGCGCACTGGCTGTTTGTGTTGTCTGTCAAAGCATGGATGAATGAAACAGTGGGGAGAGAGAGAGAAGCGCGCGAATGACAGCAGCGCGCGTAAAATAAACTCATACGATTATTGGCCTATAACAGCGGGCGGATGGCGGGCGGGTGTGGTTTTGAAAAAACTTTGGTTCGGGTGGATGGCAGGTCAATGACTTTTGTGATGTGGATGAAATAATTAATTCTAACGCTCTGTCAATGAAAGTGGATGAGTTAATTAGCTCTGTCAACTCATGCGGGCATGTCAACACATGCAGACTTACCATACGTGCCTTCAGTCATATTTCGCAGCAAAAACAAAAAACAAAAACATGAGGACATAGTCTACAGTAGTCTGATATGTGCCAGTTATGCAGCAGCCTCCGTGAACAAAGGTCTGACAACAAACGCACGTTGTGCCTCACATGTAGGCTACAGGCAGTGCCACTATTTAAAAAAAAGAAGCTGGTTCACAGTCATCTGTCACTCACCCCACCTGCAGCTGACTGCGCTGTCAGAGGAGCTCTGCTGTTCCTCTCTCTTTAGACTGGTGTTTGGCTGCACTCTGTATAGAAGGAGTTCAATATGAAGATCTAACCTCCATCTGAATACCGGCCATGTGGTCCGCGGTAGAGGTGTGCAAAAAAAAAAAAAAAAAAAAAAAACATCATTGGTGGTGCTGTCAAGATGGAGGCACGAGCCAAAGAAAATAAGTCTTTGAGACACGAGTCCAAGTCAAGTCTGACATGTGTGTGCAACTTAACTCGAGTCCCCATCCCTGCGTCCAACCTCATGTTGTTACAATTTCTCAACAGGGGACACAGTATCAACTCATTAGTAAGATTTTGGGAGTTCAACAGTGGGCACATACAGATCTGTTCAATATAAAGGCACTTACACTAGGGCCAATTGTTCCGTACTGTGCTGAAGCACGAATGCCCCTCCTCCCCCGTCCCCCGCTGGCCCACACTCATACTACCTCGAACCCAAGCGTGCTCAAGTACGCATTGAGTATGCCTCCAGTACGCGCAGACATCCGCGGACACATGTACGCCCAAGTATGTGGGGGCCTTTAGTGTGAGTGGGCCCTAATAGTCAGATAATAAGGCTAATGCCATTCTTTCTGATAGCTCACATCCCGCCTTCTGGCTCTGACTTCCTCGTATAAAAAGTAACAGGTACGAGCACTCTTTTATTCCTACAGCCGTTTCCCTTTTGAATTCTGAGTTTTTGTAGTAAACACTTTGTAAACTTGTTATTATGTGATACTGGAAAGTCATCAGCTGACAACATCAGATGATATGAGTGACGTCATCTATACTGTCCTGTACCTGAGTGCAGGTGTGTCTGGTATGTCACTGTGTGTTCTAAGTAACACTTACTCAAAGGTCACATACCATTCACAGGTGCAAGAGAGTATCAGTATCCTCAGTAACCTTTATATATCTATATATCTATTTGATAAATTTATAATGGCACTCTTCATGCTGCAGCAGTGCATCCTGTACAGGTCGCCTTTTTACTGGCTGGGATTTTGCAGGGTAACAAAATGACAATAAAACAGGTCTATTCAGTAGACACACCCCAGACAGGTGATTTTCTGTCTTGGCAATGGTCTCACATTTGATTTTTTAAGTTTGTTAAAAATAAAAAATAAAGTAGGCTACCAAAAGTACTAATTAATGCGTCGCAAAATCCAGTCCCCATCTCTGGGATGCTGTGGTCGATGGTGTCGAATGCAGCACTGAGGTCTAAAAGTACAAGTACAGACACAAGACCTCTGTCTGAAGCTACAAGAAGATCATTAGAGACTTTGACCAGTGCTCTGGTATGGTGTTCGCTGAATCCCAATTGGAAAGCTTCAAAAAGCTTGTTGCTGTGCAGATGTTCATGTAGCTGCTCGGGTACAATACAAATATTTGTGTTTCCAGACACTCAGAGCAATGGAAACGGTTTGAATTAAACTATTTATCTGCATTCGTCAGTTCAGCAGAGTTCAGTCCGAACTGGTTCATGTCAGTTTAGAGAAAGCTATACTGTCCTGAGTGTTGGTGTGGATGGTATGTGACGTGATAGCTATGTGAAGAACTGATCAGACCTGCTCCACCACCCTGTGCAGGTCCATTCCATCTTAATCATACTGTAGCTCACATACCCGACACACCCACACCAGCTACAGAGTAGTACGGTATAGATGTCCTCAATTAAATTGTCTGACTGTGTCAGCCAATAGGGAGTGGAGGACAGGTTGGCTGCCTGTCACAAGGTATGTTTCAGTTAAACATATAATTATAAAATGATAATCAACAACATTCCTACACTAGTGCCACCCTTCATGCTGCAGCAGTGCATCCTTTTACTGGTGGGATTTTGCAGTGCAACAAAATAACAATAAATTATAGTAACTTTATTTATCACTGTCACTTTTCTAACAACTAACTGATCTGCCAATGGCAGATATTACAATATGTAATGTCATATCTGTCTACCTAGTCGGGCTGTTCGGCACAATGCTCTACTGCGACGACTCCTGTATGCTTGTTGCTGCACGTTTCAGTTCACTAGCATTGGTGATCGTTTGTCTAAGGGTTAGGGTTAGGCCTCAGCGGGTTCTGCAGATAAGCTAGCCTCGTACACCAGCCTCCCCCCGAAATGCATTCAATTCATTTCTCAGGGAGAGTCTGGCCTCATACCCGTTGAAACCGTTTCGCCAGAAATCGGCCGTCTACTCCTGTGTGGATTGACACTTGTTGCATCACTACATGGACTGGACTCACCTACAACAAACATGTTCAAACAGCAGCGCAATGAAATACCATCAATTACAGAACTTAAACTAGAGCAAGAGTCGGCGCTTGTTGAGTTTCAGGAAAAGACTAGCGTTGGTGATCGTTTGTCTAAGGGTTAATCAGGGACTTTGGCTCGGTAGGCCTCACAACGGAGATGAGGCCAGACTCTTCCTGAGTTCTGCAGATAAGATAAGCCACAGAAGCACCTCCCCCAGGTATTTGTTTTATTTGTTAGGATCCCCATTAGCTGTGCTCTAGAACGACGCTAGTCTTCCTGGGGTCACAACATAGAAAATACAAGTCAACAAATCTTAGAAATCAGATTGTCAACAAAAATCATGTCAACAAATCTTAATTTGTCATTAAATGTGCCACTACAATCAGATTGTCATCTACTTCTCAAAAAACATCAACGATGCTCCAGAGTTGGGAAACAAACTAAACTCTGATGTTATTACAGTGCTCATGAAAGGTTGTGTCATAAAATAAATTTTGTGTGTGCGTGTGGAAGAAAACTCAAATTAGATTTAAAGTTTTAGGAGGAGACTAACAGTGTATTCATGTAAAGTCTGAATTTTTAAAAACAAGGGGAAAATGTGATTTATTTCATTTAAATTAAAACAAACTCATAGCAAAAAGGGTATTCAGTAAAATTCTATTTAAGTTTACTAAAATTTATTTGTTTAAGTTTAAAATGTGAACATGATTTCTAGATACAATTCATTGAAATCTGACATTATGGCATTTGCATTTGTTTATTTTTTATAGTTTTCACGTGTCAGAAGATGTCATATGGTGTCTTATCAAAAGATCATCAGGACTCCCCATAATTCCAAGTCTCAGTCTGAAATTATTCAGGTGGTGATACAGATACTGTAACGTAATACATAGTACCTTCAGATCAGGACTCCCCACTCTCAGTCTGTAGGAGCTCCACTCAGACAACAGGACAGAGCCAGTGTCCTCATCTCAGCATCCCCATACTCTGTACTAGAGTTGCCAAAATGTGTCTGGGAGAGAACACACTGAAGACAGACAAACTGCCGGTGTTTGAGAATCTGTTGTCGATGTTCTCAGTCAGTGCAGTCACAAATGGCTCCATCACCTGTAGAAGATTAAAAGGAAAGGTGAAACAGTCCTTCTGTCCACATTACTCAAACACATTCCTAATAGTGTTCTTGAAGCTCTCCCACACATCATCTTGGAAATATGCAGGGACCTCTTCCTGCAGAGGCCTCAGACCAGCATCAGACTGGAGCGATGCCTGCCAGCGGTCTTTGACCATGTTGCTCTCTTTCAGCTGTGCCAGTGATAATTTCAGCACTGTGACCTGAGATAAAAACACAACAGCTCAGCTAGTAACAACATTACTGATCTCATACCTCCTGCTCCACCTGAGAGAAAAAAAAGGCTGGACTCTAACATTACTTTCCTAACTTTGTAAAACATCTTTGCTGTGTTTATTGCTCGGCTCATTGGTTGGCCTCATTTATCCGATATGTGATCCAGCTAATTTGCCAATATTAGAGTCGATATCCGATCCTAATATCAGATTGGTGCATCCCTAGTGTCTGGTAGTGCCAAAAGGAATAAATACAGATTAACTGTTAGTTTGTGCCATTGACCCAGTCAATGACATGTTGGCTACTGGCTACAGTAAATAAGTAACATCAAACAGTTATATAAAGTTGGATAGAAACAACTGTGTGGTGATTTTCCTTTTTTGGAAAACTGTGGCTCCTCTGTGACTTCAGTGGATGGTGAAAAAAGACACCAGATGCACAGAGAGCAGCTACACACACTTTACAGCAGCCGTAAATCCGTATTGGCCCCGCCTCTCTTTACGACAGTTACTGTCATCAGTACAAAGCTAACATTAGCCGTGAAGCTAATGAGCAGGGCTTCAAGGAGCTGCGGTAACAACTGTGCTACAGTACAGCTAACATTAGTAGGACCCTGACAAACTGACAGTGATGTGAATGTCCACTCCCTCTGCAGGTAGAAAACCACCCCAACATGCGCAGCCTAAGCGGGTCGTTATCTGCTCTAAGTCTTCCCGACCCTCTCATTTCTCTTCTCTGCCACCTCTCCTTCACATTCATCATTTGAAGAAGCCTCTCACTGTTAGACGGGTCACAAGGCGCAGTTGGCTTACACGCCATTTTCCTGTTGTTGCTTAATGTGACAAAATGTTGCGGTTATTTTCAGCATGAGAAGCTTTACAAAGGACACTCTGTGTACAAGTAAGGTGGAGGATACACGTCTGTGGTCTTCATGTTTGTAAACTGATGAATTTTGAGGCTGTATGGAAAGTGGAAACAATTATACTGAAAAGGACAATAAAATCTAAAATCTAAATCTATCTGTCTGTCTAAAACACTTAATGTGTCATCCAGCTGTGGTTACCATGGTGATAGCATCCTGTATCTGAGGCCATGTTCAGACTGCCAGCCAAAATTCGATTTTAAGCCCATCCAGACTGTAACCGGATTACTCTTTTGAAGTCTGAACAGTCCCAAACCACATGAGATCCAATTTTTGCAAACAGCATCCAAAAACCATTTTCAGGAGGTAGTTTCAAATCTTATTTGGACAGATGCGTCTCAGTCTGAACAGCTCCAAACACTCAGATCGGTTTTGACTGTCTGTGATGTCACTCTACGCGGCGCTGTCACTGTGTTACAAGTCCCATGAGCTCCAGTTAAATATCAATTTCCTTGGGGCGTCGTGTGGCATAGTGGTTAGAGTGGGAGCCCCATGTATAGAGGCATAGTCCTCGCTGCAGTCGGCCCTAGTTTGAGTCCCGCGTCGGGAGCCATTTACTGCATGTCATTCCCCCTCTCTCTGGGGCGCGTGGCGTCTGTCCGACTACCCATTTCTCCGACCATACATTTCTTTATTTTTGCGTCCATTAGTCCGACCTCCCATTTCTCCGACTTAAGTAGCCCTAACCCTTAACCTTACCCTAAACCTAACCTTAACGCTGTTGAATGGGTAGTCGGAGAAATGAGCCGTCGGACTTTGGGGCAGTCGGACTGACGTATGCTCCCCGGGGAGTTCTTGATTCAGAACTGTACTGCCGCATTTTCGCCGCCCGCACTTCACTCTCCTGTGAACTGTGTGGAGCCCCTTCCCACCCCGCCTCGGCGTGCACGGTGAGCAACACGCATAATCCCCCAGGCAAAGTCGTTCCTCTCCAACCTTCTGGTCAAAGCATCCCCCTCTCTCCTCAACCGAGTCATGCTCGACGACGCATGCAAGATGGAGATGCTCATGTGGCAGGAGTTTTTGACTACCTGGAACGGCATTTCGTTCTTCTACAACAACTTCCTCACTTATCCTGAGGACATTCAGCTCTACACCGA
Organism: Decapterus maruadsi; assembly: GCA_030347415.2. Classification (NCBI taxonomy): domain Eukaryota; kingdom Metazoa; phylum Chordata; class Actinopteri; order Carangiformes; family Carangidae; genus Decapterus; species Decapterus maruadsi. The sequence continues at coordinate 30,398,654 of CM064903.1, forward strand.
CGCCGCACCCTCCATCGGCTTCATAGGTTTCTACGGCGGTAGGTGGTTCTCCTCCGCCTGGCTGGAGGAGTTCAACTCGCTCACCCCTGAGCCATCTACTCAGTCTTCCGCGCTCTTCGAGCTGTATCCCATCACCGTAGCCGCGATCCTTTGGGGGCACGAATGGGCACGGAAATGCATCGCCATCCATTTGGACCACACAGCAGTCGTAGAAGTTATTAATAAAGGCCAGTCCCGTTCTCTAGCCGTCATGCAATTCCTGCGCGGACTCACACTCGTCACACACCAATTCATCCTTAAAGCAGCCCACATTCCCGGTCACCAGAGCAGCATCGCCGACTCACTGTCCCATTTCTCCTTCCAGAAAATCAGACGCTTGGCTCCATAATCGGATCGCTACCCCACTCCAGTCCCACCGTATTCTGCCACGATCCTCAACTAGCCCCTCAGCTAGCCTCCATTACCAGAGCCTCGCAAGAAGCCATCCTTGATGGCCTGGCCCCAAACACGCTCTCTGCCTACCTCACGGGCTGGAACTGCTTCAAGTCGTACCTTGCCGCGTACCGCCTGCCATTTCCCTCTCTGGACGTAATGTCCATCTGCAATTTCGTCACCCACGCTCACTCAGTTCAGGGAATCAAATCTTCCACCATCCAAACATACTTAGCCGGAATCAACTTCTTCCTTAGACTAGTCACCGGACCCTTTTAAAACAGTCCCTCTTTTAATCTGGGCTGCAGCCTATAACTACCGGATAAACCGATCGCTTTTAATTTCGCCCTCTACGAAACCGATCCGCTCCCCGGCTGCCTGGCTACTACTCTGGCGTGTTGTTAGCACCTGAAGCTAACCGCACCTGCCCTGCTTACCGGACGCCTAACCACCTCCCTGGGCCCAGTCTCTGGGCCCTGCCGGTAAGTTTTCGTCTATTGAAAGACGCCAAGTCGCTCCTACTATACTACCATCCAAACGACGTGGACTCCTTCGGGAGTCCTCGTGGGTGAGTCTCCTTTTGCTCCCCACCGCCTCTGAAGCTCCGCCACCAGGCGAACTGTCACTCTCCCACACAGTGCACCTTTGCTGCCGCAGCTCTTATCTGTCTCCTCAGCTACCTCCATGGCTACAGCAGCTCCAGCGGCTAATCTACAGCTCTTCAGCCACCACCAACTACATCCCACATCGGCTTCCTCCACAACCACGGCCGTGTTACCTGATGACAACCCACCGCTGAGCAGAGCCAAAAAGAGAATCACCTACCTGACTGAAGAAAATCTCCGGCTGGCTGCGCAGCTCAAAGACAATGAACTCCTGTTGTCTCAGTTTATGGATCTGGCCCACGAGCAGTCCCGGAAGATCTCCTCGCTCTCCGTGGCGCTCCATGACACCTTCCCCTGGGACCCATCTGCCTGTCCGCGGCCACCTGATTGCTCACCGCCCTCTCCCTCGGTGGCCGTCCAGGTTCCCTCCGAAGCTGACTGGATCGCGGCCGGGGCTAAACCGAAGGTCCCGTGGGTCCTCTGTTCCACTCCAAACCGACCTGCACCTCTGCCTCGCTGGACGGAAGTGATCCGAGGACCCAAACCAAAACCTCCGGCTCCTGGGTCAAAGTCATGCCTGGAGCTTTCAAATCGCTACGGGGCTCTGTCGGCTGCCGCCGCGCCATCTGCTGCCGTCACTCCTCCGGAGACAAGTGCCGAACTGTCAGCCCCCCCCGCCCCCCACTGTCACTCCCACGGAGGCAGTGCCCGGTCAGTCAGCTGCCGCTCCCGTAGCGCCTGTTGTCACCCCACTCATGGCAAGTACAGCCCGGGTGCCTGTCCGGTCCCCTGTGGAACAGCCGGGAAAGCCCTCCTCCATCTCCAGGTCTTCCCGACGCAATATCGTGAAGGAAGCGGCTCGCAGGGCATCTCGCTCCAGTCCCCCTCGCCGCCCTCAGTCCACAGTCGCTGCTGACACCATTCCATCCCTGGCGCTGACCTCTCACCGGTCTGCGGCTGTCCTTCCTGTGCACGCTGGCAATGCGAACCATGCCACCAGTTCTCCCGTTCGTCCAAATCAACAGGTGTATCACGTCATGTAATCCCGGTGCCTGCGTCAATCATCTCACCGATAACATTCCTCAGCTGTTGCAAAAACATCCCTCTGTCCGTACCGTTGTGGCCCACCTAGGTGGTTTCAACGACCTCAAGCAGCAACAGTCCACAAAACTTAGGAATGACTGCACCCGCCTCATTGATAACGTTGCACGGCTGAACAAGCGATGCGTCGTCTCCGGCCCCCTCCCCCCTCCATCTTGTGGCGATGTAAAGTTCAGCCGACTCTGGCAGCTCCACGTGTGGCTGAAAGGTCACTGTACCAGCGCCGGAATCCCATATGTGGACAATTTCACCACATTCCTCCACAGACCGGACCTTTTTAAACGAGACCGGCTGCACCTAAACCACAACGGATCCCGTCTCCTGTCTCTGAACATTAATCTCACTCTACAAGCTGCCCAGTCCACAACTTCCACTGATTGACTGTTTACGCGACACACCTCTGTAGCCTCTTCCTCTGCCACCACTACGACAGTTCCCCCCGGCACCTACACTTGTAACACCGTCCCCTGCTGGCCCCAGCCGTCATCACAAATCCAAACAATTATCACAGCCAGACCCTATCATTCATATGGTGTTCCTAAAGCTGCAAACATTAGTAACCTCTCCTATATTAAACGCGTTGCCACTGCTCCCTCATCACCTGGCACCCTGTGTAACCTGGCCCTGCTGAACATAAGATCTCTCTCAAATAAGACCTTCATTCTTAATGATTTCATCTCATCCTACCAGCTAGATTTCCTATTTCTGACAGAAACCTGGTTGAAACCTGGTGAACACAGTCAGCTTCTGGAAATGTGTCCCCCCCAATATAATTTTTTTAGCTCCCCTCGGCTATATGGCCGTGGGGGAGGTCTAGCCGCTGTCTATAGAAAGTCCCACACGTGTACTCTCATTACTACTTTTAACTATTCCAGTTTTGAGGTCCTAATGTTTAAATATGATGGCCCAAGCCCAGCCCTCTTTGTAGTGGTGTATCGACCCCCCAGGCAGGAGGCTACCTTTCTCATTGAGTTTCCTGAGTTTCTGTCCTCACTTGTGATGAATTATGACAAAATTCTGATCTCTGGTGATTTTAACTATCACATCGATGTTAAATCCAATAGTAAAGCCACTGAATTCCTCACCATTATGGATTCCCTCAATTTTGTACAGTTTGTCTCTGGCCCAACCCATAATCACGGTCACACGTTAGACCTAGTGTTCACGCTTGGTCTGAACATCTCCTCTCTGACTGTGGAAGATATGGGGATCTCTGACCACCTGTGTATCAGATTTTCTACTTTACTTCATTCTATTCCCAAGCCTCAGTTATCTGTTTCATATTCTCGCACAATAAATACCTCTTCAGCAAGTAAATTCTCTGAGGCCTTTGCAGCCTCATCCTTATTCCACAGTGTCCAGGCTTGTTCCCCCTATATCAATACCGAGGAGCTTTTAACCCAGTTCAACTCTACCTGTGCTCTTATTCTAGATTCTGTAGCCCCCCTCAAGCCTAGGAAATCTAAAACTAAAACCCAGCCCTGGCTTAATGCCAACACCCGTGCATTGAGGCAGTCATGTAGGAAAGCGGAAAGAAGGTGGAAAAGTGACAAGCTACAAGTCTCATATGACATCATGAGGGGCTGTCTTGATACCTACCAGCAAGCTGTTAAGGCAGCAAGGGCAACATACTTTGCCAACATCATCTCCAGAAACTCCCACTCCTCAAAATCTTTATTCAAAGCAATTAACACAATCTTAAATCCTGTTGTTAGTCCCTGCCCTGCCCCTCCCACTGTTGGTTGTGATGATTTTTTACATTTCTTCATAAACAAAATTGAGAACATCCGATCTGCAATCTCACCTTCAACTTTTGACCCTTCCTCCTTCCTGCCTGGCTCTGCTGTTCTCACCAGGTTTGAGCCTGTGCCCCTCTCTCAGATTGCCGACATTGTCTCCCATACTAGGCCGACTACCTGCACCACAGACATCGTCCCAACCCACCTGCTGAGGGAAGCCTTTAACACTCTGGGTCCCACAGTGTCCCTCCTCCTTAATAGTAGCCTGGCTAACGGCTCTGTTCCTTCATGCTTTAAACATGCAGTTGTTCAGCCATGTATCAAAAAACCAAACCTAGACCCTGCTGCTCTAAACAATTTCCGACCAATCTCAAAACTCCCATTTCTATCCAAAGTTATGGAAAAAATTGTTTACTCCCAGCTTCTGTCCTTCCTAGATAAAAATAACATCATGGACAAATTTCAGTCAGGTTTTAGGGCACGACATAGTACAGAGTCAGCACTGTTAAAAGTCACAAATGATCTGTTGCTCTCCCTCGACTCTGGTAAACCCGCCTTATTAATACTCCTAGACCTCAATTCTGCCTTCGACACAGTTGACCACTCCATCCTGTTGAACCGGCTCGAGCATCAGGTCGGTATCCAAGGCAGTGCCCTCCAGTGGTTTGCCTCTTACCTTTCTAACCGATCCTTTTCTGTTAACATTGGTAACCTTTACTCCTCTACTGCTCCAATCACATGTGGTGTACCCCAGGGTTCCATCTTAGGCCCCATCCTCTTCGCGCTATACCTGCTCCCCTTAGGCTCCATTTTTCAAAAGCACAATATCTCTTATCATTGCTACGCCGATGACACACAGTTATATCTCCCTTTAGGTCATGGTCGCAACAACACCTCCACCTTGGAGCCGATTCTTGACTGTCTCCAAGATGTCAAACTATGGCTGGCAAACAACTATCTTCAATTAAATGATGGGAAGACAGAAGTGATCCTTTTTGGCCCCCCAAACTCCTCCAACGGGACAATAAATCATCTAGGTCCCCTGGCACCCAATCTTCACACTCATGCCAGAAATCTTGGGGTTATTTTCGATCAAAACTTAAAATTTGATAAACAAATAAACTCAGTGGTGAAAAGCTGCTTTTTCCAATTACGAAATATCGCCAAACTTAAATCAACTCTCTCCCTCTCTGACCTTAAAACAGTTACCAATGCCCTCATTACCTCCAGACTGGATTACTGCAATTCTCTTTATCTAGGTATAAGCCAAACATCTCTATCCCGCTTACAATTGGTTCAGAACTCTGCTGCCAGACTGATAACAGGAACTAGGAGACAAGAACACATCACACCCATACTAGCATCCCTTCACTGGCTCCCCATCAAATACAGGACAGAGTTTAAAGTTCTATCACTTGTCTTTCAAGCACTACATGGCCTGGCCCCCCAATACATCTGTGACTTACTCTCCCCCCTCTCCAACCCTAGGACCCTTAGATCCTCTAACAAATTATTCTTGACCGTCCCCCGCTCTAGGCTGCGAGGAAAGGGCGATCGTGCCTTCGCCATCGCAGCCCCAAGGCTATGGAACAGCCTACCCATTCACATCCGCTGTTCTCCCTCTGTGGCTGCCTTTAAAGCGAGCCTAAAAACCTTTTTGTTTTCTAAGGCTTTTAACTGTCCATGACGGTCTCTGGTATGTGTCTTTTTCTCTTTCTTTGCTTTTCCTTTCCTTTGTCTTTCTCTTCTTTTCTAATCTCTTCTTTCTGTCCCAGCCACGTCTATTTTGTACAGCACTTTGTTTGTAATTTTGTGTTCACTGAACTGTACAGCACTTTGTTTATAATTCTTTGTCACTGAATTGTACAGCACTTTGGTCAACTCTGGTTGTTTTTAAATGTGCTCTACAAATAAATTGATTTGATTTGATTTGATTTGATACGATTGTTCCTCCACCTCTCACTCTCACGTCACCATACTGATTAAAGGATTAAGTAAGTGGGAGCCTCCGCGTTCGACTAAAGGCTTGCCTCTTACCGCCGACCTTCTCACTCTCTGCGTCCGTACGCTCCGTTCGGGTTACTCGTCCCCCATGGTGGACCTAACTCTCGAATTCATGTTCATGCTGGCCTTCTTTGGCTTCCTGAGTTCACCCCTACATCCTCTCGATTCGACCCCTCGTGACATCCCCGTCTATCCGACGTCACCTTCCATACTCCCGAGTCACTCATCTTCACTCTCCGAAGTTTTCTGTGTGTTTGTTTTTTTCCTGTTGTTGTTGCTGTTTTTTTTTGTTGTTGTTGTTTTTCTCTTTGTTATTTTGTTGTTGTTTTTTGTCTTTTTTGTTTTGCTATTCCTGTGTTTGTCTTTGTTTTTATTTATGCTATTATGTTTGAATTAAAAAAGGATAAAAATAATATTTAAAAAAATTACTTTGTGTGTGGGTGTTTTGTTTAGAGTGAATTATCTTTATTGTCAATAGCATTTACAGTAGGCTAAATAGGCATGAAATTGAAAATTTCCTCCCATTTGTCACGCCCCACCTGTCATGTCTCTGCTCCCCACCAGTGGGGCAAGCCCCGCACTTTGAGAAGCACTGATTTAAAGTGTAAATCAGACTTCTCACTTACATTAGCAATATTATACAGACAATCCATATGAAATCCATCAACCTGCAGGGAGAGGGAGCTGGTGCCAAACAAGTGGCACATCAAACTCCAACACTCAGTCACTCAGTCAAAACCTACCACAATATTTTCCAAATAGTCCAGTATTGTATTACACTGGATGACCATTGTTGTAAAAACATCAAAACACTGAGACTGGTATAATACATTTAAATGATGTATGAGTAACATTTATGTCATTTAACAGGCAATAAAATCTGTGTGGTCCTAAAGGTAACATTTTTACAGTGCAAATGTGCTAACTTTAGTTAAAATAGTATTTCCAGTTAGGTCAAAGAAAACATTTACAAAGACTTATTCATTCCCACAGCCATAAACATTCTTCAATCAACAAAAACTGAACAACTTGAATGCACCACACCACTGATCACCTTGTCAGCACTCTCAGCACTTTAATTAACATACAGCTTGCTGTGTTTTCCTCTTCAGATTATGATGAACTTGTTTTATTTCCTTCATTATGTCTTTGTGTTTTTGAGCCATGCCAAAGATGATTTCTGTGATAAATAGAAAAGAAAGTTTTTTTTTTCTATTCTATTCTATTGTGTTATAAACTATAATCCATCCCTGATACACTTCACTTTCTTATTTATGATGATTTACTTCCAACTATCTGTAATGACCTAATCCTGTCAATGATGCAGGTTGCTCTTCAGGCTGAATTTCAACACATAAGATAGTAGCTGTACAGTGAACATTCTTAAAGATAACTTACAAGTTATTTCAATAGTCTATAACTACCACATGTATGGAATTTCTCACGAGTCTTTGCGTCCTACTCAGACAAGTTGACTGTAAGAGTTAAAAAATAAGACAAAACATTTCCTCATTCCAGGTGTCAGGTATAGAAGAAACTCTGGTGAGGGAAATAGACAGAAGAAGAGAGAGAGGAAAGGTGTGTGTGTTTATTTGCAGTCTGTCTGTTAGGGACCATGTTGCTCTTTCTATTGCTGTTGTTGGTCTGTAGCTCTCAGGCTATAATCTACTATGGGACAGTGGTGACCTACCACACAAAGGAGGCTACATACACTCAGCATATTTAGCTTACTAATATGTGAAAACCAAAACTATTTATTGAATCCGGACAGAAAACATTCCCCTTGTCTGTGTTTAGATGCTGTTGTACTGCTGGTGATTTATAGCCTGACGAGCCAGACTAATCATTAAATCATTAAAATGTCTAGTCTGGCAATGAACGGTAGACCTCAGCTCAATCCAGGAGGTGGGATGAAGGCTGTCTTTCAAACTGCCTCTGCATGAAATAGGGTAGCGCTACGAACAATCAGAGCAAAGAGCAGGATGACGTTAGCCTGACAAGCCAATTAAAATGTATGTAGTCATCGCGTTAAAGGATAACTTAAGTTTTTTACAACCTGGACCTTATTTCTAGCATCAAATACGATCATTTACTCACCCTGACAAGTTTGGTGTCATTTGGAGTCGTTTTGACGAAATTAGCCCCAATCGAGCGGCGCGTATATCCGTATAATGCGAGAACACGGGGCACCCAATGCAGCCTCTAAATAACACATTATCCGCCACAAAACTCGTTCATTTCGTCAATATTTTGTGATGATACACTAGTGTTATTCCCCTCCGAGCCCGTGGTGGCATGTTACCAACATCCTGCTCCTCTAGGTTGACCTACTAACCGCTGACCTGGATGATGTCATCTCCGACGGCAGTCTGTCTGTTAACTTGCTATCGCTAATGCTATGGTCCGTTTCTGCGTGTTTCTGACTTGTCAGAACAAAATGAGCAAGTGGATGAAGTTCAACTTCCATAGGCTTCCTCTCCACAGCCTGGATCCTCACTAAAGCTCCGGCTAGTTGAGCTAAAAAGGACCCAAATGCCGAAGCGTAATGATTATTATCAGAACGAGCCGGGGCACCGGTCGGAGATGACATCATCCAGATCAGAGGTTAGTAGGTCAGCCTGGAGGAGCCGGATGTTGATAACATGCCACCACGGGCTCGGAGGGGAATAACACTAGTGTATCATCACAAAATATTGGCGAAATGAACAAATTTTGCGGCGGATAATGTGTTATTTAGAGGCTGCATTGGGTGCCCCGTGTGGTTCCAGGGTGCCATTCCGAAGGGCCGCCACTCCGAACGTTTACTTTCATTTGTCGGAATGCCGACCCTTAATTATTATGGGAAAGGGGTGCCATTCCGAACCTGAAAAAGAGGGTGCCATTCCGAACCTGAAAAAAGTTGAATGGTTTTAGCAGGGTACCCACTCCAGCAAATGCATTGGTAGTGTAGTTGTTAGAGGATGCGTTTTTTGGTGCGGTAGATCAGGGTTCGACTCCTGGGGGAAACACCTATTAATAGTGATTTTATTGGCCTCTACCTAATCTTTTTACTAAACTTAACCAACTCCTTTCTACATAGCCTAAACCTAACCAAAGCACAGAGCAAGGACATTTATTTTCAGCAGGAGCGCCGCGGCTGCATCAGACTGGCACCTGGGTGAAACTTTGGAGGCGGAGGCGGAGGCGGAGGCGGAGGGGGAAGGGGAGGGGGGCGTTGTCCCCGCGGCGCGTCGTGTCAAGCCGGGCAGGAAGTCAAACCACGAGAGAATCCGGTCAATTTTCAAAATAAAACACATTCGGAACGGCGGCCCCTCGGGAAGTTCGTAATGACGGACCTTCGGGAATTTTCGGACTGGCAGACCGTCGGAATGGCGGTCCTTCGGAATGGCGGTCCTTCGGAATGGCGGTCGCCCCCCGCCCCGTGTTCTCGCATTATACGGATATACGCGCCGCTCGATTGGGGCTAATTTCGTCAAAACGACTCCAAATGACACCAAACTTGTCAGGGTGAGTAAATGATCGTATTTGATGCTAGAAGTAAGGTCCAGGTTGTAAAAAACGAAAGTTATCCTTTAAGCCCACACAATGACTCTCTAAACAGAGCGCTGTGATGTCACAAACGGTGTTAGAGACTCAAAAAGTTCCTATGGCTCATTTCTAGACCCACTTACGGAGGAAATATATTTGCTGCCGCTAGGGTGCGTTTAGGTTTCTAGGCTAGGTGATATATGTTGCACATGGTTGAAGATCACACAAAACTGACATCACATATCATACAAAACTGAAATCTTCACTGTAGTTTCACTATCTGGGCTGAATCAGAATACGACACACATTAAAAAAAGACACTGAAATAACATTTGAACCTCTTTAATGACTGCATATGAAGACATGTACTACTTATATTGAAGTACAGTAATTTAACAACTGGTTTATTGTTTTATTGTTCAAAATGTATTAAAGCTCCATACAATATAAAGGTAGCTGAGAGACGAGATGGAAAACTAAACTGTCCTTGTGAGTATTGATCATTTTATCCCGGTTGCAGGTGGTACTTCGTGTCAAGCTGAATTATGATAATTGCAATGCAATAGACGAGTTGTTGTGCTCCAGTTGTGAGGATTTTGAGTTTGGGAAGGTTGACAATGAGAGAAGTGGAGAGTGGTGTCAAAGGGAGTTTGTCAACACTACGTTTCACCACGATACTCCCTTCGATTTTACGTAAGAGGACCATGACTACCAGAAATAACACATTTTAACTCATTTTATTTTGGAAATACTGCAAACGGCACAGTAACTTCCTGTGAACCTCGACCTTACGTTCATTCCGGACCTCGGCCTTCAGGTTTATGTTGACTGGACGAACAACACTGTAAATGGCGTCCAACGCTCAAAAGTTTTAGCTCTTGTGGAACTGAGGAACCGATCGGACACCGACCGAGCCAACATATCACCACAACTCGCTCTTCTGTTAGCTTTCTCCAACACTTAGGTCTAACCAGTATGTCATGAGCTAATGAACAAACGGTGTCACTAACGGCGCTAAGTCAAACAAGTTACTTTTTAACAGTTTAACAAGTTAGCCGTTATAACATAGCCATCAGCAGCTGACCAGTCACAACCATGAGCACCGGCGCGTCAGGGAGAAGCGAGCTGAGTGCACAGGAGCGCACACTCCTGTGAGGAAGAAAAAAAAAGAAGCCGGTGGTCCGACGTGAGTTATTAATGTTTAATCAGTGCTGGTTAAACTTGCTCTGGATCCGATTCTTTCCTTCTATTCTCGTGGCCAAACAACAGAACCATGTTATTATATTAGACTAGCCTATATATTTTCCATCTTTGCTGAGCATAAGGTTTGGCCTGAATTAAATAAAAGCCTGTCCCATAGACGCGTCTCTACAGGCGGGTCCGCTCGGTGCACACCCACACACACACTCGAGGAAAAAAAAAAAAGTCAGAAGTCCGGGCCGTGAGAAACGGCAGCCTAACCTTACCTCTCGTATGGATAATCAGTGTGATGATCCAACAGATTGTGATGTTTTCATGGTGTATCATAAAGTCAATGAGTTGGTCAGATTATTTATTCAGTTATTTATTTCTTTGCAAGGATTATGATTGTTGTTCTTCTGCTCATTGAAGGATCTCTGAGCTGCTGCTCAGCTCACCGCACAATGTCAGCGAGACTAAGGCTAGGTTTACACGAAGACGGTGTGAACAGAAGACGCAAAAGTGGCGTCGCGTCTTCACTTTTTATTTCGCGTCTACACGAGCGTTCTCGGGAGAAAATCTGTGTGCATACGGTGACGCAAAAGTGTGTACAAATCCATTGGTAATGCATGCCAGACGACTAAGTGGTGCTGTGATACACTAACACAAACGCTGCGATGCGTACGCGCATCAAACTTGTCCCACCATAGACTAGTTCGACCAAGTCTCGTCCAAACCCGGCGTCTCGTTCGCCTCAGACGAATCGGAGCATCCAGAATTTCCAGGAGTTGAGAGCAGATCCTCCTCTGCTCACCAATTGTATGTGTACATATTCTGTACATTTGAAAGAAACATTCTTGTACATTAGTTGTAGATGCCATGTACTGTAGTGTGTGTGTGTGTGTGTGTGTGTGTGTGTGTCACATCCGGGGTCTCGGGGAGGAGTCAGGTGGGAAGCGTAGTAAAATCAGCTGTTCGTCACCTGTGAATGAATGAACTGAGAGGGTGAGGAGGGAAGGTCCTACTTTTGCTGACCGCTAAAGTTAACACTGTGAGACGTTTTTAGCTTTAAGTGTAATTGTTTCACTGCCTGTGTTTTAGCTTAATAAACGTTATGTTAATCGCCATTCATCTGAAGCTCAGTCTTTTATTATTGAAGCGCGTCCGGCAAGTACAAACGTTTCCCTCACTTAGCCTCTCGGCGACCATTGTTTCACCTATAGTCGCCCTAACATTAGTTATTGCGGCCAAAGTAGCCTGCAGGTCTGAAGGGTGGATGTAATCCGACATGTTTGTATCGTGACGTCAACACGCCTACTTGACGTGAGCAGAACAGCAGATCTGAGCCAGTTTTGCGTCTTGGCCTGTTTAGGCGGAGACGCTGCGCTGGAGCGTATTCAACTTTTCCACTTTCAAGGGTGGTTTGAGATTTTTGCGTCTTCAAGCCCCAAAAACGCCGTCACCATATAAACGAAAGGCACTTCCGATAAAATATTTTATCGTCTTTACTCGCAAGCGTCTTCGTGTAAACGGCCCCTAAATCAGGATCAGGACAGTTCACCTTGACCTGGACGCCGTCTGAGAAGGAAGATGGACAGAGGCTGTGTTCGAAACCACACTCCATACTACATACTTCCATACTCCATACTACATACTAACGCGATCATACAGTATGCAGAGCGTTTACACTGCCGCGTACTATGATAACCCACAATGCATTTCGCTCCTGCCCGAGCCGAAATCAGCTGCCCTGAAGCTGATTTCACTTAAGCTCTAAACTCTGTAAATATATAACTTCAGCAACATTTGAAGCATTTTCAGGCGAGAAAGTATTACTCCCTATCCCCATGGTGTTGATAAAATGACAAAATAACGCGTTAGTAAAACCAGCCGTAGTGAGCACTGCACTTCCGGTTTGTGTGTCAAAAGAAAACACCCGTTGCAATTCACCATAAAGAAAGCCGTTACAATGACGTCAGTGCTCTTACTATATAAACAGGAAGTGAACGTGTCCCCACTGTGGCTAGCTTGGAAACGCCATTGGGACCGACCTCGTGCCGTTAACGGAATTTGCCCGTCCAAAATGCCTTACCGGAGAGTTTTGTATGCTCTGAGACGAAGACCGGCCCGCCGTCTTCGCTACATCCTTCTTGCTCTGGACTGGGGATTGTTCCAAGATGTAAGTTTACTGTTTATTCCCATAAAGATAGCAAACATGAAAAAACAATAAGGGCTAACATACCGCACTGTAACACAATAGGAGGGAAACATGAGCATCAGTAAGCAACAAAGTTGTTTTGAATCATCCAATAAAGTTTAATAATACAAATAAATACATACTTAAGTTAACAATATTTATTGTGTAAACAGTTCAGACCACTAATCATTTCAGATGGGCAATTGTCCTGAAAAAACATATTGATCTATATATATAAATAAAGTTTGATTGATTGATTGATTGATCGATCATTCATCTGTAATGTTACAGGTGGCTTCAAGAGTACTGCCAGGTTAATCCCCATGTCCCACTGGTGTGCCTCTATTTTAATGGAGGTGATACCAGGAAGGACTTTCGTTTGTCCCGAGAGTCCCTGGACAGCCTCATCCAGCTCCTGCCACACAAGGACCATGGCTGGGCAAAGTCCTCTGAGGTCCTGGTGTTCTTGTTTTGGTTGGCCTGTGGAACATCGTACCGGGTCGTTTCAGAGGCATTTGACGTCCCCCGCACCACATGCCATGACATGATTCACCGTGTCTGCAGAGTCATTCTTGGTGTGTTCAGGAGGCTGATCCACTTCCCAGACATGGAGGAGCTGGAGGAGATAGGTGCTGGGTTCCAGGAGCTGTCTGGCTGTCCAGCTTTGTCCAGAGTGGCGGGGAGCATCGATGGTTGCCATGTGCGCATTGTGCAACCAGGGCAATTTGCAGCGGACTACTTCAATCGGAAGCTCTTCCACTCGGTCCAGTTCCAGGCCATCTGTGACCACAAGGGGCGTTTCCTGGACGTGGTGGTGGGCTTCCCTGGCTGTGTCCACGACGCCAGGGTCCTCAGGAGCAGCCCCTTCTATGTGCACCAGCTGTACCCACCGCCTGGATGGTACCTGATCGGGGACGGCGGGTACCCGTGCCTGGCTGAGCCAATCCGCCTGCTGACGCCATTCCGGGAGCCTGTGGCAAATGCAGTGGAGGGGAGGTTCAATGCCAGGCTGTCCAGGGCACGCTGCGTGGTGGAGAGGGCTTTTGGAGTCCTGAAGACCAGGTGGCGCTCCATCTTCCTGAAGGCACTGGAGGTGAAGGTGGAGTTTGTGCCTGAGGTGATCACTGCTTGCCTGTTCCTCCACAACCTCTGCATCACCCACGGGGACATCCTGGAGCCTGAACCTGCAGAGGAAGAAGAAGATGGTGGTGATGGAGAGGAGGGCCACGAGCCTGTCCAGCAGTCTGGGGACACCCTCAGACAGAGGCTTGCAGCTGCGGTGTCTGCCCCAGGACACAGAATAGCTGTTCTGCAAGAACATGACTATTGTTAATTTCTACATATACAGGGAGTTCATTTTTTAGTTATTAGTTTATAGTTGTAGTACAATTTTTAGTTGTTGTTGTATGTAACCCTGTTGTAAATAGTTTTTGTAAATAGTGCCTCTTAAAAATCCAACCCCACGTCCAAGTCGTAAGAGGTGGAAACAGGTAAAGTACAGGATTGCCGGACAGGGCCAAATATGGTGGGAGGTCCACTCATCCTGGCTGATACAGTAACCAAGAAGGCCTGTCTGGGTTGACCTGGAAATACGCTGGCTAACGGGGCTCTGGTAAATGTGCTTTACAACAATGTCTCCCTTTGGTGAATATACTGTGAATAAAGCTACTCTTGCATTTGCTATTAATCTGTCTGTGAAGGTTGTTATTCATCCCTGTCATGGCTATCCAAAGCTGTGAATGCTCAAAGGTGCACATCCCATACTGTTGTCAAGTTTAAGGAAGGTGTAGATGTAATACCGGCACTGTAAAATGTAATCAAATCTATTACATGACATTCTAAAGACTCACAATGTGTAAAGCTAATCTTGGTTTGTGGGGTCCTCAACCTAATATTTCTGCATTAGTCTGTTGCTATTCTCAATCACTCGTCTTCAACACATTGGGTTATAGCAGCACATCAGGAAAACACTACACTGTCAAAATTTTCTGTCCCTCAACATTTTATTTTGCATTGCAAAACCTCCTTATTTCTACACAAACTTCTTACTTAAACACAAACTTCTTATTTATAGAATAAATTAATATTGCAACAACAACTTATTTCAACACAAACATTTCTTCACCAAAACCTTACTTTTACAACTACTTTCTTATCTCTTCTCAACTAGTACTTATTTCTCCAAAAACTTTTTCAGCATCTCCATCAGTTTCTCCTCTCTTGCCCGACTCTCTCTATCTCGTTCCTCTCTCTCACGCCGCTCCTCCCTCATCCTCACGT
The DNA here is from genome assembly GCA_030347415.2 of Decapterus maruadsi. Taxonomy (NCBI): domain Eukaryota; kingdom Metazoa; phylum Chordata; class Actinopteri; order Carangiformes; family Carangidae; genus Decapterus; species Decapterus maruadsi. Next base: position 30,413,719 of record CM064903.1, read on the forward strand.
CCATCCATTCCCTCCATTCCCTTTCTCTCCTCTCCATGCTCCGTTCCTGCTCCTGCCGTCTTTCCCTCTCCAGTTCTGCCTCTCTCTCCAGCATGTCTCTCATTCTCCTGTCTGCCCTCTCCTCTGCTCGAGCCTCCCTTTCATCCAGCTCCCGGAGGACAGTGGCCCAACCCTCACGTTTCCCCCGGGAGCCGGCTGATGTTGATGGTTGGGGAGGTGGGGAGGGAGGGGAGGGGGGAGAGGCCACTGCTGCAGTCGGTGCCACGGATGAGGTGATGAGGACAGGGGGGGTTATTGATGGCCTGGCCCCCAACACCTCATCCATGGCACCAAACCACTTCCAATTGGCAGCAGTGGCCTCTCCTCCCTCCGTACTCACACCGGTGCGGGGCGTCTTGAGTTCCTACAAAACACATACAGCAAGCACGACACACACACAGACATACTCACTCACATTTCTCAGTCATGCAATCATGTCATTTTTCAGCAATAGTCAAATAGTAATCATGATCACATTTACTTACACTGACACTGTCCTGTTTCTTCATTATTGTACTCACTTTGTACTTCTGCTTGAGGTTCTCCCACTTCTTCTTTACGAAGGCTGCCTCCACCTTGCCCTCCAGCCCATGGTCATGGATGAACGTCCTGCATAAGCATGCAATGGTAGTGGATCCATCCCTTACAGGGAATTTGTAAATAGTCCAGCAGCTCACACAACAATGGCTCCAAAACGACAGAGAGATGAATACAAAAACTGTGGAGATTTTTCCCCCATGACATGCTACTTTAACATGTATTATGGTAAATCAGAGGAACCACATTACTTACTCAAATCCCCGCACAGCCGCATTCCTTCTGCCTGTAAAGAGGGCCTCATTCTCCCCCCTCCACTTAATCAGGCGCTCCGTGTCCTCATCAGTCCCTTGACAGACACACATAGGGATGACATAGGCGACCAAACTTGGGGTTTTGGTAAAAGGTTAAACAGTGAACTCTCCACCTCATTATTAGCTTTATAGCCTATTAGCTTATTACGCTGTTTCTACTGCCGACGACGTAACGTGTCATTACACGCTAATTAGCAGGAGCGATAACATAACTGTACAAGTGACGCACTAAACAGGTTTTGGACACGGACATCTTTATCTCATATGTCGACATATTACTCCACCACACACACGCCGGCTGGTTGCAAAATAGGTATTTAACAACATTACTACTCACATTTGTATTGCTGCCCCTCCATTTCTCCTGTCGTCCGTTCGGCTCCTCTTTCTCCGTTCTTTTTTTTTTTTCGCGGCAACGAAGATGCGGTCCGTGACGTCACGTTGCGTTGCATCTTGGGTAGTTTGAGTATGAGTAGTGACCTCATGATATATACTCAACATTTCGGGCGAATCTAGTATGCATCCGGGAACTTCTCGCCTACTGCAAATCGCATACTGCGCAGTGTGAACATACTGCATACTCAAATCGTTAGTATGAGTAGTACGGGTAGTAGGAGAAGTATGCGGTTTCGAACACAGCCAGAGTCTACCCATCTGCTTCGTAGTCCAAGCAGTGAACAAGTTTGTCTAAATGAGTTTCTAGATTACCTCTAACAGTACTCAGTTATTTGTCCTAATTGACTTGTGTTGTTTTCCTCAACTCAACCAAGTACCACTCAGAGCTGCGATGTGTCATCGTCAATGTTGGGAGCGGTGAGAGCGAGTGTGGCAGCCATTCTGTCTGATGCTGTTTCGCAGATAAACTGTGAATTTATTCGGTAGCGCTGCTAGCGCACTGAAGAATGCTACAAGGACCCAATTGCATTTGTAATGTTTATTCATCCAAATCAAACACAGTTTTTACTCAAAAATTCCTGAAAATGTACACATATTCACCTCATCAGTGTTTAAATGCTGTTGTATTCAACACTGTTCACAGATTAATATTGCTTTTATTCTGACTTCAGATCCACCAATCATGACCACTCCACTTCCTACCACTCCTCCACCAGAACATGGACCTGAACAAAGTACAACCATTATTCTTCCCACAATTACACACCAACTTATTAACCATATTTTCATTATATTATTATATTAAGAGTAAAGTACTGTACTTTAAATCCATAATAAAGCTCCATACAGTACAGTATAAAGGTAGATGTTTGGTTAAAGCTCCATACAGTATAAAGGTAGATGTCTATGTGTAGTGTGATTACAAAGCAGCGCCAGTCTCAAACTGTGAGGACTTCCAGCTGTCAGAACTTCCTGTGACTTTCTGATGTCGCAATGAAGTGGTTACCAAGCCCCACCCACCTGAACCCAATGTACACATCCAGTGATTTCAGGTGAAACAAGAGGAGATAACCTGACATGAAACCAAAACATAAAAAAATGATTACATTTGTTGTTATCAAACTGTAAGTGCAGTGCGAGTATTTCAGGAACATGGAGCGATGAAGTGAAGATCTAAACAATTGTACCACATGTCTGCCCGGGCGGATTTTCCATTTGGGCCACCATACAAACATGGCGGCGCAAGATGGTGACACTCTCTAAAGCACAGCTGTCAAAGTCAAGGCCCGCAGGCCAGATGCGGCCCGCCACGTCATTTTATGTGGCCCGCATGTGCTTAATTATGTCCAATTATCTTTGGCCCGCATGATAATATTTATGGTCCGCCGGTATGTTGCACGTAGTACCACTAAAACTACAAATCCCACAATGCACTGCCAGTGCACGTCTGTAGGCTATCAGAGGCCCGCGAGCGCGAGTCCTGGTCCCACTTGTTCATCAGCACCAGCAACCTGATCCTCTGTTGTCAATTGAGCGGGCGATCGACGATGTCCTTTTTTTTCTTGCTGTTATGAAACACAGCGCGAGTGCAGCCGAACAGCAGAGCTCCTCTGACAGCTCCTCTGTGGAGCTGCAGGTCAACACTGAGGAACGCTGGAGAACACAGGATTTGATGCTTTAATTTGTAAGGCATTAATAAAGCTGAATTTAAAAAAAAAAAAAAAAAAAGGGTCTGGAGTTTTGTCCCTCTCAGTTTGTAAACAAAAAGGTAGGGTCTGGAGTTTTGTCCCTCTCAGTTTGTAAACAGTGAAACTCAGCCCCCCCTCAGGCTTTTTTCCTGCAGTACAGTTGTCATGACCATAAAGTTGTTACAGGTGATGCACACAGAGACGTCCCTTTACGTTTTGTCGTCCGACCGTCTGTCACTGGACTGCGCTGCATAACCATGGGTGTATTATATTATTATAGATCCATGTGCATAACTGTCACAAATGTCTGATATGACTGAAGGCACGATGTAAGTCTGCACGTGTCGTCAAGCCCCAATAAGTTAAGTTAAAAAAAAAAAAAAGAATTGATATTAATCAGTCAAAGTTCTTGATATTGATAATGGTTAATCATGTGCATCCCTAATTAGAAATGACTATGGAAAGCTGCAGATAGAGCCATTAGAAATGAATGCAACATTTTTTTTTAAATTTAGGCCTATTTAATGATTATTGTTGTTTTATATGCAATAACTTACGCTTTATTAGTTTTAGGTTGAATATGTGCAAAAAGATCATTTCAATAAGTTCTCAATAAACAACCATGTGGCCCTCGGCTTGTGCCATTTTTTCAAATCTGGCCCTCGGCGTATTTGAGTTTGACACCCCTGCTCTAAAGCAAGACCCTTGCTACATGTATATATTTATAAGGCTACCAAAACCAAACAAAATTTATTTTATATTTTATATAGTATACACACTTATACAATATTCAGATTTTGCCAATAAACCTTACTAATTATTGCACTCTGGACCTTCAAAGAAAAAAATGTTCCAACCTCAGACAAGATATGTTGTGTGATAACAGTAGTTATACCCTGTGGTTTTCCTCAGACCTCTCTGGTGATGTTGATTATGTTTACAGCTGTCCTACGTCTGACGGTGAGGACCTCATCTATGTTCCCTCTGTCTGAAGACGACATCAAGACCTCTGTCATCTCAGAGGTCAGTCCACTCTCATTTTATTAGACGTCCAAACTATATATGCACCCACTGAAAGAAAGGGAGCAGAGTTGATCAACATAAAAAAAAACATCTGAGTTTCGTTTGTCAGTTCAGCAGAGTTCAGTCAGAACAGGTTCAAGTCAATTTCGAGAAGTTAGCTATACTGTCCTGTACCTGAGTGTATAGGGCATGTGACCTGAAAACTGTGAAACTTAGACTCAGACCTGCTCCACCAGGCTGAGCAGGTCTGTTTCCAGTTCCACTTAATTACAGCTCACATACTCTAAACACCAGAGTAGTACGGTACGGTATAGATGTCCTCACTTACGTATATCATCCGATTGTGTCAGCCAATAGGGAGTGGAGGACAGGGTGGCTACCTGTCATGATGAATGTTTCAGTGTTAACACTAGCGCCGCCGAAGGACACTATATACTGTACTTATAACCACCATGAGTCATATACGCCATAGGGTCCCCGTAGAATCCCCGCCCCCACCTGTAAAGCCGGGTTACACTGAACAAACACGAAAAGCAATGACTTTTTTTTTTCAATATATCAACAACATCCTACACTAGTGCCACCCTTCATGCTGCAGCAGTGCAGCATACCCTTTTATTTATATGGCACTTTTCTAAAGACTAACAAACTTGCTGCTGATTTTTTTGGGGGGGGGGCTCCAAATTTTGTATTGGCATTAATGGGATTCTGGCATAAATTTAACCCATGGTCGAACACACCATGAAACTGAGCACCCCCTCAAGAGATTAAGTTTGCCGACTGCAAACTTCTTTAGTTGTAGCGACTTCAGAACAGACAGCCAGATAGCTGCTGATTATCTATTATTGATCTGAATAGTGATTTGACTCTCTCTTCTCACGCTGTGTGTTTTCTCTACAGCTTAGAGATGAGCTCATCAGACAGGGGCTGCCATCCAACTTCACTCTCATCTATCAGGGCAAAGTCAAATCAACCCCTGCTGGTTTGAAATGATCATGGCGCTTTCAGTTGATTCTGGAAAACACTTTCATGAGCTTCCCTCAGCTGTTATATTGATCTTTGAAGCCTCATTGAAGGATTTATTGAAGGGAACGAGCTGAGATATTGTGAATTACAGTAGCTCTTCTGAATATACTGGGAAAAGATCATTTCTATATCTTTTTAACATTAAGATAATCAACCACAACAAAGTAATTACATATTTTATATTTCTAACTTTTTATGCTCTGGATTTCTTTTAGCTTCAGAAACAGACCTTTTTTAGCCTATGTCACGGGGTCCGACGGGAGGGGGAGTCGCACTGCTGTCATGCAGTGATAAAAAGAGCCAATGCGGAGATGAACGGAATGAGCCAAAAAGCCGAAAAACTATTCATGACGTCCGCGGTTGATATAAAGTGGATATGTTTCATTCATCAAAATGAACACTATAACTGATTCCGCCCCATGCCTTTTGATCAGTAAGCGATTTCCACTGTATTTTGCTTGGTTAAAACAGCCTTCCACGTGTGCATTGCGTCATTTGGTAGCGGTTTCCACAGTTGCGTGTGTACGGAGTATTTTAATTACACAACTCGTGTGGACGCTGAGCAAAACTCCGGTTTCAAAAATACCCGGGCTCGTGTGGACTAGGCCTCAGGTCGCATGGATGTGGTCGCGTGGTACCAGGATGTGCGCACACAAAAGTGTCCGGTACTGCCGTGATGATGACACAGAGAAACCAGGAAAAACATGTAGTTTCAAACATAGGCGCCGATTCCGTGGGTGCTCCGGGGCCAGTGTTGCCAACTTAGCGACTTTGTCGCTAAATTTGGCGACTTACCAAACCCTCTTGGCTTTTTTTGTAAAAAGCGACTAGCGACAAATCTAGCGACTTTTTCGCGGACATATTACAAACGTTTCAGGACCTGAAATCATGTTATTACAGCTGTTTCCAACGAGCAGCGGCGCTGCCGCAAGCCCTCACTGGCTGTCAGCCTACACAGTAGTGTCACAGCGCCATCTCCGCTGCATTCAGAGACGCACTGATCCACTCCATAAACACATACAGAGCGCCGCTGCCGCCCCCTCACCCCCACCCTGCTGAGGTAATGACATCATTTAGCGACTTCTAGTGACTTTTGGGGCAGCCAATAGCGACTTTGCTTGCTGAGGAGTTGGCAACACTGTCCGGGGCACGAGCACCCACTGAGCAGGTTGAGCACGCCACCAGATGCGCATTTCTCCGTGCCGCGCCTCGGCCCCTCAGCTGTGTGTCTGTGGGTATGTGCGCAGTGTTGCCAACTTAGCGACTTTGTCGCTAAATGTTTGTCTTGGCGACTTTTTTGTAAAAAGCGACTGCATGAATCTAGTGTTTCCCGTATTCAAACCCCCCCCGCGTTTTTGCATCCTTCCCTGGAGTTAGATCAAATATTTCCTCATTCTTGGTGTGGTGTCAGGTTGACTGATAAAAGAAACACTGGTGAGGGAAACAGACAGAAGAGAACAATTCGTCCTCGTACACTGGAACATAAATGGCTGGACGAATATGAACTATGAACTCAGACTCCTGCTGTTATTGAACTTTAAGCCGGACTTTATTTCCCTTAACGAAACGCATTTAACTGGACTAAATGTAATTAATATAGATGAATTTACCTGGTTTGGTTATAACAGGAAAACTCGCATTAAAGCCCCTAAAGGGTCGGGGGGGGGGGGGGGTATTTTTTTTAAAAATGACGTCCTTAGTTCTCATAATGTCAGTGTAATGGATAAATCAATAGATGGTATAATTGGTATACAGGTTAAACATCTGGTATCAAAGTATTGTTTTATAATCTTTTCTTGTTATTTTCCTCTCGAGGGTTCAGTATGGGCTGATGAACATGGACTGTATAATCACCTGTTGGTCCAGATGTACAATCTAGTTGACATTGATGCCGTATATGTCTGTGGGGATTTGAACAGCCGAATAGGGCATTTGGAAGACTTTATTAGTGAGACTGATATACATGTCCCACCCAGAGTTAGCTTGGATAATGTTGTAAATAAACAGGGTGATATGTTGATAGAATTTCTGAAGGACTCCAAATGCTGTATTTTAAATGGACGGACACCTGGAAAAGATAACTTCACCTCAATATCCATAAAAGGGAAGGCTGTTGTTGACTACATAATTACTCCTCACGAGTGTTTAAACACCTGCACTGAGCTGAACATTTACAGCCCTAATGAGTTAATTGAGAGTGGGAGTGTCAGCTGTTTCAACATGCTTGGTGATAGGTGTAAAATACCTGATCACTCACTGCTAGTGCTAAGTTTCCAAGCAGGAGGGGGTACTGCTGCTGATCATTTGGGGCCAGACAATGTTCAACCTCAACCCAGTCATTATCTTCAGAAAAATGTCAGAACAGTCTCTCCTCATGTTCTTTCCTCTAGTGAGGGTCAAGCTATGCTTGCAAATTTTCTAGACAAACTTTCTCAAGGTCAATGTCAAAAAGATGTTGATAAATGGTACGGTGATTTCTGTGAATATATGTGCAATGGTAATAATGTCTGTAGAAATCCATGTACTCTAAAATCAGGTGGATTTGTTAGGAAACTTAAACCTTACTGGAATGAACAGTTCAACAAAGAAATGTGGAAGGAAATGAGGAAGGCTGAGAGAATATTTTTTAAAGTGTGATAATAATGATGTGAGGAAGCAACAACTAAGGGATGAATTTAAGGTTAAACAACAAAAGTTTGATAGGAAACTGAGAGCCTGTAAAAGAAAATATGAGAGGGGCCAAGCACTAAAAATAGAGTATCTGCAATCAAATAATCCTCAGTTGTTCTGGAACTTGATAAATAAGTTGGGCCCGAAAAGAGTAAAACCCATCCCAATGGAAGTGGTGATGGAAAATGGATCCTCGGGCAGACCTTTCCTGCATGTCATTTTTTCTGTCTATCTCTACTAATCTATCAAATAAAGGCATAAAACGTTTTGGAAAATCCCAATGGAAGTGGTGATGGAAAATGGATCCTCTATTTTTTCTGTTGACGATGTTTTGGAAAAAGGGGAAAAAGATTTCTGTTCTTTATTTTCTGGAAGTAACAGCCTATCAGAGTGGGATAATGGCTTCCTTGCAAGGAAAGTTGATGAAAAAAATGTTATGGAGATCAATATGCAGCAAGAATCTTATTTCTCTAATCCCTATCTGAATGCTTGTATTACTCAAGAGGAAGTAAAAAGGGCTATTGACACACTTAAATTAAGAAAAGCCACAGGTATTGATAATTTGTCCAATGATTTACTTAAAGTACCCTGTTTATTTCCAATTTTGGTTAATCTACTTTCTTTTTGTTTTGAGAACAGCTTGGTCCCTTCTGAATGGTATAAATCCATTATTAAACCTATTCCTAAATCCCCAAAGATGATTCTAGAGTTCCTTTGAACTATAGAGGGATAAGTCTTTTAAGTTGCGTCTACAAGCTCTACTCTAGTGTTCTCAATAGACGATTATATTTGGAAACATTTGATTTGTTGGCTGATGAACAGAATGGTTTTTGAAAGAATAGAGCTTGTATTGACCATATATTCTCTCTGTCTACTATAGTCCAAGTGAGAATACAAGAGAAGAAACCTACTTTCATTTTCTTTACAGATTTTCAGAAAGCATTTGATTGCATTAATCATGAGCTCCTCAGTTTCAAATTGTTAAAAACTGGTATAGATGGCAAATTTTATAATGCCCTAAAAGTTATTTATCAAACACCAGTTGCATGTGTGCAAATTAACGATTATAGAACTGGCTGGTTTTTAACTCAATCAGGGGTTAAACAGGGGGACGTGTTGTCGCCAACGCTGTTTGCAATTTACATTAATGATTTGATAATGGAAATTAAACCAGCAGCGCTGGGTGTAAGACTGGGTGAGTTTACAGTCGGCACACTTGCCTATGCAGACGATTTATGCCTTCTGGCAGAGAATGAAGATGACCTTCAAAGTCAGCTGAACATTGTTCTGAACTATGGCACACACCCTGTTTCTTTGGCACACATATGCATCAAAATATTTCCTCGTTCCGGGTGGCAGATTCACATAAAACAAACTCTGGTGGGGCAAACAGTCAGAAGGAGAGAGGGTAAACGTGTGTGTGCATTTCATTTGAGGTGTGTTAGTTTGATTGTTTGCTCAGGGACCATGTTGCTCTTTCTATTGCTGTTGCCGGTCTGTAGCTCTCAGCCCCCTTGTTTCTTTGGGACAGTGATGACCTACGAACCAACGGAGGAGAACAGTACTGCACTCACGGTACGTACGTCTGTGGATTCACACTCCAAACATATTTTGCTTTCTAACATGCGAAAACAAAAAATATCTATTTAATTCTGCCAGCACACAATCAATCAAAATGAAAAAGATAATAACAATGAATAAATTAACTAATTAATTTAATTGTATAACGATAAAAATAATATGATTCAGTTAGGTCTTCAGTTTGCTTTTAAACCCCTTTAAAAAATGCTAAATAAAAATTCTGTTGTATTGCTGGTGATTTGTGTTGAGCGACACTGTAACTCAGGGCTTAATTTGTGCCGGATCTTGTTCCGGTGGGACACCTCGCCAAGTGGATCCGGAACCTCCTCTGTCAATCAAATTGGCCTATAGCATAGGCCTATGTGTTTGATGGCTTCTGAAGCTTTAATTCATCAAAATGAAACACAGTCGATTTCTAAACTTTATTTATTATTGAGGCTGGAACTCAGGCTGCTGTGGTCACAGGAGTTATTACAATGTTTCCATTTTCATGACTTCCGCCCGCTGCATCGGGGCGAGCGAGCAAGTGAGTCACTGTCACTGTGCCTGTGCACATTAACAATGAGCATTTCTGTCACACAGTGTTACAGGATTGATTAAAACAAACAATGCGATTGTAATATGGGCTGGGCTGCACCTATAATGCAGGCGGAGGGGCAGGCAGACTCTCTCTCTCACGGGCAGTGACACGCTGTCATTCATTCATATTTCAGCACTGAGACAGTGGACAGCACGATTGGTCATAGTTCAGCACTATGGAGACAAAATATCAGCAGTTCACTCTTCACCGACAAATCCATGACACTGTCCATATGAGGCAGAAAGAGAACTCAAAAAGTAAACACTGAAAAGAGGGAGAAAAATGTTTGTTGAAACTTATAGGCTACCTCTGAATTTCCCCGCATCGGGGTAATTCCTGAAAACTATAGGAGGTTTTCCAGGTGTCTTAAAAGTTATTTAAGCACCTTACGCACCCAGGACTCAGAGACGTCACCTCTGTCTTCACCCCGTCTTTGATCCCTCTGAGGCCTTTACTGCAAAAGAGGCTCAACCTTTTGCCTTTTTATTAACATGTACTGTAGCCTACAGCAACACATTCTTCCAGCTGGCTGTTTTTCTACCAGTTACAGACAGCCTAGATGCAAAGTAGCCTATCGATGAGCTGAGACACATTAACACCTCTATTCATCTCCGCGCTGGTAACGCCCGCAACATCTGATTTACATGTCGACTGTTAACACATGGTGATTGGCCATTCACACGGCTTTGTTCTTGGTTACGGCCAATCAGCTTGTAAGCACATGGCTAATTATCAGCTTTCAACCAGTCGCACTGTTTTATTGTGAGTGTGTGAATAGAGAATAAATAAATAGAGAATAAAAGAAAAACATCTACGCAGTCAAACAACAAAATGAGCAGTCTGTGTTTCCCTTCCTCTGCCCTGTTTCTGTGTTATGCGAGGCTTTAGTTTTCCAAATATTGTAGTTTGCAGGCAGCTATTGTCCCCTTTGTATAGTGAGGTCTAAGTTAATTTCGTTATTTTTTTTAGTTCATTTTCGTTTCTTTTGGATTTTTTTACAACAATGTATCAATATAATATTGTTTTCGTTTCATTTCGTTAAGTAAAAATGAATCAATCCATATTCTTTGAAACAATGAGATTGCAGAGCAGCTAAAAACCAGAGTACCAGTTCAACACCAGTCTCGATTTTCACAACACTGTCGCTCTCGATCAGCGGTACCACGACGCTGGTTATTAAAGCAGATATCAGCAGAATGTTTTGTTAATATAAGTCCTAAATAGTCCTATTTTCCGTCAGCAATCACTTACATGGAGTGTTTCAGCCGAAACACGAGTCTCTCCGTCACTCTGCTCTGCTGTAAACCGAGGAGAAAACTTTCCTTGTGGGATACAAGTGTTATCCAATGAGGAGAGAGAACGGCGTGAAAGGCTGTGTGTGCAGCCAAGGGATGCGCGTGAATGTGGTGACGTAGCATGAGGACCAATAGATGCCTGACGAGGGCGGGGGCTGCTAACTCATGGTGCGTTCAAGGAAACTCGTAACTTGTGTTTTTCCGACCTGTGAAGTCATACCAGTTCGATCTGGTACGAGTTCACGGGTCGGAAGTTATGAGTGGCCATTAGAGTGCACTTTCACAGGCAACAGGATCACTGATATTTGCTTTAAAAATCATGAATCTTAACGCTACGGGTTAAATCCTGGAACGCTACAAAGTCGTAGTCCGACCGTTATTGACTTTATTTAAAGCTGATTAAATGCTTAGATTCTTTCCTCAGTTTCATTATTTTCAAACAGTGGCCAAACAACAGATCCATTTTATTATATTAGCCTTTGCTGAGCAATTAAATAAAAGAACAGCCACGTGTGTTACAGTTTTATATCATTAGCCAAAATACGACCCAGGATCATATTACAAGTTTCTGATTTATCTGCTTTAACTCAATAACTCAATAACTCCTCCGTTCTCACAGATGCCACCTGGTGGTTGTTTTGGCACCATGCGGCTTTTCATTAAAACCTCTTTGTCTCGCCAAAGAAAAAAATGCCTGAGGCTTGTGCCGTCTCGCGTGAATCACACATGGATGTATTATATTAAGTGTCATTATTTAGATATTGTTGTTATACTTGACATATTGTTTCTATATTTTGACAATACATGTGTGGTTTTTCATTACATTTCCTTGAATGGGTGCTGGTGCGTCACTATGCCCCTCCCTATTTAAAGATGGCTCTCAACCACTTCTCAATGTTTGTCTGATGAAGGTCCACCCGACCGAAACGTTACAACAATAAATTACCTATTCAGCAAGTTACTCAGTGTGCGGGACTTATCTCTTTTCTACAGGCCAAATCGACATTAAAAAATTTGCACCATGACACTACGGTCTCATTTTTTGTCATTTTCTGAAACTTGGCAGCCCTGAAAGTGCCCTCTAGTAGAATCAGAATCAGAACAACTTTATTGCCAGGTATGGTTTTACACATACTAGGAATTTGTTGTGGTGATGAAGGTGCATGCAGTAGTTACGAGCCTTAATGTGTGCTAAAGTGCTTCTTGGAAGCTAAAACACATGCTAAAGTGCCCTCTTGGGGGCCAAAACACGTGTTAAAACCAAATCGATGTTTTTTTAGTCTTAAGGTATCAATAACCTTCCAGCTCAACAAAATGGGGGGCGCTGTTCCGAATGTGGTTTGACTTCCCTCGCGGCTTGACACAATTGCGCCCCGGGGACAGGCAATGTGGAAAGGAGTTGGTTAACAACTAGTTAAGTATGGTAAAATAATCAGGAAGAGGCCAAGTAAGTCTCTGCTAATATGCAGCTTCTCCAGGATTTGATCCCTGATCTCCCGCAGCAGGGTCAGATGTTCTAACCACTGTACTACCACAGGACGTGTTGTGAGGTGTGTACCCAGTGTGTGAGCTTTAATGATAGACTTTTTGGTAACACTTTACTTGATGGTGGTGTCATAAGAGTGACATAACACTGTCATAACAGTGTCATGTCATAAACGTGTGAATGTCATTAAACGTTTATGACTGTTGTCATTAAGTGTCGTTCGTTTTTGTAATGACAAGTTAACATTATTTTGGCCATTTCCCTTCTGATTTCTGAGTTTTGGTTGTAAACACTTTGTAACCTTGTTATTATGTTATACTGGGAAGTCATTAACTTACACCATCAGATGATAAGTGCAGGTGTGTCTGTTCTAAGTAACACTTACTCAAAGGTCACATACCGTCGGTACACAGTATCAATGTCCTCACTCACCTCTGTCTCCCTCTCTCTCTCTCTCAGGGGAACAAAATGACAATAAAGCAGGTCTGTCAATGTCAGCAAGACTGGACCAGTATCAGGACAGTTCACCTTGACCTGGACGCCGTCTGAGAAGGAAGATGGACAGAGTGTACCCATCTGCTTTGTTGTGAAAGCAGTGAACAAGTTTGTCTAAATGAGTTTCTACAGTAGATGACCTCTAACAATCCTTAGTTATTTGATCTAATTGACTTGTTTTGTTTTCCTCATTTCAACCAAGTACCACTCAGAGTCATTGTCGGTGTTGGAAATGATAGGGATAGCCTTTCTGGTGGTGACATCATCACCCTTGGGATACGCCCACACAAGAGGCTAAATACATGGGTCTCCACAACAGAAAGTTGGACCAGTCCCAGCCTGGTCAGATGCGTGCATGAACTGATGAAGCCTCTTGGATGAGAGGTGAAACGTCTTCCCAGACAAATAACCAAGTCCAGTTGCATTCGATTTAAAAGTCCCTTTGAAATACTATGACCTGGACAAATGAGAATATGCACAGGCTGATAGGGATAGCCATGACATAAACCGGCAGCACGTGTAGCTGCAGGCAGACTGTGAACACACACAACTTCTGTACCGAAACTCACCTGTTCTCAGCGCTGGACCGAACCGAATGTCACGTACCGAATCGGTTCAATACAAATACATGTACCGTTACACCTCTAATGGCGAGGTGAGAATTACATCATCACAGTGGACTACTACAGTAGGTTTTTGAACTGGACCGACTCACTAGCACCACCTCGTCATCTATCATACACAAGTTAAAAGCAGCTTTCGCCAGGCACGGAGTTACTGAGGTCGAAGATTCAGGTAACGGCCCCCAGTATGCATCCAAAGAGTTTGAATCATTCTCTCAGTCCTGGGAATTCAAACACACCACAGCAAGTCCACATTACCCCCAAAATAATGGCCTTGCTGAGAGGACTGTGAAAACAGCAAAGTCACTCATGGACAAAGCCAGAGAGGATCGACGAGACCCATATCCCAGTCTCCTCGAATACCGCAACACACCAGTTTACAACTTCACGTCTCCTGCACAACTGCTGATAAGTCGCAGACTCAGATCAGTCTTGCCAAACACCAAAGACAGCTGCAACCTGAAATCGTCAACTACAAAGATGGACATGCAAAACGGCAGCAGAAACAACTGTATCAAAAGATATACTATGACACATCATCCAAGCCATTGCCACCGCTGCACAATGGAGACCATGTGAGAGTCCAGGAACAGAGCCGCTGGAAGCCTGCGGTCATCATCCAGCCGGCTGCCACAGAGCGGTCATACATCCTGCGCACACATGATGGACAGATGTATCGTCGCAACCGCAGACATCTCCGGACGACCACATAGGACTGGCCTGACAACAGGATCAGCTCAGCAGAAACAGAACACACCAAACAAACTCTATACTCACCTGAAGAAGACACACAAAAGGAAGCACCATCCTTACCTAACACACACATACCAGAGCTCTTGACCACCTAACACACACATACCAGAGCTCTTGACCACCACAGCTTCATACCACACCAGTCAGGCTGTGAGGTCAAGACACGATCCGTGATGGATCTAATTAACTCGAAAGGGTGTAGGCGGATCCCTGCCCTATACGGAAAAAAAGAGGGAAAAAAATGTTCATGGAATATGTTAACTGAAAATATAGCTGTTCATATAATAAATATTGTGTTGTTTTCCTCAGCTCAACCAAGTACCACTCAGAGCTGCGATGATCATCAAAATGTCAATGTTAATGGGAATGTCAGATGGAGAGCAGGAGTGTGGCAGCCATTCTGCCTGATCCTGTTTAGCAGATAAACTTTGAGTTTCTTAGTGAGAAGAGTGCAACAAGGACCCGATTGCATTTGTAGTTTTTTTTCATCCAAATCAAACAGTTTTACTCAAAAACCCATGAAAATGTACACACATTCACCTCATCAGTGTTTAAATGTTGTTGTATCCAACACTGTTCACAGCTTAATATTGCTTTTATTCTGACTTCTGTTAACAGATCCACCAATCATGACCACTCCACTTCCTACCACTCCTCCACCAGAACATGGACCTGAACAAAGTACTACAGACAATATTCTTCTAAAGAGTAAAGCATTGCACTTTAAACTCCATAATAAAGCTCCATACAGTATAAAGGTAGATGTTTGTTAAAGCTCCATACAGTATAAAGGTAGATGTCCATGTGTGTGATTACAAAGCAGCTCCAGTCTCAAACTGTAAAGACTCCCAGCTGTCAGAATTTCTTGTGACTTTTTAGATAAGATAAGGTAGATTTATTGTCATTGTATGGTTGATACAACGAAACAACAAATTAACCACAATGAAGTGGTTACCAAGCCCCACCCACCTGAATCCAACATCTGACACTTTCAGAAATTTTTTTTCTGACTGTTTTAACTGACATCCAGTAATTTCAGGTGAAACCAGGAGAAAACATGACATGACATGAAACATGAAAAATTATTATATTTGTTTTTATCAAATTGTAAGTGCACTGCGAGTATTTCAGGAGCATGGAGCGATGAGGCAAACATCTAAACCATTGTACCATATGTCTGCCTGAGTGGAGTGCCCATCTGAGCCACCATACAAGATGGTGACACTCTCAAGACCCTTGCTATATGTACATCATCTATGTTCCCTCTGTCTGAAGTGTTTGTTGTGTTGTATTCAACACTGTTAAAGGAACTGATTATTTTAGTGACTTCTGAACAGAATCACTTCCTGACCTGATCCACTTCCTTTCTCAGTTCAGTCCAGTTGAACCTCAGCAGCGTGGACCGAACAAAGTGGAACTGCTATATTCTGTGAATCACTGAATGACTGCGAATCTGGTGGCGGAAGCTCCATCATTAAAGGGAAGATGTTTGTTAAGTGATGCTCCACTGACAGTATAAAGGGGATCAGGGCTCCAGTTCACTCACTGTGCGCGTGGTTCACGTACTGGGAGCAGCAGGCTCCAGTTGGGATCATCCCTATGTTCCCCGGGTCCTATGTTCCCCAGGTCCTATGTTCCCCACTTTGTGACTTTTTAGATAAGAAAAAAAGGTCCTATTTCCCCGCTTTTCCCCAAAAGGGTTCTATGTTCCCCTGATACAGACCAGGGAACAAATTAAACCACAATTTTAGAAAAAAGGTCCTATGTTCCCCCACTTTTCTGACACTTTCAAAATTTTTTTTCTGGACCCAAGAAACATGTCATTTTTCAGGTCCCAACCTGGAAGTGGAGTTGTGACTTGCCATATTTTGGTCTATTTTTGAGTGAAAATAGAGTTGTGACTTTGAGTGAAAGTGTAGGCTGGCTAATTGCCCCATTGGTTAGGTTTAGGCAATGAAGAAGGGAGTTGGTTAAGTTTAGTAAAAAGACTATAGAGGTTAAAGGCCAGATGATGGAGTCCATCGTCTGCTGAGTGGAGTGTCCATTCTGGCCACCATGGGGGATGGTGACACTTTTTTGAACGACTCATTTTAATGTACTGATTCTAGTGATTCAGTACACTCAAAAGAACTGTCGATCCCATCACTAGACGACATCACCTGTAACCTGTTGGGGGCACTGTAAGATACTGCCGTGATCGAGTCACACTTTCGTACACACTTGGATTCAGGAGCTGTGGAGCTGTGCATAAAACCCTTTCCCCTCTAACCGTCATTTCTGTACTGATGCTGATGAAAAAATGTGTGTTTTTATCTGTGAATTTTACCACCATCATCATCATCATCATCATCATCACCACCATCATGCTGCAGGATGTCAGCTGCTACAGCAGCTTGACCAAAGAGAACTGCAAAAACCGAGTTAAATTCAAGAACCTGTTTCAGTGACGGAAAGTCAATTCACTCCAGCACTGGCACAGCTGATCGGTCTCGGATGCTGCATTAGCTAACGTTACGCTCACCGTCATGCCCTGTCCTGAGGCAGCTGATGTGTGGCCGCAACCGTTTCATTCAATCGAACTGTAGTAACACACCACTTCACATTCTCAGTAACGGCAACGGCATTGTAACGATGGGAAACATAATTAGATTACTCATTACTGAAAAATATAACAGTGTTAGTAACATTTTTATACTCCAATGCCATTATTATCAACACTGTTTGGCAGACACATGTGCCTCTGGACATGTGTGCTGCTGTCATAACCCCCCTCCCCTTCCCCTATGGTGTTTTCATGTATTACATTCTGTACTGACTTCAACATCAAAACGTTTCCTCATTCCAGGTGTCAGAGTCACATAAAAGAAACTCTGGTGAGGCAAACGGACAGAAGAAGAGAGGGTAAACGTGTGTGTGCATTTCATTTGAGGTGTGTTAGTTTGTTTGCTCAGGGACCATGTTCCTCTTTCTATTGCTGTTGCCGGTCTGCGGCGCTCCTGTGAGTCCTTATTTCTACGGGACAGTGATGACCTACGAAGCAACGGCGGAGAACAGTACTGCACTCACGGTACGTACGTCTGTGGATTCACACTCCACACATATTTTGCTTCATAATATATGAAAACAAAAAATATCTATTTAATTCTGACAGAACACATTCACCATCATCATCAGTGTTTCAACCAATCAATCAATCAAAATAAAAAGATAAGAAAATTCAAAAAGAGATCTCAAAAATGTTTCATTTACTTCTCCTAGACAACTATGAGACCTGTGTGACAGCAAACAGACTAAGGGTTATTTCTCCTGTGTCTCATCTTTTTCTCTGGAGCAATAAGATGCACTAAATCTCAATTTAGTCTCCTTTTAAGTTTCAGACGTTTGAGTTTCAAACTCAAACTATTCTCATTCTAGCTTCAGTTTATTCATCTCATACTAAGCTCAGACAGAACAAATGAAGAGCTCTCCACAAGCTCTCATTCATTTCTCAGACTTAGATCGTTTTGGCAGTTAGAAAACAGTTAGAAAATCAGCACGGAATTTGAATAGCAACAGAGTTTAGCTATATAATTTTGTGTGTGTGTTTGCGCGTGCGTGTGTGTAACAGAGTGTAGGCTAATGTAATGTGTAACGGAGGTCCGCAGGTGCGCCACAGTCTTTTTTAATTATTTTTTTTCTTAGTATTTATTTTTAAATCGTAACAACAATTGAAAGGTGTGCCACAATCATGAGGGACCAGTAAGGTGAAATGATGGGTTGCGGCGATAGCGGTACTGGAAGTAACCTCACTCACTCATAAAAGACCTGCTAACCACCTTGGATAACAGTTGTCTGCAGTTGGCCAAGTGGTTAGCAACATCGCCTCTGGTGCAAGAGGTTGTGAGATCGTTCCCTGCACAGGGCATGTTAGTCTCTTTATGCCTGAGCACCGTATTGCTCCATAGTAGCTCCAGTATTTCTCCTTTTCTTCTCCAAGGAAAATGAACGAGCCGTTAAAAACGTCTCAAAATAGAAACTAAAATGAGGCTGAGATGAGAATCTCAAATTTGTCTCCAGAGCTACAGAAGAGCAAGCTTTGAGCAGTAAATTTTTCCTCTGGGATAATAAATAAAGAAATAAAATTAAATGTTTTATATGAAAATAATAGGATTCAGTTAAAAGCCAGGCTGAAAGGTAGGTTTTCAGTTTGCTTAAATCCCTTTTAACACTAGAACCGCCAACTGCTGTTCATTGGACGACTTTGATTTTCATTTGTGCATAACTTTATTTTTTTTAAAACATTGAAGTCAACCAGTCCGTGACTTTTCCTAAAATGATGTTGGGCAGCATCCCCTTTTATTAAATACAATAAATATTATTCACACAAAAAAATATTGATCACATTTTCTCATTTCAACCTATAACCGCTCACTGATTTGCACCGGCATTATTGGGCTTACAGTATGCGCTCTGTGTGTGAGTGTGTGAACGTGTGTGTGTGTGTGTGTGTGTGTGTGTACACGTGCGCAGGCTGCGCAGATGCACACTCACGTCCAGTCTGGCTACTTCACACACGCACGGCACAGAAAAGATTTTCCAGACTGGACAGACTGGATGTAGAAGAGTTGTAGCCTCCAGTCAGGGGGAAATATCAAGATGATATAAAAAGAAAATGAAATTTGTTTAGGAGCAAACTAGTATAAATGCATAGGGAGAAAACAGAGTTGCTATGCTTGTGATGTAAAGTGGCCCGACGTCAGCGCACGCGGGAGGGAGGGAGGGAGGGTGTGTGTGTGGGGGGGGGATCCTGCGTTGGTATGATGGACAGCTCTACCTGATAAACAAAGAAAACTATGTACTATGGATGTTGCCGTAAAAAAAAAGAGATCGTTTATGCGGTGGAAACCCGGCTTTGGCAGGGGCGGGGTTCCTACGGTATCCCCCCCTCCTCGCCCCCCTCGCGGAGGCTGCGGGTGCAGGCCCAGAGTAGCTGTTAAAAGACTATGACAAATGTAACACCTATACAGCACTAATTAATGCTTTATTACAGGTCGTCCAATGAACGACTCATGGTGGTTATAGGTATATAGTGTCCGACGGCGGTGCTAGTGTTAAAGAATGCTGCTGTGTTGCTGGTGATTTGTGTTAAGAGAGATTAAAAAAATAGAAAAAACTTTATTCTATGAAAATATAAAGTAGACAGTGTTTGGAGTCTGCTGGCTCTTCATCAGGTCACCTGTGTTGAGACATCTCAGCTGGTCACATTTATAAAATTAGCTGGGAATTAAATTTGCCGGGAATCGGTAATACAGTAATTATCTTGAGTTACAATAATTTCACAGGCGATTTTCTTTCAGTGTTTTCTTGTGTTTTTGGTGAGTTTGTTTTGATCAGAAAGAACAGAAACTCAAACATTCTTTAACTGAGTGACAGAATCCAAAACAAAAATATGTTAACAGACACACCTCAACAAGAAAGTCTCAAAACTCACTCTGCGCTGCCGCTTTAAAGCTCCAAACAGTATAAAGGTAGTTGTTTGTGTTAAAGCTCCAAACAGTATAAAGCTAGATGTTTTTCTTAAAGCTCCATACAGTATAAAGGTACTGTAGATGTTTTTCTTAAAACTCCATGCAGTATCCACCTTATTCCTAGCCCCCATGATGCCTTGCGGGAATTATGGGTGCAACTTCCGGTGCGAACCGGAAGTCGCGTTTGTTTACATGGGTTCCAGGGTGCCATTCCGAAGGGCCGCCACTCCGAACGTTTACTTTAATTTGTCGGAATGCCGACCCTTAATTATTTATGGGAAAAGGGTGCCATTACAAACCTGAAAAAAAGGGTGCTATTCCGAACCTGAAAAAAAGTTGAATGGTTTAAAGCACAGGGTACGGCACTTGGCAAATATGTTAGTAGCGTAGTGATTAGGGCGTATGATTTTGATGCGGTGGATCAGGGTTCAACTCCCGGGGGAGACACATATTAACAACGATTTTATTGGCCTCTACCTAGTCTTTTTACTAAACTTAACCAACTCCTTTCTACATTGCCTAAACCTAACCAAAGCACAGAGCAAGGACATTTATTTTCAGCAGGTGCGCCGCGGCTGTAATCGTCTTATTTTCGGATCAATACGGAACACTGTCCACACGCTGCCTGTCCACAGGCACTTCATGCACATTGTTGAGATTTAGTTTTAAGTGCGTTTTAACCATGGATGTATTGGTTTGGTTGGTATGGTTTTAACACCGCATTTCCTCCTCTTCTCTTCAGTATCAAACGGCGTGTAATAGCCGTTGCTAAGCAACCAGACAGCGGTGCGAATGTTGAGCACGGCACTAAACAGCTGTTTTCTATTAGGGGTAAAAATTACCCTCGGCGTTTCTAGGTATAAATTGTTATATTTTTTTAAGTTACCTCACATCAATGAAATGAAATGTTTTTAATGTTTAGCTCAACCTCAATCTTTTTAATGAAAACAATAAACCTTTAGGTTTAGCTTAGTTTTAACCCAAATCAAATTCTGTTTATCTTTTTAATAAACCATTCACATGAAATAATTACCTTGATGTGTTCTTAATATTTTCACTGTAATCACACCTTTAAACTGTTCAAACTTATGAATTCAGTACCCAAAATGCAAATAAAATATAAACAAAATTGTGCTCTTGTACTCTCAAAACGCAGTACTAGTACCTTGTACCAAGTATTTTTCACAGTTCACACATATGATTTTTGATACCAAAATAAAGAGTCCTAAACCCAAGCGCTTGGATAATTTAACCGTTGGGGCCCATTTGAAGAGTTGGTGCACATGAAGATTTTATCCAGTTATGAACGAAAAAGTTACTTTTGAAACACAGTCTTGTGCCTGTGTCCTGCACTCCGTATCATTCCAATGTCAAGTACTCACGCAACCTCTCGGTGTAGAAGCAACATGGCGGTGTAGCAGCCAGCCAGGCCGCAGAGCGATGTCCAGACAGCTCCCCGCCGCCTCTCGTAGCTCCGGCCACCTGCGTCCTGCGACACGTCCTCGCCTCCTGCCGTCGACTCGTCTGCTCGTCCCGTTCGTCCAGTCCGTCCTCACACGCGCACGAATGTCCCGTGGAAGTTTCCTCCGTCCGTGTCCATGTGGTGAAGCCGTCTGGTTTCTCTGCCGAGGAGCTAACTAGCAGCACTGCTAAGCTAATGTCGGAGCTACCGGCGGAGCTAATGGCGGAGACCACGCTGTATGCGGCTCGGAGAAAAATACTTCACCGTCGTGTAAAGTAAACACACTCGACTGAGATACGTGAAAAGAGTGTTCTGGTCGCTTAAAGTCTCTCTAGGCAGTGCAATATCTGGGCCAACCTTTAGTCCGAGTCTCCAAACATTGACTTCTCTCTCTCCGCCGAGGAGAACGCAGCCAGCTCCTTCACTGTCCCGGTGAACTGTGGGATACTTCCTGCCGGAGAATGTTCTAGTCTCTTTTTTTTATTAAACAGGAAAAGTTAACCTTTTATATTTTTCCTAAGAACCACAGAATATTCCTAAACAACATAATACATGAATTACCATGTTAATAAATGAAAAATATTTATTTTAATAGGACTATTGCAAAAACGATAAAGACCAGAGGATTCTGGGAAATGAAGTCCTTCTCTGTTTTGTCTTCTAACAGCAATATAAAAGGGATAATCTGTATATTTTTAACATCCCTGAGATTATAGAAACCCAGTAAAATAAAAAATGAATATTTATACACATTTTTAGGGATTTTTAGAGAACCCTACATTTATATAAAATGTTAAATACACGAATAAATGTTTAATGTGGCGCTTGAGTTTAGTTGATTTTGTCACGTAGCCTACATTAATCAAATACTTAGTTTATTCATTTATTTAACATTTTAAAAAAATATTATTAAAAAAAATATTAAACCCCTTAAAATCAAGAGGACTTCGCGACCCCCCCTGGATCTTTGGCGACCCCCTTGGGGGGTCGGGACCCCCCGGTTGGGAACCACTGTCCTAAAGGACTCGTTCTTCAATAAGGATGTGTTAAACCGCCACCTTGCCGCACGAGCTGGATTGTTGTCAATAGCTACTAGGGGTGTGCATTGGCACTGCCCTCCCGATTCAATTCGATTACGATTCAGCAGGTAACGATTCGATTCGATTCGATTCTCCGATGCATTGCGATGCATTGCAATGCATCAAAATTCTACTGCACACAACACGGCAAATTTTTCATCAGTCATGAGATGTTGAACAACAGATCGGCTGCTATGTGTGTATTATCACTCTCCTGTATCTTTGATGTCATTAAATAAAATACAATTGAATGGTACAGGGTATTGGATATGGCATTTTGAAATCATTTCTAGGGCTGCCCCCAAATAGTTGACCAAAAACTTGTTAAAAACTCAAAATCAATGTGACTGAACTCTAAAGTCTATGGGGCTTTTATTTTGAAGGGCCAGATACAGGAAGTCATGACACTTTTTGTTGTTGTTAGTTGTTTGTTTTTTACACGGCACGGCAGATTTTCTTTTTTTTTTTTTGTCAAACGCGCTGTTTCAACGTAGACTGCATAGACATATAAAGAGTAGACGCCGCATCGAACGCTACGGCCTATTGACGCTGACGAGCGGTGGGGCCGCCATCTTGGACCGGTCGTCAGCTCCACTCAGTGCATGTGTTTGGTAGGTGCAATAGATAGTTTCACTAGTGTCAGAGCATTTAATCAATAACTTACTGAACATTATTCCACCTATTACGCAGCGTACGAGTGAAATAATTAATGTGAAACATAATGTTGATCAAAATACTACTTTTATCGATTCATACATTTTATAATTTAGCACATTTGCATGTCTGGTCTCTTCTCAGCTGTGTTGCTGAGCCTCCTCCCGTTTTCAACAAAGCGTTTCATAATCAATCACTGGATCGAAGGATTATCACATGTGTGTTGCTATTTGTGTAGTGTTGTAGTGTTGTTGTACTGTCATAAACAAGAGAGGTTTATGGGGTGTTTGTATCGCGGACTACAGGCTCTGATCAGCAGAGCAGGTTTTCAGCCAGGATGTGGAAGGAGCCCCCACTCTCCCTGAAACAGGTTACAAGTCATTTATCTAACATCACTATTAGTCTGAAGCGCTTTCCTGAAGGTAAACATGAAGGTCCTGACCTGCATCGTCTCTTGTCTGTGCTGCGCTGGTCAGAGCGGCGTCCCTAGCAACGGTGCGTTACACTTGACGACCATTCATTAGCTATACAGAAATATAGGCCCTATGTCTGTGGAAATAACAGCCTGTAGAGAGCTGCAATTGATCAGAGAGTAGCATTCCTGCCATGAATAAATATATAGAGATAAAAGCTATATATCAGAGAAAATAAAAATATATATAAACCAGAGAATCAGTTCATATCAGGTCAGAGAGAGAGAGGGAGGGAGAGAGAATAAATAAATAAATATTCGATTTATAAAATACAACCAATAGTAATGTCCTATCTTATTTGTGAAAAGTAATCCCCAGAGCCAGCTGTTTTCGATGGTTTTCCGCTGATTAGAACAGAAATAATATGCTGCACAGTGCTATTCACCCTGTTACTTCTGCTGCTCAACTGAATAGAACGACCGGTTCAAGATGGCGGCCGCAAATCTCGCGGCGCAGCGTTCGATGCGGCGTCTACTCTTTATATGTCTATGGTAGACTGTGTTTCAACCATAGCGCATGCTGCTGCTGCCGTGTCCCGGTCGCGTCCACAGCGCAGCGCACGGAGCAGAGACAGGATCGCCCCGTGGCGTCAGAGACCCCCAGCCTGAGCTCAGTCACTCACCCTCCTCCTCTAGCCTGGGCTACTTTGTTTATTGGTGATAAACGGACGTACTGGCTGTAGCAACGATAACACCCGGCCAGCTTGTTGAATCTCGGACCCAACACGGCCGGACTCATGAGCGTTAATTAATTATCAACCCGATCGCGGGTAAACTAAAAAAGGGGAAAAAAAGCCAGCAGCAACACTGCTACTGCTGGTGCCGCCACTTAGCAGCTACAAGCTGCGCTCACGCTGCGCATGTCGCTGCGCCGGAAATGCCCCCGCAGGTAATTGAAACTTCACAACTTTATTTGAGGCCAGAAAATAAACAGTGACATAATCGATTATGGCACGTCGCCGCATCGATGCTGAATCGCGCATGTCCCGCATTGCAATGCATCGCCGAATCGATTATTGTTGACACCCCTAATAGCTACTGTACAGAAAACCGCCTTATGATCTGTAATAGTCATAGGCATAGAGAGCAATCTATAATATTAGAAAAGACGGTTTTAGTAGCAAAGATATAATCAATTCTAGAAAAGGATTTGTGCCTAGCGGAAAGATGGGAAAAATCACATTTGGTTGGGTTGAACGTGCGCCAGATGGGGACAGCCCTCCATTCCGACGCACCTCCACTTTGACACCCCGCTGTTCCGAAACACCGCTGTTCCGACAGCCTCCGCTCGTGCTGACAGCTGACTGAGGGAGATGCTTTGGTTGGGCTTAGGCAATGAAGAAAGGAGTTGGTTAAGTTTAGTAAAAAGATCAGGTGGAGGCTAGACAGGCTGGAAGCAGAATGAACGTTAGGTCTTTATGTCAGTAGCCTTTTCGAAATAGCGGTGTCTTTAGAAAAAAAAGAAAACCCGCTATTACGACGAATGGAAGTTTATTGTCGGAAAGGCGGGGCTTCGGAAAGGCGGGGTGTAACCGCGCCGGATGTCTATAACCCCCAGATCCGATGCCCATTGACGCAGAGCTGCTGATGCAGATTTTTGTTCTCCGCTTTCATACAGAGCCGGCCCTCCCTATAAGCGAACTAAGCAGCTGCTTAGGGCCCCGCAGCCAATAGGGGGCCCCCAAACCCGTCGGATGTCGCCAACGTTCTACTCTAGCAAACAGCCAAAATAGGTGGAAAACTCCTATTTTGGCGATTTTTTTGTTTGAGTCTGGTACTTTAAACCCTCCACTACATTGTGGAGAATAATATTTTCAGAAAACAAAAGGGGAAGTACTTATTTTTATGTTTTTGTGGCGAGTATCCTACCAAGTGTTGTCAGCTGAGCCACAGAGCAGCGGAGCTGCAGCAGCAGCAGCAGCAGCGACAGCGGAGAGCGGCCGTCTTCAGGTCTTGTTGTCATTGATTCAGGTGTCATTCACTGACCCTCGGAAAGCAGAGGATCCCGTGATTCAGATGTTTTTTACAGTTCGTCTCTATCATAAACGGTTCCGAAGTTACAGTATAATGTTTTGTTGATGTTTTGTAAAACAATGTGTAAGCGTCGCATCGCGCCGTACGTTCGGTTTGGTTTAGCATCGGTGCTAATCTTAGTTTAGCGTCTGTTCCTGTATCACTTGTTTACATGCCGATGGCACATTCAAGGACCCTCGGAAAGCGGAAAACCCCGCGATTCAGACGCTGTTTGCTGCTCGTCTCTATCACAAATGGTTCAGAGGATATTTCATGTGTTTTATGTGCAGTCGTAGCCTATCGTCGACGGGCTGCTCGTCTTTAGAATGTTACAGCACAGACGTTCTAAGCCATTTTTCTCACTTCTCAGGTTTTTGGTCATGATTAAAATGACCATAACTTTTGATCTTTTTTTTTATTTTTATTTTTATTGAAGTATAACTTTTGATCTGGGAGGGCTTTCTCAGTAATTCAAACAGTTATGTTTGAATTACCAGGGGATAAAGGAATCACCCATTTATTAATGGCTGATTAGATATCTTTGGATCATGCAAAAATACATTTATGGTTCAAATTTCAGTCTAGGCAGTAATATAAAGGGTCAGTAATCA
Organism: Decapterus maruadsi; assembly: GCA_030347415.2. NCBI lineage: Eukaryota > Metazoa > Chordata > Actinopteri > Carangiformes > Carangidae > Decapterus > Decapterus maruadsi. The sequence continues at coordinate 30,440,023 of CM064903.1, forward strand.
CCTGCTCCATACTGTGCAGGCCAGCTGGGTCAGAATATCAACTGTAACTAAGTGCTTAAAAAAAAACCAATACTGCAATACTGTTTGAAATAAATGTTCACCATCATGTTGATGGAGGTATAATAAAATACTCAATATGGCAGCTGTTTTTTTTTATAAATATTTGACGGTACATACAGTATACGCTGTGAGGCAGGGCCCCCAATTTTATCCTGCTTAGGGCCCCCAGATGTACAGGGCCGGCCCTGCTTTCATATATGCCAGTCCTATCTTTTTCATGATTCCACACAGCATTAAAATCTGCTCCTATTATGAGGGAGTAGCCCGTGAGATCTAAGAGCATTTTGGTAAGTGTATCATAGAATTCTTTATCAAAATAATTTGGCGCATATATCCATATCAATGCAATATTTTTATTGTTTAACTGCATTTTGACTATTGCAATTCTACCATGAGCATCCTGGATTTGCTCCACTGCTCCAATTCCTATGTTACGCTTTATCATAATAGCTACTCCTCTAGATTTTGTGTTTGCTGAGGAAAAACCTAGAACATGATACATCCCATTACTCAATCTGTTTACATCCTTGTTCACCAGATGGGTCTCTTGAAATAAAGCAATATCTACTTTTCTCCTTCTGAGCATCTCCAATATACTTGTCCTTTTATGAGGCATATTAAGGCCATGCACATTTAATGATAGAATATTGAATTTGGTCATGGGTAATCTATGGGGAATGCATTGAAAGTAGACTTAAAGCAGATATCAGTGGAATGTTTTTGTTAATATAAGTCCTAAATAGTCAGCAATCACTTACATGGAGTGTTTCAGCCGTAACACGAGTCTCTCCGTCACTCTGCTCTGCTGTAACCCGAGGAGAAAACTTTCCTTGTAGGATACAAGTGTTATCCAATGAGGAGAGAGAACGGCATGAAGGGCTGTGTGTGCAGCCAAGGGATGCGCGTGAATGTGGTGATGTAGGGACGAGGACCAATAGATGCATGACGAGGGCGGGTGCTGCTAACTCATGGTGCGTTCAAGGAAACTCGTAACTTGTGTTTTTCCTTCCTGTGAAGTCATACCAGTTCGATCTGGTACGAGTTCACGAGTCGGAAGTTACGAGAGGCCGTTATAGTGAACTTTCACAGACAAAAGGACGGTAAAAACACGAGTTACAGGTTGCCTTGAACGCTTGACTTGAAGCTGTAACGTATAGTTTCAAAAGCCTGCCTTGAACGCAGCATTAGCCGAAACGGCCGTGCCGCTGATATCTGCTTTAAGCCAAGACACAAAGTTATCAATGACCTTCTGTAGCATAAATAGAGTTCGATTACAGATAATGACTTGACATCCATTGTTTAATGCAGCATATCCCTGTCCAAAAAGAAAAAACAAATAAGGTCCGATCCCACCCCTCCACTAACAGCCCCCGCTGATCCACAGAACAACAACAAAACCAACAAACTACACATAAGATCAGACAAACATTCCCCATATTCCCCTTCCCTCCCAGAATCGGATGGAGAAACCAGTCCAGCCGAAACCCACCCCCCATCAGACTACTGTGACAGTGTAAGAGGATAGACGGATACCCATCCCTCTCCCTTAAAATTAACCCTATCTGATTAGTTCATCATTTCTTAATTGATAGCTCCAGAAAACAACATACACCCACGCATTCTCTCTCACACACACACTCAGACACATGCACACTAGTAACCCCCCCCCCAAAAAAGGGGGGGGGGGGCTCAAAAACAAGAGATAAAACAAAACTAACAGAAACAACACAGCAACAGCTGCTTAGGTAAAAATGATAAACAAATGAAATGAAAAGAGAGAAAAGAAAAAAAAGTAGAAAAAATAATAACACTATAGGCTACTAGAGCTATAAAAAAAATAAAATAAAAATAAAAAAAAGAGACCAATTAGTACTATAAATCAGATAAGGCTAGTGATAAATCGAGCAAACTACCAGATTTATTTCATATTAACACCAAGGTTTCCCCGGCCACTTTCAGTCGAGCAGTCCGTGTATCTGGGGGAGCGCCCGTCAGTCCGACTGCCCCAAAGTCCGACAGCTCATTTCTCCGACTACTCATTCTACAGCACTAAGGTTAGGTTTAGGGTAAGGAAAAGGGTTAGGGCTACTTAAGTCGGAGAAATGGGAGGTCGGACTAATGGACGCAAAAATAAAGAAATGTATGGTCGGACAAATGGGTAGTCGGACAGACATGTGGTCGGAGAGATGGGTAGTCGGACAGACGCCACGCGCCCGTGTATCTGAGGGGACCTCAGTGCATGACGTACTCGGATGTAAACAAACCAGCATGTAGTATGAGGAACTACAGTGGAAAACAATACTCTCCAGTTGAGTACATTACTTATCCTCAAATGATGCAATGAACTTCTCTGCCTCCGACACCTCCCGGAAAAGATGGTGTTGAGCTCCGTTGATCAGCCTTATGGTAGCCGGGTAGAGGAGGAAGGCTTGCATGCCTAGGACACGGGCTCTGTTCATCACCGGGTAGCAGGGACGTCTGCGCTTCATCGTATGATCACTGAAGTCCGCAGCGAAGATGATAGTACGACCGGCGATCTCAACTGGGTTCTTTCTGGATTCCTTGAGGATCCGGTCTCTATCCGTGAAACGAAGACATCTGAGGATCAGGGCCCGGGCAAACGATGCCTGTTCTCGCTGACGTCCAATGCGATGCGCTCTCATGATCTCCGGAGGATTATCAGCAAGTGCAGGGAACCATCTTGGAATGTTAGCAGTGAGATAGGCTAACGCATTGTCTTTCTCCTCACCTTCCTTGAGGTATAGCACTCGCAGATTACTTCTTCTGTCTCTGTCCTCCATGTCTGCCATTTTGGCTTCAAGTTGATTTTTCAGTTCGATATTTTGAACAGCTGTTGATTCAACTTTTTGTAAGCGCTCTAGCAGCTTTGTTGTTGTTGCACGCTGGGATTTAATTTCCTCATCGTGTTTGCTTAAAGTTGCCTGCATTGTCAACAACTTCGACTCAAGACGATCAAATCTTTCATTGGTATTTTTCTCCGCCGAGTTAAAATACCTCTTGAGTGTGGATTCGAGAGACGCCGTTGTCAGCTGGCTTTCACTCTCGCTCTCAGTGTCTTCTGAGTCCATTTGTTTGTTGGCGTGTTTCTTCCTATGCGAACGCGTTGGCATTGTGATAAACAATAAATCCAACGAGACAAAAATGAACTGTTGTTAAAACCGAGAGGAATATATTTGTTGTTGAGAAAATAAAAGTTTGCTCAGACAATTGTGTGGGAGAGAAGCCGAGTTTTCCCTTTACTACGCCATCTTTGGGATCCTTTTATATTGTTTTGGTCAGAGCTCCCAAATCATTTCTACAGGTAAATAAATATTTTTGGAGGTAAATCTGGGGGGGGGGGGGGTCCGCAGCAGAGACAGCACCGTGACACTACTGGGTGACTGGCCGCCGCTGAGTGCTCTGGGGCGGGGGTGGCAGATCACAGCACCCGCGTGACAGAGAAGCAGGTAGCTCCTCTAACTTCACAATCTCATCACTTTTCTTCTTCGTCTGTTATGACAGTTTCAGGCAGTTTTATTCACTCAGATGTAATCGTCGTCAAAGCCCTTCTAGGCAAGTCAGGCCACTCGGCGGCCATATTGGCGACGCTTCGAAAAGCCCAAGAAGACCAGACCCCTATCTAATTGAATGGGACCATGGCCAAATCCACTATTTAACGTTATTGCAGGACAGAAAAAACATATAGGCCTAGACATGATCGCCGGTGAAATGAAATACAGACCGAAACCAAAAAAACATAGACTTTACCGCAGAATAACGTTTAAATCGCTATTTTTTCCACAGGGAGTACTCAACTGCGATGACATCATCCAGGTCACCTGTCCCTGTACGGCTGTAACGGCTGATGTAGCAGCCGGTAGCAGCACAGCAGTGCGGGCTACACCGGTCTGCCCTGTTCTACCTGGAGACATACCGGCTTGAATCTTTAGATATCTGCCCAAAAATAAACGCTGGACTTACATGAAATCCGTCTTAATCATCACATATGGGCTCATAGTTCAGTGTGGTGGTGACCGTGTCTGTACCCCCCCCTCCCGCCCCCCCGAGCCACACTTAGCTGTCTCGGATGCTACCGAGTGCTAGCTCTCTGTCTCAGCAGCAGGCAGTTAAAATAAATAAATACAGTCGGAGTGAACCGCTGGAGCCACGGACTGATTACCGACCATCACTGACAACTAAAGCCTCGACCTGTAATGAGAGGCATTGTGCTGATGATCGATGCTAACTAGAAGTTGCTTAGCATTCGCCGCTAACTTCCATTAGCATTTAGCATCGGCCGCTAACCGTCGTTTCTCAGCTCACAACAAGGCTCTCGTACTCTGTACAGTTAAACAGTAGAGGCTCTCGGTAATGGTGACGGAGTATATCGGTCCACGGCTCCAGTGCTTCACCCGGACTGTGGATTCTTTTTTGCTGCTGCTGCTATCATGGACAGGAGGCTAAATCCAACGAGACAAAAATTTTGTTTAGGTTTAAAGATGAAACAAAACTCTACATTCAAAATTAAATAAGATGTGGACTGATTGGTTCATTGTAAAACATTTATTGATGTGAATGTGGTGAATTCACGTAGCCCCGAGGTAGCGAGGTAGCTCTATCAGCAACACACACCTGAAGCTTCACTTTTCATTAAGACCAACCTGTGACGGCTAAATTAACCAGCCGGCAGTAAACCTCTAAAACTCCGCGGGTAAATTAAACAGCTTTCCCCCAAGATGAGGGGCCGCTCCAGGTCGCCGCCGCCGGTGGCTCTCTGCACTTATCCCAACCTGATCCCAACCAACTTGTTGTTGTTGCCACCAGGTAGGTTGGTCTGTCGTAAAACTACTTGTGCGCATGCGCTGGTGCAACAACATGATTGGCCTAGTTCAGCTCGGACAACGCAGGTGATTGGCTGTTGGTGAAAGGAGGCGGGACATGCGCCATCTTTGGCGTCGCAGCTTTCCCCATTCAAAACAGGCAGAGTGGTCTGTCTCCTCAATATTAGAACGTCTCTGTCGTCGTGTGACTGTGCACCAAACCGTGACACCCATACTGTGAAGGCACGGGACAAATACATACCGTTACACCCCTAAATGAATGTGTTCAAATGACTGAACCCAGTCATATTCGACCAATACATCCATGTATTGGACACTTCAGTGGGTCAGCGGCGGACTGCACACGCTCCAAACTAATGCTGCGTTCTAGAAAACTCGGAAATTGGGATTTTCCGACCTCCTAGCTGAAACAGTGCATTGGAACGCCATCTCATGTCGCAGATCGATAAAGTCGGAGAAAAAAATCATAATACAACAATGATTTTTTGTAAGTAGATACAGTTATGTTGTTGCGATGTATCATGCAGATAAGAAAGATAAAAATTAAGACCTTGAGAACGAAATTTAAGACTTGTAAACTAAATTTAAGACCTTTTTAAGGCCTTAATTTAAGGTTATCAAATTTAAGACTTTTTCAAGTTTTTAAGACCCCGCGGGTACCCTGGGAGGGAGTAAAGTTATTTAAAGTTGTTAATAGGTTTGGGGGGCAAGGTCGCTTATAAGCCCCTTGGGCTTCATTGATCTTTCCTGCACTTTTATCTTTTTTTTTATGATTTTGTACTTGTATTGATTGTATGTCTGTTAGTGCAAACAATAAAAACTAAAAAAAAAAAAAAAAAACCTCCATATAGTATAAAGGTAGATGTTTGTGTGAAAGCTCCATACAGTATAAGGTATGTGATCTGTCTTTAGCATGGACTGCGCATGCGTCGGCGTGTACTGCTGCTGCACGACAGAGCTCCGCAAGCCTACCTTTTAACCTAGTTTTAACACGTTTTAAGTAACTTAAAGCATTATGCCTCTGGCTAATGTTTGCTTTTAACGTTTGTATTTTACTGGGTGAAAGGTTTTTAGTCATCGGACATCTGGATTTTAAGTTTTTAAAGAAAAACACAGCAAGCCGCCATGTCAACACTGGCTGCTGACTCGCCCGGAGAAATGGAGCAAACTCTAAACATAGCATTCAAAAAGATTGCTAACCTTCTCCAGGACGTTGAACGGATGTCGGATGAGCTGCGCAAGAAAGATTCCCTCCTAGTCACCCTCAGGTCCCGTTTCCCGGCGTTGACCAACTGGCTGGAGACTTCACAGGCCGGGACCGGTGAGTCAGCACCGCAGAACACCACCTCTGCACTCGCCAACACGGTGCTCTGGGAGCCGTCCTCCTCCGGTCGGCAGCCCACCTGCTCTACTCCACACAGAGGAGGACCCTGGACCGAAGTGGTCGTCCGGCAAAGGAGGACTCCAAGCGACATCCATGGAAGGGCTCCTTCTCCCCCCAGCCTGCAGCTCTCCAACAGGTATGCGGCCCTGTCTCTGAGTGGGAAGCCGGCGGCCCGGGCCCCGCACCAGGAGCCACCGCCTGTTTCTGCGGCCACAGAGACCGTGCCCCCGTTGACGGACACCACAGCCTTCCCTCCACTCACGGCTAGCTGCCCCCCAGCAGGTGGGCGTCCTGTCCGGGATTGTCCGCCTCCGCCGCCCCGCTCCTCGTCCCAGCGCAGGCGGCTCGTCAAGGACGCGGTGCGCTGGCACTCCCGTCCCCGTTCGCTCCACCAGGCGAGGGATCACACCCGGGGTCCTGGTGTGGGTGGCGGGGCGGCTGAACCGGCTTGCCCCCCTGAAGACCAAGCGGCTGCCCCCACAACCCTGGTCATCGGGGATTCAATTGTGAGGCACGTCCGCATGAGGGGGGCGTCCACCATGGCGTTTCCCGGGGCCACCGTTGCGGACATAACGAGGGAAATTCCAGACATCCTGAGCTCGCATCCACAGGCAAAAAGGATCATCATCCACGCAGGAACAAATGACATCGCCAGGCAACAGTCCGAGCTTTTAAAACAAGATTTTATCCATCTTTTTAACTCCCTCTCGCAGTCCCAGGTGACTGTTTTTATCTCTGGCCCCACCCCCACCTGCGGCAGAGGGATCGGCAGCTTCAGCAGGCTGCTTAGCCTCAACACCTGGCTCCCCTCTGCATGCAGCTCACACCAGGTGGGCTTCGTCAACAACTTTGATGTTTTCTGGGAGAGGCGACATCTTTTTGGGTCGGACGGGCTCCACCTGAACAGAGCAGGTGCCCGCATGCTGGCTGCCAACCTGGAGCACGGCGTACAGCATGCCAATCACCCCAAACCCGCAACAGCTGCCCCAGCTCTGTCCGCCACAGATTGATGTCCCCCTGGTCCATGCTCCTATCCTTTCAGTTCCGCCCACCACCATACACACAATACCGGACCTGGACCTCTTTGCATCAACACTTCACACATTCCCGTTATCATTACACACCATCACCACATCAGACACCATCACACCCACCCTGTGAACTTTCACAATCTTAGACCACTTACACAACAATCCACCTCTCCCGCAAACAAGCCCCCTGTCACAATCAACATGGCACTTTTGAATGTTCGCTCTCTTTTAAACAGAACTTTTTTAATGAATGATGTGGTTTTAGATAACAAGTTAGACTGTCTTCTTTTAACTGAGACATGGCTTGGCACTGACGCACCTGCTGTTCTCACTGAGGCTTCCCCATCAAATTATACATTTTTATTTTCCACTAGAGAGGGTAGAAGAGGAGGAGGAACGGCATCAATTATTAAGGATTCACTAAACTCAAATGGAGTATTTTTTAACAGTTACGCATCATTTGAGTACCATGCCTTCACTTTTAGCAGCCCTCCAATTCTTTGCCTTACTATATATAGACCACCCCATTACTCTAGCTCTTTTATCAGTGAATTTTCAGAGCTTTTATCTGTTATTCACACCTCTTTTAATAGAATTTTAATAACTGGTGATTTTAATTTACACATTGACGATATCTCGGATTCAATGTCCAGAGAATTTTTAAATATTTTAAGTTGTCTTGATTTTCAGCAGCACGTCACACAGCCGACTCACAACAGAGGACACACTCTGGACCTGGTCATAACCCATGGCCTGTCCACCAGTGTGTCCTCTGTTGTTGACTTGGCTGTGTCTGACCACTACTGTGTATTTTTTAACATCACCAGTTTTAACCAGCGGGAGGCCCCGGTGAGAACAGTGAGGAAGCGCTATATTACTTCTGAAGTGGCTGCAAATTTTATGGAGATTTTACAGAGCACTCCTGCTGAAATTTTACCTGCACCTTGTGATTTTATTGTTGACAATTTTAACAGTAGACTGAAGTCAACACTGGACTCAGTAGCTCCACTTTTAACTAAGACAGTGAAAAGAAAACCAACACCCACGTGGAGAAAAAACAATGAAATCAACCAACTGAAAAGAAAATGCAGGAGTGCAGAGAGGAAATGGAGGAAAAGTAAATTAACAATTCACTATGAGATCTTACGTCAACTACTCAAAACTTATAATAATACAGTCAAAAAGGCACGAATTTCCCATTTCTCACAACTCATCACCATCAATAAAAACAACCCCCGGTTCCTCTTCTCCACTTTTGATGTTTTAACAGGTGCTAATTCTGATAACATTTTTAAGACACCATCAGACGATCTTTGTCAGAACTTTGCAGACCACTTCAGAACCAAAATCAAGGACATCAGATCCTGTCTTTTATCCCACCAAGTTTTACCTGTTGACACTGAAATGGTGTCCTTGCCTGAGGAAACACTGGAGAGTTTTGCCCTGGTTGATGCAAGGACGCTTGGTCGAGTTTTCTCCCAAGTAAACCCAACAACCTGCCTTTTAGATCCCATTCCCACATCACTTTTAAAATCGTTTTATGGTTTCTTTGAGGAACAGCTTTTAAACATCATGAATTGCTCTCTTCAGACGGGTGTCTTCCCCACTGCCTTTAAAACGGCGGTGGTGAAGCCCCTTCTGAAGAAGAGCAATTTAGATCCAAGTGTTCTTAACAACTATAGACCTGTATCCAACTTACCATTTTTAAGTAAAGTTTTAGAAAAACTGGTTTTTAACCAAGTCAATGATTTTTTAAACAGAAAGAACATTTTAGAGAAGCATCAGTCTGGTTTTAGGAAATACCACAGTACCGAGACAGCACTTTTAAAGATTTTAAACGACATCAGGTGGAATTTAGATAATAAAAAGCTCACAGTGTTGGTTCTACTGGATCTAAGTGCCGCTTTTGATACAGTAGACCATCACATTTTATTAAAAAGGCTTAGACACCTGGTTGGCCTCTCTGGTACTGTTTTTAACTGGTTTTGTTCTTATCTCACAGACCGATGCTTTTATGTAAGTATGGATACATGTTCCTCGGAAACCCACGAGATTGGATGTGGGGTTCCCCAAGGGTCAATTTTAGGTCCACTCCTTTTTAATCTGTACATGCTGCCCCTTGGGGACGTCATCAGGAGGCACGGCATCAGCTTCCATAGTTATGCTGACGATACGCAACTGTACATCGCCGTGTCTCCTGATGACACAGGGCCAATCGATGCCCTTTTTAACTGTATTTTAGACATTAAGTCATGGATGGCAGAGAATTTCCTACAGCTCAACCAGGACAAGACTGAGGTTTTAGTGATAGGTCCTGAAGGCCAGAGAGAGAAACTTTTACCAAAACTACAAGATTTGAAACCAACACAATCAGTAAAAAATCTGGGCGTGATTTTTGACTCTGAGCTGAATTTTCTCCCACATATCAAAAATATGACAAAGATAGGTTTTTACCATCTTAAGAACATAGCCAGAGTCCGCCCGTTTCTCTCTCAGGCCAGTACGGAGGTGCTAATGCATGCTTTTATCTCTTGTCGTTTAGATTATTGTAATGCCCTGCTCTCTGGTCTTCCCAAAAAGAGTATTTTAAATCTCCAACTACTACAAAACTCAGCCGCACGCGTGCTGACGAGGACCAGAGGGCGGGAGCACATTACACCTGTTTTAGAGTCGCTGCATTGGCTCCCCGTACGCTTCAGGATCGATTTTAAAGTTCTTTTATTAGTTTTTAAATGTCTTAACGGCCTTGCGCCTTCTTATTTATCTGACCTGCTTTTACCATATCAACCCTCGCGGACCCTGAGGTCCTCCGGCACTGGCCTTTTATCCATTCCAAAACCAAGAACCAAAACACACGGTGAGGCGGCATTCAGCTATTATGGCCCCCACCTGTGGAACAGCCTGCCGGAGAGCCTCAGGACCGCAGAGACCGTTGATATTTTCAAAGGAAGGTTAAAGACACACCTTTTTAGTCAGGCTTTTAACTAGATTTTAAATTCTTTTTATGTTCTTATGTGGTTCTATCTTATTTTATATTTCTGCTTCTATCCTGTTTTAAAGATGCTTTTAATCTTATTTTAATGTTATTTATCATTGGTAGTATTTTATTAACTATCTTACATATTCTTATCCTTTTAGGTTGTTCTCTTTTGTTTACTTATTTCTTTAGGGTTTTTTATCCTATCTTATGCTCTTAGTTTTTAGCTTTAACCCCAGTGTTTCCTCAGGGGGGTCCTCCACACTGGAGCTGCGTTCTGGGCTGCTGCTGGGGGCGCTGTCCCTGGGTCCCTCCAGCCCGGCTGACTGTGGTCTGTCAGGGTTGGGGGGCCTGGGCGCCGGTGCCCCCTGTGGATCTGCCTGTGACTCCTCCCAGTGTGGATGGCCCCAAATATGGTGCTTCCTCAATCCTCAGTGTCATACCATGTCTCTCTAGCGAGAGTGTGCATGTGTGAGTGTGTGAGTGTGTGTATCTGTGAATGTGTGCGTATGTGAGCGTGAGTTTGTGTGTGCGTATGCATATGAACGTGTGCAGTATGGGGGGTGGGAGGGAGGGGCTTTATTTGTAATGGTTTCTTCTATGTCTTTCTTTGTTTTGTTTTGTTTTTTCTTCTTCTTTTCTTTTGTGTGTAAAGCACTTTGTGTTACATTGTTTTGTATGAAAAGTGCTATATAAATAAAGTTTGATTTGATTTGATTTGATGTCTGTTTTTTCTCTGTTGCAGGTGGTTTTCCGTTACAGACAGAGTTTTGAAGACTGCGGTGATGACTCCACATGGTCCTGCACCAGTTGTGGGACAGAGATTTCTCTAGAGCTAAATAAGGTCGACGAGTTGGATGGAGTGTGGTGTCAAAAGGAAGGGGTCATGATTCGGCAATTCGACGACAATTCTCCCTTTGACTTTATGTAAGAGGACCAGGATTTTAATGCAAAAATATTATGCTTCAAGTTTGAAATACTGCAAATGTCATAGTAACTTCCTGTTGACTTCAACTTCAAGGCTACTGGGTGACATGTCTACGTCCTGGAAAAGCAACGAAAACAACGTCATAGAGGTAAAAGCTGTGGCTGAGGTGGAACTGAGGACCCGATCAGACACCGGCCGAGCCAACAGATCACCACAAACCACCATAGTGCCAAGACTGAGGTACGTCTCCTCTGACTCCTAAACACCACTGTGTCAAAGACACGTCCATCTGACTTGTTCATTTCCTGCTCAGAGTTCGTAGAAACTGTCCGAAAGACTTCAAGATGCTGGCCTTTGACCCTGATGGAGATGAGGTCAAATGCAGATATGGAAACACATCAGAGTCAGAGTGTGACCCCTGCTCAGAGCCGTCTTTTCTCAGTATCTCACCAGTGAGTAGCTAAGTGGTTGATGAGTGGCATCAGTGGTCAATCAAGTTGTTGGTTTTCTGGAGCTTCAGAAAGCAGCCATATTTCAAATTAATTTGGTTTTATCCTTTTGCAGTCATGTACTCTGTCGTTTACACCAAACGACACCATCGATAATGGTCTGTATGTTGTTCAGCTGATGATGGAGGACTTTCCCAGACAGACCATTAACCTGACAGACTTCAGTAATGCGACAGAGACCGTAACTCCCAACAACGCAATCAGTAAAATTCCTGTCCAGTTTGTTGTAGAGGGTGAGATGTTTCACATGTTCTACCTTTAGTAGTAAAGTTAGAGAATCTTTGTTGAGTTGATCTTTGACCATCATTTTTCATGTAAAACAGCTCATGTTAGCTTTGATTTTCTTTGTTCCAGTGGTTGATGCAGCATTGTTCTGCGATGAAGGAGTCCTCCTGCCCAGGTACCTGCGTCCAACTCCAGAAAATGGAGCTCACCTGTTCATCCCCGTAAACCAGACTCTGGAAATCAGCATCAAAGCAGAAACAATCGGAACGTGAGTGAAAACTCAATTAAAAACCAAATCAGTTTTAAAGTCAGACCAGAAGGGGGCACTATGTCAAAGACAGAAGCCATTCTTCCTGATAGAATCATTGGAATGTCAAAACTGATCTTGAACTGTTGTTTTTAGGTCAAATAGTTTCATAGTATAGCTTTTAACGTCCTGAACGTCTCACACTTCAATTCTCTCAAACATGAACATCTGTTGTGTCTGTAACATGATTTATTAAAAAGGAAAGTAGCAGTGGACACAATGCTGCAGCTTCACTTCACAGACATTTACTCGGGACAAGACGTTACCTTGGATACATTACGTAAACGATGACCGACTTGTTTAACATCCAGCTACATAATATAGTCCATACACTACAGTATCCTCATTTTTATTTACAAGGGTCATGTGAGTGTAGCCTAGGATGGATGGGAGAAAGTTTATCCGGCTGTCAAGCATGACGTCATGCATGGCAAATATTCCATTTCTGGGTCCAAGCGCCGTCAGTTACAAGTTGTAACGTATCGCCAGATATAGAGCGCGGCATCTACATTTCGATATCTTTGTGGCAGTCTGTCTTTAATAACAAAGGAGAGACAGATGAACTAAACCAACATTCTGTCAAACAAATCCTAAACAAAGAAAACTGCCATTTTATCTCTTGTCTTGAATTAGAAGTAGCAGCAGTAGAGAATGGCTGCACCAAGGTTACGTGCTGACCAATATAACAACGACAATTCGTCAGTGAGGACGAACGGTGTCCTACCACAGACAATCTTAATGCTAGCAAATATTTATTTCTATCAGTTAATTTTTTGTTTTTCTGCTCTTTGAAGGATCACCGAGCTGTTGTTCAGCTCACCGCACAATGTCAGCGAGAGTGGACCACAAGCAGGACAGTTCAATTTGACCTGGACACCGTCTGAGGAGGACGACGGACAGAGTCTACCCATCTGCTTCGTTGTCCGAGCACTTGCGACCAAGTCCGTCTGAAGTAATTTGTAGATGACCTCTAACAGTACTTGGTCATTTTCTCTAATTACTGTGTGTTGTTTTCCTCAGTTCACTCAACTTCACCTCGGACCTGCGATGTGTCATTGTCAGTGTTGGAAACGGTGAGAGCGAGCGTGGCAGCCATTCTGTCTGATCCTGTTTAACAGATAGACTTTGAATTTATTGGGCAGCACACTGAAGAATGCGATGAGAGCGTACTGCATTTTCTGACATCCGTACCTTTATAAACCATCACAACCCTCTATCTCTACTCATCTCACACCTTTCACTTGACTTCTGTTTTTCTCTCCACTGCAGATCAAGGATTCTTCTGTAATGAGTGCAACGGGTCCGGTTGTTCCCGCCGCTTCTGTTCATCTAATGAGACAATGTGTATGGCAGCTACATACTCAGGTAGTCTTCTCTTCATGTTGTTTGTTACTGTTGAGTAAGTTGTGTGTTTTCCATCAACATTACAGTAACAAACTGCACTTTGACTCTAGTTTTTGAAGATGGAGCTGGAACAACAGACACATCTTTCTCTGGCTGTGATCCTGGATATTGTCCTGGTACAGGCTCTCACACCATGTCAGTCAATCTGGGTGATCGCAGAGCTCTTGCAAGGATCGATTGTTGTAGCACAAGTAGTGGCTGCAACAGTGTCCTTCCACCTGGTGAGTACAGAGGGATGGCTGTGCTCTTAATTAAGACCAAATGATAAAGATACGGGGAGAATATTGGAAACTCTGTTTTCATTTAGTGACACTTAAATGTTCTGTTTCAGCCCCAGCTCCTCAGGTCCCTAACAACCAGTCATGTTTGACCTGTGACCATACCTCACCTTCATGCACCACTTCAGTACAGTGTAGTGGAGTGGAGGACCGCTGCCTTGAATCCACTGGTGAGTGTTCTCTGACTGAACCATGTTTATATGACATCTGTTGTGACTTCACATTGAGACTTTTAGCTGAGTGGAACCGTTCTGCACAAAGAGAAGGACAGTTTAGTTTTCATCACATTGTTTACAGATTGTTTTGAAGTAAAGATTGTGGAATAATTAAACTAACAACAATAGTGTTTGTACAGTAACACATTTATTCTTCTTCTCCAGTGAACAATGTAACAGGAACAGTTGGAGCCTATGGCTGCGCAAGTTCAAACCTGTGTGGAGCTGCTGGTCGAATAAATGAAATACCCTTCATAGGTGAACCCTCTGCGTTTAACAATACTCCAAAGTGTGTTGGTGAGTACAATGTCCACATTACCACAGATGTATTTTGATAGCAGCAGCCTGTGCCAACACACAGTAAACTGCAATATACCAACATGGGTTCATGAAAAGTGATTTTCTGATAGTTTTGGGTGTGTTCATCAATCACACCTGAAATGGACAGAACAACTGTTGATGAAGTAAATATGAACAAATCAATAACGTAACATAGTAGTTCTGCTCTTGATATTTTCTCTTACAAAATAACAACAATGTATTCTGAGAACCAGATGGATAAGTAGGCAGGTGCGGGCTTTCTCTACAGACTAAACAGTAACTGTAATTTAATTCAGTTGATTTAGTTGAGCATTTTACAAGTTGAATCCAGTCTGTAACTTTAAGTACGTTAAAGTTGAAAGAGGTTGACGTTTTGAAGACTGTTGTCATTCATGTCCTAAATGAGCTGCAAATTTTGATGTTTTAATTGTTGATGTAGCACAAAGTATGTAGGAGTGGTTAGACAACAAAAGACTGTGAAAGGATCCAAAAGAAAAATAATTAGGAAAAGGATTTCCATAAGGAAAATGCTTGTGAATGCTGAAAGCCATTGCTGAAGTCATGCTAAATTAGCTGAGAAAATTGACAAAGAGAGGAAGAACAGGAATGGCATGCAACAAGCAAGCCAGCAAGCTAACCTCTCAACCACACAGAACCTTGAACAAATTCAGTTGTATACTAAATGACTGAGACTGTCCAATGATAGCTGAATAGTTGAAAGAGTTCAAGTTGAATGAAGTGTGGAGCTAAACCAAGAAAGAGAGATTGTAGGCAAGATGCCCTATCAAGGTTGCCTAGGCAGGACTTGAACCAATGACCATGGGATTGACAAGCAGCCACTTTACCACTGGATTTTATTTATTTATTTATTTATATGCACAATGATAAAACATAAATTATATTAACCATACAAGGACAAATAATTGTGCAGGAGAGGAAAAGAAGCCCAAAGGATATAGCACCACTCAAGAGTGCTCCAACAGCGAAAAGCAGATGAGCAAAACCAAGAGCCACTGCTTTTTCTCTGGTCTGAAAAAATGAACTAGGGTAAATGGGAGCAGAAAGCTGCCAGGATGCACTTGAAAAAATATTTTAAATTATTCTCCATGTCTCTGTGCTTTTTTGACCATATTTTGTGTTAGAGGACAAGTGTGGCTACAAACTGTGTCCAGAATCATGAGTGGAGTGTCATTTGTAGCTTCAGAGATGATTTAAAGACAAGCCAGTTCTTTAAATGTGCTTTGAAAGTGGTGTGTGTATGGCATTCTTGTATTGTTAGTGGTAAATAACAATAAAGATTTGTTTGAAAGAACAGTAGTGTGAATGCTTTCAGCTTTTAGCATTCACACTAAAACATATTCAAACAACAATAGTGTTAGTGATTTCAGCATTCACACTGATAATAAGAATAAAGATTCAGAGAAAGATTTCACACTAATTAACTCTTTCGCGACCGCACAAATGTCTCATCCCATCCGCTCAGGACCGCATGTTTTTGGCTATTTATTTAGCTTTTATTTAGCTTTTTGAACCAAACTCTGTACATCACCTAGAAACAAACGGTTTTCATGTGGTTGAAGAGTGACTTTCCGACGTGCTCCTCGAAAAAAACAGCGAGTTTTTCCGTCGTTTCGTTTGTGAGCAGGAAGGAGAACAAGGGAGCTCGGTTTCTCCAAAAACGGCGCTCCCGCTCTAGTTTCAGAGAAAAACACACTTTTGTGTCACGTGGCAATCTGCTCATTTTACCGCGACTCTGCAGTGTGGCGTCTCCCAAATCATTTCTACAGCTAAATAAATATTTTTGGAGGCAAATCCGGGGGTGTGGGGGTGGGAGGGCAGCGTGGAGGGCAGCGAAGCAGGTCTCTGGCCGCAGCGGAGACAGCTCCGTGACACTACCGGGTGACTGGCCGCCGCTGAGTGCTCTGGGGCGGGGAAGCAGCTCACAATGCCTGCTGTATAATGCCGGTGTCCAGGCTGTACGGGGAAAACAGCCGTGATAACGTGCTTTCAGGTCCAGATCTCCAAACCAGAAACGTTTGTAGCAGCAACGGAGAAAGTCGCTTGTCACAGATTTGTCGCCGGTCACTTGACAAAAAAAGTTGCCAGGAGGGTTTGGAAAGTCGCCAGATTCAGTCGAAAGTCGAAAGTCGTTGAAACACTGTAGCAGACAGCCGCACAGCTTCTGCTCGCTGCACACTGTCCACAGAGCAGCGTTCAAGGAGAGCGATTACTCAAACAAAACCAAGATCACACGGTTTATTAAAAACATTATGTTTTGATTT
The DNA here is from genome assembly GCA_030347415.2 of Decapterus maruadsi. Taxonomy (NCBI): domain Eukaryota; kingdom Metazoa; phylum Chordata; class Actinopteri; order Carangiformes; family Carangidae; genus Decapterus; species Decapterus maruadsi. The sequence continues at coordinate 30,456,785 of CM064903.1, forward strand.
TAGTTTAAAACAGTTTTTACATATCAGAGGACGACCACATTCACACACAGGGTACCTGAGGGTGTCTGTTATCAAAATCCGTTAAAAAAAAAAACGGTTTTGACGAGTTAACTCGTCAGAGGTCGTGAACATCCAACAGGCTGTGACGAGTTTACTCGTCAATGGTTGCGAAAGAGTTAAAGCAGAAGTCAGTGGAATGTTTTTGTCAATATAAGTCCTAAATAGTCCTATTTTCCGTCAGCAATCACTCACATAGAGTGTTTGGGCCGAAACACGGGTCTCTCAGTCACTCTGCTCTGCTGTAAACCCAGGAGAAAACTTTCCTTGTGGGATACAATCGTTACCCAGTGAGGAGAGAGAACGGCCTGAAGGGCTGTGTGTGCAGCCAAGGGATGCGCGTGAATGTGGTGACGTAGGGACGAGGACCAACAGATCCATGATGAGGGCGGGGGCTGCTAACTTATGGTGTGTTCAAGGAAACTTGTAACTTGTGTTTTTCCTTCCTGTGAAGTCGTACCAGTTCAATCTGGTACGAGTTCATGGATCAGAAGTTACGAGTGGCCGTTATAGTGCACTTTCACAGGCAACAGGTCGGAAAAACACGAGTTAGAAGTTGCCTGGAACGCTACAAAGTCATAAGTCGAGACTTGAAGCCGTAACTTGCAGTTAGCCTGCAAGTTGTTAAAGCCTGCCTGGAATGCAGCATTAGCTAAAATGACCGGATCGCTGACTTCTGCTTAACCCATAAGGACCCACGGTGACACGGGTGTCACACTACCTTCAAGTGTCCTGGAAAGCCCCTTAAACACATTTATGTTAAACTTTTAAGTCATGAAGTCCCTATGTGACATCTACTTGACATCCTGGTGCAGTCACATGACTCTCTGTGAATCTCTCTATCAATGACAAAATTTCCAAGATGGTGGCCAGCAGAGTTGGCACATTTCACAGAGGCAGCTACTTTTAAAAAGCTTGCTTTCTGTCAATAAAACAAGCCACCACCCATTTCACCATAGAAATCATTTTATGATATGTCCCTTGTTGTATTTAACCTGTTCTGACCTCATTTTTTGAAGAAACTCATATAAAACAACTTAAGAAAATATTGCTGTGACATATACGTCACATCGGGCCTTAGCCTTAAAAAAGCCAGGAAAAATATCATGTGACTCATATGTCACAATATGAAAAATGGCAAAGAACTGTTCAATTAAATGAGCTGATTTGGGTATTTTTAATTAATATACTCTATGTTGTTCAATTTAAAACATAATTAAAAAATGTTAACATAAAAATAATGTCAAATTCAATCAATATTTAATAAAATGATATATCAGTCCGGAAATTTAACCACAGATTTAGCAGAGACACTCTCCTAAGTAAATAAACAAGATTTTAGTATCCCATGTTGGTCCCATATTAATGTAATAATGCTTTTTTGCTGTGTTTTTTGTAACAAAATAGGATATAGTGTTCAGGATGTACTGAAGATCATCAGACGCGCAATAGATGTTGTATACAGAACAACAAATACAGCAGCAAACAGCAAAAGAAAAATGAGAGTTTACATAAGAAAATATTAGGAACCAAATAAGAAAAGTTAACACAATCAAACAGTCATGAACCAGGTTTGAGACAAGGGTTTTGGGCTGCTGTACTGATGGGAGAGATGGTTCCATGTGGTGCATTATGAGAGAATGACGTTTTACCCAGCTCATTTCTGACTAATGGAAAATGAAGCAAAAACCAGTTCTGTCAGTGGGTACCAATGTTTTGTGATTTCATTGTTAACAGAGATGATAAATAAGGAGACAATAAGTGTGACAGGGCTTTAAAAATGGATAAAAAACAATTCTGTTGTCCCCTTATTGTCAGAAATGACCAGCCGACATTTTGATAAAAGTGCAGTGAGGAGTATTATATGAATCATTGGAAATGAAATGTTAGGCAGGGGGGTAAACAGCATCCAATGGAATCAAAGTGGAACTAGCAGCTCTTCCATAGATGGCATCTCCATAGTCTAAAACAGAGAAAAAAATTGTGCCTCCAATTTTTTTCCTGTGGTGAGTCAGGAAACGGTGCTTATTTCTGTATAGAAAGCCACGTATTGGTCTTAGTTTAGCAATGAGGGTGGTGATATGATGCTTAAAATTAAGAAAACTGTCCATACAGATGCCAAGGTATTTATAGTTGGAAAGAAAATTGTGGTTACACAGCTTTTAAGGCTTCAGTAACTGGTTAAAACCTTCAATATGAGGCAATATTCACATTTCTATAGTGTTTGGCCTTTTTTGTCATGAAACTTGTCTTAAAAAGGTGTTAATAATAACCAGCTAATTTTTAATTTTGATATATGTTATGGAAAGGCAAATAAAAGGTCAAATTTGTGTTACAGAGCAAAAGAAAATAATAAGCCCATTCATTTTCAAGTGACAATTTAAGTTATCAAAAACGCCCAATGTGACATATATGTAACATTCCAGATCTCTGGCAATAGGTGGCGCTATTTCAAAAAAACTTCAAAAATGTGTTCCATGCAATCCACTTGGTCTGTGTTTCACCCCACTTAATTTTCCTTCAAGTATAAATGGGTGTGGGTTCTTATGGGTTAACAGAGTCAACCAGTACATTGTATAGTTGAAATAATTTATATACACAGCAATCAATCATTTCGTCAAATCTGTGTGAACATCTGCCAACATTCACTATGTTTCTGAGCCTTTACGAACCATCCCTGTAACTCTCATGATCTCACACCTTTCACTTGACTTCTATTTTTCTCTCCACTGCAGATCAAGGATTCTTTTGTAATGTTTGCAACGGGTCCGGTTGTTCCCGCCGCTTCTGTTCATCTAATCAGACAATGTGTATGGCAGCTACATACACAGGTAATCTTCTCTTCATGTTGTCTGTTACTGTTGAGTAAATTGTGTGTTTACCATCAACATTAACAAACTGCACTTTGACTCTAGTTTTTGTAGATGGAGCTGGAACAACAAACACATCTTTCTCTGGCTGTGATCCTGGATATTGTCCTGGTACAGGCTCTCACACCATGTCAGTCAATCTGGGTGATCGCAGCGTTCTTGCAGTGATAGATTGTTGTGACACAAGTCGTGGCTGCAACAGTGTCCTTCCACCTGGTGAGTACAGAGGGATGGCTGTGCTCTTAATTAAGACCAAATGATAAAGATACGGGGAGAACACTGGAAACACTGTTAGCAATTTATTGCCAATGTTCTATTTCAGTCCCTGCTCCTCAGGCCCCTAACAGCCAGTCATGTTTGACCTGTGACCATACCTCACCTTCATGCAACACTTCAGTACAGTGTAGTGGAGTGGAGGACCAATGCCTTGAATCCACTGGTGAGTGTTCTCTGACTAAACCATGTTTATATGACATCTGTTGTGTCTACACATTAAGACTTTTAGCTGAGTGGAACCGTTCTGCACAAAGAGAAGGACAGTTTCATCACATTGATTCCAGTTTGTTGTGAAGTAAATGATCTGGAATAATTAAACTGACAGTAATAGTGTTTGTACAGTAACACGTTTATTCTTCTTCTCCAGTGAACAATGTAACAGGAACAGTTGGAGCTTATGGCTGCGCAAGTTCAAACCTGTGTGGAGCTGCTGCTAGATTAAATGAAATACCCTTCATAGGTGAACCGTCTGAGTTTACCAATACTCCAAACTGTGTTGGTGAGTACAATGTCTCTACTATAGGTGTGTTTTGTTTGCAGCAGCATGGAGCAACACACAGTAAATTGCAATATACCAACCATGGGTTCATGAAATGTGATTTTCTGATTGTCTTGGGTGTGTTCATCAATCACACCTGAAATGGACAGAACTGTTGATGAAGTAAATATGAACAAATCAATAACGAAACGAAGGTTACGCTATTGTAACCCTAGTTATATTAACACAGGCGGAGCCCTCTACTGGACTCTATGGGTATGACTCTCCACCAATCGCATACGCGCGATGGCCCACTGAAATTTGCATGTACATAGCCGGCCAGTATGGCGTGTCTACCTTTCCCGCCACTTGCAGCTACATAAGCAGGTGCACCGCCAGCTGCCCTCATTCCACCAACTTCAGCGTAAGGCAAAAGAGCGGCAGGGCCCCAAGTAGAGGGCTCCGCCTGTGTTAATATAACTAGGGTTACAATCAGTGTTGTTTTCGTCAACGATGACGAAATATTTTCGTTGACGAACGATGACGATAACGAGACGGTGACGAGATAAACACGGCTCTCTGATGACGAAAACATGATGAGACGCGTGTGAGTTTTCGTTGACGAGACGAGAACGGACGTAAATGTTAGGGGTCGGGCTGCAATTGCCTCGAAATTTCAAATTGTGGATTGTCAGCTTCACACGATTTAACAACGGCTCCGTCAACAACAGAACAACGCTGCTGAGACGATCCGCGGTGTGCCCAGCGCCCGGTGCTTGTGATCAGACTGGCAGAGTGCAGGTGCAAGTAGTGATCAGCTGCTCCGGTGACCGCGGTCGGCTGACGAGTGGATGGTCAGACATTCACAGTGCGTGACACTTCTGCTTATTGTGTGTGTAATCTATCTCTCAATTAAAATCAACAAGTAGGCCTATCTGCGACGCTGCTTGCATCCCATCCTTGTGGTCACACCCCCCACCTGGCATGCAGCGCACATTCTGCTCAACACACCTGCCGTCACTCGACGTGAAGATATACGTAGGTTAAGACCATAAATTATTTGTCATTGGGGGGAAATTATGTGTAAAACTATTCCTTAATTGAATTAAGACTAAACTAGACTAAAACCTTGTTGAGTTTTTGTCGACTAAAACTAGACTAAAACTCACATATAGAAATGACTAAAATTGACTAAAACTCATAAGAATTTTTGTCAGAAAGACTAAGACTAAATCTAAAATGCCTGGCAAAAACAACACTGGTTACAATAGCGTAACCTTCGTTATATCTCACACAGGCTTCGCCCTCTACTGGACTCTATGGGTACAGTAGGCGAAGCCCAACCTATGTACTCCCTGCCACGGGAGAGGCTCCGCCCACTCACCACACCAGCTCCCGGTTAGGTACCAAGACCCAGTCACCATTTTATAATTTTCAACCACTGTATGGAGTGATTACGGGTCCAACTTCATCCCAGTTAGTAGCGCCTGGCAAGGATGAAATTTTTGATTTTAGAAGTGGGGGGGACACAAGTAATTTTAACTCTTTGACTGCCAGCCATTCTCACAGCAGCGTCCTCCAGCTTGCCAGGCATTTTCCAGCTTTTTGACTGATTTTCGTAGACCCACCATGTACCTACCTACTTTTAATAAATACACATTCAGTCTATCAAAGTAAAGATGAGGGTCTCTACTTTCCAGCATATAACTGTTTGTTTCTATCTTGTTCCAGTCTTGTGAAATTGGCCGTTGAATATAGGTGGGTTTAGCCCAAAATGCCATTTTGGCAGCAAAATCTTGAGAAAAAGAGGTTTTTGTGTCAGCTGTGATTTTCAGGTGAACCAGGACAACTGGCTCCTTATATTTTGCTTTAGTGACACCTCAACATCTGTACAGCTGTTCTCTTGTAAACAACAACGAAATCAACACTGACAAATGACTTTTGATGACAAAAGACACAACATTTAGCTACAGACACACAGTAGGCTCCAGCCTTTTTCTTTCTTTTCTCTGAGTTACAACTTTTTCTTTCCTTTCTTTTAGTGTGTGTGCGTGCCTGCATGTAGCCTACGTGTGTGCGTGTGCGTGTGTGTGTTTTTGTAGCAGACACACAGCGCTTTTTTAATTTTTTTTTTTAGATCAGATCCAGCTTCCTCTGGTCGGCAGGCAGCGGCCTCACTCTCTCTCTGTCGCACACACACACACACACACACACACACACACACTCACCAACACGTGTCTCCCCCTTAACAGGAGACCGAAGTGTTGGAGAACCAGGAACACTGCCTGTAGCTCGAGGAGGTTGATGTGGTGGTCCTCCCCTGGAAGCCACACACCACCTATTGCCCTCCCCAGGCAGGTGCCTCCCCACCCCATTAGGGAGGCGTCCGTGAACACAGACGTGTACATGGTCACTCATCCTAGTGGTGTCCCGGCCAATAAGTGTTGTGGGGACCCCCAGTACCGCAGGTTGCCCTGTACTGTTGGGGGAACTGTCCGCACCGAAACTTCTGCCTCTTGAGATCTAAGTGTGGGCTGGCAAACCACCTCTGCAGGCGACGCATGTGTAGCAGTCCTAGTGGAACCACCGGGTGCGCTGCTGCCATGTGCCCCAGTGCCTGCGTAACGGTCAAGCTTGAGAGGTGCTGTAAGGCTGGAGGTGCTGTAAGGCTGTCCATCTGGACTCCGACAGACAATTGCCAAACGGGAGACTGTTGTATTCGTAGGCTGTTCCCTGGAGGGCAAAATGCAGGAACTTCCTGTGCCTTGGAGCCACCTCGACATGAAAATAAGCATCCTTCAGGTCGATGGTTGTGAACCAGTCACCTGGTTGGACGAGTTCCAGCAGCCTCCTTATAGTTAGCATACGGAACGTTCTGCGACTGATACACGTGTTGAGGGCACGGAGGTCCAAGATGGTTCTGTAGTCCCCTGTCTTTTTGGGAACCAAAAAGTATGGGGAGTAAAGACCTCGCTCCCTGTCGTGAGGAGGAGGAGGGACAATTGACACGGCCTGTTTTGACAGCAGGTCCTGAATTTCCCCCTCGAGGAACTCTATCTCCTGTTGGGAGGATAGATTTACCTCCTTTATGCCCCTGAACGCTGGGGGGAGCCTGTAGAACTGGAGAGAATATCCTAGTCTGAGGGTCCTGTCCAGCCAGTCTGTTAGTGCACAGCTGCTCCGCCATTCCTCGTAAAAATGCGTGAGAGGGCGTGCAGGCAGCTGTGGAGCAGTCTTTAGAAAGTTGTGGTACACAATGTTGGCCCTCTCCGCCGCCAAACCCGCCATAAACGGGAGTTTGGCCCGTGGGGGGCCCTCTGTGAAAGGGCTGAGTCGTCCCTGAACGCACCAGGCCCGTTGTCCGAGCTCTCGGGGCTGTTCCTGGACGCAACTCTGTTGTCCGAGCCGGCGTGGTGTCAGCTGAAGTCCGCCGTCATGGCGTCCCTGCTGCTGATAGAGCTCCTCGTGGGAGCAACAGTCACAGGACTCGAGCAGTCCGACACGTTGGCCGCTTTGCTGGTTTCCCGCCCGCCCGTGTAGCAGAGGCTAGACCGGTAGGGACTGCGCGGCGAGCGGGGAGAATGGTAGGGGCGAGAGGGGGAGATTTTGCTCTGTTAGTGGTGTAACTAGTTTTAATAAAAACAGTTTTCCCATCCACAGAACAGTTCACACAAGCAGAACATACAGAACTATAACAATGAGGGAGGGTGTCGAGGCAGCCTGCCCGCGACGTCCCACCCGTTAATTGTCACTTTGGTCGCTGTGAGCTCCAGGACAGCTTGGGCTTGGGCGTGCTGCGAGCCGCGAAGTGGGACACACGGGGCAGCTTGACCTCTCCCTTCTGCTTGGAGCGCGGGGGAAATGAACACGGGTTGGGGTGGTTGAGCCGGGCCATAGAACCCCTGTCGGAGGTGGCTCGCTGGCCTCGGGGGCAGCGGGACAGCAGACCTGGCAGCTCTGTTTCAACTATCTCTACTTCTAGTCAGAACAGAAAAGGTAGCAGAGAAAGCCTATCAGTACTGAAACAGGCAGGAAACAACTACACAATTAAACTAGAAAAAGCGTTTCCAAAAGGAAAATGCATGTGAATGCTGAAAGCCATTGCTGAAGCCACGGAGAATTAGCAGAAGAAATTGACCAAGAGAGCAAGTAGGGTGTGACATGCAACAGAAATGGCTGAGGCAGGAGTTGAACCTGTAATCTCATGATTAGCAAACTGATAGTCTAACCGCACAAAATACCTTAAAGGGATTGTTCACCCGACAATGAAATTTCACTCATTACTCACCCTCATGTCGACTAAGGGCTGGGAGAAGTTTCAGAGTCATCTGTGGCTTCTCTGAGTTATGGGGGATCTCACCATATCAGTGTATGTCCATAAAACAGCTGCAATGGACACCAGCGGTCTTCGTCACAAAAAAACACACCAAAAAGCATCCAAATACCTCCATGCTACTCGTATGTAATGTCCGTCTTGTATTGCACCCCAAAATGTGAATTATTTTTTTTTCAACCTTTATTTTACCAGGAAAGTCCCTTGAGATTGAATCTCTTTTGCGAGGGAGACCTGGGTAGGACATTGCACAAGTACAGCAAGATAAAAGCAGGTTACATATTGATGAAATACAAACACTTGGGTAAAATACACACATATCAACATTTAGAGGTAGCAGGTCCACTTTTCTGATAGTTTTTGTTTTATGAGGGCTTTAAATTCGCCCAGGGAAATGAAACTGGACAGTTGGAAGGTGTTCTGAATGCTGTTCCAGGACCATGGGGCCGCGTAGGAGAAGGCTGCTTTGCCATGCTCAGTATGGATCCTAGGAATTTTATACAGCTTTCGTGTGGTAGAGCGGGAGTTGTACATACTATGTGCTGGGGTTAACAGATTACACAAATATGACGGCAGCTTATTGAGGAGCGCTTTGTAGATGAAGGTAAGCCAATGGTGTTGTCGTCTGAGAGATAGTGAGGGCCAGGAGACCAGGGAGTACAGAACACAGTGATGTGTTGTGAATGCTGAGTTGGTGATGAACCGAATTGCACTGTGGTACACTACATCAAGGGACTGGAGAGTTGAGGGGGCAGCATGCATATAAATAATATCTCCGTAGTCCAAGGTACTTAAAAACGTTGTTTGTACTAATTTCTGTCTGGCAGCAGCATTAAAACAGTTTTTATTTCGATAATAAAATCCCAGCAGAATCCTTAGTTTTTTTTATCAGTTGAGACACATGAATAGAGTATGACAGCTTATCATCTACCCAGATGCCAAGATATTTATATGAAGATACTTTTTCAATAGATTCTCCTCCCCTAGTATATATTTTGAGCTGCGAGGTGTTGGTTGAGCATGTTCTAGAGAATGTCATGAATTTTGTTTTCTTTGCGTTGAGGACCAGTTTTAGTTCAGTGAGTGATGATTGAAATTGTTCAAAAGCAGATTGTAGCTCACTTACAGCTTGAGGGAGAGAGGGTGCAATAGCATAAATAACAGTATCGTCTGCATAAAGGTGAGTTTTTACGTTGTTTAAGTTTTGTCCAATATTGTTAATAAAAATTGTGAATAAACTCGGAGCAAGAACTGAACCTTGAGGGACACCATTAGGAATTGTCGCAAAAAATGAAATAAGTCTGTATTTCAAGCTTGTTTTGTAGCAGAAGATACATTTATTCTTCTTCTCCAGTGAACTTTGTAACACAACGTCAATATTTTCCAGTAGCTACTGAGCCCGATCTAATTCATTAAAAACCCGGCCAAACTGTGTTGGGAGTACAATGTCTCCACACATTTCTTATAGTTGAAATCATTCATAACAAATCATGTCTTCAAATCTGTGTGAAGATCTGCAACAGATCATTAGGAGCCTTTATAAACCATCACAACCCTGGAACTCTACTGATCTCACACTTGACTTCTGTTTTTCTCTCCACTGCAGATCAAGGACTCTTCTGTAATGTTTGCGACGGGTCCGGTTGTTCCCGCCGCTTCTGTTCATCTAATGAGACAATGTGTATGGCAGCTACATACTCAGGTAGTCTCCTCTTCATGTTGTCTGTTACTGTTGAGTAAATTACATGTGTGTTTTCCATCAATATTAACAAATTGTACTTTGACTCTAGTTTTTGTAGATGGAGCTGTAACAACAACAAACACATCTTTCTCTGGCTGTGATCCTGGATATTGTCCTGGTACAGGCTCTCACACCATGTCAGTCAATCTGGGTGATCGCAGCGTTCTTGCAAGGATAGATTGTTGTAGCACAAGTGGCTGCAACCGTGTCCTTCCACCTGGTGAGTACAGAGTGATGGCTGTGCTCTTATTTAAGACCAAATGATAAAGATGCGGGGAGACTACTGGAAACTCTGTTTTCATTTAGTGACACTTTGTTCTGTTTCAGTCCCTGCTCCTCAGGTCCCTAACAGCCAGTCATGTTTGATCTGTGACCATACCTCACCTTCATGCACCACTTCAGTACAGTGTAGTGGAGTGGAGGACCGCTGCCTTGAATCCACTGGTGAGTGTTCTCTGACTGAACCATATGTGACATCTGTTGTGTCTACACATTAAGACTTTTAGCTGAGTGGAACAGTTCTGCACAAAGTGAAGGACACTTTAGTTTTCATCACATTGTTTACAGATTGTTTTGAAGTGAAGAATGTGGAATAATTAAACTGACAGTAATAGTGTTTGTACAGTAACACATTTATTCTTCTTCTCCAGTGAACTTTGTAACAGGAACAGTTGGAGCCTATGGCTGCGCAAGTTCAAACCTGTGCGGAGCTGCTAGTCGATTAAATGAAATACCCTTCATAGGTGAACCCTCTGCGTTTAACAATCCTCCAAACTGTGTTGGTGAGTACAATGTCTCCACACATTTCTTATAGTTGAAATCATTCATGAACATAATCATGTCCTCAAATCTGTATGAACATCTGCAACGATCATTAGATTTCTGAGCCTTTATAAAACATCACAACCCTGTAACTCTTCTGATCTCACACTTTTCACTTGACTTCTGTTTTTCTCTCCACTGCAGATCAAGGATTCTTTTGTAATGATTGCGATGGGTCCAGTTGTTCCCGTCGCTTCTGTTCATCTAATGAGACAATGTGTATGGCAGCTACATACACAGGTAGTCTTCTCTTCATGCTGTTTGTTACTGTTGAGTAAATTACATGTGTGTTTTCCATCAACATTAACAAATTGTGCTTTGATCCTAGTTTTTATAGATGGAGCTGCAACAATAACCCCCACATCTTTCTCTGGCTGTGATCCTGGATATTGTCCTGGTACAGGCTCTCACATCATGTCAGTGAATCTGGGTGATCGCAGCGTTCTTGCATGGATAGATTGTTGTAACACAAGGGGCTGCAACCGTGTCCTTCCACCTAGTGAGTACAGGGGGATGGCTGTGCTCTTATTTAAGACCAAATGATAAAGATACAGGGCGAATACTGGAATCTCTGTTTTCATTTAGTGACACTTAAATGTTCTGTTTCAGTCCCTGCTCCTCAGGTCCCTAACAGCCAGTCATGTTTGACCTGTGACCATACCTCACCTTCATGCACCACTTCAGTACAGTGTAGTGGAGTGGAGGACCGCTGCCTTGAATCCACTGGTGAGTGTTCTCTGACCATGTTTATATGACATCTGTTGTGACTTCACATTGAGACTTTTAGCTGAGTGGAACCGTTCTGCACCAAGAGAAGGACAGTTTCATCACATTGATTCCAGTTTGTTGTTAAAGGTAGGGTCCAGAGTTTTGTTCCTTGCAGTTTGTAAACAAAACATTGAAACTCAGCCCCTCTCCTCAGGCTAAGCTGTGTAGCCTCCTGCTTCTGACAGCAACAGTTGTCATGACCATAAAGGAAAAGAATTACAGTCTGAAAGAAGTGCTGGAGCCGCCCTCACACACCTTGTGCGTGTTATCAGTATGGTAAATTATCAGTCCAAGACCGGAGTCAATAATGTTTTGTTGTCAAGGTAACGTGTGGTGAGAGTGGGTAAGTGCTGTTCCATTCGTGTTCACAGCATCTGGACCCTCACACACTCTCACACTCGGGTTCAGGGCTTGAGTCTTTAGGGGGCGGATTGGAATTGGGCCTGAGAGTCAGTGTCCAGACAGCTGTTGTGGAGGCAGATTTCAGAAATGGTCAAAATGTCATAAATTCTAATGTCTAAAAAAAAAATCTGATAATACATAAATTGCATCTAGACAGCATGGACATGTTGGTGATTTGTTTTGCTTAATAAGAGAAAATCTGATGTTTAAAAGTGTCACTCTTGGATTGACTGCAGTTGTTCCCATGAGAGCAGCGTGCAGGGTGCGGTGAGCTTTCACCCATGGTCCAGTGTGCTTGTTTTTTTTTAATTTCGAAACTTTCTGTGATGTCACCACGAGGACATCTGGCGTTTTGATGTGTCATTGTTATCATCACTCTCGCTGGGTCTTGAACCCACAACCCCACGCACCACAACCCAGCGCTTAACTCAGTAAGCTAATTATCTGGTAGTGAGACATGGTGTGTGTCTTCTCAAATACACTCAAGGCGCCAGCGTCCGGGCAGCTGTTGTTGAGGCAGATTTTAAAAAATAGTCAAAATGGCAGAAATTCTAATATCTAAACAAAAATCTGTTAATACATAAATTGCATCTACACAGCATGGAAATGTTGGTGATTTGTTTGTAATTAAAAGTGTTTTGCTTCTCAAGAGAAAATGCAATGTTTAAAAACATCACTTTTACATTGGCTGCAGTTGATCCCATGAGAGCAGAATTCAAAATGTTCTAGAAAATTCAGTTTTTAAGATAAAATTCTGATATTTTCCAAACTTCAACAACCATGCTCTATAATATTCTCTTTTTTTTCAGAAGGATAGAAAATGTATTTAGCAGGAATTTGATGGTATATGTTTACAGTCAAACATTTTCATGCACTGTAGGCTCAATTTTTGCTTAATCAAAAATCTGAGAAACAAGTTTTGTGGAGGACAGTCTGGAGATGCTCGGGAGCAAGTTTGGTGACCATGAGCAAAAATTGTAAAGTTTTTAAATTAAAACGCTTATTGTAAATTGGGGGGGGGGGTTCAGGGGTAAAACCTGAACTCCAGCCTCAGTCTGCACTCCGTTCTCCACCTTACTCTTCCTGGACACATAAATGGCCAACTTTGCCTCACCCAACACAAAATTCGAAAGCTGCCATTTCTTCTTGTTTTCTTTCCTGTACCTGACACCATAAATGAACATTGGTTTGCAAAAAGTTTCATTAAAAAGACTAAAAACATTTGTTAAAACAGTGAAAAGCTCAGTGAGTCTCATACACTCGCTAAAAGCATGAAACACTGTTTCACGCAGGTGACAGAAAGGGCACAGGTTTGACACATCTGGGCTTAAAGCAGAGATAAAAGCATTCGTGGCAATGGCGCCATGTAAAATTCTCCACTGGAGGTCGGCTGTGCGCTTTCTGAGGGGGGGTTTATATAAAACCCTCCACTGTGGACTCCCTCCCCCCAACCTGTCAGTCCATGCTGAGGGCGCTCTGCCACTCAATGCTCTCCTGTTCAACACCTTCACACAGCTCCTGTAAAAAACCTTCCTGTCTGTTGCCTGCAGGATGAGTTTGTCCGGTTTCTCAAAGAGAGGCCCACTTGCCTCTCCAAGCTGGGGGGTCACGGAAAGGGATCTGCATCATTTGGCTCAGTCCCACGGCCATACCATCAATCAATAGGGCTCTTTCCCTCCCAGAGAGCCTCTGTCTCCACGCCTCCAGGACCCTCACCACCACCCTGGTGGACTGGAAGCCCAGCAGGGAACTCACAGCCTGAACGTCCGCCAACTCTGGCCCCGCAACGTCCACCACCAGGATCTTTTCCTTCAGCAATGCTGCCGTCAGTCCAGCCGTGGCCCCGCAGGAGACATCCATCCTGGCCCCATAGACCAGCGGCTCTTTTAACAACCAGTACAGAGAGTTAGAGCTTTTTCTAGGACTACAATTAAACAGGGCCCATGATTTAAAAGCACCCTGATAAAACGGAGGCAATCCCTTTAACTTTAAAAAATTGGAATCAGTTAAAAACCGTGCAGCATCCAGTCCCAAGCTACTCACACGTCTGAGGATGCAGCTGGCCGCCTCCCTCCACACAAGATCCGCCGGTCCTGTTAAAAACCTTTGTATGAACTGTAATCTAAAAGTGGCAGTTCTGCTGGCCAAGTGGATGAGGCCCTGCCCCCCCTCCTCTCTCTGAAGAAACAGCACCCCCTGTGGCACCCAATGCAACCCATCCCAAAAGAAATTTACTATTTTTCTCTGGATCTGGGATAAAAACCCTGATGGGGGATCTAAACATACCAAACGGTGCCACAGTAGTGATGCTACAAGGTTATTCAGCACAAGAACTCTACCTCTGAAAGGCATGTGAGGGAGCAGCCATTTCCATGCATTAAGTTTTCCACCGACTTTGCCTATGATATCCTCCCAGTTCCTTTTAACCATTACTTCACTCCCCAGGAAGACACCAAGATATTTTAGACCGTCTTTTTTCCAGGTTAAACCTTGTGGGAGAACAGGAAGGCCATTACACCATCCCCCAACAGCAAGGGCTTCACTTTTTTTCCAGTTCACCCGCGCTGCGGACAAAATGTTAAAAGAATCAGTTAATTTACTTAAAATGTCAACATCCCTTTGATTCTTTACTAGGATGATGACGTCGTCAGCATAAGCCGATAAAACAATGTTCTTGTTAAAACCAGGTATAATCAGGCCATCAATGCTTGTGCGTATTTTGGTTACAGGGTTGGGTTCCAGGGAGAGTGCGTAGAGCATCCCAAACGGAGCACAGCCCTGCCGGATGCCTCTATGCACCCTGAAAGGAGCACACAGACTGCCATTGAACTTCAGCATACTCTCAATGTTACTGTACAGCGCCCGCATCTTGGCAATAAAACCAGTGCTGAACCCAAAGCTCCCCATGATCTTCCAGAGGAAGCGGTGCTCAACACGGTCAGACGCCTTCTCCTGGTCTAACGAAATGAGACCAGTCTTGATGCCCAATGAGCTGCAGACCTCCAAAACATCCCGAATCAGGTAGACGTTGTCTACCATGGACCTGCCAGGCACACAATAGGCCTGGTCCCGGTGGATGACCTGCTCCATAGCTTCCCTCAACCTGTTAGCCAAAATCTTGGACAGGATCTTGTAATCCGTACATAGAAGAGACACAGGACGCCAGTTTTTGATGTCCTGCAGATTTCCTTTTTTTGGTAAAACAGCCACCACAACCCTGTGGCAGGACAGTGGAAGAGAACCTGAAGCCAGACTTTCATTAAACACCTCTAACACATCAGGCGCTATGATGCTCCAGAAGGCTTCATAAAATTCAACAGTCAGGCCATCCCTGCATGCTCTGCAGAGCGGTGTGCAGCTCCTCCATTTCTAAGGGCCGTTCCAGCTGTGAGTTGGTCTCCGTGGAGACCTGAGGCAGTTCACCACAGAACCCCTCGCACAATGTGTCATTCTCCTCATACTCACTGGTGTAGAGAGGAGTAAAACTCAACAGCTCGCCTTCATATCTGGCCAGGCTCACTTAACTCTTCTCCTGTGTCAGACAACAAGGAATGAATTACTTTCCTCTGTCCATGTTTCTTTTCCAGGGAGAAAAAGAAGCTAGAGGGAGCATCCATCTCTGTAATGTTCTGAATCCGGGACCGGACCAGTGCACCTTGTACTTTAGTATCTAGCAGGTTGGCTAAAGCCATTTTTTTAGACTTGAGGATTTCAACATATCCTCGATTTCCTGTGGACTCACTAAGTGCCTCCAGTTCCACAATTTCAGTCTCCAGATCTTTCATAGATCGGCAGGTGTCTCTTGTAACATTGAGAGTATACTGCTGACACAAGAGCCAAGAGGAAACCCACTCCCCCACTAAGCGTGGTGTTGTGGCTTAAAACCACCTGCCCCTCCCACTCCTTATTCCAGTCTGCCTCATTATTTGCATCACTGTGAACCTCTTGCAAAAACAATACATCAATGTGCTTCATTCGTGCTGTGTCAAAAACCAGTGCCCTTTTCTTTGATTCTCTGGCCCCATGT
This sequence comes from Decapterus maruadsi, assembly GCA_030347415.2. Lineage (NCBI taxonomy): Eukaryota > Metazoa > Chordata > Actinopteri > Carangiformes > Carangidae > Decapterus > Decapterus maruadsi. The sequence goes on from CM064903.1 coordinate 30,472,559, forward strand.
ACGTTTAACGTCCCCACTCTAAAAGAATCCATGAGGGAGATGTTGAGAACACAAACAGTTCAGGAAAAAAATAAAACCAACAGCTTCATCATTATTACAGCATTATTAAGCAACTGTTTTCTCAACCTAAATATCTCCTGATCAGTGAGCTCAGATTTTGCTTTGTTTCTAATGACTTGTCTTGCTGAGTTATAAAAGTTAAGCCGATCAGGAAAATGCTGCTCCAGATCAAGGCCCTTCACACCTTTGGTTCGCTGCAGAAACAGCTTCAACATTTTCTCAGGGTACAACTTTTTCTCCTGACTGTCAGTTAACTGGCTGTGAGATGCTTCACTACAGTCAGACACCCAGCCATCACTGTCACTGCTGTCTGCAACAGTCAGCTGACTCTCCAGCCGCCCAGCCTTACTGCCCCCCCCCCAGCACCGGACATGTTCTTACGCTTACTGCACCGCTTTACAGGAGCAGGCGCACTCTCAGACTCACAGGTTTGCATGACGAGCCTCAGCCTCACCTGTCCCACCCGCACCCTGCTCCCTGACTATTTTCCTCCGCTCACCTGTCCCCCTCTGTTCTCAAACACTCCCCTCGCCCGCTCCCCCAGCACTTTCGCCCACCTCACCTGTCTCCTCGCCTTCAAACATGTCATAACCCCCCCCCCCCTCAAGTCGACTGTCCTAAATATATAAATTGACAACTGATTACTATTACAATGCAAATAAATGAATAAATAAGTCTAATATTGGCTTTACAATACTGGCTTATGCGCGTTTCTCTTCTCCACATCTCGGAGGAGACGTCTTTCCACAGCAGAGCGCCATGTGAAACAGGAGACACACAGACCGGCGACTTTTTTTCGACAGCTTGCTACAAACCTTAAACATCCCATAATATGCTTGCGCTCTCAGCAGCGGCACTCAAATCGTCACATGGCAATGAAGCAGGCTGACTCGCGCTGCAGAACAGCGCTGCATGCAATCATAACATGTCCTTCTTTCCCACAGTTATTACACTTTTTGTTTTTTGTCACTGTGCACCCACGGCTCATGTGTCCTGCACGTTCACACCTGAAACACTTGATGCTGTGCTCATCACGTGGTGACTGACTTTGGGTTTTGGAGAATCTGGGTCTTGCAGATTTATCTTTACCTTTGTCCCATTTCTTTGCACTTTGCAAGTCGATTTCGGTGTGCGCCCCTAAATTTTCTGCTTGCGCTCCTAAAATTGTAAATTAGGGGCCACTGTGCTCCTAGTCAAAAAATTTAGTCTGGAGCCCTGTAAATATCAAAGTAGCAAAGGAAATGTTTACAACTCAAAGAACAGAAAACCAAGGACTAACTGGGAATGTGGAATAACACTAGGAACAGGACAAGAAAGCACAGTGACAGTGACGAGACGAAGACGATTGCACGAACAAGAGACAAAGGGAAACACAGAGGTTATATACACAGGGAAACGAGACACAGGTGGTGCAATTAGACACAGGTGAGACACATGAGGCAATCAAACAGGAGGAAGAACACAGGAAGACAAGACAGGAACTTCAAAATAAAACAGGAAACAACTCAACATAAAGAAACAGACACCAAGACCAGACACAGAGACACAGACCATGACAGTTGAGTAAAGGATCTGGAATAATTAAACTGACAGTAATAGTGTTTCTACAGTAACACATTTATTCTTCTTCTCCAGTGAACAATGTAACAGGAACAGTTGGAGCCTATGGCTGCGCAAGTTCAAACCTGTGTGGAGCTGCTGGTAGATTAAATGAAATACCCTTCATAGGTGAACCCTCTGCGTTTAACAATACTCCAAACTGTGTTGGTGAGTACAATGTCCACATTCAACTTAATTAATCATCATTTTATCATTTTATTTATTCTATTTTGAAAAGAGATTCTCTCACCTTTTCTGTGCCCGACTTCCTGGAACGATCTGGTCTATCCAGCTTGACAGACGGTGCTCTCGGCGCTCGCATGAAAAACTGAACTGAACCGATCTGAAGTGCTGCAGGCGCGCACGCACTGTGCTCCAGAGTGCGAGATGTGCGACCAGGCAGACCGGTCAACGTGCGCCTATATGAAACTGCCTCTGCTCCAAGGCGCTGCGCTTCACTTCCATGTGCAGTGCAACCAGGCTGTAATGATCTCACATCTTTCACTTGACTTCTGTTCTTCTCTCCACTGCAGATCAAGGATTCTTTTGTAATGAGTGCAACGGGTCCAGTTGTTCCCGCCGCTTCTGTTCATCTGATGAGACAATGTGTATGGCAGCTACATACTCAGGTAATCTTCTCTTCATATTGTCTAACTGTTGAGTAAATTACAGGTGTGTTTTCCATCAACATTAACAAACTGCACTTTGACTCTAGTTTTTGTAGATGGAGCTGGAACAACAACAAACACATCTTTCTCTGGCTGTGATCCTGGATATTGTCCTGGTACAGGCTCTCACACCATGTCAATGAATATGGGTGATCGCAGCGTTCTTGCAAGGATAGATTGTTGTAACACAGGTCGTGGCTGCAACAGTGTCCTTCCACCTGGTGAGTACAGAGTGATGGCTGTGCTCTTATTTAAGACCAAATAATGAAGACAAGAAAGTGAAGAATACTGGAAACTCTGTTTTCTTTTAGTGACACTTAAATGCTCTGTTTCAGTCCCTGCTCCTCAGGCCCCAAACAGCCTGTCATGTTTGACCTGTAACCATATCTCACCTTCATGCAACACTTCAGTACAGTGTAGTGGAGTGGAGGACCACTGCCTTGAATCCACTGGTGAGTGTTCTCTGACTGAACCATGTTTATATGACATCTGTTGTGTCTACACATTAAGACTTTTACTTAGTTGAGTGGAACTGTGTTGGTAATTGTGTTAAATAACAGATTAATTCTTCTTCTCCAGTGAACAATGTAACAGGAACAGTTGAAGCCTATGGCTGCACAAGTTCAAACCTGTGTGGAGCTGCTGGTGGATTAAATGAAATACCCTTCATAGGTGAACCCTATAACATTAACATTACTCTAAACTGTGTCCGTGAGAACAATGTCACCACTACTGCCAGCTCTACAATAGCCACCACCCAGGGCTCAACAGATGATGCAGGCTGTATTCATCCAGGTATGATCCATCTGCTGCTGGGACTCCTTGTCTTTGCTCTCCATTAGAACACACAGGAATTAAATGGGATAATAAGGAACAGATGGAAAGGACATACAGTACATGTCCATATGACAGATGTTATTTTCCTTGTATATCTCAAAATGTATCTGTAGTAGGAGTTTTTCCACAATTGATGTGAAGGTCCAAGGACAGATGATGTTGTTATGGTTGCATGTAAAGCCCTTACAGACAAACTGTAAAAATGGGCTATACAAATAAAGTTGCCTCGCCTCGCCTTGCGCCACCAATGGATTAGGTGTTTTTATATATAAGTAATGAGGTGAAGGGATATTATTATTATTTTTTGTATTGTTTGTTTCAATTATGATGTTATTCACTTTGTGTTCCTATTGAGTTAGGGGGATAGTTGGTCACAAATATATGGGCAGGGATATTAATATGGATACCTGTTGATTCTCTTGGTCAGAGAGAGAGTTGATCATCTTTTTTTTCGTTAATGGAAGGTTAGGACTCAAATAAATGAATGACATACTGAAAATGCCAATCTTGCAGTCTTGTCAGAGCAATGGTCTACAATGGTAAAAACAAAACAGGACAGGAGAATAAGACAGGTAACAGCAAGTTCCACCTGTCTCCTGTAAACCACATGGTATTAAAAGTACTGACTAACAGCCTCCTTGGTTCCTTCTTTTCAGTTTTTTTTTTTTTGCAATGATTTTAAGAACAAACATGTCTTTTCTCTTTAAATTTTAATTCATACATTATCTTAACATTCTTGCTGAATATCTGTTGTGGTTGCAAAAATGTCCATGGTTGTCTTGAAATAAGCCTATAAATAAAAATGCATTCTCATTCAAATGTCTATTGTTGTGATTTTTTGTATTATATTGAGAATACTAACCACCAGTGGCATGCAGTGACTCTGACTTTGACTTTTACATCTCAGTGCAGCCTTCGATACTGTCGACCATATTTGTTGTGAACAAACTAAAATGATTAGCTGGCCACCAGGGGTCACCCTGTTAAACATAGGCAGTTATTGGGGGTACTATTCTTCTTCTACTCCAGGGGCCGTATTCACAAAGCATCTTAGGGTTGAAAGTAGCTCCTAAGGGCTGCATTTAGGAGCTACTCCTAAAATAAGTGGGTGTGTCAGTCTTAAATTAAGGACTCCTAGTTTTTTAAAATAAGAGTAATTCACAAAGTATTTTAAGCCTAAAAGTAGCTCCTAAGTCAGGGAGAGCTTAAAAGTCCTCGTGAGGACTCCTAACTCAGTAAGACATATTCACAAAGAATCGGAAACGGCTGCAGCCAGGTAAATGTTTTGGAGACAATGGAGGACTGCGAATTGCTGCAGAGGGGGGGTGTTGCCGCACCTGCCCCTTTGCCCTTTGATGCTCAAAGTGCGTTTTTGTTTGTGTTTTTTTTTTTTTTACAGCAACAATATCTACAACATTTTCACTATAAAACGGGAGAAGTGACGGTAACAGACTGACCAATAACAACAATAACTGCGACCGCTGCGATGCAATCCTGCCGATGTGAGCCATAAATATTTTTTTAAAGTTGGTGCGCGCTAGATACATTTAAGGACTAATAACTCATGTCATAGGGCAGCTACCCCCATAAACAAAATCATTATCAACCTGGGTTCGAGTCCAGCTTAAGCATACATGCATTTTCTTTTCTCACCATTATTATGATCACCATAGCCTATAATATTAGTGTGTAAATTGATATTCGAATGTGTGTGTGGGTGGGTGTGGGTGTGGGTGTGGATCAGCGGCTGCTTTGCGAGTGGGCGCACTGACCATCATAGGAGTGTCATTTGCACAGCGTCACTCACTGCTGGAGTGAAAGTGAGACGCGACAAAAACTGTAGCAGAAAGATGCAGATGGCAGAGAGAAACACCAATGGACAGAAAGTTCAGAGCCCAACTCAAACTTGGCAGCAGAGAGTGTTTTGGACTCGCAGCGATCTAAACGTCCCGTCGGACCTGACGCAAAAAAAGAAAGTGCAGCGGAGCAGCGGCGGCGAGGAGGAGGAGGAGTGGGTGTGGGGGTGTTGGGGGGGTGTGCCGCCGGCACTCAACAACCAATCACCGTGTTGAGCGCCTCTAATTTGTTCACGAGAATTGACGTAATCCATAGGGGCGTCACCAGGGCGTCACTCTTAGTTTGCTCTTAGTGATTTATCCTTAGTAAGAGTAGGTCTCAGCGGCTTTATGAATAGCTTTTAAGAAAAAACTCCTACGTAAAAACTTTTAGCGCGAGTTAGGAGCACTCCTAGTGGTAAGATGAAAGGCTTTGTGAATACGGCCCCAGGTGAATGTCACTTCCTCTTGTATTGGAATGCCACCTCGCTGTGTAATAGTGTATGCCTGCTCGTGTGTTGAAGATAAAAGTCAGTTTGCTCTATAACGCTTGCGTGATCCTTTTTCTTTTTGTGTACAAGTTACCACAATATTATTCTCCAGACTTTGGGATTATGTGGGTATCTGTGGCAAAGCCCTTGACTTGTTCATTTCATACCTCTCAGGTAGAAGCTTTTAAATCTTTGCCTGCTCCTTTATCCTGTGGGGTCCCTCAGAGTTTGGTCCTGGGGCCAACTCTTTTTGCCCTCTACTTGCTTCCACTGGGCAAGATCATCAGTTACAGTGGTATATCCTACCACCGTTATGCTGATGATATTCAGTTATATCTGTCTGCCTGGTGGAAATCCAAAACTGAATGGCTAGCTATTTTCTGCAGCTCAACACTGATAAATCAGGGGCCGTATTCACAAAGCCTTTTATCTTACCACAAGGAGTGCTCCTAACTTGCGCTAAAAGTTTTTACGTAGGAGTTATTTCTTAAAAGCTATTCACAAAGCTGCTGAGACCTACTCTCACCTAGGAAAAATCACTAAGAGCAAACTAAGAGTGACGCTCTGGTGACGCCCCGTTGCTATGGATTACGTCAATTCTCGTGCACGAATTAGAGGCGCTCAGTAAGGTGATTGGTTGTTGAGTGCCGGTTCGAAAAATAAGGAAGTGGCATATAGGCTACAAATGAAGTCCGATAAAATAGGTATGAATACGCGCATGATGACCACGGATCGCTATTATAGATCCATGATGATGACACCTTTGTGCAGGACAGGCAATACAATAAAGAATCATCAAAGGGATATTGAGTATGCTGGCTTTTTCTTGTTGTTTGGGTGAGTGATCGATTCTTCCTCCTGTGTTCACGCTGGTGCAGACCACGAGAATGAAGCTGTGCACATAAGAGAGAGAAAGTAAACAAAAAACACATGCATATTCTTATAATCAAGAGGTAATCGCAATCGCCCTGCAAACTATTGGGCCGTGTCCAATCAGCATGCCCTATACTTTGCCTAAACACTTTAAATATCAGCCCATACCGCCGTTCAAATCCTCCTGTCATGATGAATGAAAGCGGAAAACGCAAACGTAAACCAAACTGGTCACAAGACCAACTATTGTTGTTAGCCCAATTTGTGCTGGAGAGAAGAGGAATCATTAAAGGAAAATTCGGCTCGGGCGTGACAAGCAAAAAGAAACGCGAGACATGGGAGGAGATATGTATTAACATCAATGCTGCATTCCCTGCTGTGTCCCGCTCAGCAGATGAGTGTGAGAAAAGATGGTATGCGCTGCAATCTCAGTGCAGATTTGAGATTGCAGACTTTAAAAGAGCCGTAGCGGCAACAGGTAAGTTCATTATTAACGTTGCTTATGTAGGACTTGAAAAGGGAGCTAATATGACTTTTCTGTGAACATAAAATGTGCTGTATCAAGGTAAACCTAACACGAGCCGGCTGCAGAGAGGGGAGAGAAACGCTCGGTTATGTGTCAGTTTTTTTCTGTGTGCCTTTGTCTTTGTTGCTTTTGCTTTTCCGGTGGTAAATATCAATTAAATTTAATTAAACAATATTGCAATTAAATTTATTTAACAATATATTACATTTAAGAAACAATAAACAAAGCCATTTAACATGAACAACGTGATATGAAACGTGGTGAATTGACTGAAACATTTCCTGTGTTGGGGGAGGATCTGCACCGAAGCCACTGTCCCCAGTTGCATCAGTGGTGTATGCTGTACTGGGGTCGGACACCAGCATAACAGGCCTTGAGGGTGCAGCTGATCCTGCAATCCAGCTGCTACATGAGCTTGAGGGGTATGCATACAATAATAGACGTGGAAAACCTTTTTGTGTAGTCTTTATTATGTGCAAGTGTACAACCCATTTCCCCAAAATGTGATTGAAATTATACATATTTTACCCACAGGTCAAATCAAGAAGAAAGTCCGGCATCACATTCTACAGCTGCGCCTCATCTCCCTCCTCTTCCTCTCCTTGCGCCTCCTCTTCCAGCTCTTCCTCTCCTTGCGCCTCCTCTTCCAGCTCTTCCTCTCCCTGCGCCTCCTCTTCCAGCTGCGCCTCTCCCTGCGCCTCCTCTTCCAGCTGCGCCTCTCCCTGCGCCTCCTCTTCCAGCTGCGCCTCTCCCTGCGCCTCCTCTTCCAGCTGCGCCTCTTCTCCCAGCTCTTCCTCTTCCAACCGGCCCTCTTTGTGCACCGCCCGCCTCTCCTCTCCTTCCTGCTGCCTGTGCGCCACTAGTAAGAAGGAAAATGAGGATGGAAATGCAGGTGTTAAAGGCGAAGAAGAGGCTACTCGATCTAAAGGCTGAATATTATAGTCTGAAGATAAAATAAATAACAGAAAACAATAAATAATACATTAGACAACTGTGTGTTGACTGACTGATTCGTGCCATGGTGTTTACCTAAAGTGTGTATACACAAAGTGATCCCTAAATGCCAGTCCACTCTGTGCCACACGGCCAGCGTCATCGTCATCGTCATCGCTATCCTCCTCCTCCTCCTCATCATCATCATCGTGGTCATCATCATCTTCATCCTCATCGTCTTCGGGCTGTGGGATGTTCCTCCGTTTGCAGAGGTTGTGCAGAATTGCACATGCGGTGATCACTGTGCTCGCTCTCTCTGGAGTAAGGCGTATTTCGCCGTGCAGGACATGAAATCGGCGCTTCATCTGCCCAATTCCTCTCTCCACAACATTTCGTGTTTTTTTGTGAGCTCTAACATACATGGACACAAACAATAAACAAAACAATAAACATGGATTCCACAATAAAAAGCGACAAGAACCAATACAATATGCGTAATCACTTACATGTTATAATTTAACTCTGCTCCCGGTCGTGGATTGAGATAAGGTGTCAAGAGCCACGGCTTGCAGGGATAGCCACTATCACCCAGCAAGTGACATCCAGCTGGTATATGGTGCCTCTCAAAAAGCTGCCTCAGACCGCTCTCCATTAATACGCGAGTCATGCGTAGATCCAGGCCACTTCGCAACAATGTCCAAAATCATGAAGTTTGCATCAAAAACAATCTGTGTATTGATGGAGTGGGCTTTCTTTCGATTGACAAAAATATCCTCATCTACTGATGGTGCAATGATTTTGATGTGCGTCCCGTCCACAGCACCGACCACACCGGGCATACCTGAGATTGCCATGAAATTGGCTTTGATCCTGTTGAGGTGGTGATTGCCCAAAGGAAACCGGATAAACTGACGGATGATGTGTGGTCTACAGAGTGCGTTGATAGTTTGATTGATGGCACGGCTGACTGATGGTTGTGATATACCTAAATTGTCCGCGTTGCAAAGTTGCATTTTTCCTGTTGCTAAATATCTTAATGTTGCCAAACATTTAATTTCCGCACTGATCGGGTTGTTTCTGTTAGTGGGGGAGGTTATTGCATCCCGCACTAACTCAACTACACAACGTATACCCTCACGATTCAGCCGATATCTTTTCAGTAACTCACAGTCTTCCATTTCCTCAAAAACAATCCTGGCTGCAGCCATTTCTGATTCTTTGTGAATAGGTCTTACTGAGTTAGGAGTCCTCGAGAGGACTTTTAAGCTCTCCCTGATTTAGGAGCTACTTTTAGGCTTAAAATACTTTGTGAATTACTTTTATTTTAACAAACTAGGAGTCCTAAATTTAAGACTGACACACCCCCTTTTTTTAGGAGTAGCTCCTAAATTCGGCCCTTAGGAGCTACTTTTAACCCTAAGATGCTTTGTGAATACGGCCCCAGAACTCCTAATTATTGGTACTGAGAGTGCTGTTTCTGAGGTGAGAAATTCTATTGGGTCCTCGCAATCATTAGTACACACAAATGTTAAGAACCTTGGTTTCTTCTTTGACCAACATATGAACTTTGACAAACACATTAATCAGTTATCCTGGATTTGCTTTAATCACCTCTGAAATATTGCCAAGCTGAGAACCATGGTCTTCATACCAGAACTTAAAATGATTATTCACGCCTTCGTTACTTATTGCCTTGATTACTGTGATTCACTGTTCTCCTGTCTCAACAAGTCTTCCATTGACCGTCTGCAATTAATACAGAACGCTGCCTCATTCCACTATCCACTATCCATTAAAGTCTGCCAATAATCTACTTACACACAAACTGCAAAAGAACACTTTTAAATGAAGACATCAGCATGCAAAGGTACGTCACATCAGAATGAGTGCCGCCCAAGATACCGCTGTCAACCAACACTATAAAAAATGGAGAGAGAAAGAGAGAGCGTACAAGGCCAGCACACAGCAAAAACAAACGATAAAAGAAGTCTCACAGTCTGGATATACAGATACACATCAATACCAGTTTATGGCAGGAGTGTACCTATAATCCCCAATCAGGGAATATAGGACCCCTTTTTTGAAAAAGGGTCCTAAGTTGCCCGTTCTTCCCAAAAAGGGTCCTATGTTCCCCAGTTGCAATACATACTGGGGTTGGGCCTTTTTTCAAAAAAGGGGTCCTATGTTCCTCCGTTGTTGCCGGTGGAGATGACCGATGGACTCTCTCTACTTATCTGGATTCTCTCCATCTACGTATCTGGCCTGTCTAGCCTAGGTGTTTTTACTAATGGCGCGTTTCCACTAGCACGGTACGACACGGCACGGCACGGCTCAGGGCGCTATTTGCGTGGATTCACTAGCCCTAGTACCTGGTACCAGGTCCCATTTTTAGTACCTCCTCGGCCCTGGTTCCAAGCAAACTGAAGTGATACTATAATGTGATGTCATCCGACTGCCTTCCGCTGATTGGGCAGAGAGTCAGCGCAAGCGCAACGTCGGACATGAGAATCAAACCCGAAAATTTCAAAAACAGAGCGGCAACAGCGCCAGCTGATCTGTATCGAGACTGTTGTTATTGTTGGCTGCCTGGAGGCAGTGATATGTCACGGAGCGTTGGGTCTCCTGCCCAGAGACACACGGTAAATATTCTTCTATGCTCCCGCCGCTGTCGACACGAGCGGACCTGTTGGCCTGAGTGAACGCGGCCCCAGCGGACGTGGTGGAGCGCATTCGGTTTCTTTCTCTCCCCCCCGCCCCCCCCCGCCTCCCCCTCCGTGTCCGCGGTGCAGCGCTGCACGGACATGTCCCCCTCTTAGCAGAGCAAACGGGCCGTTGAATGGCTGGTCCAGATCCCTAGATTGTTTTTGCTCCCCATGTTCTGAGTTAAGTTTACAGTAAGTTTCATACACTCCAGCCATTCTTGCCTTGTTACCTTACAACAGTGTTGTTCAACCTCGCCTGGAATTCAAATGTATTTTTATTGTAGGCCTATATGCCTACAATAAAAATAAATAGTAAAACATTTGTATAACTAATTTTTAAAATTATAGTTAAGGCATGAATATAAATCCAGTTCACATAAAATGCAGCATATAAAAATATCTGAGCTGATGCATGATTGGCAGCTGCTATTACATGAATGCATGTGACTGGGGGTTGTGATGTCAAAATGGGGCCACAAGCCAAAGGAATAACTGCCTTACAATGATAGGAACCTCAGTCAGTAGCTACTCAATGTGCTTTTTATCTGAAACAAATGTTCACTACATGTTCTTCTCAGAGTCCACCAGAATGCTTCATTTATGTGTTAAAATCACTTTTTTTTCTGGGGGGGAACCCCCAGACCCCCCACAGGGGTTTGGCGCAGTTTGCAGGCATATATTCACCCTTACTGGGATTTGGTTGCCCTTGGTCAGCCTTCTGGTACTCGTTTCAACAATTAAAACTGCTATTCTTTTTTCATTATCCTCAGTGGTAAACAGAATCATATGGAATATCAAAGAAACATTTTTAGCACAAGGTTCCTTACGAGGCGAGAAATTAAAACAATTTAAATGCACACTTGGCGAAGAGTCGTTGGCGCCGGGTGTTGGGGGGGCCCAACTGCATTGAACCAGCTTGAGGGGGGGGGGCAGCTTGGAAAAGGTTGAGAACCCCTGTACTAGAGAACTCAGCTGGAATGGAAACACAACCACACCGAGCCGAGCCGAGCCGTGCCGTGCCGTGCCGTACCATGCCAGTGGAAAAGCGCCATAAGTGTAACCAACTCCTTTCTTCATTGCCTAAACCCAACCAACTTCTCACTCAAAAATAGGCAAAAATATGCCAAGTCGCTCACAAGTCCACTTTCAGGTGGGTACAAAAGCTGCATGTTCCTAAGGTCCTTTTGGGGAAAAAGGGACTTTAGGGGGCAAATGCCTAGTGTGAGTGTGCCCTAATAGGCAGATAATTAGGAAGGTGAATGCCATTCTTTCTGATAGCTCACATCCCTTACACTCTGAGTTCCAGTTTTTCCTCATATAAAACAGGTACAAGCACTCCTTTATCCCTTCAGCCATATCCTTTCTGGTTTCTGAGTTTTGGATGTAAACACTTTGTAACCTTGTTATTATGTTATACTGGAAAGTCATCAGCTGACACCATCAGATGATATGAGTCATGACTTTGTCCTGTACCTAAGTGCAGGTGTGTCTGGTATGTCACTGTCTGTTCTAAGTAACACTTACTCAAAGGTCACATACCGTCGGTACACAGGTACAGGATCCCCCCCCCCCCCCCCCCCCATTTAATAATAATAATAATAATTTTATTTATATAGCGCATTTCATACATAAAATGCATCTCAAGGCGCTTTAAACAAATCATCAAACAATTAAAAACAGTATTAATCAGTATTAATCAACAATCACAACAATGACAATAAAACAATGGCAGTAATAAAACAAAACAATTATACCAGTAAAATTAGGCTAGTGTAGCGGTTTTTAATACTCGTCTTTGCGTTGTGTAGTTTTTAAACCATGAGGCAAATCTTCAGTTGGCATATCTCGCCGTTTATTTATGCGTGGGTCCGTGGACTGACCTGGTAGAAGAATTAACATTTACAGTCAGTCCAGCTCGTCGTTTGCACACACACACACATGTAGCAGGGAGATAGCATGGTCCGACTGCCACATAAACATTCTCAAACTAACAGAAAAATAACACAAAGCGTACCTGGTAGAAGAATTAACATTTACAGTCAGTCCAGCTCGTCGTTTGCACACACACACACATGTAGCTGCAAAGTGTAAAATCAAAGAAAGTGCAGGTTAGCTAACACATGTAACCCTAGCCATTTTGTAAACAAAAACAAGAGAAAAACACCGTCAACTTTTTATGAAAAAGGACGTGCTCAACCGTTAGGGAGCTATATGATTCAAAAACACAACATAAACCATCACTTAGTAGTGAAATTAAAGTAATTAATATAAAACATTGCAGAGCTTCCAGTCTGTGCACCTACCAGGGAGATAGCATGGTCCGACTGCAGCTATCCCCCGGGGTGCACGACCCTAATCCACAGGGGTGTTGCATTTAATTACCGTGGGAAAAACAACTTTTGTGTTGTGTGATGCGTATTTTGATGGCAAGTGGGATCAATTCCTCTCATAACTCCGTTACATTCCCCCCTACTGATCTCCACTTGCCCATACAACCAAACCAAAAGAAAAAAAATGAGACTGGACTGCATATCACTCAAACTACAACATACCAGGCACAAATAAAATCACATCAAGAGGAGGTAATGGATAAAAAAAATTAATTAAAGTGTACAGTGCTGCAAATATCACAGATACCAAATACTCCAGTCAAGAGACTATTCCCGAAGAATTAGAATGAGGAAGGGTTGCAAAACCTTCCGACACCCATAGGAAAAACATGCCCCTATACATGTCAAATTACTCAGAAATCACGTCAGTAAAACAGCACACATTTTAACCACCTGGACACACCCATCTAGTAGTCACACACAGGTGTCAAACCATCACAAAAAAATATATAAAAACCAAACCCTCCTCAAAATTGAAGGAACTCAGAGGCTATTTCTGAGCCAATAATCACTTACACATATGTAAGGCCAAAACAAGAAATAATACTAGCGGCCAGCAACAACTTTCTGGTGCATGTTCTGAATAAGCCTGACGACTGGCCTAACAACTCTCCCATATCTTGTTCGCATTCTCTGCAAACTATCACAGGAATGGTTCTGCCCTGCCTCTGATGCAGTAACAGGAGGCAGCAAGTCAACAGAAAGCGAGACAGAGGGTTGAGAGTCAGGTAAGTCAACAGAACAGTCAGCATTAACAGCAGAACCACAAGGGTCAGACTGGTCCAGTTTGGCAGAATTGGTCTTGTCTGAACTGTTAAGTCCATTCTCATTGCGACTGTCAAGGTCAACTTGATCAGGTGCGTCAGATCCGGTTTGGTCATGTCCATCCACATCAGCCATAGAGATCGACCTATCTCCGGTGGAGGCTGGGAGCTGAGAGATCCAAAAGACAGTCCTATCCTCAGGTCCACATCCAGGAAGAACAGACGAATCATCACGTCCAACACCGACCACAGACTCATCCGCAGCCTCATCAGACAGGTCACTGACAAAGGAGCCACCATCTTCTGGATCAGCAGGAACAGGTAAGAAGTTCACAGGCATGATGAGGTTTCTGTGGACCACCTTCTCCTGGTTAGTCGCACAGTTCCTGAGTCTGAAGGTGTGAGTGTTATCCTGTTTCTCCACAACCGTGTACAGATGACCTTCCCAGCGATCAGCCAGCTTTCTCCGACCTCGTTCACCTTTGTTAGCCAACAAGACTGTGTCCCCGACCTCCACAGGTGCACCCCTCAGCTTGCGGTTGTACAGCTCAGTCTGCTTCTCTTGTTGTTTTGTGGTTGAAATCTGAGCAATCCTGATAGCCTCTGCCAAGTCACGGCGGAGACACTGCACATAGTCATCATAATCCACCACTTGCTCATCCATGAGCACAGACTGAAACATCATGTCCACAGGCAATCTGGGAACCCTGCCAAACATGAGCAGAAAAGGTGCAAACCCTGTGGTTTCATGGACTGTTGCGTTGTAGGAGAAGGTGAGTGAACGCAGGAGCTGGGGCCATTTCTGCTTGGCTCTGGGTGGAAGAGCCCTGATCATGTTCCCAAGGGTGCGATTGAACCTTTCGACTGCCCCATTGCCCATGGGATGATAAGGTGTTGTATGAGACTTCTCAACACCAGCGACTTGGAGCATCTCTGCAATCAGGCTGCTTTCGAAGTTCGCACCTTGGTCAGAGTGCACACGCTCTGGGAAGCCATACACACAGAAGAAGTTGTTCCAGAGTTGATGAGCAACAGCCTTAGCGGACTGGTTGGGACAGAGGTAGGCCTGAGAAAGCTTAGTAAAATGGTCAGTCACAACGAGCACGTCAAGAGACCTGTTGGATGAGTCTTCAGCTGACCAAAAATCAATGCAGACCAACTCAAGAGGTCTAGATGTCTTAACACTCTCGAGTGGCGCCCTAGCCTCAGGCTCAGGAGACTTACTGACCAGACAACGCCGACAGTGCTGCACATACTCCTTGACATCCTTCTCCATCCCGATCCAGTAAAACCGCTGTCTAGCCAAGTAGAGCGTCCTCTTCTGCCCCTGATGGCCCGCTTCATCGTGGATACCTTTCAGGACCTTATTTTTCAGTTGAGCGGGTACAACATATCTGAACGTCTTTTTCTTTGTCACAACATCTTTCGACGTGCGATACAGAACACCTGCCTTGATGGAAAGTCGTTCCCAGTGCCGGAGAAGCCGCAAGGCTTCAGCTGGCTCATGGGGGCGTTCTCGTCGCGACGGACGTCTCTGACGTTCCACAAAGTGGAGAACCCGACCCAAGCACGGATCAGCACGTTGCAACTATGTCAGTTTGTCGATGGGCAAAGGGCGGAAGTCAGACAGGTCAGAAGGCAGAAGAGACTGAGTGAGTTGCGGCAAACATAAGGCATGAGGGGGCAAGCAATCCTCTTCCAGGGAGTGTTCAAGGACAGCTGACACAGTTTTTGAGGAGATAGGAGGGTTTAGGGGCGCAGACACGGCACTGTTGGAAGCCACAGTCAAAGGACGATGTTGCAGGCGGCTGAGAGGATCACAGGACAGCCGAAAAACATCCTGCACACAGTCTGGCTCCAAGGCATTCGCTGCCTCCAAAAGTGCACCATAGGGGACTGTAGTGAGTCGATGGAGAACACTGGGGTGCACAAAAGGCTCACGGCTGAGGGCGTCCGCCACCACATTCTTAGGACCAGGAATGTATCTGATGTCAAAGTCATACGGGGCCAGCTTTGACACCCACCTCTGCTCACAGGCGTCCAGCTTTGGTTTACTGAGAATGTAAGTGAGCGGGTTATTGTCGGTCCATACAGTGAATTTGTGACCTCTCAGCCAATGGCTGAACTTGTCGCACACAGCCCACTTAAGTGCGAGAAATTCCAGCCTGTGTGCTGGGTAGCGAGACTGGGCATAATTCAGCGACTTGCTGGCAAATGCAATGGGCCTCGCAACATCCTCACCAACAGCCAGCTGAGACAGCACAGCCCCGAGACCATTGGAGGAGGCATCAACTGAGAGAAGAAAAGGCTTACTGAAGTCGGGGTGAGCAAGAGTGACATTGTTCACCAAAGCCTGCTTTAGCTTACTGAAAGCCTCACTGCACTCAGGAGTCCAATCAGCCGAAGAGAGGGTCCGAGATGTAAGCCGGACCAGCTTCCCTCTGGTACGTCGCACCCTCTTTCCACCAGATGTCAGAGCGAACAACGGCTTGCTAATACCAGAGTACCCCTCAAAAAACTGCTGGTAAAATCCAACCATCCCAAGGAAGGATCTGATCTTGGTGGGGGATGGGATGTCGGTGCCCTCAACCATTAAGTCATTCTCCTTCAACTCCACAATAGCTTTGACTTTCTCGGGGTCAGTTGAAATGCCCGCCTTAGCCACAATATGCCCCAGAAATTTCACTGAAGGTCTCATGAAGTGACACTTTTTGGGAGCTAGTTTCAGGTTGTGCGCCTTTAACCTCCCGAAAACCATCTCCAACCTCTGCACCGCCAGCTGTTCATTGGGGGCAAACACAAGAATGTCATCAAGATAACACAAGAGGCACAAGAAATTTTGATCGCCGAAGATCGCCATCATCATCCTCATGAACGTGGCCGGGCTGTTGCAAAGTCCCTGCGGGAGCCTGTTGTACTCATACAGCCCAAAAGGAGATGTGAACGCGGTAAACTTCTTATCCTCCTCATGTACCTCCACATTATAATACCCCGAGGTCAGATCCATGGTTGAGAAGAATGCATTCCCCCCCAGGGCGGCCAAGGCATCAGCCTGGTGAGGCAAGGGATGTGCGTCGCGGACAGTGCGTGCGTTCAGCCACCGAAAATCAGTGCAGAGACGCAGGTCGCCGTTCTTTTTCCAGACAAGCACAAGAGGTGATGCGTACTCACTTGAAGACTTCCTTATGATGTCACGCTCCTCCATCTCATTTAAAGCCACCCTCAGCTTCTCATAGTGTGATGGGGACAGTCGGCGATAGGGGAGTCTGAAGGGCCTGCTGTCACTCAGCCGGATGCGGTGAACAAAGTCTTTGGCTCTACCACAGTCCAACCTGTGGCGAGAGAAGATGGACTCATACTTAACCAGCAGGTCAACAAGCTTCGTCTTCCAGAAGGGGGACAAGTGAGTAGCGTCAATGTCAATGTCCTGCAGTCCAAGGTCAGAGAGCGTAGGGTTAAAGGTCGGTCTGGCAGAACAGTCGGAGTCAACAGTCAAGCTTTTCTCACTGGCTGTGTCAGGTCTGTCAGCCGTCTTTGTCACTGTGCATTTCACTTCATCAGGTAAGTCAGTTACATAAAAGTAGTCAGTGTCAAAGTCTTCCAGAGCCACACAGGGTGACACGTCAGCAATCTTGCAGTTGCGTCTCAAAGTCACTGGTCTGGGGGAGGGGTTAATGACTCTCACTGGAACACATCCGTCGCCCCACAGCGGCGTCACAACACGGCCCACCATCACTGAACGTGGCACAGTTCTTGACACACTTGGCTCCACAACCACCGTGCTGCCAGCCGAGAGACACAGATGAGCAGGTAGGCGACCCCATACTAAGTGTTCTGTCATGGGCTCCAGAGTAACTGCGTGCTTGAGTTTAACCGTACCAACTTTATCAGGACACTCATCACCTCTCCATGTCTCCACAGTGGTCAACAGCTGCAGCAGGTTCGCTTCCTCGACCGGAACTTGACCAGAAAGACACGCTCTCTCCCCGAAGTCTCCAGAGTGCTTCAGCGCCCGAATCAGGTGTTTCATGACATTGCTGCCAAGAATGAGCTCATCACTTTGGCCCTCCACGATGAGCGTTGGAACTGAGAAGCAACAGCCAAACACTTTCATCTGCAACTCACACACACCGACAGGGTTTGTTCTTGAGCCTCCACAACCAACAAGGACAACAGAAGTGGGAGAGACAGAGTCAGGAGAAACAACATTGTTCTGTGTCAGGAGGGGGAGCACACTAGAGCTCAAGGAACAGGCCATAGAGCCGCTGTCAAGCATAGCTCTAAGTTTTACAGTATCTTGGATCAGCACATCAGTGTGAAACAGGTTATCAGTTGCAGACAGTCTTTGAGTATTTTGAATAATCACAGTGGAGTTATCACCTGCTAAGGAGCAGAACTGTGAGTACACTGACTCAAGATCAACATCATCAAAATCTTGTGGGGACACGTCACTTGGCCCTACACTACTCCCCTGCTCATGTGGGCCAGCTAGTTTCCCTGCTGGTTGGGGCCACCAGACTGAGCAGCAGGTAAGTCAGAGGGAGGAGCGCTATGACAGGTCACAGCCTGATGTCCAGTAGCATAGCAACGAAAACAAAGCCGCTCTCTCCTGCAGTGAGACACTGTGTCGTGGTCGTCACCCCCACAAACAGAGCACGGGCCACGAGATCTGCTGCGGCCACCAGCGCCTGACCTTGGTGACCTGGAATGACGGGCGGTCTCTCGCTGCAGTAACCGTTCAAGCAGAGTGATAACATGTTCAAGCGACTGCCCCTCAGACTGTGATGTTCTGCCGGCTGTAACTGGCTGAGGGGCAGGGCCCCCCTTGCAGACTGGGCGTGGCACTGCAAAACGTTTGCAGCCTGGTTGGATTGCAGGCCTCCAGTTGGATGTGAAGACTGGCGGTGCTGGAGGCGCCTCTTTCGGTGGTGTTCATCCAACCTCACCTGAACATCAGTAGCAGTCCACTCTTCCAGCGGCTTGCAGCTGAAGACCAGAGACAGCTCAGTATCTGGACAGTGGGTGATAAACATGACTGTGACTTCACGGGAAGGATTGTCGAGAGTCTTTCCCTGTCTCTTTAGACCATCTGCAGCAGTGTCAATGGCTTTGTTAAGCCGGATCCAATAGTCAACAGCTGTCTCTGCGGGTCGTGGCTTTGTGTCATAAAAGTCAGCAAGGGGCATAAAGGAGGTCACAGAGTCACCAAAGTGCTGCTTAAGTATGTCAAATACTGGTTGAGGGCCTGATGTTAAGTCTAAGGTGGGTCGGCTGCGAAGCCCAATGGTCACCACATCACGTGCCCGCCCCCTTAGCTTGCCCAAAACCTCATCCACCTGGTAACATAGCTCAATGCCCCTCCTACTCAGGTAAAGCCTCATTGCTTCCTCCCACTCAGAGACTGACATCCTATCAGTGTTATCCCCACGGAAAGGATGTGGTTCATAACTGTCATGTGTAATTGTCAAGTTAACTTTAGAAAGATCAGCTGTGGTTGACTGAGTCACGTTAGCATCAGTAGCTGGAATGGACTTTAGACATGAAACAATGTTCTCACTTATACTGGTCCCTATCTGTTTCACCAGGTCACTGAGAACATGGACATCTTGACCAGAAAGTGCAGACTCCCCATCCACCCCAACATCTGCAGTGGCACATGCACTATCCCTCCCAGGGCGACTGTGAGGAGTAGATGTAACATGTCTGCTTTCACCAAACCCATCCAGTGTAGGAAACTGACTGAACCACTGTTTAGAACCCCTACCAACACTTGACACATTATGTTGATCCATTGTCTCAAAAAAAAAAAAAAATGAAATAAAACCTCAAAATCTGCAACTAAGGTTCTGTTGCTTTTATCTTTTCCTTAGCTTCAATTTACTAACTTATTACTCTTCTCTTATTTTTCTCTTTTTATGTCTTGTTGACAGTTATCCCCATATAGAAAGAGAAAAAAAAAAATACCTTGGGGGATTTATGCATAAAATGGACCACAATATGTTGAAAGAGTAGAAAAAGAAAATATATATATCCCCTCTAATTAACACACATTAAAATATCAATATACCAAAAACATGTTCATCAGGAATCCACAAGAACCCTTTTTCTTTTCTTTTTTTTTTTTTTTTTTTTTTTTACTTTTCCCCGTGGCACAGACAGGCTACCTCAAACACAGAAAAAAAAAACACAGTCCAGACCCGGGTTCTAGCTAGAACCGGACTCACGATACCCGTGGAATGAATAAAGCACAGGTGAAGCAGCCGCGTGCAGATCCACCGGTCCCACGTCGAGCTCACAGCGTCACCATGGAAACGAGACGACTCCGGTCCGACACCACCGTAGACAGGAACGGGTCACGGCACCATTGTAGCGGTTTTTAATACTCGTCTTTGCGTTGTGTAGTTTTTAAACCATGAGGCAAATCTTCAGTTGGCATATCTCGCCGTTTATTTATGCGTGGGTCCGTGGACTGACCTGGTAGAAGAATTAACATTTACAGTCAGTCCAGCTCGTCGTTTGCACACACACACACATGTAGCAGGGAGATAGCATGGTCCGACTGCCACATAAACATTCTCAAACTAACAGAAAAATAACACAAAGCGTACCTGGTAGAAGAATTAACATTTACAGTCAGTCCAGCTCGTCGTTTGCACACACACACACATGTAGCTGCAAAGTGTAAAATCAAAGAAAGTGCAGGTTAGCTAACACATGTAACCCTAGCCATTTTGTAAACAAAAACAAGAGAAAAACACCGTCAACTTTTTATGAAAAAGGACGTGCTCAACCGTTAGGGAGCTATATGATTCAAAAACACAACATAAACCATCACTTAGTAGTGAAATTAAAGTAATTAATATAAAACATTGCAGAGCTTCCAGTCTGTGCACCTACCAGGGAGATAGCATGGTCCGACTGCAGCTATCCCCCGGGGTGCACGACCCTAATCCACAGGGGTGTTGCATTTAATTACCGTGGGAAAAACAACTTTTGTGTTGTGTGATGCGTATTTTGATGGCAAGTGGGATCAATTCCTCTCATAACTCCGTTACACTAGGTTAAGACAAATCAATTTAAAATACCATACTCAGATCCCTAATTATAGGTTCTATTAAAAGCTCTATTAAAAAGGAATGTTTTAAGTCTATTTTTAAAAATAGAGAGAGTATCAGCCCCACGGATTTGACTTGGAAGTTGATTCCAGAGCAGTGGGGCTCGATAACAAAAGGCCCTGCCTCCCAGACTACTTTTTAAAACTCTAGGCACAGTCAACAAGCCTGCATTCTGGGATCTTAGGGTCTTATTTGGGTGGTAGGGAACTACAAGGTCCTCAAGATATGAGGGTGCCTGACCATTTAGTGCTTTATATGTTAAAAGGAGAATTTTAAAATCTATTCTAGCACTTACTGGGAGCCAGTGTAGAGAAGCCAATGTAGGTGAGATATGTTCTCTTTTCCTTGTCCCAGTCAGGACATGAGCTGCAGTATTTTGGACTAATTGAAGAGTTCTTAGTGACTTACTAGGGCAACCCGACAATAAAGAATTACAGTAGTCAAGTCTTGAGGTCACGAATGCATGAACAAATTTTTCAGCGTCTTTAAAGGATAAAAGGGATCTGATTTTGGAAATGTTTCGTAAATGATAAAAGGCAGTTTTTGATATTTCCTTAATGTGGGAGTCAAATGATACATTTTGATCAAAAATGACACCAAGATTTCTGACCTTGAGGGAAGAAGTTAAAAAGAAGTCATTTAAAATACCAGTATCGTCGACTAGATGTTTTCTGAGATGTTTAGGACCCAGTAAAATGACTTCAGTAACCTTGTAACCTTGTTATTATTTTATACTGGAAAGTCATCAGCTGGCACCATCAGATGATATGAGTCATGACATCTATACTTTCCTGACCCTAAGTGCAGGTGTGTCTGGTATGTCACTGTCTGTTCTAAGTAACACTTACTCAAAGGTCACATACCGTCGGTACACGGTTGTTGACAATTGATTTTCTGATCACCGTATTTGGACTCACACAACTAGAATTCCCAACACACTGTAATGGAAAAAACAAAATAAATTCTCTGTGTTAGTCCTTCTTCATATCATGTTGTGTTGGGGTTGGGATGGGGTATAGTTGAGGGTGTAGATTGAGTGATTAAAGGGTTAGGGTTGGCACCACCTGTCACAGCTATGGCACACACCCTGTTTCTTTGGCACACATACAGTATGTCTCTGGACACGTGTGCTGCTCTCATAACCTCACCTATCCTTCCCCTATGGTTTCATCATAAATGACATCAAAATATTTCCTCATTCCAGGTGGCAGATTCACATAAAAGAAACTCTGGTGAAGCAAACAGTCAGAAGAAGAGGGTAAACGTGTGTGTGCGTTTGTTTGTTTGTTGAGGGACCATGCTGTTCTTTCTATTGCTGTTGCCGGTCTGTAGCTCTCAGCCCCCTCGTTTCTTTGGGACAGTGATGACCTACGAACCAACGGAGGAGAACAGTACTGCACTCACGGTACGTACGTCTGTGGATTCACACTCCAAACATATTTTGCTTTATAATATGTGAAAACAAAAAATATCTATTTAATTCTGACAGCACACAATCTATCAAAATGAAAAAGATAATAACAATAAATAAATAAGTTAATTTAATTAAATCAAATGTTTTATAACGATGAAAATAATACGATTCAGTTAAAAGGTCTTCAGTTTGCTTTTGAAACCCTTTAAAAATGCTGTTGCTGGTGATTTGTGTTGAGTGAGACTTGCGACACTTGTAACTACTCCCAATAAAAAAATTAACTTTATTCTATCAAAATATAAAGTGGACAACGTTTCATCGGGTTACCCGTGTTGAGACATCTCAGTTGGTCACATTTATCAAATCAGCCGAGAATTAGCCTGCTGCCAGTTATACAGTAATTATCTTGAATTACAATCATTTCACAGTACCCAGGGGGCAAAGTCCCATTTTTTTGGAAAACCGACACGGAGCGTTGTAAAAGGTTGTCCACCAGAAATGATATCTAGGACCTTCAAGGATTAAAACCTGGGTGGACAACCCGGTCAACGAGCTGCAGGAAAGCTACGGGGTCCAAAACCCCCCTTCTTGGGTCATTTTGCTGGCGAAAGTATGTAAATGCAAATACTTAGGTACTACAATGGCATAAATAGTCATACAACTATAACATTTGGCAGAGAGTATCTTGACACATAGGGGAAGGCAAGAAAAAAAGATTCTGGGGTTTACTGCAACTTGATTTTAAGATATCACCCTCAACATCCCAAAAAAGTACTGTTCGCCTGACAAATTCTCATGGAAATTATTATTTTTCAGCACTTTATGGAGAACATCTATACCTAACATTTATATAGAAAATTACTTTAATTCATAAGCTTCCATTTGAGTCCAAGATAGCCTTTCTATCTCAAAACCCCCACTTGCTGTGGCCAACAGTCTTCTCTCTCTATCTGTTCATTTTGGGGAGATCCCAGAATACCATGTATTCTAATGGGCCAGTTAACATGGAGTTTTTCACAACAGGTGTTGCATTGTTTGGAGACAGCCTGTAGCTTTCCAGTAGCTAGTAGAAAGGCTAGCTTGGACTCAAGTGGAACCTTATGAACTAAAGAAAGTTTCTATATACATGATGTTCTCCATAAAGTGCTGAAAAATAATAATTTCCATGAGAATTTGTCAGGCGGACAGTACTTTTTTTGGTCTTTTTTGGGATGTTGAGGGTGATATCTTAAAATCAAGTTGCAGTAAACCCCAGAATCTTTTTTTCTTGCCTTCCCCTATGTGTCAAGATACTCTCTGCCAAATTTTATAGTTGTATGACTATTTATGCCATTGTAATACCCAAATATTTGCATTTACATACTTTCGCCAGCAAAATGACCCAAAAAGAGGGGTTTTGGACCCCGTAGCTTTCCTGCAGCTCGTTGACCGGGTTGTCCACCCAGGTTTTAATCCTTGAAGGTCCTAGATATCATTTCTGGTGGACAACCTTTTACAACGCTCCGTGTCTGTTTTTTTGCTTTGCCCCCTGGGTACAGGCGATTTTCTTTCAGTCTTTTCTTGTGTTTTGGTCCAGTTTGTTTTGATCAGAAAGCAGGAACTTGGGGCGGTGTTTAGCTCAGTAGGTAGAGCACCCCCCCCCCCATGTCTAGAGGCTATATTCCTCGCTGTAGGCGGCCCCGGTTCGAGTCCCGCATTGGATGGCCCTATACTGCATGTCATTCCCCCCATCTCTGCCTCCCATTTCCTGTCACAGTCTCTACTATCCTATCCAAATAAAGGCATAAAAAGCCAAAAAATATATACTATATAAAAAAAATAAAGCAGGAACTCAAACATTCTTTAATTCACTGACAGAATCCAAAACAAAACATGTAGAAAGATTAACGCTCCATACAGTATAAGGTAGATGTTTGTGTTAAAGCTCCATACAATATAAAGGTAGATGTTTGTATTAAATGTCCATACAGTATAAAGGTAGATGTTTGTGTCAAAGCTCCATACAGTATAAAGGTAGATGTTTGTGTTAAAGCTCCATACAGTATAAAGGTAGATGTTTGTGTTAACGCTCCATACAGTAAAAGGTAGATGTCATTTTTCTCTGTTACAGGTGGTTTTCCGTTATAGGCAGAGTTTTCGTAACTGCATTGATAACGACACATGGACTTGCTCCAGTTGTGGGACAGAGATTTCTCTAGAGGTAAATAAGGTCGACGAGGAGAGCAGTGGACTGTGGTGTCAAAGGGAAGGGGTCATGATTCGGCAATTAGACGACAATACTCCCTTCGAATTTGTGTAAGAGGACCAGGATTTTAAAGCAAAAGATATTATGCTTCAAGTTTGAAATACTGCAAATGTCATGGTAACTTCCTGTTAACTTCAACCTCAAGGGTGGAGGGTGTGCGCTGGCCAAGCAACAAAAACAGCGTCACACAGTCAAAAGCTGTGGCTCAGGTGGAACTGAGGACCCGATCAGACACCGGCCGAGCCAACAGATCACCACAAACCACCATTGTGCCAATACTGAGGTACGTCTCCTCTGACTCCTAAACATCACTGTGTCAAAGACACGTCCATCTGACTTGTTCATCTCCTGCTCAGAGTTCGTAGAAACTGTCCGAGAGACTTCAAGCTGCTGGCCTTTGACCCTGATGGAGATGAGGTCAGATGCAGATATGGAAACACATCCCTGTCAGAGTGTAACACCTGCTCAGAGCCGTTTTTTCTCAGTATCTCACCAGTGAGTAGCTAAGTGGTTGATGAGTGGCATCAGTGAAGTTTTCTGGAGCTTCAGAAAGCAGCCATATTTCAAATTAATTTGTTTTTACCCTTTTGCAGTCATGTACTCTGTCGTTTACACCAAACGACACCATCGATAATGGTCGGTATGTTGTTCAGCTGATGATGGAGGACTTTCCCAGACAGACCATTAACCTGACAGACTTCAGTAATTCGACAGTGACCAGAACTCCCAACGACGCAATCAGTAAAATTCCTGTCCAGTTTCTTGTACAGGGTGAGATGTTTCACATGTTCTACCTTTAGTAGTAAAGTTAGAGAATCTTTGTTGAGTTGATCCTTGACCATCGTTTTTCATGTAAAACAGCTCATGTTAGCTTTGATTTTCTTTGTTCTTCCAGTGGTTGGTCAAGCACTGTTCTGCACTGAAGGAGTCCTCCTGCCCAGGTTCATGCTTCCAACTCCAGAAAATGGAGCTCACCTGTTCATCCCCGTAAACCAGACTCTGGAAATCAGTATCAAAGCAGAAACAAACATCACTACGTGAGTGAAAACTCAACCAAAGAGCAAATTAGTTTTAAAGTCAGACCAGAAGGGGGCACTGTGTCAAAGACAGAAGCCATTCTTCCTGATAGAATCATTGGAATGTCAAAACTGATCTTGAACTGTTGTTTTTAGGTCAAATAGTTTTCATAGTGTAGCTTTTAACGTCCTGAACGTCTTACACTCATTGAATTCAATTCTCTCAAACATGAACATCTGTTGTGTCTGTAACATGATTTATTAAAAAGGAAAGTAGCAGTGGACACAATGCTGCAGCTTCACTTCACAGACGTTTACTCGGGACAAGGCGTTACCTTGGATACATTAAGTAAACAATGACTGACTTGTTTATAATCCAGTTACATAATATAGTCCATACACTACAGTATCTTCATTTTTATTTACAAGAGTCATGTGGGTGTAGCCTAGGATGGATAGGAGAACGTTTATCTGGCTGTTAAGCGTGACGTCATGCACAGTTGTAACCAATACCAGAACTGGTTATTTTATAACCTCTTTCTTCCATGACACATCTCTGAGCATAGGCCGCGCTAGGGCAATAGGAATGGGGAAGCTACGAGACAAAAAAAAGAAAAGAAAAGAAAGTCTTCACTCATAGGCAGATACATAACTAGGCTAGTATATTATTATTGATTATGTTCATCAAACTGAAATGCAGCAGAATGAATCCCTTCATTTTCTACTTTTTTTCTCTTTTTTAAAAATATGAGTCAATGTTCTTACCCTAATGAAGCAGCATATGCCATGGGGCGTTTGTGTCATGTTTCTCAACTATTTCTTCAGGTTTTAATCCTCTTATCGCTCTCGATGTACAAAAGCGACAGCGTTGACAGTATCTTCTGTGCCATAGTTGTCCTCATCCAGTTGCGCAACCGCTGCATCGCTGACAATGTGCGCTCACACAGGTGGAGGTAGGCAGGTGGCTGGAGGATAGCCTCGTAAACCAGCCTCCCCCGGAAATGCATTTCATTCAATTCACAGGGGGAGTCTGGCCTCATCCCCGTTGTAACCGTTTCGCCAGAAATCGTCTGTCTACCGAGCCAATCAGCGTCGCCGCTGTGATTGACACAGCACGTTGGCCAATCAGGGCCTGAAAACATCACTACATGGACTGGACTCACCTACAACAAACATGGCGGAGCTATCAAACTGCGGCGTAAAAACGAAGGTTACGATATTGTAACCCTAGTTATATTAGCACAGGCGGAGCCCTCTACTGGACTCTGTGGGTATTACTCTCCTCCAATCGCGTACGCGCAATGGCCCACTGAAATTTGCATGTACGTAGCCGGCCAGTAGGGCGTGTCTACCTTTCCCGCCGCCGGCGGGTATATAAGCAGGTGCACCGCCAACTGCCCTCATTCCACCACACTTCAGCGTAAGGCGAAAGAGCGGCAGGGCCCTAAGTAGAGGGCTCCGCCTGTGCTAATATAACTAGGGTTACAATATCGTAACCTTCGTTATATCTCACACAGGCTTCGCCCTCTACTGGACTCTATGGGTACAGTAGGCGAAGCCCGATCTATGTACTCCCTGCCCCAGGAGAGGCTCCGCCCACTGACCACACCAGCTACTGGTTAGGTACCGAGACCCAGTCACCACCTATAATTTTAACCACCGTATGGAGTGATAACGGGTCCAACCTCCTCCCAGTTAGCAGCACTTGGCTAGACTGGGTGGTGTTGTGGTCTAACCTCGCAGGGGTCTCAACCTAGACCTCCTGCACACCTCATTGACCGCGTCCCAGCAGAGCACAGTCCAATGCAGGTGTATGACACCCTGTGGGGATCAAGTAAAAAACACATGACCCCTCCTTCCTCTCACAGGTCCTGTGATCCTACTGTGAGGACAGACCTGGAGAAGTAGCCCGACACATCCAAGAGATAGAACCTTATGAACGGGCAGGGTGAAGACCACGATGCCGCCGTACATATGTCCTCCATGCTCGCCCCACTGAACAGGGCTGTAGACGTCGCCACACTTCTTGTGGAGTGCGCCCGGATCACAGTGGGTGGCTCTCGACCCGCTTGAGTGTAGGCCGAGAAGATACCTTCACACAGCCACCCTGCTAAGCGTTTCTTGGAAAGGGCTCTGCCAGCCATCCTGTCACCATAACACACAAACAACTGGTTTGTGTTCCTGACAGTGGCCTGTCAACGCGCGTACAGGGCATAGGAGATGCAGTTTTGCCTCCCTTGAATCCTCATGATGGGGAGGGTGAAAAGCCTCCAGTTGGATGATTCTGGACCGAAATGCGCTCCTTATGTTTTTAGGCACAAAGGAGGGATTCGGCTTCAGAATAGCGCCACTGCGGTCCCCACGTAGGAGTAAACAACTTGGGCGGACTGACAGGGCACACAATTCGCTCACTCTCTTGGCTGACGTCAAGGCCAGAAGCAACGCTGTCTTGAACGACAACGCCTTTAAGGAGGAGCGTTCCAAAGGCTCATAGGGGTCCCTTGTGAGGGCCTCGAGCACTAACGGCAGCTCCCACTGTGGTACAGAAGTACGCGCCACTGGTCGTAGTCTTCTGACCCCCTGCAGGAACCGTTTTACCAGAGGGTGGGCGAAGACTGGACCTCTGCCCAACCCCTCGTGGCATGATGAGACGGCTGCAGCGTAAACCTTAACAGTTGCGTGAGACAGCCCTCTATCAACCAAAAACTGAAGAAAGGAAAGAATATTCCCCACTGAGCATGTCAGTGGGTCCACTTCCCTTTCTTCGCACCAACGCTGGAAACCCAACCACTTCGCCCTGTAACAGGCGATGGTGGATCCAGCCCTAGCCGCTTGGATGGTTCTTACCACCTGCTCAGTCAGCCCGGCCCGCATTAGCCTGTCCCTTTCAGGAGCCAGGCTTGAAGTGGCTGGCCCAGGATTGGCAGCGCCTGGATCACGCCTGCCTCCTGAGGCAGAGCCCCCCGGAATTGGGGAATGGGCCATGATGACGTCGCCATCATTGCGGTCAGCTCCGCGTACCATGGGGCTGACCGCTGGTCGGGAGCTACCAGAATGACCCTCAGCCGCTCTACTCTCACTCTCTCCAGTAGCTGGGGGATGAGACGGAGGGGGGGGAAGGCATAGAGTAGCCCTCTTGGCCATGGAGCGTGTGCAAACGCATCCACCCCCAAGGGAGGGTGGTCCTGCGGGTCCAGGGAGAACCAATGGGGGCAGCGAGTGTTCGACCTGTTGGCAAACAGGTCCACCGTTGCCCTCCCGAATCGTGTCCAGATCTGCTGAACCACTTCTGGTTGCAATCTCCACTCGTCCTCCAGGGGGCCGCCCCTTGACATGAGGTCGGCCCCCCTGTTCTTGATCCCTGGGATGTGGAGGGCTCTCAGAGACTGCAGGTGCTCTGAAGCCCATGACCACAGGTTCTCTGCCATCGCTAGTAAGGCCGCGGAGTGTACGCCGCCCTGTCTGTTGATGTATGCGACCGTGGTGCGATTGTCGGTCCTCACCAACACGTGTCTTCCCCTTAACAGGTGACTGAAGTGTTGGAGAACCAGGAACACAGCCTGTAACTCGAGGAGGTTGATGTGACGGTCCTCCCCTGGAGGCCACACACCACCTATCGCTCTCCCCAGGCAGGTGCCTCCCCACCCCATCAGGGAGGCGTCCGTGAACACCGACATGTACGAGGTCACTCGTCCTAGTGGTGTCCCGGTCAACAAGTGTTGTGGGGACCCCCAGTACTGCAGGTTGCCCTGTACTGTTGGGGGAACTGTCAGCAGCCGAAACTTCTGCCTCTTGAGGTCTAAGCGTAGGCTGGCAAACCATCTCTGCAGGCGACGCATGTGCAGCGGTCCGAGTGGAACCACCGGGTGAGCCGCTGCCATGTGCCCCAGTGCCTGCATAACGGTCAAGGCACGTTGACCCTGTTTTAGCTTGAGAACCTCCTGCTGTAAGGCCGTCCGTCTGGACTCCGACAGAGTGGCTCTCAGGCTGACAGAATCGAGCACAATCCCCAAGTACTCGGCTCTCTGGCCTGGTTGGGGGTTGCTCTTCTTCCAGTTGATGGCAAATCCTAACCTGGTCAGGTGAAGTATCAACTGGGCTGTGTGAAAAATGGCCCATTGTTTGGACCTGGCCATCACGATGAGGTCGTCCAGGTAGAAGAAGACCCTCATCCCCTGGCTGCGCAGCGGTTGTAGCGCTGCGTCCACACATTTGCTGAATGTACGAGGGGCCAGGGAATAGCCAAATGGAAGCCTGTTGTATTCGTAGGCTGTTCCCTGGAAGGCAAAACGCAGGAACTTCCTGTGCCTCGGGGCCACCTCGACATGAAAGCGTCCTTCAGGTCGATGGTTGAGAACCAGTCGCCTGGTTGGACGAGTTCCAGCAGCCTCCTTATAGTAAGCATGCGGAACGTTTTGCGACTGATGCGTGTGTTCAGGGCACGGAGGTCTAGGATGGGTCTGTAGCCCCCTGTCTTTTTGGGAACCAAAAAGTACGGGGAGTAAAAACCTCTCTCCCTGTCGTGAGGAGGGACAATTGACACGGCCTGTTTTGACAGCAGGTCCTGAATTTCCCCCTCGAGGAACTCTATCTCTTTTTGAGAGGATAGATTTACCTCTTGTATGCCCCTGAACGCTGGGGGGAGCCCGCAGAACTGGAGAGAATATCCTAGTCTGAGGGTCCTGTCCAACCAGTCTGTCAGTGCACAGCTGCTTCACCATTCCTCGTAAAAAAGCGTGAGAGGGCGTGCAGACAGCTGTGGAGCGGCTCTTAGAAAGTTGTTGTACACAATTTCGGCCCTCTCCGCCGCCAAACCCGCCATAAACGGGAGTTTGGCCCATGGGGGGCCTTATGTGAAAGGGCTGAGTCGTCCCTGAACGCACCAGGCCCGTTGTCCGAGCTCTCGGCGTCGATCTCCTTTGTCCGAGCCGGCGCGGTGTCACCTGAACGCATCACCGCCGCCCGGCGTTCCACCGTCATGGCGTCTCTGTTGCTGTTAGAGCCGCTAGTGGGAGTAACAGCAGCAGGACTCATTTTGGCCGCTCTACTGTTGTTTACCGGGGAGACAGCTCGAGTTAGCCCGGCCGCTTCAATGTAGCAGCGCGGGTTAAACGAGCGCGAGGCGGCCACCTCATAACCCGGAAACACAGCTCTGCCGTGCCGCTGTGAGCAGTGACTAGCCTCGCCGCAGCAGCTGCTGGCTCGGCGGTAACAATCATCGTTCACAGCGAGCTGAGCCGGGTCGACCGTGGAAACAACACGGTGTCGGCTAGCAGCACGAGGGGCTAACTGTGTGGTCGCTACAACCAGCGGGGAGCGAATTTTCCTGGTGCAACTCCGCCGGTTGTAGCGCTCATAGGTGGGAATGTGGCTATGAGCTTTCTTGACAACAGTGCTCCGCTCTACCGCGTCTCTTACAACGGAGACGGCAGAGGGTGTGTTGTGTGAGTGTGCTTGTGAAACCGTAACCGGGGGGCCTTGTATGCCGGGCCCGCTGCGGGAATGCAACGGCGTGACACAAGCCGCCACCACCGGCAGCCCGCCTGACCGAGTAGCCGAAGCTACATTGTTAGGGGCTGCACGGCAAGCGGGGAGCGAGGTGGGAGGGGGGGTTACATGCTGCCATTCCGACATACCGCCACTCCGACATACCGCCATTCAGACATTCTACTATTCAGACATATCACCATTACGACATCCCACTATTCCGACATAAAAACATCCTGCCATTCCGACAGTTTCGTCCCGCCATTCCGACAAGGCGTTTCCATAACGTGTGTGTGTTTCATGTTTTAAGAGATGTGTACGGATGTGAAGCGATACAGCGCCGTTACGCACAACGCACCTCTCTGGTCCGGTGCGCTCTTCTCCTCTCCTCTCCTCCCTCTCATTTCCTCTCCTCTCTTCTCCTCTCCTCTCCAGTACGTGCCTGCTCAGCTCTGGGAGCAGGACTGAGAGAGCGTCCGTCTTTGATCCCTCTGGTCAGGGCGTTTAGATCCGCGTGTGGCCTGAGTGTCCCCCCTGAGATCTGTGCCATAGCGCGCACCTCCATGTGTGAATGTTTAGCTGTAAACTACTGTTGTTGACTATATATCACATCTGTACACATGTTGTAGTGATCCACTGGGTTTTACCTGGCCATAGAGCAGGGGGGTTAACCCTCTAGGCGCCAGAGTTTATTTAGGAAAATATAACATTTGGACATCAAGATTTCAAAAGGCTGTAGCTTGGAAGTGGTGAGAGATAAATCCATAGTGTAAATGAGAAAAATATTCACAATGACCTAAAGTTTGTGATGGGAGTACATTTTCTCATCTAATTTGCATATTGTGACGTCATCAGGTGGCGGCCATATTGGATTACGTAACTTTCAGCAAAACTGATTTTTGAACACATTTATACACAGAAAAAAATATATATAATGTCATCTCATGCTCAAAATAAAGGAGCAGGGGTTTTATTGGAGTAAATCTGCTAATCTAATGTGCATACCACCGGGTAAAATTCAGTAAAACGGAATTCTGAGTAGAGTAGAGTAGAGAATACTTTATTCATCCCTGGGAGGGAAATTCAAATTAGTTCATAGCTCACACGACAATGACACACATCATTTTTATATGTTTATAGTTTTGTTTTTGTAGATAGATAGATAGATAGATAGATTTTTTTATTTTTTTTTATTTTTTATTTTTTTTTATAGATTTTATTTTATTTTCAGGGGGGCCCTCAAAGTAAACGAACAGGAAGTCAGTGGAGTAAATGTGAACATATATGAACAGGAATCTGATAGGAGTACATTTCCTAATATAATTATTATATCACCAGGTAAAATTCTATTTTTATAGTTTTGATTTTTTTTTTTTTTTTTTTAGATTTTTTTTTTTCAGGGAGGGTCCCCAAAGTAAACGAAAAGGAAGTCAGTGGAGTAAAGGTGAAAAGGACTTTTTTCAGCCTCAGCCTAAAAAAACAGGAATCTGATAGGAGTAAATTTGCTAATACAACTTGTAGCCTATATCACCAGGTAAAATTCAGTAAAACGGAATTCTGAACATATTTACACTTTTTTTTTTTAAACTTTTTTTTTCATTTCATTTCAGTTTTTCATTTCATTTTTTCATCCTCTCACCCGCAGAGTAAATGAACAGTAATCTAGGAAAAATTCAGTTTTTCTATGGGTTTTTTTTTCTTTCTTTTTTTTAGTTTTTTTTTTTTTTGAGTAAGTCAGTGGGAGAAGATCTGAACATGTATACATTTTTTTCATTCTCTCTTCCTCAAAGCAAAGAAAAGGAATCAGTTTGGGAGGTTTTTTTTTCATCTATCAAGATGGCATTGTTTGGGGTTTTTTAGTGTGTGGTATAGCTCGTTGCATGGTACAGCACACAGACCTACTCCACACTGACTGCATCTGTACTGCGTCTGCCGTCGCCCTTTAGGACGGCTGCGGTCAGAGCATACCACACAATCTGGCCGATCATCGGTATTGCGGAGCCAGTGGCGCTCAGTGAGCCGCTGTGGCATTTCTCCCCCTTCCATTGAAGGCCTTCCTCCCTTCTTGCCTTCCTTCTTGGAGTAACCCTCCAGTAAAGCAGTGACAATATCCTGGATGAAAGCCTTCAAGGGTTTGTGTGGGCCTGGGGTGCACCTGCTGTATATTATGTGGGCATTGACCACACTTATACTGAGGACTGCGTTGATGATGCGGTTGTACCACTTCCTGGACCGGTGCGGAAAGAGGTATGTTTTCATTCGCTGATCAGCTGTATCAACTCCCCCCATGAAGGAGTTGTAGCTGTCCACGCACTCGGGTTTCTCGATGTTGCGGAAACCATTCACACTGGCCTTTGAGCGAATACGTTTCTCAACGCAAGTGTTTGTGTGAATTGTTGTCAGCATGGTGAGACGCTTTGTGTCATGCCATGCACAAGCAAGCAGTTTGCCATGCCGCATGAACACGGGTGCATCTCCCCTTTTTGAAACCAGCTGTGATGGTTTCAGTCCCTGTGGCATCCCTCGCCTGTTAGAGCTCACGGTCCCACACAATCCAGTTTCGGTCGCTGCTAACTCATTAGCTAAGGCTGGTGATGTGTAATAGCTATCCATGTAGACCTCATGCCCTTTACCAGTGTATGGAGCCATCAGCTGACGGACAATACAATGGGTCGCACCGAGATGATCATCTTCATCTGCTGTGTGTCCTGTGTACATGGACCACTGTAAAACATAGCCTGAGCGAGCTTCACTCAACACAAATGCCTTATAGCCATATTTATCTGGCTTTTTAGGATTGTACAGTTTCAAGGTTGACCTCCCCTTGAATGCGATGGTCATTTCATCCAGGGAAAGCTCCTTGAGTGGACCGTACACAGCTGAAAAACGCGGGATGACCATATCAAGTACTGGACGCACTTTGAATAATTTGTCATAACCCGGCTGACCCCTCTCAACTTGCTCATCATTATTTGCAAAGTGGAGGAAAGACAGAATGATCTCAAATCTGTTCCTTGTCATCACTTTTCCAAAGCCAGGTGTGTAAATTGGCCAAAATCCTGCCCAGTAGTCCTCAATCTCAGGCTTTTCAACTAGCCCCATACACAAATGCAGTGACATGAAGGCTTTCATCTCAGGGATGGTGACATCATACCAGCTATGAAATCGGGATTTTGGCTGAAGTTGGTGTGTGTCAAGGTACTGGTGAGCATATCTGTTAGTTTCATTTGTGATGTGGTTCCAGAAATCCTCATCCAAAAACAGAGACAGGAAATCACATGCATTAGCATCTGTAAGATCCTTGTCTCCGCGATACCCCACAGGCTCATCAAAGTCTTTGATCCATTTATTGAACACTTCCTCACCTCTCAAATATTCCCAGTCATCAATTACAGCATTATTTTGATTACCCCCTCTGCCGCCCCCACGTCCCCTCCTTCCCCGACTTCTCCCACGACCACGGCGGAGAAAACTCTCGCCGTGATCGGTGTGTGTTGCTTGTGTGACAGTGTGTGCAGCGGCAACTGCAGCTGCATCGTCAGAGTCACTCGTCTCTGACGAGCGATTGTCATCAGAGGGGAGATCGTCCCCCTCTGAATCATGATCAGCAAAGATCTGTGCAAGCACCTCATCCGCACTGTAAAGTCCTCTAGGCATTTGTTTTTTTTATTACAAAAATCGCTATCTGTCTCTCTATCGCTCCTGCCACCGCTCCGCTGCTTTGTCTCCTTCCCGCTCCTTCCCGCTCTGCCGCTCTGCCGCGCTCAGCCGCTACAGCGCTGACAGCCGGTGTCGGGTTTCAAACTTTTTTTTCTCCGATTTTTTTCATAGAAACACACCCACAAATGACGTCAGGGTTGAAGCTATATGTAGTGGCCACCTAGTGGTAGCAAGCAGTAACACCACAAGGCAGTAGATTTAAAGATAGGGGCTGTATTATTCAGCAATGTCGCCTGTCGCAATAATGCGACTTTGGCGCCTAGAGGGTTAAAAGTGTTGCTCCCCAGGGTTTGTTTACCATTGTGTATGAGGCCCGGGAAATGATCAATTATATTTGAAGAGTTCATTTGCAAAAGCAGATAAGTGCCATTTTGAAAAAAATGAGCTTAGGCTATGTATTTATTCCTTGCATAGTGTTGTTTTCAATAAAACTTTATTTTTTTGAGATATGTCTTTTTTGTTACATCAAAAAGTCACTCAACTTTGGTTTTACTGATATCATCCTATGTAAATTAAAAATTAAAAATGAAGATTCTGGAATTTTGCAAAAACGGAGTTATCTGCTTTTGCAAATGAACTCTTCATTTGTTGTTTGCGCACGGGTACGGGCGGACCCGTAATGAATGAATGAATGAATGAATGAATGAATGTTTTTTTCTGCTGTCATAGTGTGCGTAATGCGCACAGGTGTAGTAATGGGACCGAGGGTTTAAACGGGGAAGTGACGTGGTGAGATGAGGGAGTGAGAAACACAGTCGGCGCTGGGACGGCCGGTGGAGCAGCAATTCTGAAGCGGTGCAGTAGATTTACTTTTCCTTGTGGATTAACCTGTGGATTGTAAAGGCTCGTTTGGACACCACCCGGCCAGGCCCGTTTCAGCCAAGCGGGACGAGGGAGAGGATTGGTTTGGTCTCCTCAGCGGAGCCGCGGCGTCTCTCCCGTGTGGACACTGGACAGTAGGACAAGCTCTCTCTCTCTCACTCGCCCTCACCACGCGCCAATACGCACACACACACCTGCATGAACATTGACTCTACGACTGCGCACCCCCATACACACACACGCCTGCACAGGCAGACTGTGCGCTCGTGCACGCGCATTCACACACACACACACACTCAACATACATTCATTCCCTCAGCGGGGACACAGACTTAATGGACAGCGGGAGGGGGGCGTTTAGATCCGCGTGGCCTGAGTGTCCCACCTGAGATCTGTGCCATAGCACACACCTCCATGTGTGAATGTTTAGCTGTAAACTACTGTTGTTGACTATACATCACATCTGTAGGCTACATCTGTGGACTGTGGCGCCGTCAAAATAATGAAGATGAGAGTCAATACTGTATGTAGGCTACTCTGCTATGTGCGTAAAGACGCATGAGCTCCACTCAGCTGCTGTGACAGCTCACAGACACTTGTCTGGGGGGGGGGGGGCTTTTAAAAGATTTGTCGGAATGGCAACACGTTTAAAAAAGCAAAAAATACCGCCATTCCGACCTTAGGAGACGAAAATTGTCGGAATGATGGGACGTTTAATTAAAGGGTTAAGTGTTGCCATTCCGACAATTAGGGCCTAATGTCGGAGTGGCAGCATGTCGGAATGGCGATTGCCCCCCGGGAGGGGGAGATTTTGCCCTGTTAGTGGTGTAACATGTTTTAATAAAAACAGTATTATCATCCACCGAACAGTCAACACAATACACATACAGAACCATAACAATGAGGGAGGCCGTCGCAGCAGCCTGCCGGCGACGTTGCTCCCATTAACTGTCACTTTGGTCGCTGTGAGCCCCAGGACAGCTTCGGCTTCGGCGTGCTGCGAGCCGTGGAACGGGGCGCGCTGGAGTCCCGTTCAGGACGCTGCAGCAGCCGCTCCGCTGGGGACGGCTGTGGGTCAGCTGGAGGATCCGCCGCGGAGAATCCTCTTTGCTGGCGGCGCTCTCTCCTCCTCGCCGTGGCGTTGCGACGGGGCAGTTTGACCTCACCTTTCTGCTTGGCGGCGGCAGCGAGCGGCAAATGGCGGCTCAGCTGTGCCTTTTCCTCCTCCAGCCTCTTCAACCTCTGCGTCACCGTGGTGAGGGAGCCGAAGAGGCCGTCAGTTGAGACCGGTGCGGCCAGGAGATCCTCCCTGTCTCTTCTGGGGAGAGCGGTGAGACCCAGCCAGACGTGGCGACCGACAGGGACATCACGCGCCCAGCAGTGATTTCAAATTAATAATTTTACTCGTAGGCCGTGTTCTAAGCGGGATAATGTATAGTTGGTCGGTTGTTATGGAGAAATAAACCCCTTCATGAAGTATGAAACCATTTGAAACCGTTCCATACTTCCTGTCGGGGTTTATTTCTCCATAACAACCTCCGAACTATACATTATCCCTTACTTAACAACAGTTAGCGGGTCAAAGTCAACAACAACAAAAATGATGTAGACTAGGTCTACCAAACTTAAGGACAATGTGAATATTGAAGATGGGGCCCTAGTTTCGCAGATCGAGTGAAGTCTGGTCTCAGCGCAGCTTCGCCACGCCAGTGAGGCGTGTCCAGGTGCATTTGTGTGGCGGTCTGGGAAAACCCGTCGGGTGTCGCCAACGTTCTAGTCTGGCAAACAGCCAAAATAGGTGGAAAACTACTATTCCCAGGCCACCACACATTTTTGCAAGATTCATGGGCAGCTTAGTCCAGTTCAGACCAGCGCAGGTACTCCCCTTGTCCCTCCTACTGGCTCAAATGGCAAGGAGGGAGGAGACGGGGCGGGAGGGAGACAGGAGGAGGAGAGAAAGGCGTGAGGTGGGATTAAGACAGCTGATTCGGATCTTATCGCTTCTCCTTGCGCTGAGAGTAGACCTGATTTGAGGTGGCGAGCTTTCAGGGGAGCATACATCAGTCCGACTGCCCCAAAATCCAACGGCTCATTTCTACATCTACCCATTCTACAGCATTAATGTTAGGTTTAGGGTAAGGTTAAAGGTTAGGGCTACTTAAGTCGGAGAAATGGGTGGTCGGACTTATGGACGCAAAAATAAAGAAATGTATGGTCGGAGAAATGGGTAGTCGGACAGGTTACACCCCGCCTTTCTGAAGCCCCGCCTTTCCGACAATAGACTTCCATTCATCGTAATAGCGGGGTTTTCTATTTTTTCTAAAGACACCGCTATTTCGAAAAGGCTACTGGGGAAACGGATCATGTGCATAATAAACTGCAAAACAAGCAAATACTTCATATTAATGACATAAAGACCTAACGTTCATTCTGCTTCTAGCCTGTCTAGCCTCCACCTGATCTTTTTACTAAACTTAACCAACTCCTTTCTTCATTGCCTAAGCCCAACCAAAGCATCTCCCTCAGTCAGCTGTCAGCACGTGCAGCGGCTGCAGCAGCCTCGGTGGAGACATGTTTCGGAACAGGGTGTTTCGAACAGCGGGGTGTCCAGTCGGACAGGCGTACACCAAGGGCAAACTGACATTTGTCCACTACACCAAGCTGAATTTGTCAACCCATATTGGCGCAGCGGTGATCTACGAATCTGCCAACCTGACTTTGCGACAGGCCACGCTGCTCGAAACTTGTATTAGACCGGCTGCACTTCTTGTGCCACCTGCGCTGCGCTACGAAACTAGGATCCATGGACTCGACCAGGGGAGGGGAACAGGACTCGTAATATTGGCAGAGTTGCACAAGTTAAGACAAGAGCACAGAGAAGCGGCTAATGACAACAAGAACGCTCTAGTGAGACTAGAAACTAATCTAAAGGAGATTATGCAGAGGACATGGACATGGAAGAAAGGTTGGGGGAGATGGAAGACAGAGCAGTGTGGCTGGAAATAGTCGCCTTTCCTCTTCACTGAGAAGCGACATTGGCTGCAAAATGTGACGATTTGGAGTCGAGGGCGAGACGCAACAACATACAGATAAACGGGACTAAGACATACGTCACACTGATGGATGCTGCACCCATGCTGAAGAACATGGGGATTGACGTGGAGGAGGATGAATGGGAACTAAATTAATCAAACCTGATCAAACAGGGTTTATCCTGGGAAGACAGGGGGCTATAAATATCAGGAGAACATTAAATCTTATATTATGTTTGAAAAACAACCCCCAACCGACCATGCTACTTAGCCTAGACGCACAAAAGACGTTTGACCGCATGAGGTGGAATTTCTTGTATCAAACATTGGAGGTTTTTGGGTTTCATTCAAAGTTTATTGACTGGGTTGAAATTGTTTATAAAAATCCCAAATCTAGGATCAGAGTCATTGGCTGTTGCTCAGACTTTTTCTACCCAAAAAGAGGAGCCAGGCAAGGAGATTGCTTGAGTCCACTGCTGTTTGCAGCAAGTATTGAACTGCACAGTCGATAAGACAAAATAATAACATTAAAGGAATAAGAGATGAATGGGGCATAGAACACAAAACATCGTTAGTTGCAGACAATTTATTAACATATGTAAGTGAGCCCTCTACGTCTATACCATCCCTACTAGACAACATGAAAGAATACGGTGAAATATCAGGGTTCTCGACGGATTTGATCTGTCCCGGAAAATACATTGTTGTGATAGACTCATGTGTTTTCATAATGTATCATACAGTGGATACTAAGGATGCACATGTTTAACCGTTTAACCGTTAACCAATAACAAGAACTTTGACCGCTTATTTTTAAAATTATTATTAGCTACTTACAGGGGCGGAGTGGGACACAAAAATCCACCGGGACAATTCTGACTGCACCGGCCCACCACCGGCCCACATGATATGACGACACGGCCCCCACTGAGGGGAGGAACTATGAATAACTCAGTTCAAATGTTATGCTAATTCGCAACAATGTCAAAGCTTGAGCTAACCGTTTTCCTGTCAACTCACCTGCATCACTAGTTGACGCCTGGTTAAATCCGTGATTTTGATGCACTCTCCTCCAGCATCCGCTTCTTCTTCATTCTGGCCTTTTCAGCCCCTCCTTTCTCCTTTCTCTTCTTGCCCTCCATCAGGTGTAACTGAGCAAATTAAACACGCAAATCCGATTCCTTTTCGACTGTAAGAATATCCGCTACTTCAACATTGCCCGTTTTCTCTCTGTCTGACAGCCGCTCATTCATCCCCATACGTTCATTGGATACATGCGGAGCGATTTTTGGCGCGATACGCAGTTCCCATTTCCCATGAGGCTTTGCTCCGACCATTCTACATTAATTTATGAACAAACAACAAATTAAACCGTTGGCCATTTTATATTTGTGGTCATGAAAGTTATGTAACGTCTGAATAAAAATAATAAAATAATTAGATCAAGATAGAAAGCTCACTCACTCCGCCCCTGGCTACTTATG
Source organism: Decapterus maruadsi (assembly GCA_030347415.2). Lineage (NCBI taxonomy): Eukaryota > Metazoa > Chordata > Actinopteri > Carangiformes > Carangidae > Decapterus > Decapterus maruadsi. Next base: position 30,512,572 of record CM064903.1, read on the forward strand.
TTATCAATCATGGGGGCGTGTTGACACGTGCCGACTTACAAGTGCCTTTAGTTATATTTCGCAGCAAAAAGTTACAAGGGAGGACTGACAGCATGTGCAGCACCCCCCATGAAGGAAGGTCAGACAATAAATGTAGCTGCACAGACTTAGATGTGCATTGTGCATCACCTGTAACTTCGGGGCTGAGGAGAAAAGAAAAAAAAAGAGGACGTTGCTGCTCTCTCCAGCCTGTTCACCTGCAGCTCCACAGAGGAGCTGCTCTGTTGTTCCTTCAGCCTGTTCAGCCTAGTCTTTGGCTGCACTTTGTATAAAAACAGTTCTGGACAATCTGAGCACGATCAGCTGAGACAGAGCACAGTGGCTGTGATATGTGGCGCTCCTCAGCCGACACAGCGCGTGTGTGTATTTAACGGCAAAAAAAAAAGAGGTCGCTGCTCTCTCAAGCCTGTTCACCTGCAGCTCTCCTGCAGCTCCACAGAGGAGCTCTGCTGGTCCTTCAGCTTGGTATGTGCACTTTGTATAAAAACAGTTCTATATTCGATGATCTGAGCACAATTAGCTGAGACAGAGCACAGTGGATGTGACATGTGGCGCTCATCAGCCGGCGCACGTGTGTAAAAAAAAAAAAAAAATTGGAGCAATGTTTTTTGTTTTTTTATTGCCGGTTGGAAACTGGATTTCGGTCCATGGTGTAAAAATGGTTGATGAATATTTATTCTTTTGTTCGGTTTAACAGCGGTCGGCAACCGCTGATGGACATTTAATCTTCTTTTCAGTTCAAGACACAGATGTATACCGTAATAGATCCACGGTTCTGTTCCTGTTGTTGTTTGTTGATGTTTCCCTTTACCGGGCGGACTGTGAAAACTGCAACACGGAGGCGGGACTTCCGCCGGGTGGCTAATCACAGCAACGCACTTCCGTTAGGCCAGACTAACCTTGAAGTTACCTTTCTACAACAACATACAACCAGCACACACGTGAAATTTGGCTACAACACAGATAGACTAAGTCTTTAGTCCACAGACTTTGACAGCTCATAATTCTAAATTGTCATAGGAACTTTTTAGTGGCTAAAAACGTTAATACCGCTATTATCTGGGTTCTTGCCATGAAAAGTGGAATTAACCTACCTTGTCTTGTTGCATTCGTTTTATCTTTTCCTCTGAAACATCTCGCTGTCAGAGAAAATCCCACAGACCCTCTGCCATTTCCTCGGCTTTCTGAAAATATAGATTTGTTGCTTCATCAACAATCAGCAGTCTCCTTGCTAGCTACCTGTATGTTAGCTGAACGTTACAACAACTCAATCATTCATGTCAGTTTATCTGCTGACATGGCGACGTCACATGGCAAAACGTACGGCAATGTAAACACAGTCGTCGTAGCTTAAATAAAGTTTTTAATTTATACACGGCATGAATTTACCTCGTCGTTGATGACTTGCCGTTGTGGATGAGGTCTGCGTGAGGCAGTGGCTAATGTGGCATTACGAGATCTTTTCTCATGATTATGAGATAAGGTGTCTAATTTTTTTTATCAAGTGAATGCAATGTGCTTCCGTATAGCAAAGGAAAATTAAACAATGGCCACAGTCTGACTGGTATCTCGCACATGCACACACACACACACACACACTCCACGGGGGATGAGCAGAACTGGAAAGGAAGAGAAGTCGTAGGTCTGACCAGAAGTATGCAGCGTTGCCCATCAATCAGTGCGCCTGATGTGGATTGAGCGAGGAGGAGGGGGAAGGGATGGGAAGAAGACCATCCTGCCATGTTCGTGTTAACTCTGTTTACATCCCTTATAAGATAAACGTAATAGGCTATGTATTGATAACGTCTCTGTATGTATACATCCATGAAAATGTCTGGTTTCAATTGTTTTTCATAAGACCACGACTATGCAGGCTACTTTGTTGTTTATGATGGGTCCAATAACGCCAGTGGACCTGAAAATAAATATGGGGACAGAGTACTCACCCTGCTCCGTGCCCAACACAATGCACACACATATACCAAGGAGAGTATAACCAGAAGATAAGACGCACGTGTGTGTAGGCTAAAATCAGTCACTGGGCTGCAGCGATCATGTCAGAAAGCCCAGTGATCAGTGTTTGGGAAATTGTAATTAGGTGTGTTGAACGTGAAAAATTCCACAGTGGAGGTCACCTGCACCAGAACAGGTATCACACCGGAATGGCTCGTCTCCCTCCTACAAAGAAACTAAGCCGTTCATCACTGTCCTGCAGGAGATCTTCCACCTGGAGGAGGTTTCTGTCTGTGATGTGTAGCTACTGCTCTAATGTTACTGTTTCTGTATAAACAACTGATTAATGAGCTGTCCTGTATTGTGGGCGGCCGAAAGGCAGGCATCAGTTTGAGTGGCTGTTTCCTGCCACTTGGTCCTAGGGCTTAACCAGTCTCTGTGTAATATAGCGTAACATTGTTTTTGGACGGTAAAACTGGGACCAAAACTGCTTTTGGAAAAAGTGCAGGGAAAATGTCCCCTGAGCTTCTCCTGGGTGACAGGGGCGCATGACATCTGTCCGACTACCCATTTCTCTGATCATATGTCTGTCCGACTACCCATTTCTCCGACCATACATTTCTTTATTTTTGCGTCTATTAGTCCGACCCCCCATTTCTCCGACTTAAGTAGCCCTAACCCTTAACCTTACCCTACACCTAACCATAATACTGTAGAATGGGTAGTCGGAGAAATGAGCCGTTGGACTTTGGGGCAGTCGGACTGATGTATGCTCCCCGGGTGACAGAGCTCCTCACCCTCACCCTAAGGGAGTGCCCCACCATCCTTTGAAGGAAGTTCATTTTGGCCACTTGTATCCAGGATCCCGTTCTTTCGGTCATGATCCAGAGTTCATGACCATAGGTGAGGGTGGGAACATAGATTTGCTTCCTTCTTCACCACGACGGATGGATACAACATCCACATTAGTGCCCCATCCTTCCCTCACTCATTGACCTCCGGCCTAGAGTGTCTTGGTGCCACGTGTACTGATGGACACCCTTATGCCTGAACATGGTGTTCATTATGGACTAACTGTGGCTAGTACAGAAGTCCAATAACAAACCACTGCTCGGGTTCAGATTGGGGAGGCCATTCCTCCCAATCACACCTCTCCATGTAGCACTGTCACTGCCGACGTGAGCATTGAAGTCCCCCAGAAGAACGATGGAGTCCACAGTTGGAGCACTTTCCAGCACCCCTCCCAGGGCCTCCATGAGGACCGGGTACTCAGCACTGCTGTTCGGCCCATAGGCCGAGACAAAAGTGAGAGACCTATGCCCGACTCGGAGGCACAGGGAAACGACCCTCGTTCAGTGGAGAGAACTCCGACACATGGCGGCTGAGCTGGGGGGCTATGAGCAAGCCCACACCTGCTCGTCGCCTCTCACAGTGGGCAACTCCAGAGTGGAAGAGAGTCCAACCTCTCCCAAGGAGTTGAGTTCCAGAGCCCAGGCTGTGCGTGGAGGTGTGCCCGACTACCTCTAGCTGATATCTCTCAATCTCCTGCGCAAGCTCAGTGTCTTTCCTCCCTAGCGAGGTGACATTCCATGTCCCTAAGGCCAGAGTTGTTGTTCGGGAATTGGGTCACCGGGACTCCCGCCCACGGCTGCCACCCAGAGCACAACGCACCGACCTCTCATGGTCTTTCCTGCGGGTGGTGGTCCTACTCGAAGGGGGGCCCATGTCGCTCTTTTGGGCTGAGCCCGGCCGGGTCAGTTACCCGGCCACCAAACGCTTGCCTGCGAGCCCCAACCCCAGGCCTGGCTCCAGGGTGGGGCCCCGCTGATGCCGATCCGGGTGACGCGAACTTCCTTGAAATTTGGAGAAAAAAAAAGAACTTAAGAAATGAACGATCGTTTCCTCCTGTGGCACGACAAGTTAGTTTGACTGGCTAACGCCTAAATTCCACTGACTGCGGAACGATTCCGAAACGGGTCCGCTATGGAATGGCTGCGAACTCCGACTCCGTCAACACACACTGATTCCGTCTGTGATGTTGATTGTTGCGGCTCCGCCGCACAGCAGGAACACGTGTAATAGTGCACTTTCACGGGCAACAGGACGGTAAAAACGTTGTAGTTGTGACTTGAAGCTGTAACTTACGGTTTCAAAAGCCTGCCTTGAACGCAGCACTAGCCAAAACGGTCGGACCGCTGATATCTGCTTTAATGCTAGCAAATATTTATTTTTATCAATTGAATTGTTGTTCTTCTGCTCATTGAAGGGTCTCCCAGCTGTTGTTCAGCTCACCACACAATGTCAGCGAGTCTGGACCACAATCAGGACAGTTCAATTTGACCTGGACGCCGTCTGAGAAGGAGGACGGACAGATTCTACCCATCTGCTTCGTCGTCGAAGCACTTCGCAAGTTCGTCTGAAGGAATTTCTAGATGACCTCTAACAGAATCTGGTTATTTGGTCTAATAAATGTTTGTTGTTTTCCTCAGGTCATTAAAGTTCCACTCAGAGCAGCGATGTGTCATCGTCAGTGTTGGAAACGGTGAGAGCGAGCGTGACAGCCATTTTCAGTCTGATCCTGTTTAACAGATAGACATTAAATTTATTGGGCTGCACACTGCACAACCTTGTGACTATACTGATACATCTTTCACTTGACTTCTGTTTTTCTATACACTGCAGATCAAGGATTCTTTTGTAATGATTGCAACGCGACCAGCTGTTCCCGCCGCTTCTGTTCATCTAATGAGACAACGTGTATGGCAGCTACATACACAGGTAGTCTTCTCTTCATGCTGTTTGTTACTGTTGAGTAAGTTGTGTGTTTTCCATCAACATTACAGTAACAAACTGCACTTTGACTCTAGTTTTTGAAGATGGAGCTGGAACAACAGACACATCTTTCTCTGGCTGTGATCCTGGATATTGTCCTGGTACAGGCTCTCACACCATGTCAGTGAATCTGGGTGATCGCAGCGTTCTTGCAAGGGTAGATTGTTGTACCACAAGTGGCTGCAACAGTGTCCTTCCACCTGGTGAGTACAGAGTGATGGCTGCGCTCTTATTGAAGACCAAATGATAAAGATACGGGGAGAATACTGGAAAATCTGTTTTCAATTTAGTGACAATTAAATGTTCTGTTTCAGTCCCTGCTCCTCATGTCCCTAACAACCAGTCATGTTTGACCTGTGACCATACCTCACCTTCATGCAACACTTCAGTACAGTGTAGTGGAGTGGAGGACCGCTGCCTTGAATCCACTGGTGAGTGTTCTCTGACTGAACCATGTTTATATGACATCTATTGTGACTACATATTAAGACGTTTAGCTGAGTAACACATTTATTCTTCATCTCCAGTGAACAATGTAACAGGAACAGTTGGAGCCTATGGCTGTGCAAGTTCAAACCTGTGTGGAGCTGCTGGTCGATTAAATGAAATACCCTTCATAGGTGAACCCTCTGCGTTTAACAATACTCCAAAGTGTGTTGGTGAGTACAATTTCCCCATTACCACAGGTGTGTTTTGTTAGCAGCAGCCTGGAGCAACACACAGTAAACTGCAATATACCAACATGTATTCATGAAAAGTGATTTCCTGATAGTTTTGGGTGTGTTCATCAATCACACCTGGAATGGACAGAACAACTGTTGACGAAGTACATATGAACAAATCAATAATGCAACACAGGGTTTCTGCTCTTGATATTTTCTCTTACAAAATAACAAAAATGCGTTCTGAGAACCAGATGGATAAGTAGGCAGGTGCGGGCTTTCTCTAAACAAATAACTGTAAGTTGATTTATTTTGTTATTAAGGCCTAAAATTAAAACTTGGCATTTGTGTATGTATATCTATGTAATGTAATGCAACAATTTTCCTGTGGAGGACAAATAAATTCATTCATCCATTTGATGTTGAGCCCCTGGCCCCACTATAATCACATGCATATCCCCTGAATACAATTATCAGTGCTGGAACAGGCAACAAACAACTACACAATTAAACTAGAAAAGGCATTTCAAAAGGAAAATGCATGTAAATCCTGAAAAAGCCATTGCTGAAGCCAAGGAGAATTAGCAGAAGAAATTGACCAAGAGAGCAAGTAGGGATGTGACATGCAACAGAAATGGCTGAGGCAGGAGTTGAACCTATGATTTCATGATTAGCAAACTGGTAGTCTAACCACACAAAATATCTTAAAGGAGTCATAACCTGTTTTTTTACGTATCCAGCCCCCCTTGGATCGCTTTGGAACAATTCGTAAAACTTATTAGGAAAAATAAATAAATAAATAATCCAACATGGCAATCGCCATTCCGACATGCTGCCACTCCGACATTAGGCCCTAATTGTCGGAATGGCAACACTTAACCCTTTAATTAAACGTCCCATCATTCCGACAATTTTCGTCTCCTAAGGTCGGAATGGCGGTATTTTTTTCTTTTTTAAACGTGTTGCCATTCCGACAATTCTTTTAAAAGCCCCCCCCCCCCCCCAGACAAGTGTCTGTGAGCTGTCACAGCAGCTGAGTGGAGCTCATGCGTCTTTACGCACATAGCAGAGTAGCCTACATACAGTATTGACTCTCATCTTCAGTATTTTGACGGCGCCACAGTCCACAGATGTAGCCTACAGATGTGATATATAGTCAACAACAGTAGTTTACAGCTAAACATTCACACATGGAGGTGCGCGCTGTGGCACAAATCTCAGTTGGGACACTCAGGCCACGCGGATCTAAACGCCCCCCTCCCGCTGTCCATTAAGTCTGAGTCCCCGCTGAGGGAATGAATGCATGTGGAGTGTGTCTGTGTGTGTGTGTGAATGCGCGTGCACGAGCGCACAGTCTGACTGTGCAGGCGTGTGTGTGTGTATGGGGGTGCGCGGTCGCAGAGTCAATGTTCATGCAGGTGTGTGTGTGTGCGTATTGGCGTGTGGTGAGGGCGAGTGAGAGAGAGAGAGCTTGTCCTACTGTCCAGTGTCCACACGGGAGAGACGCCGCGGCTCCGTTGAGGAGACCAAACCAATCCTCTCCCTCGTCCCGCTTGGCTGAAACGGGCCTGGCCGGGTGGTGTCCAAACGGGCCTTTACAATCCACAGGTTAATCCACAAGGAAAAGTAAATCCACTGCGCCGCTTCAGAATTGCCGCTCCACCGGCCGTCCCAGCGCCGACTGTGTTTCTCACTCCCTCATCTCACCACGTCACTTCCCCGTTTAAACCCTCGGTCCCATTACTACACCTGTGCGCATTACGCACACCATGACAGCAGAAAAAAAACATCCATTCACTCATTACGGGTCCGCCCGTACCCGTGCGCAAACAACAAATATAATTGATCATTTCCCAGGTCTCATACACAATGGAAAACAAACCCTGAGGAGCAACACTGTAATTTTAACCCCCCTGCTCTATGGCCAGGTAAAACCCAGTGGATCACTACAACATGTGTACAGATGTGATATATAGTCAACAACAGTAGTTTACAGCTAAACATTCACACATGGAGGTGCGCGCTAATATGGCACAGATCTCAGGGGGGACACTCAGGCCACACGCGGATCTAAACGCCCTGACCAGAGGGATCAAAGACGGATGCTCTCTCAGTCCTGCTCCCAGAGCTGAGCAGGCACGTACTGGAGAGGAGAGGAGAGGAAATGAGAGGGAGGAAAGGAGAGGAGAAGAGCGCACCGGACCAGAGAGGTGCGTTGTGCGTAACGGCGCTGTATCGCTTCACATCCGTACACATCTCTTAAAACATGAAACACACACACGTTATGGAAACGCCTTGTCGGAATGGCGGGACGAAACTGTCGGAATGGCAGGATGTTTTTATGTCGGAATAGTGGGATGTCGTAATGGTGACATGTCTGAATAGTAGAATGTCTGAATGGCGGTATGTCGGAGTGGCGGTATGTCGGAATGGCAGCATGTAACCACGCGCGAGGTTTTGACTGGTCCGGATGTGCATTGTATAATATGTAATGAGGCGTGCGTTGATTCGCCGCAGGAAGGACAGAGCCGGGGGGGGGGGGGGGGGGGGTTGCCTGCATGCAGACTCCAAAACATAAACAGCCCCCTGGTACCGCTTCGGCGATTTCAGGTAGCGGACGGGGCGGGGTTGGGTGGTGAAAGAGGCAAGTAGCCTCCACGGCTTTAGGAAGGCACACCATTGTGTGCTATTCCTGTTCAGAAAAAGAGCCGAAGCGAAAAAACGGCGCCACTTTCAAACTCCAGCTTTTCAGGCAAGTTTCAACTGAGGTCAAACACCAATATGCATGTTTTAACAAGAGAAATTGCGATTTCCGGGTGATGACTCCTTTAAATCTAATTAGTTTTATACTGTCACAAATCAAAGATGGTTGGAAGTTGAATCAAGACTGTAGCTTAAAGTACGTCAAAGTAGTTAAAGCTGAAAGAGGTTGAAGTTTTGTCAATGTGATGATGTGCAACAAACTGTTGTACGAGAAATCAAGAGTCTCTTAACTCTTTCACTGCCAAAGACGAGTTAACTTTTTAATTGCAACGCCATGCTGAATGTCATGCCCTACTCCTCTGTGAAGATCAGACTTGTACTATCAAAATAAAGTGCAGAAAAAACATTTGGATTAACAGGTATAAGAAAATATAGCGTATTTCTCCCCCCTCATGGAGCGGTGCGGGCGTCTGACTGCAGTGGGGCTGCTCGTCACACACCGGCCGCCGGTGAGAGGGGGGCGGCGGCGGCGGGGCTCATGGCGGCTCGGCAGCTCGTTGAAGCTCCGTACAGCTCCGTGATACAAAGCACACACGTTAGTAACAACAACCCCGTTGATCGCTGGTCGTTAGTCGTCAACAGCGTTTGGAAAATCGCCAGATTTAGCGAGAAATCACACATACATGTAGAGCAGCTTGAAAATCCCGCGGTCTAGTGGATGAGGAGCGGACGGCGCCGCGGCGAACGGAACGAGAGCTGAAGGTGGAGGGAGTGTCTGTTGTGATCTACAGAGACTGTCTGTGGTTGTGGGTCCAGGGAGCACGTCAGCCACAGCTGGAGGCTGTGTGTGTGTGTGTGTGTGTGTGTGTGTGTGTGTGTGTGTGTGTGTGTGTGTGTGTGTGTGTGTGTGTGTGTGTGTGTTACAGACAGAGAGAGAGTGAGACCGCTACCTGCCGACCAGAGGAAGCTGGATCTGATCTAAAAAATAAAAAAAAAGCGCCGTGTGTCGGCTACAAACACCTGTCGAACTGATCCGCGTGCGTGCGCGCACACATACACACGCACACATGTAGGCTACATGCAGGCACGCACACACACTAAAAGAAAGTAAAGAAAAAGTTGTAACTCAGAGAAAAGAAAGAAAAAGGCTGGAGCCTACCGTGTGTCTGTAGCTAAATGTTGTGTCTTTTGTCATCAAAATTAATTTGTCAGTGTTGATTTCGTTGTTGTTTACAAGAGAACAGCTGTACAGATGTTGAGGTGTCACTAAAGCAAATTATAATGGAGCTAGTTGTCCTGGTTCACCTGAAAATCACAGCCGACCTCTTTTTCTCAAGATTTTGCTGCCAAAATGGCATTTTGGGCTAAACCCACCTATATTCAACCGCCAATTTCACAAGACTGGAACAAGATAGAAACAAACTGTTTTTTTTGCTGGAAAGTAGAGACCTTCATCTTTCCTTTGATAGGCTGAATGTGTATTTATTAAAAGTAGGTAGGTACATGGTGGGTCTACGGAAATCAGTCAAAAAGCTGGAAAATGCCTGGCAAGCTGGAGGACGCTGCTCTGAGAATGGCTGGCAGTCAAAGAGTTAACGAACTCTAACCTGCAACTGTACCCAAATGAAAGTCAGAGTGCAGAGGCAGATCTGAGTGAGAGAGATGGGGGAGGGGAGGTTCTCTGTCAGAGATCAGGGCTGCTGTTGTGAGGAGGGAAGGGGAAACAAAGCAATGGCAGACATACAGTGTCTGAACACTGAGAGAGTGGCAGAGACAAAGCACAGCTCATGAATGATGTACAATCAAAGTTTCAGTGCATTTCAACCTGAGAGCAGCGGTGTAAATAAGACTCATGTTAACACAAACCAACAGAGAAAGACGAAAAGGTACAGAGAAGGGAATATGGTGCTATCAAGGTTGTTCAGGCAAGATTGGAACCTGTTACCTTTAAATTACTAAAGCCTGGTACACACATAAAGGTTTTCTAAATCTTAACCCATTTTTTTTATCTGTGTGAGACCCCACACATGAAGATTTAAAAAAATGTCATTAAACAGTTTTGATCATATTGTGTGGTGCGATATTCCAAAGACAACACACCACACATATAAAGATTTTTCAGGATCGTGAGCCTCCAGTCAGAAAACTCAGAAAGAAATCCGTATTGTTGTAGCTACTCTTTTGGGTCTTTTTCCGGACTGGACAATGAGAGCAATGTATTTTTTATATATAATGAAAGCGGGACACTTCAGCCTTTACAATAATCCCATCTGTCTGTGTCTGTTGCTTCGGACGCTAAGCAGTCAAGCGGCTGTCCAATAGGGACCCGTGCACTGTCACATGACAGGCTGTGAGCGGCAGTCACATGATCGTTTAAACATGGTTGCTCTATTGCTGGCTACGATCGCTACCGTCTTTGCTATCGACTGTCAGGAAATCTCTCATGTATGCGTAAATGTCTGGGTGACCTCATGTAATGCCAGGGCTGCACCGTGGCTCTCTGTGGGGTTGCCGTGTTGTGCGGAGAAGTGGCTTGCCGCGAGCAGCATGCAGAGCTCAGCAAGTAGGCACTTCTCGACACAACCCTGGCTTTCCCACACAAGATGACTTTTGATTGAAACAGCCACGATTGTCGGGGCCGACAATCATAAATATTGAACATGTTTAATATTTATGATTATCGGCATCAAACGTTTTCCAAGCCGATTGTCAGGGGAAATTTGACTTTTAACACACCACACACTACAAGAGATAATTGGGCGATTTCTGTCTGTTGTCGGAAGGGGTAAAATCAGGGCAAAATCAGCCCGATTATCTTCATGTGGTCCATGGAAGGGGGAGGCAGGCCGGTCCAGCAGCAGGGGGAACGGGGGGGCCATGCAGGTAGCGGCCCTGGATGGATGGATGGATGGATGGATGGATGGATGGATGGATGGATGGATGGATAGCGAACACCTGTAACCAATTGAAGGTGGGAAAGGGGAGCAGAATTCTGCCAGTGATGTCCATTAATGGGCAGCGCAGGACAAGAAAATTGGATGAATTGAAAAATTGAAAGAGGTAAAGAGGAAAGGTAGGGGGACATATGCATTGTTATTCAAGATTTTAAAAAATGCCAGATCTAGTGGTATTAAATCAAGTTAGGAGAGACAGAAACTCTAATAACATTGCTGAGGTGGGATTTGAATCAGGGACCATGCAGTTAGATTGACAGTTTCTTAACTCATTGACTGCCAGCCATTTTCAGAAAAGAGACGCCCATACTGCCAGCCATTTTTGAGGATTTTGACTGACCTGTCAAGACTCACAGAGTATTGAGTTTTATGAGTACATGAACAATAAACATCTCTAAATAAAGTGTAGACTTTCTTCTTTCACCAGAAAAAAAAAGTTTGTTTCTAGCCTGCTTGGTTGTTTAGAAATCAGCAGTAGAACATAGGGTTGTTTCAGCAAAAACACCATATTTTGACCAAAAAACGGAGAAAACAAGCTTTTTCTGCAGAGAAGCAGAATGGAGACTAATAACTTATTACTCCATGTTTTTTTTGTTCCAGTGACACCTCAAACATCTGAATAGTTGTTCACTTCTATAGAACAACAAAAACAACACTGATAAAAAGGCTTGTGATGGCAAAATAACTATTTATTTGCACATATCCAGCTTTTATAGCCGAGTTTAGGATGAAACTCTGAACATACAGGGAGATCTAGCCGGGTTATAGAACAGGAGAGACCCAGACCTCGCTGACCCACTGAACCGGCTTCACAGCAGCTGCAGCTCCGTCTCCGTCTCCTCCTCTCTCTCTCTCCGCGCTCTGCGCAGGTGGATGCGTACTCGGCACCACGACCGGAGCGAAGCCACAGTGCGCCCCGCCCCCGCGGGCACACCAACAGCATGGAACAAGCCGCGCATCAACGGCATCTTGCTGGCCGACCCCGAGTAGAAATCAAACACACCCCTGCTGCTGTCGAGTTGAGCCGAGTTGAACACACCGCCGCCGCCGCGGAGCAGAGCTACCGTAGCCCGCATTAGATTCAAGATTCCAGCGCAGCGTCAGACAACTTCAGCGCGGCGGCCGCCTGTTTATAACGCAGAAAAAACCCTGATCATCCCTCGTCTTTGCGACAGTGCTCGCACTATCTCCACGTCTCAAACTCTCACCAATCGCTAGCTTGTAGCCATGGACGTATTCTGTGCTAGTGATGCCTGTACCTCATAATACATCCATGACCTCAGGTCCGCCTTCCGCCTCGCCATTTCCCCCCCAAACCGGATAACTTCCTCTCATCTTTTACTCATCCAGAGACTCGCTGCTGCCACCTGCTGTTGATTTGGGGTTCTAAAACTTTACTAAAATAGTTTACAAGCCTGATCTTAACTGACAAGCTGCACCAGACCCTTCCCCAGCCCCCCGCATTAAAAAGCCTAATTGACGATTATAATCGTCAATGGCAGTGGGCGTTACTAAATAGATTGACGATTATAATCGTCAATGGCAGTGAATGAGTTAAAGACCCCCTAAAGTGGCATTTTAAAATGTGTAAAAATGCTCTGCTATGACTATTGTTTGATAAAAAATTGCTTACCCACACAAAGTTGTTTAAAATAATTCTCCAAAGACACTAACAATACGTCCATATTTCTCCCTCATTGAAAAACTCACATTCTATTTATATGCATGATTAGCTTGGTCAGGGTTGCTAGGTAACGGCGGTGCGCGTCAGGGGCAAGGAAGACAGAGGTGATTTGAAAACACGAAGCTCACGTCAGGTTTCAAGTGCAAGCTTGTGTTTATTCTGGGGAGTCGTTGTATTGTAATGTAAATTTGAATGTAAACCGAAATGTGAATAAAGTTTATAACAAAGACAGAGAAAGAAAACAGACCACACCGGGATTCAAGCCCGAGTCTACACATTACAAGTCGGCGATATTGCTGCTCTGCCACCACAGCCACGAATTTATAAGTGATGCATCTAGCTGTTATGTAGGAGTGAAGGGCCACTATCATGGTGAATTACTACAACAAACAGAAGCATGAGCTCCTGAGAGCCGCCGCTGCTGTGAATTATAAAGTTCTTTAGGTGCTGGCATCCAGAGGCCATGCCCACAGTCTCTGAGTTACTGGTTACAGGCTGGTATCACCGTCCTTACCTGTTCCTCACCGAACACAGAGCAATGTCACCATCATCGCTGTTTAACGTACGTTACTCCCGCTTTATACCCTGTGGGTATTTTATGTAATGAGATGGAGGGGAAATCAGTGGGATTGGTTGTTATCAGTTTCGTGACGCACAAAAACGGACTCCAATTTTAAAAATTGAAATCAGTTTTTTCAGACTCTGGTACTGAAACTGCATTTTCAAGTCTAAAATGCTCAGTTATTGCGTGGATTAGCAATTTTGCTCCTGAAATGCCTTGTAGCATAGCCCACACACTAAATTGACATGTTAATTATTTAAAGTACGATTTTTGGTTTTTGGGGGTCTTTAAATCAAGTTAGGAGAGACAGAACTTCTAACATTATTGCTAAAATGGGATTTGATCCAGGAACCTTGGATTTGGAGAGCCAGCCCCTTATCCATTACACCAAAGTAGCTCCTGAGTGTTCTTGGAGGTTGGGAGTAAGATGAATGTGACATCATTCAATGATAGCTGGATCTATAATGCCAAAATGCCACAGTTGCAAAGATGGTTGTCTGTTAATGAGCTGCACTCTGTGTCACTCTGAAGTTAACAAGTCCAAAGCTGCACCTGTTGGAAACCCACTGTCAACATCAAGAAAGCTTGAAGTCAAGCAGGGGTCATGAATTACTTAAAATAAAATGAATTTCAGGCTGAGAGCAGCAGTTATCAGAAGTCAAAAGAGGATGACTGAGAAAATGAATCACTATTAATGTTGGTGAGGCAAGATTTGAACCAGCAACCTTCAGATTATGAGTACTAGTACTCCAGTACTTTAACCACTGAGCTACATTGACACTCCTCACACAGTGAGCATAGAGAACCAACTCAGAGGGAGACATAGAGAGAGAGGGAGAGAAGGAGAGGAGAGGAGAGTGTTTGTGCATGATTAATATGATGCACACGTCAGAGTCCAATTAATTAATTACTCTTCGGGTCGGCCATTTTGTTTCTTTATACTTATTGTTCTTCTGGTCGGCCATTTTGTTTCTTTATACTTATTACGTCTTCCGCGCACCTAACTACTCCTTCATACTTTGTGCTGTTTCAACAATTCATATATCAAAACGTGCAGCTTCTTGAATACTTTTATGCTATGACTTTTCTCTTTCATACTATTTATACTTTTTACAATATTTAACTTTTTCTGCAATTCAGCTGAAATCCTACTCTGCTCTGCTCTGCTCTCCTCTGTGTAGTGCATGAAATTCACCACCTGTCTCTGTCTGACCAACTCTGTCTGTATTGTAGGGGTTAAGGTGCCTGCTTTGCAACTCACAGATTCCTGGTTCAAATCCCAGTTGCGTATTGTTGTTATGTTGTGTTGAATTCTGCTCCCCTCCGTAACCACCTTGGTTTCAGGTGGTCGTTAAGAGACACAGTGATTACATTTGCTTGGTTACAGGTGTTTGTTATCACATTGATCAGTGTCACATCAGCATCAGTATGCTCTCTGTGGCATTCCATTACTAACTCTGGTGGTAGACTAGGGGTTAATGTACCTGCTTTACAATGCAAAGATCCCTGGTTCGAATCCAGGATGGGTGATGTTGTTATGTTGTGTTGAATTCTGCTCCCACCTAAAACAGACTTACAGGATGTCTATAGGAAATTAATTGAACTCTGACACGTGCATCATGTCAATCATGCACAAACACTCTCCTCTCCTCTCCTTCTCTCCCTCCCTCCTTCCCTCTATCTACCTCTCTTATCTCTGGCGCTCTCTCTATGTCTCCCTCTCACTTGTTTCTCTATGCTCACTGCATGAGGAGTGTGTTGGTAGCTTAGTGGGTAAACCACTGGACTCATGATCTGACGGTTGCTGGTTCAAATCTTGCCTCACCAACATTAATAGTGATTTTCTCTAATTTATTTTCTCTGTTTGACTTCAAGCTTTGTTGGTGTTGACTGTATTTCCAACAGGTGCAGCTCATTAACAGACAACAGTCTTTGCAACTGTGGCATTTTGGCAGTAGACTTTGTTTACATTCACATAAAATAGTCAGGCCTGGCACAAAAGCCCTCAATTTGTACATGTTGCTGTCCTTCCTACTGTTCTGCATTCAGGTATCATTGAATGATGACAACAGGTTCAACAACCGTGTGCTCTCTGTGGCGCAATGGTAGAGTCTACAGTTTGAGATCATGAGGTCGTGGGTTCAAAACCAGCCTCTCTCATGTTGTTTCAGATTTTCTTGCATTTTTTGTTTCTCTCTTTCTTTCAACAATTTCTTCAGCTCATTCAGCATTGCATCCACACGCATTTCTGCAGGAAATGCTATCTTTTTCTAGTTAGTGTGGATGCAGAATGCATCCACACTATTGTTCTTCGGGTCGGCCATTTTGTTTCTTTATACTTATTAGTGTGGAAGCTGAAAGCTTCCACAGTATTGTTCTTCTGGTCGGCCATTTTGTTTCTTTATACTTATTCTTACGTCTTCCGCGCACCTAACTACTCCTTCATACTTTGTGCTGTTTCAACAATTCATATATCAAAATGTGCAGCTTCTTGAACACTTTTATGCTATGACTTTTCTCTTTCATACTATTTATACTTTTTACAATATTTAACTTTTTCTGCAATTCAGCTGAAATCCTACTCTGCTCTTCTCTGCTCTCCTCTGTGTAGTGCATGAACTTCACCACCTGTCTCTGTCAGGCCAACTCTGTCTGTAGTGTAGGGGTTAAGGTGCCTGCTTTGCAACTCACAGATTCCTGGTTCGAATCCCAGTTGCATATTGTTGTTATGTTGTGTTGAATTCTGCTCCCCTCCGTTACCACCTTGGTTTCAGGTGGTCGTTAAGAGACACAGTGATTACATTTGCTTGGTTACAGGTGTTTGTTATCACATTGATCAGTGTCACATCAGCATCAGTATGCTCTCTGTGGCATTCCATTATCAACTCTGGTGGTATACTAGGGGTTAATGTACCTGCTTTACAATGCAAAGATCCCTGGTTCAAATCCAGGATGGGTGATGTTATTATGTTGTGTTGAATTCTGCTCCCACCTCCCACTTTTAATTGGTTTCAGGTGGTCGTTAAAAGACACAGTGATTACTGGTGCCGCAATTACAATCCATGACAACATTCCACAGTGTCTGCTCTCTGTGGTTCCTCAAAATCTCAACTCTTTCAACTTTAACCAATATCACTTGGTCTGGTCACATGAGCAAACTTGATAATGCACTATTATTATTGATTTGCACTGGAACTTTGAACACAGCAGAAAAATGTAAAGCGCTTATGCATAATTTCTTGTCCTGCGCTGCCCCCTGTGATCAGCATGTTCTCTGTGGTGGAGTGGTAGAGTAAATGGTTAGAGATCATGAGGTTGTGGGTTCGAAACCAGCCTCTGTCATGTTGTTTCAAGCTTTCATGCTTTCTTTCCATCTAACTAAATGCAAAGTCTCTGTCATGTCACATAGTATCTTGACTTTTCATTCAAACTATTCAGCTGTCATTGGACAGTCTTTGAATCTTGACAGTATAAAGCTGGGTGCAAGTCAGGTCCTCTGTAGCCATGTGGTTAGTGTCTCAGACTATCACTCACAAGGTCATGAGTTCAAATCCTCTCTTGGACATGCTACTTGCATGTCTTCGTCAACTTATCCAGCAATGGCTTTCAGCTTCCACACGCATTTTCTGCAGGAAATGCTGTTTCTAGTTATTCTTACTTCTTCCGCGCACCTAACTACTCCTTCATACTTTGTGCTATTTCAACAATATTATTATTTATTTTGAAAATGAACCGGGTTCTGTCGTTGTTTCTTTGTGTGACTTCCTGTCTGGCTTGACACGGTCACTCACGGCTCCCACTCGAAGCAGCAGACGCCGAAATGATCACTGCAGGGCAGGAGTTGGCTGCGGGGCCGCTGGTAGGAACGACGTAATCCGGCGCCGAAAGGAAACTGTCCGCTTCTCGGTGCTTCGTGGCTATTCGCGGTGCTTCCACGGCCCGCGGCTGGTGTGTCCCCGGTAGGCGCGTCTCTGCACCGGTTGGCCGACAAGCGCCGAGCTGCGCAGAGCGGCCCCTCAGCTCTGTGTGTGTGTTTGCTCATCATTTTCGCGCTGTGTTTAGATACTTAATAGGTGCACATGCTACCGGCCTCAAGCCTAGGGGTTACTCGGGCCGGTAGCTAGAGTTGTTACACAGATGTATGTCTGTGGAACAGCAAGAAACAACACGTTTTACACGCTTCAAGCACCAGTTTAATCTGCCTCATGATAAAATGTTGTGTATTTCATTTCACATTCATTGATGAATTAAGGCGAGACACTACAGGTGAATAGGGTAAAAAATTTAACTAACAGCTATTGCTATGAAACTTGGTATGTTTATTACTTACATTGAGACAATTATTTTTTGTATTACATGTTTTCTTAAATATTATGTTTAAATATGGAAATGTGACATTATCTAATTAAATATGCGTGAATTTGTGTACATTTCCAGACCCAAAATCTGAAGATTGGATAAAACCACTTTCAAAATTCTTGTTTTATTTTTTTGACACATTAAAGTCAAAACTTTTTACAGAGGGGATTTTGGATATCTCTTTTTATCACTCTGTAAATGAGAAAATACTGTCACCAGCCCTAAAAAATCAAATTTCGCCCTGTTTTTAGGTATAAATTGTTGTATAAATCAGGCTGTGAATGATATATCAACAAACCCCTCTGTAAAAATCTTCAGAATATAGGCTGGAATATAACTGGAAAGTTTGGTGTCTGTAAGTGCTGCTGAACTGGAGATTTTGGGTCCAGAGTATAAGAAAAAGCTCATTTTGAGAAAACGGCCTCTAAAGATTCTATTGCAAAAATTCCACAAATTGTTACTGGAAACAAGGGTGTCTGGTGTTCCAGGTAGGGCCAGTAGGCCAGAGAAAAGGAATTAAATTTAAAAAAAAATAACACTGGTGTAGTTGGGCTCATCTGTGATAAGACAACCAATGTTTTCAGTTTCTCTAATAGCGTCTAATCATATCTGGCCCACGTGACTGTCACACCCGTTTCACCTCGGTCACTGAACTTTTGGCCAATCACAGCGCATCTGCGTCTGTCAGTCAATCAATCAATCAATCAATCAATCAATCAGGAGCGGCATACCAGAAGACCACATGGAGGAGAAACGCATGGCATGGGAGGCGCAGAGAATTGGAGGAAAAAGAATAGAGGGATATTAGCGGATGCTGCCAAATGTCTGTTCAAAAGAAATTAACTGCTCCCGCGTCAGCTCGACGGTCATCCGCAGCATGATAGCAGCACCTGTGTGGCAGCTCTGGCGTCGTCGTCGATCAGCAGAGGACAGCGTGACCGGGGAGGGCAGGAGACGGCATGACTCGGGTAAGGCGGCTAAGCTATTGTGATAATTATTTTGCTAATGCTAAATTGCTAAATTTTACCACAGCCCATGTAGGTTGGTTAGACTATAGCCAGACAGCCAGGGTTCTGTGGCATGCAAGTAATGTCATTATCATTATCTCATCATCTCTTTTCATATGAAACTGAAAATGAAAACGTGTTAGTTAATTATTAATTATGTGTTAGTGAGTGTTTTATTCGAAAAAAGTGTTAAGCTAGGCTACCTATTCAGAGCATTTGATAGTGCTTATCTGAGGCACCATATGTTATATGTAACTTTTTTTTCTTTTCTTTTTATATAACTTAAATGAAAGGTAGATATAACAGTAGCCTAATATTCCTGCATGTTAAAATAAATAAATTTAAAATAACAAGGTGTAATAAAATGTTCTTTATAGATGTAAATACATTTGGAAATTTCAAGTATATTTAATATTAACAGTTAGTGGGGGGGGTTTTTGTCTCCCACTTACAGTTCAGCCAGCATCCCTGCACCGCCCCCTGGAGAGTAGCCCAGTCAACAACAAAAGCCCAGAAATGCTCCAGTCCACCCCTGACTGGAAAACTTTTTACAGACACAATACAAATTCATCGAACATCACAACAGATTACCTTAAACACATCCAAATTAATAACTGAGAAATGCAGTAGCTATGTTTCTCAATCTGATCCAAACCAGGGTCTCTAACATTTACATATAGACCTGCCCTGCTAGTCAGCCATGCCTGCTCCATATGTAGGCCCCTCATCCATTTCCTGCTGATGCCTTCTCACTTTTTTAGCTGTGCTCAGACCCTTGCGCCTTTTTTTTGCCCTGCTGGTTGAGATGGCCTCAGCTTTTGAGATTCTGAGCATATCAGTCTCCCTTACTGCATCAACAGTAACAACAGTGCTCTGAAGCCACAACTTCTCCATGACACTCAGCATGGCAGAGGCACCTTCATTAAAAGTGGAGATGGCCATGCTTGCAGCTGCCTCAACCCTGCTTTTCCCCACAAAGACAGTTTTTGGACACCGTGACCATATGACGGAGTTGAGGCATTCATTTGCATTTTGAGTGCCTCCATGCTGCATTCGCTGCAGCAGGCTGTCACTGGACATGCGGTGGTAGACAGGGATGAGCTTCTTCCCCACCTCTTTTGTCAGATAATTTCCAGCATGGTGTTTATGGCTATCAGGCGTTTCCCCATTCTCCTCTGCTCTTCTATACCAACACCAGGAGGGGTTGCATCTGGTGTGCAAGGGGTTATCGTCAGTCGACATGCAGTGGAGGAGACCTGCCCATATAGCTGCCTTCATCTTATCTATTGAACCCAAGGGGGCAGTTGTCGGTCTGAGAAGTGAAGCTTTACTTCCTGCCCTTCAAAAATGCCTGCAATCCCCTCATCCATTCCTGTGGGGGCTGGTACTTTTTTTAGCTGAGCAACTCCCCATAGACCCCCATGTTAAAATGGCCTCACTTTTGAGCTTTCAAAAACATATTTACAGCCTGGTACCACAACGTTTTTTGGTCTCAATCGACACTCAGTGTGGCAGACCCCTTCATTAAAAGTGGAGATGGCCACACTCTGAGGGGGTGAATTTTTTTCCGCTACAAAGACTGTTATTTTTGATAAGATTCTGACCAATCAGGGCGTGGAAACGTTCAGCTTTTGAGGTCCTCCATGCTGCACAGAGACAGGCTGTCACTGGACATGCGAGGCCAGTGGGCGGGTTCTCGGCCGGCCAATCCAACATGGCGCTGTTCAAACCGCCATATTTGAGGCACAAAAACGACTGCACAAAACCAATGGGTGACGTCACGGATGCTACGTCCATTCTTTTTACAGTCTATGATTGAACCCTGGTTGTTCAAAATTGCCCCTCTGTAGTAATTTTGCAGTGTTTTGCACTTACTGGCAGTCAGCTTTCCCACACCCTTCCCTCCTAATTTCCTTTGTGCACTCATTTTTCTTAGTGCTGTGCCCATTCTCTTGTGGGCATGATTGATACACTCCAGTTTAACTATTTCATGCCCAGGGTATGGGTTCAATGCTACCAACTCCTTATATGCTGCACTATCCCCATCTGACAGCATCTCAGTGTACCGGAACTGGTGGCGACTCCCGGACCTGGCCCACATCCTCCTGGCTGACTCCTGCTCCATTGCCTTACTTGATCCAGTAAAGTTTTTGGCACATTCCTTGTGCGTCTCCCTCCAGCTTTCAAACTCCTGCTCTGTTATCTTTTTTTCTTGTTTTGCGTTCTCCTTCAGGGCACAAGCATGGCAATATGAGGACAGGACCTCATAGTCTATCACTAGTCCTGTAAGTAGGTCGATGCACACACCAATTCCATAGTGAGAGGTGAAGCCTCTCTTTTGCCAGGTGCCATCAAATGACACACTTATATTCATAACTGCATCTGCATCCTTCCTCAGCAACTCTGCCACCTCTGGATCAACATCTGCATAAGCCTGCCTGATCTTCTCCCTGGCCCCATGCAGTGACTCCAAGCCTCTCTCAATTTCTGCCACTAAAATGAACAGTAAAGGATGAGAATAAATAAAGTGTACTAACAACTGGTCATCTGGTCAAGTGTTATTTATACAGCACACATTTCTTTTTACTTGAATGGCAGAAACATAACACAAAACGTGTTTTGTAAGGGATAGGGGAGCAAAATGACTCTGACAGAGTGAGATGCTTAAGTAAAACTGACAAGAGATGTTGTGGTCCCAAGACTAGGCTATATGACTACAGTAGATTAGAATTTAGATAAATACTTGTTGCTGTTATGTTAATATTGTCCACTGAAATTAACTTTGTGCTGTAAAAGTGACAACGCTAAAAAAAAAAGTGACTGTTGCAACCAAATAAAAAGAGAGGGGGGGGGGGTATTTTCATACCTGTAACTGTCTTGTTGTGTCTCTGATATGTTTTCAGATGAAGGCCAGGGATCCCTAACACTCCACTGATTTTTTTTAGGGCAGAATACCCCAGACCCAACTCGTGTGCCAAGAGCACCATGCGCACATTAACATCAAATGCCACATCGCTCCTGCTGATGTCTTGTAAACGAGTTGACGTAAACACACTCTTCCGGTATTTATCACCGTCGTCACACAGACTGCACTCTAGTAGCAAACTACTGCAGAACCCGTGGTTTTGAGGGTCGATTGCAATTCTCAGCCCTGTACCAGCGCAATTGGGACATATCAAGTCTCCGATCAGTTCATTCAAACGTTGGACGTGAATGAGAAGCCACTGCTGTGTAGCGCGCTGGTCTCCCCCGGCATCCAAACACTCGTTTTTTACAAGTGACAGCTTCCGCGATGAAGCACTTTGTGACGGGATCCTTTCACTCGCAGGCTTTCTGTGCTGTCCCTTTTGTTGTCTAGCAATCAACAGTTGTTTTTGTCTCCTATAAGAGGATTTTAGTCTATTTGTCTTCGTCATTTTTAAAAGTCCCTCCAGAATCTATTTCCGCAATAAAAGCCGGTTGAGCGCGTCACGTGACGCTTCTAAACAAATCACGTTATCAGAAAACGACATCAGCCAATGAGATGGTGCGCTTGGGATAAAACCCTCCCTCGTACTTTTACGATTCGTTGCCGGCACAAAGGAAATTACCATTTTTGGAACCGGCAACTTTGTGCAGGAGAGGGGGAGAGAGGGATCTTCACAGCTGATCCTGATAGTCTGACAGCGGAACGCGGCTCAGGCTCCGCGATAGAACGCTCAGTTCTGGCGAATTCAGGAGAAATCTACAGGTGACAGAAGGCATTGTGAAGCGAAATAAACACCCTTAATGTGTATTTTAGACCATTTATTTGTACTAGTCTGAAAGACGACATGTTAAGGAAGCAAAATAGCCGCTAGTTGGGCCACTCGGACATTGGTTTTCACCACCCAACCCCGGGTCCGGAGTACCAGGGGGCTGTTTATGTTTTGGAGTCTGCATGGGCAAGCCGCCAATTGAAGAGCCCTGCTCTACACACACACAAGCTGGAAAGTTTGTCGGCTCATGTGACAGCCGTCATTTGGAAGGTGAAGGCAGAGTTTTCCCTTCATTGTTCTAAGACTGAATCACTACAAACACTAGGCTACTGTATAGTGTTATGAGCAGCTGGTCGGGTTCAATAGCCACTGTTACACACAAAAATGAAAAATGAAATAAAAAATAAAAATTACACTGTTCAGGTGCTTGAAATGCATTGACAGCTATTACACACAAAAAAACTCACTCGAAAAAAAATACAATGCATTCAAGTCAAATACTTGGTGGGCAGTGCAAAAAAATTTTCTCATCAGCCAAAGGCCCCCCCAACAGAAAAAGTTTGGGAACCACTGGTGTAGTGCATGTGGCCAGCTGTTGGAGGCAGCTCGTTAAGACACAGACTCACACAGACATATGATAAAAGAGACTGCCAGGATGTTTATAGGAAATTAATTGAACTCTGACGTGTGCATCATGTCAATCATGCACAAACACTCTCCTCTCCTCCTCTCCCACCCTCCTTCCCTCTATCTCCCTCTCTCTCTATGTCTCCCCTCCCTCTCACTTGCTTCTCTATGCTCACCATGTGTGGAGTGTGTCAGTAGCTGAGTGGTTCTGAAGGTTGTTCAGATCATGAGTCCAGTGGTTTAACCACTCAGCTACTGACACACTCACCAACATTAATAGTGATTTATTTTCTCAGTCATCCTCTTTTGACTTCTGATAACTTGCTTCATGTTCAAACTGCTGCTCTCAGCCTGAAATTCATTTTATTACAAGTCTTTCATGACCGCTGCTTGACTTAAAGCTTTCTTGGTGTTGACAGTGTGTTTCCAACAGGTGCAGCTTTGGGCTCGTTAACTTCAGAGTGACACAGAGTGCAGCTCATTAACAGACAACAGTCTTTGCAACTGTGTCCTCACTTTCTCCTCCTCTTCCTCTTCTCCTCCTCTCTCTCATACCACAAGTTATACGTTTCTCCTTCCTTCCTTCCTTCCTTCCTTCCTTCCTTCCTTCCTTCCTTCCTTCCTTCCTTCCTTCCTTCCTTCCTTCCTTCCTTCAAGCTCACCTTTTATCCTTGTCTCTCCCCATCCTCCTCTTCTCCATCTCTCCTCCTCCTTCTTCTTCTCCTCCTCTTCCTCATCTGTCCTCTCTTTCCCCTCCTCCTCTTTTCCTCCTCTCCCTCCCTCTTCCTCCTCCTCTTTCTCTTCTCTCCTCCTCCTCTCCCATATCCCATAATTTATTCTCAGCCATTGCTTTGGCTATGTTAGCCGTGGTTATTCAGTTTTACTTCCTGTCAGGTTAGCCACAGATTTCAACTATTCAGCCGTTACACCTAAACATGCAGGACCTCCTATCTGTTCTCTCCCTCCATCCCTTCATCTTTCCTTCCTTCCTTCCTTCCCTTCGTCCTCACTTCTTCTTTCTTCCTCTTTTGATCGAATTAACCCTCCCTCTTTTTCTTCTTTCTTCTACCCCATTTCTGTCCTTTTACTTCTTTGTTTGTTTGTTTCGTTCTACCACTCTGTATATCCGTGTATCCACCCCAATGTCATTTCTTCTTTATTACAACTACCTTTCTTTCTTTCTCCATCTACCTTTCCTGTTTCCTTTCTTTCCTTCTGTTCTTTCTTTCTTTCTTTCTTTCTTTCTTTCTTTCTTTCTTTCTTTCTTTCTTTCTTTCTTTCTTTCTTTCTTTCTTTCTTTAGCTTATTATATTTTGTGACAGAGGACAAGTGTGGCTACAAACTGTGGCCACAATCGTGAGTGGAGTATCATTTATGTATGTATGGCATTCTCGTGTTGTTAGTGGTAAATAACAATAAAGATTTGATTCAAACAACAGTAGTGTGAATGCTTTCAGCTTTTAACATTCACGCTAAAACATATTCAAACAATAATAGTGTTAATGATTTCAGCATTTACACTAATAATAAAAAATAAAGATTCAGAGAAAGATTTCACACTAATTAACAGAGTCAACCAGTAGCCTACATATTATAGTTGAAATAATTTATAAACGTAACAATCAATCATGTCCTCAAATCTGTGTGAACATCTGCAACATTCACTACGTTTCCGAGCCTTTATAAATCATGCCAACCCTGTATCTCTGCTGATTTCAGACCTTTCACTTGACTTCTGTTTTTCTCTCCACTGCAGATCAAGGATTCTTCTGTAATGTTTGCAACGGGTCCGGTTGTTCCCGCCGCTTCTGTTCCTCTAATGAGACAATGTGTATGGCAGCTACATACTCAGGTAGTCTTCTCTTCATGTTGTCTGTTACTGTTGAGTAAATTACATATGTGTTTTCCATCAACATTAACAAACTGTACTTAAACTCTAGTTTTTGTAGATGGAGCTGGAACAACAAACACATCTTTCTCTGGCTGTGATCCTGGATATTGTCCTGGTACAGGCTCTCACACCATGTCAGTCAATCTGGGTGATCGCAGCGTTCTTGCAAGGATAGATTGTTGTAACACAAATCGTGGCTGCAACAGTGTCCTTCCACCTGGTGAGTACAGAGGGATGGCTGTGCTCTTATTTAAGACCAAATGATAAAGATACGAGAAGAATACTGGAAACACTGTTTTCAATTTAGTGACAAATGTTCTGTTTCAGTCCCTGCTTCTAAGGCCCCTAACAACCAGTCATGTTTGACCTGTGACCATACCTCACCTTCATGCACCACTTCAGTACAGTGTAGTGGAGAGGAGGACCGCTGCCTTGAATCCACTGGTGAGTGTTCTCTGACTGAACCATGATTTATATGACATCTGTTGTATCTACACATTAAGACTCTCATTAAGACACATTAAGCTGAATGGAACCATTCTGCAGAAAGAGAAGGACACTTTACTTTTCATCACATTGTTTCCAGTTGTGTTGTGAAGTAAAGGATCTGGAATTAATTGTGTTTGTACAGTAACACATTTTTTCTTCTTCTCCAGTGAACAATGTAACAGGAACAGTTGGAGCCTATGGCTGCGCAAGTTCAAACCTGTGTGGAGCTGCTGGTCGATTAAATGAAATACCCTTCATAGGTGAACCCTCTGCGTTTAACAATACTCCAAACTGTGTTGGTGAGTAGCCTACAATTTCCCCATTAAAACAGGTGTGTTTTGTTAGCAGCAGCCTGAAGCAACACATAGTAAACTGCAATATACCAACATGGATAAATGAAAAGTGATTTCCTGATTGTTTTGGGTTTGTTCATCAATCACACCTGAAATGGTCAGAACAACTGTTGATAAAGTACATATGAACAAATCAATAACGAAACAGGGTTTCTGTGCTTGATATTTTCTCTAACAAAATAACAAAAATGTATTCTGAGAACCAGATGGATAAGTAGGCAGGTGCGGGCTTCCGCTACAGACTAAACAGTAACTGTAATTAACAGTAATCCAACACTTAATTCAATTGATTTATTTTGTGCACACTTACTGGCCTTTTTTGATGTTGAGCCCATGCCCCCTCTATAATCATGTGCACATCCCTGATTACAAGTATGTTTTTTCACAGTAATGGAGCAGCCCTCCAGACAGCAGACCAGGCAGCTCTGTTTCAACCTTCTCTACTTCTAGTCAGTACAGAAAAGGTAGCAGAGAAAGCCTATCAGTACTGAAACAGGCAGCAAACAACTACACAATTAAACTAGAAAAAGCATTTCCAAAAGGAAAATGCATGTGAATGCTGAAAGCCATTGCTGAAGCCACGGAGAATTAGCAGAAGAAATTGACCAAGAGAGCAAGTAGGGTGTGACATGCAACAGAAATGGCTGAGGCAGGAGTTGAACCTATGACCTCATGATTAGCAAACTGATAGTCTAACCACACAAAATACCTTACAGGGATAGTTCACTCAAAAATGAAATTTCAGTCATTATTTACTCACCCTCATGTCAACAAAGGGCTGGAAGAAGTTTCAGAGTCCTGTGTGGCTTCTCTGAGTTATGGGGGATCTCACCATATCAGTGTATGTCCATAAAACGGTTGCAATGGACACCAAAAAACACACCAAAAAAACATCCAAATACCTCCATGCTACTCGTATGTAATGTCCGTCTTGTATTGCACCCCAAAATGTGAAATTGTCACAAAAGAATGAAATAAGTCTGTATTTCAAGCTTGTTTTGTAGCAGAAGATTCTCGAAGCTCCTCTTCTTCCCCCGGCGTAACACAACGTCAATATTTTCCAGTAGCTACTCATCACAGTCCGCACTGTGCAGCCCGACCCAACCCGAGCCTGAATTAATTCATTAAAAACTCGGCCCGGCCCACCGGGTAACAGGCGTAACAATCAATCATGTCTTCAAATCTGTGTGAAGATCTGCAACAGTCATTATGCTTCTGAGCCTTTATAAACCATCACAACCCTGGAACTCTACTGATCTCACACTTGACTTCTGTTTTTCTCTCCACTGCAGATCAAGGACTCTTCTGTAATGTTTGCGACGGGTCCGGTTGTTCCCGCCGCTTCTGTTCATCTAATGAGACAATGTGTATGGCAGCTACATACTCAGGTAATCTTCTCTTCATGTTGTCTGTTACTGTTGAGTAAATTACATGTGTGTTTTCCATCAACATTAACAAACTGCACTTTGACTCTAGTTTTTGTAGATGGAGCTGTAACAACAACAGACACATCTTTCTCTGGCTGTGATCCTGGATATTGTCCTGGTACAGGCTCTCACACCATGTCAGTGAATCTGGGTGATCGCAGAGCTCTTGCAAGGATAGATTGTTGTAACACAAGTGGCTGCAACCGGGTCCTTCCATCTAGTGAGTACAGAGGGATTTAAGACCAAATGATGAAGATACGGGGAGAATACTGGTAACTCTGTTTTCATTTAGTGACATTTAAATGTTCTGTTTCAGTCCCTGCTCCTAAGGCCTCTAACAACCAGTCATGTTTGACCTGTAACCATACCTCACCTTCATGCACCACTTCAGTACAGTGTAGTGGAGTGGAGGACCGCTGCCTTGAATCCACTGGTGAGTGTTCTCTGACTGAACCATGTTTATATGACATCTGTTGTGTCTACACATTAAGACTTTTAGCTGAGTGGAACCGTTCTGCACAAAGTGAAGGACACTTTAGTTTTCATCACATTGTTTACAGATTGTTTTGAAGTGAAGAATGTAGAATGATTAAACTGACAGTAATTGTGTTTGTACAGTAACACATTTTTTCTTCTTCTCCAGTGAACTTTGTAACAGGAACAATTGGAGCCTATGGCTGCGCAAGTTCAAACCTGTGCGGAGCTGCTAGTCTATTAAATGAAATACCCTTCATAGGTGAACCCTCTGAGTTGACCAATCCTCCAAACTGTGTTGGTGAGTAAAATGTCTCCATGCATTTCTTATAGTTGAAATCATTCATGAACATAATCATGTCCTCAAATCTATATGAACATCTGCAACAATCATTAGATTTCTGAGCCTTTATAAACCATCACAACCCTGGAACTCTACTGATCTCACACTTTTCACTTGACTTCTGTTTTTCTCTCCACTGCAGATCAAGGACTCTTTTGTAATGTTTGCAACGGGTCCAGTTGTTCCCGCCGCTTCTGTTCATCTACGGAGACAATGTGTATGGCAGCTACATACACAGGTAGTCTTCTGTTCATGCTGTCTGTTACTGTTGAGTAAATTACATGTGTGTTTTCCATCAACATTAACAAACTGTACTTTGACTCTAGTTTTTGAAGATGGAGCTGGAACAACAACAAACACATCTTTCTCTGGCTGTGATCCTGGATATTGTCCTGGTACAGGCTCTCACACCATGTCAATGAATCTGGGTGATCGCAGCGTTCTTGCAAGGATAGACTGTTGTACCACAAGTGGCTGCAACCGTGTCCTTCCACCTGGTGAGTACAGAGTGATGGCTGTGCCCTTATTTAGGACCAAATGATAAGGATATGGGAAGAATACTTGAAACTCTGTTTTCATTTAGTGACACTTTAATGTTCTGTTTCAGCCTCTGCTCCTCAGGCCCTAAACAACCAGTCGTGTTTGACCTGTGACCATACCTCACCTTCATGCAACACTTCAGTACAGTGTAGTGGAGTGGAGGACCGCTGCCTTGAATCCACTGGTGAGTGTTCTCTGACTGAACCATGATTTATATGACATCTGTTGTACCTACAGTACACATTAAGACTTTTAGCTGAGTGGAACTCTTCTGCACAAAGAGGAGGACACGTTCATCACATTGATTCCAGTTTGTTGTTAATGTCAGGTGTGTGGGGAAACAGGACCCAAATGCAGATGGCAAAGTACAAAATAACAAAAACTATTTATTTCAAAACCAAATGTAAAACAACGCAGGGAATCAAAGTCCAAACAAAGGAAAAACACAAAGTACCAACTAAAAAGTCAACAGCCCTAAGTCCTGGACATAAATATCAAAGTAGCAAAGGAAATGTTTACAACTCAAAGAACAGAAAACCAAGGACTAACTGGGAATGTGGAATAACACTAGGAACAGGACAAGACAGCACAGTGACGGTGACGAGACGAAGACGATTGAACCAACAAGAGACAAAGGGAAACACAGAGGTTATATACACAGGGAAACGAGACACAGGTGGTGCAGTTAGACACAGGTGAGACACATGAGGCAATGAAACAGGAGGGAGAACACAGGAAGACAAGACAGGAACTTCAAAATAAAACAGGAAACAACTCAACACAAAGAAACAGACACCAAGACCAGACACAGAGACACAGACCATGACAGTTGAGTAAAGGATCTGGAATAATTAAACTGACAGTAATAGTGTTTGTACAGTAACATATTTATTCTTCTTCTCCAGTGAACAACGTGACGGGAACAGTTGGAGCCTATGGCTGCGCAAGTTCAAACCTGTGTGGAGCTGCTGCTAGATTAAATGAAATACCCTTCATAGGTGAACCGTCTGCGTTTAACAATACTCCAAACTGTGTTGGTGAGTACAATGTCCACATTCAACTTAAAGCAGATATCAG
This sequence comes from Decapterus maruadsi, assembly GCA_030347415.2. Lineage (NCBI taxonomy): Eukaryota > Metazoa > Chordata > Actinopteri > Carangiformes > Carangidae > Decapterus > Decapterus maruadsi. The sequence goes on from CM064903.1 coordinate 30,542,285, forward strand.
CGGCACAGCCGTTTCGGCTAATGCTGCGTTCAAGGCAGGCTTTTGAAACCGTAAGTTACAGCTTCAAGTCACAACTACAACTTTGTAGCGTTCCAGGTAACCTAGGTAACCCGTAGCTCGTGTTTTTACCGTCCTGTTGTCTGTGAAAGTCACTATAATGGCCTCTCGTAACTTCCGACCCATGAACTCATACCAGATCGAACTGGTACGACTTCACAGGAAGGAAAAACACAAAGTACGAGTTTCCTTGAACGCACCATGAGTTAGCAGCACCCGCCCTCGTCAGGCATCTATTGGTCCTCGTGCTACGTCACCACTTTCACGCGCACCCCTTGGCTGCACACACAGCCCTTCATGCCGTTCTCTCTCCTCATTGGATAACACTTGTATCCCACAAGGAAAATTTTCTCCTCGGGTTACAGCAGAGCAGAGTGAAGGAGAGACTCGTGTTGCGGCTGAAACACTCCATGTAAGTGATTGCTGACGGAAAATAGGACTATTTAGGACTTATATTAACAAAAACATTCCACTGATATCTGCTTTAATTAATCATCATTTTATTTATCATTTTATTTATTCTATTTTGAAAAGAGATTCTCTCACCTTTTCTGTGCCCGACTTCCTGGAACGATCTGGTCTATCCAGTTTGACAGACGGTGCTCTCGGCGCTCGCAGATCGCGTGAAAAATAGAACTGAACTGATCTGAAGTGCTGCAGGCGTGCGCTCATTGCGCTCCAGAGTGCGAGATGTGCGACCAGGCAGACTGGTCAACGTGTGCCTATATGAAACCTCTGCTGAGCCTCTGCTCCAAGGCGCTGTGCTTCACTTCCATGTGCAGTGCAACCAGGTTGTAATGATCTCACACCTTTCACTTGATTTCTGTTTTTCTCTCCACTGCAGATCAAGGATTCTTTTGTAATGATTGCAATGGGCCCGGTTGTTCCCGCCGCTTCTGTTCATCTAATCAGACAATGTGTATGGCAGCTACATACACAGGTAGTCTCCTCTTCATGTTGTCTGTTACTGTTGAGTAAATTACATGTGTGTTTTCCATCAACATTAACAAACTGCACTTTGACTCTAGTTTTTGTAGATGGAGCTGGAACAACAACAAACACATCTTTCTCTGGCTGTGATCCTGGATATTGTCCTGGTACAGGCTCTCACACCATGTCAGTCAATCTGGGTGATCGCAGCGTTCTTGCAAGGATAGATTGTTGTAACACAAGTCGTGGCTGCAACCGTGTCCTTCCACCTGGTGAGTACAGAGTGATGGCTGTGCTTTTATTTAAGACCAAATGATGAAGACAAGTGAAGAATACTGGAAACTCTGTTTCCTTTTAGTGACACTTCAATGTTCTGTTTCAGTCCCTGCTCCTCAGGCCCCTAACAACCTGTCATGTTTGACCTGTAACCATATCTCACCTTCATGCAACACTTCAGTACAGTGTAGTGGAGTGGAGGACCGCTGCCTTGAATCCACTGGTGAGTGTTCTCTGACTGAACCATGTTTATATGCCATCTGTTGTGTCTACACATTAAGACTTTTACTTAGTTGAGTGGAACTGTGTTGGTAATTGTGTTAAATAACAGATTAATTCTTCTTCTCCAGTGAACAATGTAACAGGAACAGTTGAAGCCTATGGCTGCACAAGTTCAAACCTGTGTGGAGCTGCTGGTGGATTAAATGAAATACCCTTCATAGGTGAACCCTATAACATTAACATTACTCTAAACTGTGTCCATGAGAACAATGTCACCACTACTGCCAGCTCTACAATAGCCACCACCCAGGGCTCAGCAGATGTCAGTGATGCAGGCTGTATTCATCCAGGTATGATCCATCTGCTGCTGGGACTCCTTGTCTTTGCTCTCCATTAGAACACACGGGAATTAGGTGGGATGATAAGAAACAGATGGAAAGGACATACAGTACATGTCCATATGACAGATTTTATTTTCCTTATCTCAAAATGTATCTGTAGTGGGAGTTTTTCCACAATTGATGTGAAGGTCCAAGGACAGATGGTGTTGTTATGATTGCATGTAAAGCCCTTTCAGACAAACTGATTGTAAAAATGGGCTATACAAATAAAGTTGCCTCGACTTGCCTTGTGCCACCAATGGATTAGGTGTTTTTATATATATATATATAATTAATGAGGTGAAGGGATATTGTTATTTTTTGTGTTGTTTGTTTCAATTATGATGTTATTTACTTTGTGTTCCCATTGAGTTAGGTGGGTCACATATATATGGGTGGGGATATTAATATTGATACCTGTTGATTCTCTTGGTCAGAGAGAGAGTTGATCATCTTTTTTTTTTCATTAATGGAAGGTTAGGACTCACATAAATGAAGGAATGACACCGAAAATCTTGCCAATCTTGCAGTGTTGTTTGAGCAATGGTCTACAATGGTAAAATCAAAACAGAACAGGAGAATAAGACAGGTAACAGCAAGTTCAACCTGTCTCCTGTAAACTACATGGCATTAAAAGTATTGAATAACAGCCACTTTGGTTCCTTTTTCTTTTGAGTTTTTTTTTGTTGCGATGATTTTAAGAACAAACATGTCTTTTCTCTTTAAATTTTAATTCATACATTGTCTTCACACTTTTGCTGAATATCTGTTGTGGTTTCAAAAATGTGCATGGTTGTCTTGAAATAAGCCTATAAATAAAAATGCATTCTCATTCAAATGTCTCTTGTTGTGATTTTTTATATTATATTCAGCATACTAACCACCAGTGGCATGTAGTGACTGACTCTGACTTTCAGATCTCAGTGCAGCCTTCGATACTGTGGACCATATTATTCTCCAGACTTTGGGATTATGTGGATATCCCTGGCAAAGCCCTTGACTGGTTCATTACATACCTCTCAGGTCGAAGCTTTTAAATCTGAGTCTTTATCCTGTGGGGTCCCTCAGGGTTTGGTCCTGGGGCCACAAGAGAGGAGAGGTGGGGGGCAGGGGGAGGAGAGAGGAGAGGAGGAGAAAGGAGAGGGCTCTGTGTAACCAGATGTGTCCCCCAGCAGCAAACTGAAACCTGTCAGATAGGTATGATTTAAACAAATTTAGGGTCCTTTAATCCCAATCCCAATCCCTTTAACCCCCCCCCCCCCTCCCCTCCCATCACCAGAAGCTCCCTTCATTAACTCTTTGCACATTTCGCACATTCTGTGTCATAAACTGTAAATTGTTTTGTTTTTGTTTTGTCTTTCTGTAACAACAACGATTGCATGTCTGTCCGTCCTGGGTGAGGGATCCCTCCTCTGTTGCTCACCCTGAGGTTTCTCTGATTTTTCCCTGTTCAAAAGGTTTTCCTTGGAGTTTCTCCTCAGTCGATGTGAGGGTCTAAGGACAGAGGATGTTGTTACGATGTCATGTGAAACCCTTTGAGACAAACTGTTTGTGAAAAACGGGCTATACGAATAAAATTGCCTTGCCTTGCCTTGTCTTGTCTTGTCTTCTCACTCAAAAATAGGTAAAAATATGCCAAGTCACTCACAACTCCACTTTCAGGTGGGTACAAAAATTGCATGTTCCTAAGGTCCTTTTGGGGAAAAAGGGACTTTAGGGGGCAAATGCCTAGTGTGAGTGTGCCCTAACAGGCAGATAATTAGAAGGTGAATGCCATTCTTTTTGTTAGCTCACATCCCTTACACTCTGAGTTCCAGTTTTTCCTCGTATAAAAAGTAACAGGTACGAGCACTCCTTTACCCCTCAGCCATTTCCCTTCTGATTTCTGAGTTTTGGTTGTAAACACTTTGTAACCTTGTTATTATGTTATACTGGAAAGTCATCAGCTGACACCATCAGATGATATGAGTCATGGCATCTATACTGTCCTGACCCTATGTGCAGGTGTGTCTGGTATGTCACTGTCTGTTCTAAGTAACACTTACTCAAAGGTCACATACTGTCGGTACACAGGTACAGGACAGTATCAGTGTCCTCACTCACCTTTGTCTCTCTCTCTCTCTCTCTCTCTCTCTGTGAACAAGTTTGTCTAAATGGTTTCTACAGTAGATGACCTCTAACAATCCTTAGTTATTTGATCTAATTGACTTGTTTTGCCCCTCCTTGAACCGCCACCTTACCGTGGTGGAGGGGTTTGAGCACCCGAATGATCCTGGGAGCTATGTTGTCCGGGGCTTAATGCCCCTGGTAGGGTCTCCCAAGGCAAACAGGTCGCAGGTGACGGGTCAGACCAAGAGCGGTTCAAAACCCCTGATGGACGACAAAAGATCAAGGAAGTGTACGTCGCCCGGATTGGCGTCACCGGGGCCCCACCCTGGAGCCAGGCCTGGGGTCGGGGCCCGCAGGCGAGCGTCTGGTGGCCGGGCTCCGTGGGCCCACGGGACCCGGCCGGGCGCAGCCCGAAGGAGCGCCGTGGGCCCGCCCTCCCGTAGGCCCACCACCCGCGGGAGGGTCCAGAAGGGGATGGTGCCAAGGGATTTGGGTGGCGGTCGTGGGCGGGGGCCCCGACGACCCAATCCGCGGACAACGACTCTGGCTTTAGGGACATGGAATGTCACCTCGCTGGGGGGGAAAGAGCCTGAGCTGGTGCAGGAGGTTGAGAGGTATCGGCTAGAGATAGTCGGGCTCACCTCCACGCACAGCCTGGGCTCTGGAACCCAACTCCTTGAGAGGGGTTGGACTCTTTTCCACGCTGGAGTTGCCCAAGGTGAGAGGCGGCGGGCTGGCGTGGGCTTGCTAATAGCCCCCCAGCTCAGCCGCCATGTGTTGGAGTTCTCCCCGCTTAACGAGAGGGTCGTTTCCCTGCGCCTTCGGGTCGGGGATAGGTCTCTCACTGTTGTGTCGGCCTACGGGCCAAACAGCAGTGCAGAGTACCCGGCCTTCTTGGAGTCCCTGGAAGGGGTGCTGGAAAGCGCTCCAACTGGGGACTCCATTGTTCTGCTGGGAGACTTCAACGCTCACGTGGGCAACGACAGTGATACCTGGAGAGGTGTGATTGGGAGGAACGGCCTCCCCGATCTGAACCCGAGTGGTGTTCTGTTATTGGACTTCTGTGCTAGTCACAGTTTGTCCATAACAAACACCATGTTCGAGCATAAGGGTGTCCACCAGTGCATGTGGCACCAGGACACCTTAGGTTGGAGGTCGATGATCGACTTTGTAGTCGTATCATCTGACCTCCGACCGTATGTCTTGGACACTCGGGTGAAGAGAGGGGCTGAGCTGTCAACTGATCACCACCTGGTGGTGAGTTGGATCCGCTGGCGGGGGAGGAAGCCGGTCAGACCTGGAAGACCCAAGCGTATCGTGAGGGTCTGCTGGGAACGTCTGGCAGAATCCCCTGTCAGGGAGGTCTTCAACTCCCACCTCCGGGAGAGCTTTGCCCGGATTCCGAGGGAGGTTGGAGACATTGAGTCCGAATGGACCATGTTCTCCACCTCCATTGTTGACGCGGCCAACCGGAGCTGTGGCCGTAGGGTCACCGGTGCCTGTCGCGGCGGCAATCCCCGAACCCGGTGGTGGACGCCGGAAGTAAGGGATGCTGTCAAGCTGAAGAAGGAGTCCTATCGAGCTTTCTTAGTTCATGGGACTCCCGAGGCAGCTGATGGGTATCGGCAGGCCAAACGAGCGGCAGCCCGGGCGGTCACGGAAGCAAAAACTCGGGTCTGGGAAAAGTTCGGGGAGGCTATGGAGGAGGACTACCGGGCGGCCCCGAGGAAATTCTGGCAAACTATCCGACGCCTCAGGAGGGGGAAGCAGTGCTCCGCCAACACTGTTTACAGTGGAGGGGGGGAGCTGTTGACCTCGACAGGGGATATCGTCGGGCGGTGGAAGGAATACTTCGAGGATCTCCTCAATCCCACTGACACACCTTCCACTGAGGAAGCAGAGGCTGAGGACCCAGAGGTTGATGCATCCATTACCCAAGCTGAAGTCACCGAGGTAGTTAGGAAACTCCTCGGCGGCAAGGCAGCGGGGGTGGATGAGATCCGCCCTGAGTACCTCAAGTCTCTGGATGTTGTGGGGCTGTCGTGGCTGACACGCCTCTGCAACATCGCGTGGCAGTTGGGGACAGTGCCTCTGGATTGGCAGACCGGGGTGGTGGTTCCCCTCTTCAAAAAGGGGGACCGGAGGGTGTGTTCCAACTATCGGGGGATCACACTACTCAGCCTCCCGGGGAAAGTCTATTCCAGGGTACTGGAGAGGAGAATTCGGCCGATAGTCGAACCCCGGATCCAAGAGGAACAATGCGGTTTTCGTCCCGGCCGTGGAACACTGGACCAGCTCTATACCCTCCGCAGGGTGCTCGAGGGTTCATGGGAGTTTGCCCAACCAGTCCACATGTGTTTTGTGGATCTGGAGAAGGCATTCGACCGTGTCCCACGTGGCATCCTGTGGGGGTGCTCCGGGAGTATGGGATCGGAGGCCCTCTGCTGAGGGCTGTACGGTCCCTGTATGACCGGAGCAGGAGCTGGTTCGCATCGCCGGCAATAAGTCAGACCTGTTCCCGGTGCATGTTGGACTCCGGCAGGGCTGCCCTTTGTCACCGGTTCTGTTCATCATCTTTATGGACAGAATTTCTAGGCGCAGCCAAGGGCCGGAGGGGGTACGGTTCGGGAGCCACTTGATTTCATCTCTGCTTTTTGCGGATGATGTTGTCTTGCTGGCTCCCTCGAGCCAGGACCTGCAGCGTGCACTAGGGCGGTTTGCAGCCGAGTGTGAAGCAGCTGGGATGAGAATCAGCACCTCTAAATCCGAGGCCATGGTTCTCGACCGGAAAAAGGTGGCATGCACCCTTCAGGTCGGGGGAGAGATCCTGCCCCAGGTGGAGGAGTTCAAGTATCTCGGGGTCCTGTTCACGAGTGAGGGAAGGATGGAGCGCGAGATCGACAGGCGGATCGGTGCAGCGGCTGCAGTCATGCGGTCACTGTATCGGTCCGTTGTGGTGAAGAGGGAGCTAAGTCGAAAGGCGAAGCTCTCAATTTACCGGTCGGTCTACGTTCCTACCCTCACCTATGGTCATGAAATCTGGGTAGTGACCGAAAGAGCAGGGTCGCGATTACAAGCGGCCGAAATGAGCTTCCTTCGCAGGGTGGCGGGGCGCTCCCTTAGAGATAGGGTGAGGAGCTCGGTCACCCGGGAGGAGCTCGGAGTAGAACCGCTGCTCCTCCACATCGAGAGGAGTCAGCTGAGGTGGCTCGGGCACCTGTATAGGATGCCCCCTGGACGCCTCCCTCGTGAGGTGTTCCGGGCATGTCCCACCGGGAGGAGGCCCCGAGGAAGACCCAGGACACGCTGGAGTGACTACGTTGCTCGGCTGGCCTGGGAACGCCTCGGGGTGCCCCCGGAAGAGCTGGAGGAAGTGTCGGCGGAGAGGGAAGTTTGGGGATCCCTGCTCCGACTGCTGCCCCCGCGACCCGGCCCCGGAAGAAGCGGAAGATAATGGATGGATGGATGGATGACTTGTTTTGTTTTCCTCACTTCAACCAAGTAGGCCTACCACTCAGAGTCATTGTCGGTGTTGGAACATGACGACTCCACTTCCTACCAATCCTCCACCAGAACCTACACATGGACCTGAACAAAGTACAACCATTATTCTTACACACCAACTTACTAACCATATTAACTAAAGAGTAAAGCACTGTATTTTAAACTCCATAATAAATCTCCATACAGTATTATGGTAGGTGTTTCAATTAAAGCTCCATATAGTATAAAGGTAGATGTTTCAAAGCTCCATACAGTATAAAGGTAGATGTTGTAAAACTAAATCTAATTCAAAGTCACCCAGAGTCTCACACGAGACCCAAGATGGCGTGCTTGGTGTGTTCAGGTGCAGTTGGAAAGCTACTTGTGTCATAAACACAGCAATATCAACTCTTGACTTGCTTCGAGTAAAAAAAACTACCTGATTCTGTTGTGATGGCTGGAGGAGTCTCCAGGGCCTGCAGCCAGCAGATCAGCCGTGACACTGTCTAGCAGCACGTGAACACACCGAGCGTCAACTTGGGTATCGCGTGAGACTCCGGGAGGCTCTTAAATTGATCTAGTTTTACAAACATGTCCGCTTGCTTGAAGTAAGAAGTAATAAACTTTGAGGGACGTAAACAGCCTAAGCAGCGGAACTTGCATCCACTCTCATTCATCGCTGCCATGGCGATGCGGGGACAGACACAACTATTACGACCACAAAATAGGAGCAACTGAAAGTCTTCAGATTCCTTCTTTTAGACCTAAAATGTTAGGAAAACACACCCCCAAGTTGAATTTGCCCGGAATTGTCCTTTAACCTCAGAGCTCTCTGTCTCCGACCTGTCCTGACCCACCTGACCTGAGCATCACACAGGGACCACATGCAGCTACTTGTGTGACCGGATATTGAGTTTTATTAATGTATACATTTAGCTTTCAGTCCACTGCCACATTTTGGAATTTCCCATGAGTCTTTGCTTCCTCATGGGATGGTACAAATTAATTGACTGTAAGAGTTAGATCAAATATGTCCTCATTCTCAGTGTCAGGTTGACTGATAAAAGAAACACTGGTGAGGGAAACAGACAGAAGAAGAGAGAGAGGAAAGGTATTAATGTTTATTTACTGTCTGTTTGTTGAGGGACCATGCTGCTCTTTCTATTGCTGTTGTTGGTCTGTAGCTCCACATATTACACAAAGCTAATCAGACAGACACAAGATCATCTCTCGCTCTGAACACTGACATTAAGGGCCTGTCCACTTTTGTGCATGTGTGTTGAAATAACAAATACACATTATTTATGCCTATTATAAATTTGTATTCATGCAAACGTAAATGATCCTTTTATTGAAATGGAATTAACCCTAACCCTAATAAATTGTTGACAGTTGATTTTCTGATCACCGTATTTGGACTCACACAACTAGAATTCCCAACACACTGTAATGGAAAAAACAAATAAATTCTCTGTGTTAGTCCTTCTTCATATCATGTTGTGTTGGGGTTGGGATGGGGTATAGTTGAGGGTGTAGATTGAGTGATTAAAGGGTTAGGGTTGGCACCACCTGTCACAGCTATGGCACACACCCTGTTTCTTTGGCACACATACAGTATGTCTCTGGACATGTGTGCTACTCTCATAACCTCACCTATCCTTCCCCTATGGTTTTATCATAAATGTCATGCTGTACTGACTGTAACATCAAAATATTTCCTCATTCCATGCAGGTGGCAGATTCACATAAAACGAACTCTGGTGAAGCAAACAGTCAGAAGGAGAGAGGGTAAACGTGTGTGTGCGTTTTATTTGTGTGTGTTAGTGAGTTTGTTTGGTGAGGGACCATGCTGTTCTTTCTATTGCTGTTGCCGGTCTGTAGCTCTCAGCCCCCTCGTTTCTTTGGGACAGTGATGACCTACGAACCAACGGAGGAGAACAGTACTGCACTCACGGTACGTACGTCTGTGGATTCAAACTCCAAACCTATTTTGCTTTCTAACATGAGAATACAAAAAATATCTATTTAATTCTGACAGCACACAATCAATCAAAATGAAAACGATTAATTACTTACTTAATTAATTTAATTTAATTTAATTTAATTTAATTTAATTTAATTTAATTTAATTTAATGTTTTAGAAGGCTGAAAATAATACAATTCAGTTACGTTTGTGTTAAAGCTCCATACAGTATAAAGGTAGATGTCTTTTTTTTTTCTCTGTTGCAGGTGGTTTTCCGTTATAGGCAGAGTTTTCGTGACTGCAGTGATAACGACACATGGTCTTGCTCCAGTTGTGGGACAGAGATTTCTCTAGAGCTAAATAAGGTCGACGAGTTGAATGGAGTGTGGTGTCAAAAGGAAGGGGTCATGATTCGGCAATTAGACGACAATACTCCCTTCGAATTTGTGTAAGAGGACCAGGGACCTCATTTATCATTGTGGATACACCTTTTTTTACACCTTTTTTTTCCCCGTTTTGTGCGTACGCACTTTTCTCCGCCAAATTTGGGATCAAGCCAAAACCTGACGGGAAAAAGTGACGAAATTTACACCCATCTTGACCCTGGCGTACCGTGATTTACACCTTTTTTGAGGGACAGGAGGAATTGGCGACGCAGCTGCTGAGTCAGAGAACTGCAGTGAGAGGTAGAGAGGAGTGGAGTAGTGTTTCCCCTAGACTAGTAGTGGTGGTGGACCGTTGATGCTGGCAATCCAACCGGCTCTGTAACCCGCTCTATAATAACACTAGGCTATATGTTAATTGATAAACAGAGCGGATTGAGGTTTTTGCTTTTTTGCTGATCCTCATGGACTCACTGATTTAGAGGCGCGTTCACAGGAAGTCCGTGAGTGTGAGGGCTGTTCCGTTGTCAGATCATCAAGTCAGTGAGTCAGTGAATGAGCCCTTACTGCCCCCCTACCGTAGGTCAGCACCAATGCTGACTTTGGGTAAGAGAATTACCCACAGTTCATAGCGTTGTGAAGTCAAAGAGTCGAACCATAACACATGGGAGGCTGTCGGAACGGGAGTATTAAAAAGAAAGAAAAAAAGATGCAATCTAACAAATGTGGACAGACAGGAGCAAGAACAAAAAAAGAAAGAGAAAAAAGAACAAGTTTAGTGTCAGTAACGTGTAGCCTACATTTTATTGATGATCATTTGATCAGCTGTGATCCAGGAACTTTTTTTAATCCGCCTCCCTCACACACCTGCCTGTTGAAAGCCTACTATAAATTATCAGACCGGAGTCAACAACAACTGAAGGACTTTTAACATAGGTACAAAAGGAAAAAAAAAAAAGATTTTCTGTGGTAGATTACATAAGATTATTCCTCTTTCTGCTCCCTTTTGTTGAGATTTGGGAGGTTTTTGTTGTTATTGTAGCTTATTAAAATGATCATTTTTCTGACTTATTTATTGCCTGATGTCGTCGTGTATCTTTCCCCCGTCCTCCGCCCGTTGTCTTCACTGTCACCGCTGTCACTTTGTTGTCACTTTGTAGCCGCTCCACAGAGCGCACATGGCTAATTAATTATGCACGTGAAGACCTTAAATGGTTGTATATAGGCGTTCCGGAGGCGGAGTATGAGGTGTGTTCATGTGCGCACTATTCTTGGGTCCGGTGTGATTTATCAAAGGGAAATTGCGGAGAATTGTGCATACGCACAGTTTGAAGGTGTAAATATTTTGGGTGTACGCCATTTTCGTATTTTCGCCGTACGCAAAAGTTTAGTAGCAGTTTTACACCCTCTTTGATAAATGAGGCCCCAGGATTTTAATGCAAAAGATACTATGCTTAAAGTTTGAAATGCTGCAAATGTCATAGTAACTTCCTGTTAACTTCAACCTCAAGGGTGGAGGGTGTGCGCTGGATAGGCAACAAAAACAGTGTCACACAGTCAAAAGCTGTGGCTCTGGTGGAACTGAGGAACCGATCAGACACCGGCCGAGCCAACAGATCACCACAAACCACCATAGTGCCAAGACTGAGGTACGTCTCCTCTGACTCCTAAACGGGGAGCATACGTCAGTCCGACTGCCCCATAGTCCGACAGCTCATTTCTCCGACTACCCATTCTACAGCATTAAGGTTAGGTTTAGGGTAAGGTTAAGGGTTAGGGCTACTTAAGTCGGAGAAATGGGAGGTCGGACTAATGGACGCAAAAATAAAGAAATGTATGGTCAGAGAAATGGGTAGTCGGACAGACATATGGTCGGAGAAATAGGTAGTCGGACAGACGTCATGCGCCCCTCCTAAACACCACTGTGTCAAAGACACGTCCATCTGACTTGTTCATCTCGGGCGCATGACGTCTGTCCAACTACCCATTTCTCCGACCATACATTTCTTTATTTTTGCGTCCATTAGTCTGACCTCCCGTTTCTCCGACTTAAAGTAACATTGCAGAGTTTTTTCGGCCTTAAAATAATGTAACCGCACTGAAACCGCACTATGTAACTTCCCTGCACGGGTGCGAAACACTGCCCCCCCTCCTCCCTTCTGCGTCGAGGGAGAGACGAGGTGGGTAAAAATGAAACGGTTCCCTCCGGTCGTCGCCGCTGCTGCCGCTGACCTCCCCCCACCCCACCACCTACCACACAGTCTCCATGAAAACATGTGGTAAATACTGTCGTTTATTAACGCTACTAACGCTAGATGCGCTGGCTGATTAGTTTAGTTTTCGTTAAGTTTCGTTTTCTCCCCCAGAAGATAGCGCTTTTCAACCAGATGGTGGGAGCACTGAGCTGAAACTCCGCAATGTTGCTTTAAGTAGCCCTAACCCTTAACCTTACCCTACACCTAACCTTAAAGGAGTCATCACCTGTTTTTTTACGTATCCAGCCCCCCTTGGATCGCTTTGGATCAATTCGTAAAACTTATTAGAAACTTATTTAAAAAAAATTAATCAAACATTGAGCTTGTTCTGACCCTTTTTCCTACCGCAACTTTATCGCGCGAGGTTTTGACTGGTCCGGATGTGCATTGTATGAGGCGCGTGTTGATTCGCCGCAGGAAGGACAGAGCCGGGTGGGGGGCTTGCCTGCATGCAGACTCCAAAACATAAACAGCCCCCTGGTACCGCTTCGGCGATTTCAGGTAGCAGACGGGCCGGGGTTGGGTGGTGAAAGAGGCAAGTATCCTACGGTGGGGTCACCGTAGGAGCAGAATCAAAATCTCGTGCTTTAGGAAGGCACACCATTGTGTGCTATTCCTGTTCGGAAAAAGAACTGAAGCGAAAAAACGGCGCCACTTTCAAACTCCAGCTTTTCAGGCAAGTTTCAACTGAGGTCAAACACCAATAAGCATGTTTTAACAAGAGAAATTGCGATTTCCGGGTGATGACTCCTTTAACGCTGTAGAATGGGTAGTCGGAGAAATAGAGCCGTCGGACTTTGGGACAGTCGGACTGACGTATGCTCCCCGTTCATCTCCTGCTCAGAGTTCGTAGAAACTGTCCGAGAGATTTCAAGCTGCTGGCCTTTGACCCTGATGGAGATGAGGTCAGATGCAGATATGGAGACACATCCCTGTCAGAGTGTGACACCTGCTCAGAGCCGTTTTTTCTCAGTATCTCACCAGTGAGTAGCTAAGTGGTTGATGAGTGGCATCAGTGGTCAATCAAGTTGTTGGTTTTCTGGAGCTTCAGAAAGCAGCCATATTTCAAATTAATTTGGTCTTATTTGCAGTCATGTACTCTGTCGTTTACACCAAACGACACCATCGACAATGGTCAGTATGTCGTTCAGCTGATGATGGAGGACTTTCCCAGACAGAGCATCAACCTGACTTACTTCAATGGTTCGACAGTGACCAGAACTCCCAACGATGCAATCAGCAAAATTCCTGTCCAGTTTGTTGTACAGGGTGAGATGTTTCACATGTTCTACCTTTAGTAGTAAAGTTAGAGAATCTTTGTTGAGTTCATCTTTGACCATCGTTTTTCATGTAAAACAGGTCATGTTAGCTTTGATTTTCTTTGTTGTTCCAGTGGTTGGTCAAGCACTGTTCTGCACTGAAGGAGTCCTCCTGCCCAGGTTCCTTCTTCCAACTCCAGAAAATGGAGCTCACCTGTTCATCCCTGTAAACCAGACTCTGGAAATTAGCATCAAAGCAGAGGCAATCGGAACGTGAGTGAAAACTCAACTAAAAACCAAATCAGTTTTAAAGTCAGACCGGCAGGGGGCACTGTGTCAAAGACAGAAGCCATTCTTCCTGATAGAATTCATTGGAATGTCAAAATTGATCTTGAAATTGTTGTTTTTAGGTCAAATTAGTTTCATAGTGTAGCTTTTAATGTCCTGACCGTCTTACACTCATTGAATTCAATTCTCTCAAACATGTCATCTGTTGTGTCTGTAACATGATATATGAAAAAGGAAAGTAGCAGTTGCGGCTTCACTTCACAGACGTTTACTCAAGACCAAGGGGGCAGTTGTCGGTCTGAGATGTGAAGCTCACTTCCGCGTTCAAAAAACTGCAATCCCCACCGATTCTGGGGCTGGCTCCAGAAGGGAGCAACTCTCCATAGACCCCCATGTTAAAATAGCCGACTTTACAGCTTAAAAAAAAACATATTTACAGCCTGGTACATCTTACTTTTTTGGTCTCAATTGATAGTTTCTACCCGCGTACACACTCTGAGGGGGTGAATTTTTTTTTTTTAACTCTACCTGTAGTGTTCTCACTCAGAGTGTAGCAACTCTGTTTCAACACCGAGTTAAACCGAGTCCAATGAAAACATGAGTCGTAGTGTAGTTGACCTTTTACTCAGTGGTCTTCAATGACAAGCGGTGAAAACTGTAAACACAGCAAATATTGCATTTTAGATAACATAAAACATGAGTTAGCTTAAAGCTATGGTCTCCGATTTGAAAGAGGATGAGAAAAATTTGAAAAAAGCACCCCCTCCCTCCCCTCCGAGCTCGTATGGCCCGCCCCTCAGAGCCTCCTCGCGACACGCCCCTCAGCCGAGCAGAGCTGAACCAGCAACAAGCCTGCTGCATGCTACGCCAAACGCGGCTTTGAATGCGGAGTAAATTGTCATATTTACAGTCACAACTTCCACAATAAAACCAAAGATTACCTGTTCAACATAAACTCAGCTCCGCCGCTGCAGCCTGGGTCTGTCTGCACCGCGGGGCCGCAGAGCTCCAGGTCCCGACTCTTCCTGCTTCTCTTCCCCGGACACAGGACCCTGTCCTGCGTCACCCAGCGCGAAGAGTCTCCGTATAGCTCGGCTGTGCTCGGCGCTAGCCTACTGTAATAATAGCGGCGGCGCCAGTCCCGATGCCGCCGCTGTGCACCAGCTGCCGGTAATGAAGCGGTGCCCCAGCGTGCCGTCGCCGCGGTCTCGTTGCCGGGGACCACGGCGGCGACCGCTGGTACGGGCAGCGCCGCTATTAGCCGCCATTAGCACAGCCTCATGCTACAGGGAGACTGCTTGTGCTGGGTGACTGGGCACATGGTGCTGTGCCTGGGGAAGAGGAGCAGAAAGACCGGGGCCTGGAGTTCCGCGGCACCAAAGTGCAGAGAGACCCGCTCAGGCTGCTGTCGGGGAGAGGAGGAGGACGGGGTAGCTCCGCAGGGCAGCGGTGTGTAGCGTGTAGAGCACCCCGGTCAGACAGGCTGCAGCAGCTGAGGATCAGGGAGATTGGATGCGGCTCCAGTACCAGTAACAAGGACAGCAAAACATTCTGTGCTTCTGTACTGTGCTTCTCTGAATCCTAGTGGGCTTCCAGCGGCAGGCCGACCGGGGGTGGAGGGGAAGCGGGCTTGAATTCACGGGTTCATGTGTCTGTGGCCGAGCAGCTCAGAGCGGTTACAACTACTTGTAGTTTGTAAGCAGAAGGGGGTGGGGCGAGGCGGCTCGAGCAGGAGCAGGGGAGACGAGGGGATTGGATGGAGGATACGAACCTATGCGAGCCGCGCGCCCAGTCTCGCTCGCATTGGTCAATTTCTATGCAGGCTCAGGGCTGACAGACTGGATGGATTTTTTTGGTTCTTTTTGCTATTTATATTGTGTCGATCGGACCACAGGACTATAATCACTGTATAAATGGTGTTAATAATAATTACATATCCTCCAAATCGTAGACCATAGCTTTAATTGCAGGCACAGTAAATTACTGTAATGATAGCTAGCAAAACGTTTTTACATGTGTAAACAACTTGGGCAAATGTCCCTTTTTACTTTCAAATAAATCATATATTTCTAGCAGCTACCATACCACTATTTAGTGTTTTTAACACCTTAAACATGACATGTGTACACTTACGGCGTTGCCTGAACAATGTTTCTCAGCGGCTGGCTATATAGCTTCAGAACATGTCTCCTCACTCTCAGTCCAGGGAAGAAAGGAAGTAAACAGGAAGTAAACCAACACAGGTGGAAGTGATGTCATCAGTGACTCAACTGTCAAAATAAAAGTCTCTTACAGAAACGTTTTAACCTTTTTACTCTTATTTTGTAACTACAATATATAAACGAATTATTTTAGAGCAGACATCACAAATGAATAAGAGAAATGCCTTAGAGCAGGGGTAGGCAATTATATTTGTCGAAGGGCCAGATTTTTTCTCAACAGACACTCCGAGGGCCGGACATTCAAATAGGCCTAGATTGAAATTAAATTAAACTTTTTGCTTAATATTTTGGTTGTTTATATTTTTATTTATCTTGTGCACATCATTTTTATTTATACACATTTTTGGTGTTTTATATCATTTAAAATTAAAAATTCTGACGTAGCCCATCATATCATCATTTACATAGCTGGAGCTTTACACTGCTGGCTCGTATCCTGAGACATGCTCTGTGATTTTTAGCTTAAATATGAAAGGAGGCTGACTATTACAGGACAGGTCCGTTATGATACAAGGCATTGGTCCTGACTTCTCTTCTATAACAAATTCTACATCTCACCGTCTTTCACGGGCTTCCTTCACATTTCAAATGAGGCAGAGCTCAGTGGGAAACATTAGGAGAGACACAGGCCGAAGGCACCGGAACACAACACCGGGAGAGGCAGGTCTGTGCAGCTGTGCGCCACGGACGTGCACGGAAAAACAACCGCGTTGCATCAAATGTGCTCCGCTACGACTTTTGAGTTCGGAGCGCGCATAACGCGCATCTACATTGAATGGGTTTGAGCGCGAGCCAAAGACATCTGAACAGCCCCCTGATGTACACACGGTTGAACCAAGACCAAAATCACCCACGGCCTTTGCAGACAGGCAGGGAAACCCTGCAGTCCAGCTGGCTCCCCGAACATTCGCACATTTTACCTGGGCGTTTTCTTATCCCAGTGCAGCGTCTCACAGGCACACACAACAATGCGCTGGGACACGTGTTTCCATGTCCCTATTAAAACTCAGTCGGTCGCGGGCCGCATTGGAAGGTTCGGCGGGCCACATTCGGCCCGCGGGCCGCCTATTGCCGACCCCTGCCTTAGAGGCAACACACTACCGTTTTACTGTTATTAGGATAAGATTCTGGCCAATCAGGGCGCGGAAACGCTCAGCTACAGGTCCGGAGCATAGACTGTAAAAAGAATGGACATAGCATCCGTGACGTCACCCATTGGTTTTGTGCAGTCGTTTTTGTGCCTCAAATATGGCGGTTTGAACAGCGCCATGTTGGATTGGCCGGCTGAGAACCCGCCCACTAGCCTCGAAGCAGCCTGTCTCTGGGCCGTTACGGACCTGTAGCTGAACGTTTCCGCGCCCTGATTGGCCAGAATCTTATCCGAATAACAGCAAAACGGTGGCGTTAAAAAAAAATTCACCCCCCTCAGAGTGTGTACGGGGGTAGAAACTATCGATTGAGACCAAAAAACGTTATGGTACCAGGCTGTAAATATGTTTCTGAAAGCTGTAAAGTCGGCGATTTTAACATGGGGGTCAATGGAGAGTTGCTCACTTCCGGTACCAGCCCCCACAGGAATCGGCGGGGATTGCAGTTTTTTTAACCCGGAAGTGAGCTTCACTTCTCAGACCGACAACTGCCCCCTTGGTCCGGAGCGGCCCAGAGACAGGCTGCTTCGAGGCCAGTGGGCGGGTTCTCGGCCGGCCAATCCAACATGGCGCTGTTCAGGCCGCCATATTTGAGTCACAAAAACGACTGCACAAAACCAGTGGGTGACGTCACGGATGCTACGTCCATTCTTTTTACAGTCTATGCTCAGGACAAGACGTTACCTTGGTTACATTCAGTAAACAATGACTGACTTGTTTAACATCCAGCTAGCCTAGTCCATACACTACAGTATCTTCATTTTTATTTACAAGGGTCATGTGAGTGTAGCCTAGGATGGATGGGAGAAAGTTTATCCGGCTTTTAAGAGTGATGTCATGCATGGCAAATATTCCATTTCCGGGTCCAAGCGCCGTCAGTTACAAGTTGTAAAAAATATCAGAACTGGTTATTCTATAACCTCTTTCTTACATAACACATCTCTGAGAGTAAAAAAGGTATTGAATTCATATAATTCAAATAGATGTGGCAAGGTGAAGAGTGCCCAGAAAGGGATTGAACCCACACCTCTTGAGTAAGAGTCATCACCTTGGCCAAGTTGCTAGGGCGCATGATCAATTGGAGACATAGTGACAGGACCCGTCAACTGTCACATAGAGTAGAGAGTGGAGCCGTGCTTAACTGGTTCAGCTCTCTTAATTAGTAACAATTCTCAGTCTAAACTGGAAAAATGACAGAAAAAAGACAAATGGAAACTGTCTATGTTTTGACAGCAATACAGTAGGTTTTGATATTAGCATTAGCTGCTGTTAGCCAAGCGGCTACTTAGTGTAGCGAGATGGGGGCTGGGAGTGAGTGCGCCAAACAATGCCATGTGGGGAGTTTCGCCCCAGGAAATAGTTATTATTTTTTCAGGGAGGTTAAAAGATCGCACAGGTTCGAAATCAGCACTGGGCAGGAGACCGTGTTCAAAATATGAAAATATTTTACAGTGTTAGTTTACAATGGTCAGACACACCTGGATTAATCAGGTGTCCAATAGTTTTCCAATAGTCCAAGACAGGAAATAAAGGAGCAGTATTAAGTTCAGAAAGTAGTGGAGCTGTGCAAAGAGCCCATTCAGTGACAAGAGCTGTAGACTGTTCTGTGTCCTGCGCAATATGGCGGCCCTGCTGACGTATCGCCAGATATAGAGCGCGGCATCTACGTTTCTATATCTATGTGGCAGTCCGTCTATAATAACAAAGGAGAAACAGATGAACTAAACCAACATTCTGTCAAACAAATCCTAAAAAAAGAAAACTGCCATTTTAACTCTTGTCTTGAACTAGAAGTAGCAGCTCCATGGTGTCCTACGACAGACAATCTTAATGCTAGGAAATATTTATTTTTTATCAGTTCAATTGTTGTTTTTCTGCTCTTTGAAGGATCACCGAGCTGTTTTTCAGCTCACCACACGATGTCAGCGAGAGTGGACCACAAGCAGGACAGTTCAATTTGACCTGGACACCGTCTGAGAAGGACGACGGACAGAGTCTACCCATCTGCTTCGTTGTCCAAACAGTTTCGACCACGTTCGTCTGAAGTAATTTGTAGATGACCTCTAACAGTACTTGGTTATTTTCTCTAATTACTGTGTGTTGTTTTCCTCAGTTCATTCTTGTTCACCTCGGACCTGCGATGTGTCATTGTCAGTGTTGGAAACGGTGAGAGCGAGCGTGGCAGCCATTTTCAGTCTGATCCTGTTTAACAGACTTTAAATTTATTGGGCAGCACACTGAAGAATGCAATGAGAGCGTACTGCATTTTCTGATATCCGAAACTTTCTAAACCATCACAACCCTCTATCTCTACTCATCTCACACTTGACTTCTGTTTTTCTGCAGATCAAGGATTCTTTTGTAATGTTTGCAATGGGTCCAGTTGTTCCCGTCGCTTCTGTTCATCTAATGAGACAATGTGTATGGCAGCTACATACACAGGTAGTCTTCTCTTCATGTTGTCTGTTACTGTTACATGTATTACATGTGTGTTTTCCATCAACATTAAGAAACTGCAATTTGACTCTGCAATTTGACTCAATTTGACTTAGATGGAGCTGGAACAACAACAAACACATCTTTCTCTGGCTGTGATCCTGGATATTGTCCTGGTACAGGCTCTCACACCATGTCAGTGAATCTGGGTGATCGCAGAGCTCTTGCAGTGATAGATTGTTGTGACACAAGTGGCTGCAACCGTGTCCTTCCACCTGGTGAGTACAGAGTGATGGATGTGCTCTTATTTAAGACCAAATGATAAAGATACGGGGAGAATACTGGAAAATCTGTTTTCATTTAGTGACACTTGAATGTTCTGTTTCAGTCCCTGCTCCTCAGGCCCCTAACAGCCAGTCATGTTTGACCTGTGACCATACCTCACCTTCATGCAACACTTCAGTACAGTGTAGTGTAGTGGAGGACCGCTGCCTTGAATCCACTGGTGAGTGTTCTCTGACTGAACCATGTGACATCTGTTGTGTCTACACATTAAGACTTTTAGCTGAGTGGAACCGTTCTGCACAAAGAGAAGGACAGTTTACTTTTCATCACATTGTTTCCAGTTTGTTGTTAATGTCAGGTGTGTGGGGAAACAGGACCCAAATGCAGACGGCAAAGTACAAAATAACAAAAACTATTTCAAAACCAAATGTAAAACAACAGAGGGAATCAAAGTTCATACAAAGGAAAAACACAAAGTACCAACTAAAAAGTCAACAGCCCTAAGTCCTGGACATAAATATCAAAGTAGCAAAGGAAATGTTTACAACTCAAAGAACAGAAAACCGAGGACTCACTGGGAATGTGGAATAACACTAGGAACAGGACAAGACAGCACAGTGGGTGCGTTTCCATTACCCCTTAAAACGCGCAAAACCTAAATATCGAAATCGCAAACTGGTAATGGAAACACCTACATTTCGAAAAAACTCTCAAATATTGCAAAAAAGTTTTTGTGCTCTCATGAGGTGGTTTTTGAGACGTATCGATACAAATGTGTTTCGCAAAAGTGTAATGGAAACACTTTTTTCGCTTTTCTACACGTCACAGCGGCGTCACCGGAGTTGTGTGTGTCCACGTTGTGTTGGTTTATGTGGCTTAGGGGACGAATGAACCACATGTTTTTGTCATGCATTGCTGACCTGGGCATTGTTTCTCAATAAATTCGCGTTTCCTATCATTCCCCTTTTCCGTGCATGGTTGAAGGAGATGCTCGCATCCCTCCCACTCCCTCCTGCGCTGAAATGTCATAAAACCAGTACGGGTGTGTGGACACAACCACCTATAGTCTGCCCTACTGTCAGCACCTCATCACCGTTGTTGTTTAAAAGGCTCCGTTCTTTCTGCAGTCAGGTAGTGCACATCCGCCGTGTTGGTAAACAAATAAACAAATAATCCCTCTATATCAACGTGTGTCGGAGGCAACCGTGCTTTAGCAGCATGGGTTCGAGGTGTGTGAGTGCGGGCCAGCGGGGACAGAGGGGGGAGGGCATTCGTGCTTCAGCCATGGATGTATAATGTATGATATTATACATCCATGGCTTCAGCACAGTACAGAGCAACTGGCCCTTATTTGTGGCCGCTGCCAGCGACACACGGGCTTTGCCTTTCAGCAATTAAGCGCTGTTTTCATTTTTGTTAAAAACAATAACAGCAACAGCTGTAGGCAGCTGGGATCGCTGTGCCATCGCCATAGAAACGCCAGACGCATTACGGCTCATTCGCAAAACACCTTTCAATGGAAACACCCGCAAATAGCAATTGCACTTTTTCAAAGTTTCAGAAATATTGCTTTTATTTTGCGAAAATCTGTAATGGAAACGCAGCTAGTGACAGTGACGAGACGAAGACGATTGAACCAACAAGAGACAAAGGGAAACACGGAGGTTATCCAGTATACACAGGTAAACGAGACACAGGTGGTGCAATTAGACACAGGTGAGACACATGAGGCAATCAAACAGGAGGAAGAACACAGGAAGATAAGACAGGAACTTCAAAATAAAACAGGAAACAACTCAACACAAAGAAACAGACACAGACCATGACAGTTGAGTAAAGGATCTGGAATGAATAAAACGACAGTAATTGTGTTTGTACAGTAACACATTTATTCTTCTTCTCCAGTGAACAACGTGACAGGAACAGTTGGAGCCTATGGCTGCGCAAGTTCAAACCTGTGTGGAGCTGCTGGTAGATTAAATGAAATACCCTTCATAGGTGAACCGTCTGCGTTTAACAATACTCCAAACTGTGTTGGTGAGTACAATACAATACAATACAATACAATACAAATGTATTTATATAGCACATTTAAAAATACAACCCAGGTTGTCCAAAGTGCTGTACAGCAAAACACACAAGCAAAGCCAGTGGCAAACAAATAGGCACCAACAATACACGTACATCAAAACATGGAATAAAACAATAAAACAAAAGTGATTACACATAAAAACTCATCTCTTTTCCTTGGCATTTTAGGTTTTAAGAGAGATTTAAAGTGCTTGAGTGTTTGTGCAGTCCTAATATGCAAAGGTAGGCTGTTCCACAATGTCGGGGCCACCACAGAGAATGCTCTGTCCCCTCTCGTTTTTAGCTTAGCTCTTGGTATCGTTAAGAGCAACTGATTAGCAGACCCCAGTGTTTGGGGGGCCTGGTAAGGAACAAGAAGGTCAAACAGGTAGGGCAGCGCCAGGCGATTTAGGCACTTAAAAACAGTAAGTACGATTTTAAAATTGATTCTAAAAGTGACAGGAAGCCAGTGTAATGTGCGGAGAATTGGGGTAATGTGATGCTGGCGCTTTTTTCCTGTCAGTAGGCATGCAGCAGCATTTTGCACAACCTGCAATCTGCGTATTAAAAACATGTCGATGCCAGCATACAGGGAATTGCAGTAGTCTAAATGAGAGGTAATAAAGGCATGAATTACAGTATTAAGATCTTTACGTGGGAGATATGCCTTTGTCTTTGCAAGCAGTCGTAAGTGAAAAAGCTTGTTCGGACTACAGCACTGATTTGCTTGTCAAACTTAAAATCATTATCAAAAATAACCCCAAGGTTCTTGGCAGAAGAGTGGCAATAGGAGGACAGGGGACCAATGGCACTGTTAAAATCAACTATATCACTGTGACTGTTAAATAAAATAATTTCCGTTTTGTTGCGGTTTAGTTTGAGGAAGTTCTGGTGCATCCATGCTTGGACTTCCTGCAGACAGAGACAGAGTCGTTGTTGGCTGTTTTCAGGGGCAAATAGATTTGTACATCAGCGAGGCAGTCAAACTGGATATTGTGCTTTCTAAAAATAGAACCCAGGTGCAGCATGTACAAAGAGAACAGGATTGGACCCAGAACAGAGCCTTGGGGTACTCCAAATTGTAAGGGAGAAGATGAGGACAAGTATTGTCCCAGCTGGACTGAGAAGCTACGGTTCGAAAGATACGAGTGGAACCATTTCAAAGCGACTCCCTTGATCCCTACACAAGATTCTAGCCGTGTCAACAGGATACTATGATCCACTGTGTCAAATGCTGCTGATAGGTCCAGTAGGATCAAGACAGCAGGCGAGCCAGTATCAGCAGTTAAAATCACATCATTAAAAATTCGTAAAAGGGCTGTTTCTGTGCTGTGATAGGATTTAAAACCAGATTGGAACTTTTCAGACAGACCATTAAGATCAATGTGAGCTTGAAGCTGATTCAGTACCACTTTCTCCAGAATCTTTGAAATAAAGGTAAGTTTAGAAATGGGCCTATAGTTAGCTAAAACAGTGGAGTCCAGGTTATGTTTTTTTAAAAGAGGCTGGACCACAGCATGCTTCAGGCCAGAGGGAACACATCCACTTGACAAGGATGAGTTAATTAATTTTAAAATAAAAGGCCCAACTATCTCAAAAACATCCTTTAGAAGACGAGGTGGGATACTGTCATGAGGACAGGAAGAAGGTTTCAGATGTTGGACAGTATCTGACAGGTCTTTCAGAGATATTTGTTCAAAATTTTCAAAACAGGCGGAGCGGACAGGGGAGGCGACAAGGTCTGGAGATGCTGGTGGGAAAGACGATCTAACATCAGAAATCTTATTATTAAAAAAACTAAGAAATTCTTCGCACAGCTCTGGAGAAGGCACAACACCTGTTTGGTAACTGGGATTTAAAAGGGAGTTAAGTAGGGATGTCCCGATACGACTTTTTCACTTCCGATACGATACCGATATTGTAGCCTTGAGTATTGGCCGATACCGATATCAATACGATACGATATAGGCACGAATCATACATATATTTATTCCTTATTTTGTTGTGTGGAATGTTAGAAAAGGCTTGATAAAGTGATGTTACTGTTACTGTTACTGATGTTGTAGTGATATAACAGAAAACAATAGTCAGCAACAGTAGGTATAGGAAAAACTGACCCATTTATTATTAACCAATTGGTTACATAAATTTTAACCTTCAACATGAGAGTATTACCTCAACAAATCCAATAAAAACAAAATGTAAAATAACCACTGGTTACCAACATCATTATACAATTGAATAGAATAAATTAAATTTTAAAGTGCAAACAATTCAAGTTCACTCCAGTTATTTTTTTACTGTCAGCATATGTTGGAAACAACTGTGGACAAAAACAACAACAACAACACAATATTGTCCACTGTCCAACTGCTCTAAGTTAAGAGTTCACACAGCTCCAGTTTCACTGACTGACTGTGCCCAAAACAATGTAGTAATTACTGTAGTGTTCTCACTCAGAGTGTAGCAACTCTGTTTCAACACCGAGTTAAACCGAGTCCAATGAAAACATGAGTCGTAGTGTAGTTGACCGTTTACTCAGTAGTCTTCAATGACAAGTGGTGAAAACTGTAAACACAGTAAATATTGCATTTTAGATAACATAAAACATGAGTTAGCTTAATTGCAAGCACAGTGTATTACTGTAATGATAGCTAGCAAAACGTTTTTGCATTTGTAAACAACATAGGCAAATGTCCCTTTTTCCTTGCAAATAAAACATATATTTCTAGCAGCTACTGCTAGTTATTGCTTTTAACACCTTAAACATGACATGTGTGCACTTACGGCGTTGCCTGAACAATATTTCTCAGCGGCTGGCTATGATAGCTTCAGAACATGTCTGCCTGACTCTCAGTCCAGGGAAGAAAGGAAGTAAACAGGAAGTAAACCAACACAGGTGGAAGTGGTGTCATCAGTGACTCAACTGTCAAAATAAAAGTCTCTTACAGAAACGTTTTGACCTCTTTGCTCTTATTTTGTAACTAACACATATAAACGAATTATTTTAAAGCAGACATCACAAATGAATAAGAGAAATGCCTTAGAGGCAACACAATTACTCTTAGTCTTCACTGAAGAATAGAGTGTAAACACAATAAACATATCACTCTAATAACAAGAGCATAAAACAAATAATAATCAGTCAGTGCTGACTACCCTTACTACTCCTCCTCCTCCTCCACTTTCTGCAGTCCGAGCATAATGTGGAGATTTTTTTTAAAGAAGATAAGCATTTCAGCATGCTGTGCTGTCAGCCTGCTCCTGTGCTCCTCAATGATAATTGACACTGTGCTGAAGAGCCTTTGGCCCAATTCCGATTCTATTTTTCATCCCTACCCCTAGCCCTAGCCCTACCCCTAGCCCTTAACCCTTGCCCTTGAAACGGAGCTACAAGGGGTAGGGGTAGAAAGTCAACCCATACGAATTGGGACACCACTTCAGCGGCCATACGTCATCAGTAGTCTCTGCTGGCGAGCAGACATGACAAGCTTTTGACACAAATCCTATATTCAAAACCACGCTAACTTAATAAAATAAAATAACATTTAATCAAGACTGACCGGTTCATGGTAAAACATTTATTTATTGATGTGAATGTGGTGATTTCTGTACATAGGCTCTAGAGCCGCAGGCAGCGCTGCTCCTGCATCCAAAACACACATAATTTAATTCAAACAAACTAATGCGACTGCCACAATTGTTACATTTCATCAATGAGACCAGCATTTATCTCTTAAAAAGAATGTAAACACCCGGCGGAAAACCGTTAAAAACCTGCGAGTAAATTAATTAGCGATAGTCTTTTCTACCGTTGTTACGTCGGGAGGGTGGCCGGCTGACAAGCCCTCCGGACGGGGCGGTGTCTCCGTGACGAGCCGCTGATCTGCTCCACAGGTGGAGGCTCCACCGCGGAGCTTCACTTCTCCGAAAAAACGTCTAAACAGCCGTCATTTGGATAAACCGACCGCACATTGGGGGTCTAAATAGCTACTTTCTCGCATGAAAAGATATTAAAACTTAACAAAATGACGTTATAACAGCGCTACGCTGATAAATAAAACAGCTGCCGGTTGCCGCAAGATGCATTCTGGGAAACTTCACAGCCCTCGGTCATAGCCCTCGGTTTGTAGTGTGCCCCTGAAAAATCACTTGCGCCTGACAAATGTTGCATTTAGCTGCAACGTCTTTGTCCGAGTTTACGGTAAAATACCTCCACACAGCCGACATCACTACACCTTGCTGCAGGCACACACGTTGTCGTTGTTGTGATCATGTGGGCTGTGCATGCTGGATCAGAAACGCTCTTCTTCCGCGGCCGGCACCAACGTTAATTAAGGGGCATTACCGCCACCTACTGTGTTGGAGTGTGATCAAACCAGAGTCACCTATTATAGAAGTGCTGGAGCGGTAAATGGACAGCTTATATCGGAGCGTTTATATCAGAGTTTTTAGATTCAGTCCGATAAAATCCGATATTCACTTTTTTGGCTGATATCGGACTGATTTCCGATATCAATATCGGATCGGGACATCCCTAGAATTAAGGGTAAAAAGTCACCTCGCTGGGGGGGAAAGAGCCTGAGCTGGTGCAGGAGGTTGAGAGGTATCGACTAGAGATAGTCGGGCTCACCTCCACGCACAGCCTGGGCTCTGGAACCCAACTCCTTGAGAGGGGTTGGACTCTTTTCCACGCTGGAGTTGCCCAAGGTGAGAGGCGGCGGGCTGGCGTGGGCTTGCTTATAGCCCCCCAGCTCAGCCGCCATGTGTTGGAGTTCTCCCCGCTTAACGAGAGGGTCGTTTTCCTGCGCCTTCGGGTCGGGGATAGGTCTCTCACTGTTGTGTCGGCCTACGGGCCAAACAGCAGTGCAGAGTACCCGGCCTTCTTGGAGTCCCTGGAAGGGGTGCTGGAAAGCGCTCCAACTGGGGACTCCATTGTTCTGCTGGGAGACTTCAACGCTCACGTGGGCAACGACAGTGATACCTGGAGAGTTGTGATTGGGAGGAACGGCCTCCCCGATCTGAACCCGAGTGGTGTTCTGTTATTGGACTTCTGTGCTAGTCACAGTTTGTCCATAACGAACACCATGTTTGAGCATAATGGTGTCCACCAGTGCACGTGGCACCAGGACACCTTAGGTCGGAGGTCGATGATCGACTTTGTAGTCGTATCATCTGACCTCCGACCGTATGTCTTGGACACTCGGGTGAAGAGAGGGGCTGAGCTGTCAACTGATCACCACCTGGTGGTGAGTTGGATCCGCTGGCGGGGGAGGAAGCCGGTCAGACCTGGAAGACCCAAGCGTATCGGTCTGCTGGGAACGTCTGGCAGAATCCCCTGTCAGGGAGGTCTTCAACTCCCACCTGCGGGAGAACTTTGTCCAGATTCCGAGGGAAGTTGGAGACATTGAGTCTGAATGGACCATGTTCTCCGCCTCCATCGTTGACGCGGCCAACCGGAGCTGTGGCCGTAGGGTCACCGGCGCCTGCAGAGCCAGATTAACACTTCGCTGTACCCTGGGCAACAATATTCAAGGGCCCCATCATCACGACCCGAGGATCACTATAATCTGGCAAAATACAGAATTCCAGTAATATACAGTAAATATACTCAGTACTTCAATATCTATCATTAAGTGCACGTGATGTGCAGATGTGCAAATGCTCAGAAGTACACATACACCACAATGTCCTCTTGTCAAAGCCACTCACTCACATAGATGCCATGAAAACGAAACACATCAGCATCATAATCTGGCAAAATTGACCCACTAGAAAGAGAGGGACGTGTCCTCCATTTTCACACAAAAAAAGCAACCACTTTGTATTGAATTGATAGAGCCATCACAGAGGAAGTCCACAGACAAGACACTCCATAATCTACTAGAATCAAGCATTTTGGTTCTGAGCTCATTTTAAACAGAAATTAACTTGTCACCTCAGAATTCAACAGGACTATCAAGTTATAGTGCAATCAGTGGCGTTTTTACATGTAAAAAAGTGTTGGAGCACCACCATTTCATAGAAAGCTGCATAAAAACCATGTGTTTTCTATTGTTAGTGATGTGTTCATCAATGCACTGTAGCAATCACACAAATCGAAATAAAGAATATAAGATAACCTGAGTTTCCACATCATAAGGTAACAAAACCAAACTTGGAGCAATGAGAGAAGAAGGAGGGAGGAGCAGAGAGGTCAAATACTGAAGACCACAACGGACGCACGCACGCACGAC
Source organism: Decapterus maruadsi (assembly GCA_030347415.2). Lineage (NCBI taxonomy): Eukaryota > Metazoa > Chordata > Actinopteri > Carangiformes > Carangidae > Decapterus > Decapterus maruadsi. The sequence goes on from CM064903.1 coordinate 30,570,288, forward strand.
TGTGATCAGATCCATTCTATGACAACAACATTATGACGATGACGACAACAACAACAACGACAACAACCTTATGACACTCTTCACCATCTATAGAGCACAACAATGGCGGGTTTCTATTTCAAGTAGGCTAATTACAAACATGAATTATCCAGCTGCTTTAAATTTTAACCTACCATTTGAATAAAATAAATGAACATATTGAATGCACAGCCTTGCGCCATAAAAGCAGCATGATGATGAGTAGCTGTCACTCACCAATACTGGGCTGGCCTCCGGAGTAATTCACTCCCAGTCAACAACATTTCCTCTGCGCGCACCGCGGTCACCGGTTGGTCTGAGCTCCGGTCTGAGCTCCGGTCAGTCCGGTGGACGGCACCGCCTCGGCAGGTGTTCTCACGGATGAACGTGAACGGAGGAGACAGAGAGGTCTCACCGGTGGCGGTAGCCGCGGTAACAGTAACCGGGCGGTCGGACTTCAGGCCGTCCTGGCTGAGCTGCCCGGCTCGTTGACAGAAGCTGCCTTAGCAGAAGTGTTGGTAGCCTAATTGAAGTTAAGAAATGACCTATTTTCGGCTTAAAACTTTCTGTGTTTCTGATGTCCTTCTCCTTTTTTAATTTCTTAGCCTAGTTTATCCATCTTTGCATCCTTGCAGTAGCTTCGCACTCCACGCTCAGTGCACGTTGATTTGCGTCACCTTTGACCACCACGGGCTGACCAATGAGGAGAGGGTCTCAGCTCATGTCACAGACACAGACAGGTGCAGAGTTGTCTGTGCGGTGCAGACGGTGCAGCGCAGCGGCTCCGGCGGACAGTTTAACTTACAAGCAAGATAACCATAACCAAATATATTATATTTTTGCTTATGCCCTCATCGCCCTGGGCCCCTGGGCCCCTGGGCCCCCCAAGGTCGCGGGCCCCTGGGCAATTGCCCATATGGTTAATCCGGCCTTGGGCGCCTGTCGCGGCAGCAATCCCCGAACCCGGTGGTGGACGCCGGAAGTAAGGGATGCTGTCAAGCTGAAGAAGGAGTCCTATCGAGCTTTCTTAGTTCATGGGACTCCCGAGGCAGCTGACGGGTACCGGCAGGCCAAACGAGCAGCAGCCCGGGCGGTCACGGAAGCAAAAACTCGGGTCTGGGAAAAGTTCGGGGAGGCTATGGAGGAGGACTACCGGGCGGCCCCGAGGAAATTCTGGCAAACCATCCGACGCCTCAGGAGGGGGAAGCAGTGCTCCGCCAACACTGTTTACAGTGGAGGGGGGGAGCTGTTGACCTCGACAGGGGATATCGTCGGGCGGTGGAAGGAATACTTCAAGGATCTCCTCAATCCCACTGACACACCGAGGAAGCAGAGGCTGAGGACCCAGAGGTTGATGCATCCATTACCCAAGCTGAAGTCACCGAGGTAGTTAGGAAACTCCTCGGCGGCATGGCAGCGGGGGTGGATGAGATCCGCCCTGAGTACCTCAAGTCTCTGGATGTTGTGGGGCTGTCGTGGCTGACACGCCTCTGCAACATCACGTGGCAGCTGGGGACAGTGCCTCTGGATTGGCAGACCGGGGTGGTGGTTCCCCTCTTCAAAAAGGGGGACCGGAGGGTGTGTTCCAACTATCGGGGGATCACACTACTCAGCCTCCCGGGGAAAGTCTATTCCAGGGTACTGGAGAGGAGAATTCGGCCGATAGTCGAACCCCGGATCCAAGAGGAACAATGCGGTATTCGTCCTGGCCGCGGAACACTGGACCAGCTCTATACCCTCCGCAGGGTGCTCGAGGGTTCATGGGAGTTTGCCCAACCAGTCCACATGTGTTTTGTGGATCTGGAGAAGGCATTCGACCGTGTCCCACGTGGCATCCTGTGGGGGGTGCTCCGGGAGTATGGGATCGGAGGCCCTCTGCTGAGGGCTGTACGGTCCCTGTATGACCGGAGCAGGAGCTTGGTTCGCACCGCCGGCAATAAGTCAGACCTGTTCCCGGTGCATGTTGGACTCCGGCAGGGCTGCCCTTTGTCACCGGTTCTGTTCATCATCTTTATGGACAGAATTTCTAGGCGCAGCCAAGGGCCGGAGGGGGTACGGTTCGGGAGCCACTTGATTTCATCTCTGCTTTTTGCGGATGATGTTGTCTTGCTGGCTCCCTCGAGCCAGGACCTGCAGGATGCGCTGGGGCGGTTTGCAGCCGAGTGTGAAGCAGCTGGGATGAGAATCAGCACCTCTAAGTCCGAGGCCATGGTTCTCGACCGGAAAAAGGTGGCATGCACCCTTCAGGTCGGGGGAGAGATCCTGCCTCAGGTGGAGGAGTTCAAGTACCTCTGGGTCCTGTTCACAAGTGAGGGAAGGATGGAGCGCGAGATCGACAGGCGGATCGGTGCAGCGGCTGCAGTTATGCGGTCATTGTATCGGTCCGTTTGGTGAAGAGGGAGCTAAGCCGAAAGGCGAAGCTCTCAATTTACCGGTCGGTCTACGTTCCTACCCTCACCTATGGTCATGAAATCTGGGTAGTGACCGAAAGAGCAGGGTCGCGATTACAAGCGGCCAAAATGAGCTTCCTTCGCAGGGTGGCGGGGCGCTCCCTTAGAGATAGGGTGAGGAGCTCGGTCACCCGGGAGGAGCTCGGAGTAGAACCGCTGCTCCTCCACATCGAGAGGAGTCAGCTGAGGTGGCTCGGGCACCTGTATAGGATGCCCCCTGGCCGCCTCCCTCGTGAGGTGTTCCAGGCATGTCCCACCGGGAGGAGGCCCCGAGAACGACCCAGGACACGCTGGAGTGACTACGTTGCTCGGCTGGCCTGGGAATGGCTCGGGGTGCCCCCGGAAGAGCTGGAGGAAGTGTCAGCGGAGAGGGAAGTTTGGGGATCCCTGCTCCGACTGCTGCCCCCGCGACCCGGCCCCGGAAGAAGCGGAAGATAATGGATGGATGGATGGATTAAGGGTAAAAAGAAACTGGGTTTTTGACTGTTGGCCAACACGAGGTGAGATAGGAACTGAGTTTTAGCCTTTTTTTTTTTTTTTTTTTTTTTTTTTTTTTTACAGCTTTCTGGCATTCGGAAAGGCAATTTTAAAAAATGTCCAAAGAGACCTGGAGGTGATCTTTTTTCCATTTACGCTCAGCGCGTCTACAAATGCGTCTTAGAGTGCAAGTGGACTCATTCAACCACGGCTCCGTCTTTACCTTAGGACGTTTAGACTTAAAAGGAGCCACCCGATCCAGTATACCTGTACAAGTTGAGTTAGATATGTTCAACAGTTCTTCAGTACTTGGATTGCTATGAAAGCCAGGTGAATGCAACATGATTTGATGAAAGCCTTCAGAGAAGTGGGACGCTGTTGAGGGATTCATCGCGCGTGCTCGACACACTGGAGCGCGTGCTTTAACAAGAGGTGGGGGGACAATAGCATTAAACAACAAAGCAAAATGGTCGGATATGTGAATATCAGAAATCTCACTGATTTTTACATCTAAGCCAAATGATAGGACAAGGTCCAGCGTGTGACCTTTGATGTGGGTCGGGCCAAGCACTGACTGGCTATGATTAAAAGAGTCTACAAGAAATGAAAAATCTTTAACCAGGGGTCCCGATTCACAGCATACTAAATGAATGTTGAAATCTCCAACAATTAGAAACTGGTCGTGGTCCACTGCCAGTCCAGCCACAAAGTCTGTAAATTCCTGAATAAACTCCTTATTGAACTGTGGGGGGGCGGGGGGGGCTATGTTGAGCCTCCTTCGCCTCCTCCTCCGGAAAGGGAATGTGGCTGACCAGAGGTCCAACTCTCTGTGCTTTTTTGACCATATTTTGTGTCAGGGAATAAGTGTGGCTACAAACAGTGGCCACAATCGTGAGTGGAGTGTCATTTGTAGCTTCAGGGATGATTTAAAGACAAGCCAGTTCTTTAAATGTGCTTTGAAAGTGGTGTATGTATGGCATTCTCGTATTGTTAGTGGTAAATAATAAACATTTGATTCAAAGAACAGTACAGTCCCAGTCTTGTCGCTGGGGTGCAAGTTTAATCAATCAATCAATCAATCAGACTTTATTTATAGAGCACTTTTCATACAAAAATATATGTAGCACAAAGTGCTTTACATCCCGATAACAGACAAAACAAGCAAAATAAAGCATTAAGAAAAAAAACCCACAAAAGTCATGCAGCTATATACACGCGTGCGCACCCACAACACACATACACGCACAGAGAGACATAAGCATCCCCACACACACTCAGTTATAAAGCTTAAAGGGATAGTTCAGGTCTTTTGATATGAATCTATATGGCTTCCCCATCACTAGTTACATGCTGTGACAGCGACTTTTCCCGGACCACGTCCCGTGAGCGTTCCGGCCCGGTTTCGGTGCTGACGAATGTAGTCCGGCTAGTTGGCTGGGGTCACGAAAGTAAAGCGTTTTGCTTCTCAAAACAATATGCGTTCAAAAGAGTGATACATTTGCATCACAAAACCGTTGTCCAGGAAAAAGTCTGACCTCGCAATCGCTTGGCGCTATTTTCTCTCCCTCCATATCGCTGCGCGCTGCCGCCTGTAGACGCCTGTGCACGTTTCCATCAGCTGTCGCCTGTGCACGTTTCCATCAGCTGTTTCACTGAGTTTACTGCTCGGATCCCTTTAAAAGAAGGCAACTGAAACGCTATCTTACTCTAAAATTTGCCGTGAGGGAACACCAGGGACTGGATATGAAGTAATAATAAAATAAATAAAATAAGTAATCATTAAATAAAATGTGACCCGCTCTGGCGAAATGAGTCGGAAGTCGCAACGTTCTATTTTTAGATAATCAGCTGTAAGCATGGAAAATCAATAAAAAATCGATTTTTTTCTTTTTAGCTAATTTCAAAGCAATGACATTCAAAAACACTCTCCCAAAGTTTCACAGTCCAGATAATCGAGAAAAGGCAGTAAATGATGATTAAAGTTGACTTGCTACTTAAACCCTCTGAAAATGAGCGTTGCATCGTTGCAAAACATGAAATATCTTCTGATCCATTTGTGATAGAGACGAGCTGTAAACTTCATCTGATTCGCTGGATTCTCCGCTTTCCGACGGTCATTGAATGGTGCCTCTATGATAAGCAGGGACGGCTACAGAAACAGATGCTAAACCGAGTAGCATCGACGCTAACAGAGCTAGCGTCGATGCTAAACAGAACGTAGCAACGATGCTAAATCGAACGTAGCTTAAATGCTAAACCGAACGTCGCGGTCAACACAACGCTTGCACATATTTTACAAAACATCAACAAAACATCACAACTTCTGAACCGTTTATGATAGAGACGAGCTGTAAACAGCATCTGAATTGTGAGATTCTCTGCTTTCCGAGGGTCATTGAATGGTGCATCGATGACAACAAGGGACCGTATATGGTGCGTGTAATCACGTGGTACAGGAACAGACGCCAGAGTCACAGGCTAAACTTTGAATGGAATTTTCTCAGGTTTTAGAACAGAATAAGAGAGGAGGAGATCGTAATTCAAATGGCCATATCTCGAAAACTATAAAATGAACTTTGACTAGGGTATCATTTTAAAGCTTATTTTCTAATCTTTCCATTGATACCAAAATCTCAACTTTGACATTTGGGTCACTGTGACTCATTTTGCTGGATCGGGTCACAAATGATTAAGAACAGCTCAGATTATACTAAAAATATGCTAAGACTAAAAATAAATAAAAAATAATACAAAAAACAATAAAATAATACTAAAAACGAAAATCAGATAAACAGTAAAAAATCAGCAAATGCAATAAAAGAATAGGAAGACTAAAATCTAATCAAAAGCCAAGCTAAAAAGGTGTGTTTTGAGTTTGCTCTTAAAAATGTCCACATTAGCAGCTGCTCTCAGGTCTTGAGGAAGGCTATTCCACAGTCGTGGGCCGTAGAAAGAAAAGGCAGCTTCACCATGAGTTTTAGTTCTGATTTTAGGGATTGATAAAAGGCCTCTATCTGAAGACCTGAGAGTTCTGGATGGCTCATAGGTTAAAAGCAAATCTGACAGATAAGAAGGACTAAGACCATTAAGAGCTTTAAAAACCAGTAAAAGAATCTTAAAATCGACCCTGAAGCACACAGGTAGCCAATGCAGGGACTTTAAAATCGGTGTGATGTGAGCTCTCTTTCTGGTCTTTGTTAGCACTCGTGCGGCTGAGTTTTGGAGCAGCTGTAGCAGTTCAATATTCTTTTTAGGAAGCCCAGAAAGAAGAGCATTGCAGTAATCAATCCTACAGGTAATAAAAGCATGGATTAGTGTCTCTGTGTTGGCTTTGGAGAGAAAGGGACGTACTTTGGCAATGTTTTTAAGATGATAAAAACCGTTTTTAGTGGTTTGTCTGATGTGGCGTTCAAAGGTTAAGTTTGAATCGAAGACCACACCAAGGTTCTTAACATTCTCTGATAGGTTAAAAGACAGTGCTTCCAGTTTAAAATTCAGTTTTTCTCTCAGTGCTTCAGGACCGATGATCAGTACCTCTGTTTTGTCTTGGTTGAGCTGTAAAAAACTTTCCGCCATCCATGACTTAATGTCTAAAATACACTTAAAAAGGTCATCAATCGGGCCTGTGTCATCAGGAGACACGGCAATGTAAAGCTGCATATCATCCGCATAACTGTGGAAGTCAATGCCGTGTCTCCTGATGACATCGCCAAGTGGCAGCAGTGTTGTGCCTGAACGCGTTAAATGAACGATCGTTCATGAACTCATTCATATTTTGGGCGAAACGTTGCTGTGAACGCGTTCATTCTGGCGTATGTGAACGGCGCTCTTTCACAGTTTAACTTCGTTCAAAGTGTGCCAGTTTTCAATAGAGCCTTCCAGGCAAAAACCCGCCTAACACACCGTGAACAGGCCTTAATATGTAGCGGGAAAACACCTAATCTGGCAACACCAGCCACCACAGAGTCCAGTGTTGCCAACTTAGCGACTTTGTCGCTAAATTTGGCGACTTTCCAAACCCTCTTGGCGACTTTTTTTGTAAAAAGCGACTAGCGACAAATCTAGCGACTTTTTCCCGGACATATTACAAACGTTTCAGGACCTGAAATCACGTTATTACAGCTGTTTTCAACGAGCAGCGGCGCTGGGGCGAGCCCTCACTGGCTGTCAGCCTGCACAGTAGTGTCACAGAGCTGTCTCCGCTGCATTCAGAGACGCACTGATCCACTCCATAAACACACATAGCGCCGCTGCCGGCCGCAGTTTCAAGAAGCAACTCCGTACATCAACAACATCAACAGCAATTAATAATTCTTTATTAAAAAAAGACCATTCAAGCAGCAAGTTTTCCCTCGTGTTTTTAAGAATATACTGCAGGGGTGAAAGCTGCAGCTGGCTACTAGTGTGGAATGAATGAATATGTGGCAACAAAGGGCAAATGCCAGTATTCTGAGGGCTGTCCTCTCAATGCTAATGTAAACCGTGGTTGGATTAAGATTCAAAATTGGATTCAAAGGTGAAATCTGACATATTGTTTCAGTGTTAAAACTGATAAAGTAATTGCTGTCTGTGGTTTATATGGGCTGTGGCAATAGCTCGCAGTAACATATTGAAAAAAAAAAAAGAACTATGAACTAGTTCATTTTTGGAACTGTGAACTTAGTTCAAAATTTTGAATTATGAACTATGAACTGAACTAGTTCATTTTAAAATTTGTGAACTGAACTTTGAACTAGTTCATGTAGAAAGTGAACTTTCCCAACACTGAGTGGCAGCATGTAAAGGTTAAAAAGGAGTGGACCCAAAATTGACCCTTGGGGGACACCGCAGTTCAATGTATGTCTCCTAGATGAATGTTCATTCAAAGTTACAAAAAATTCTCTGTTGTTAAGATAAGATTTAAACCAGTTAAAAACAGTGCCAGATATGCCAACCAAGCTAAAAAAGTCGATTTAAAAGTATTCCATGGTCAACGGTGTCGAAAGCTGCACTCAAATCTAATAAAACCAGGACTGACAGCTTCTTCATGTCCAGGTTGCATCTGAGGTCATTAACAACTTTAACTATTGCAGTCTCAGTACTATGGTTAGCTCTAAAACCAGACTGTAGTTTCTCGTGGATTCCTTTGGACATGATAAAAGTATTTAACTGTTTAAAAACAAGTTTCTCTAAAATCTTACTTAAAAATGGCAGATTGGATACTGGTCTGTAATTATTAAGGTCTAAGATATCCAACCCATTCTTCTTCAGGAGGGGCCTAACAAGTGCGGTCTTGGAAGCAGTGGGAAAAACACCCATCTGAAGGGAGTAGTTTACGATAGTCAATAAATCATCAGCTAAAAAGTCATAGACCGTTTTAAAAAAGGAGGTGGGGATAGGATCTACAGTAGGTACTACTTCAAAGTGGCCATTTCACTCGCGCAATACGCGATTCACGCGGTTGCATGAAATTGTAGGTCACATTGTAGCCACTAGGTGGAAGCATCGTACTGAGATGCAGCTCAAAGTAATTCCGCGTTTGACCATAGCGTAGCTGCAATGGAGAGTGGCGCTGTTCTCAGGCCACAGGCTGCTTCACCTGCAGCTGTGGTCGAGAGAGCTAGAGAGAAAATGGAGAGAGGGACCGCTCAATGCTGCCGTTCAATCACATCAATGTTGTTTATTGTTTCACAGTGGTTACAGTACGTACAACAGGATCAGTGGTTCTCAATGGGGGTCTTGAACCCCTCCATATTTGTGATATCTCCTGTAGCCTGGCCGGGTCTGCATGGCTCCGAGTTTGAGCAAATTGTCTCCTATCTATTTTCTGTAAGTTCTTGTGAATGTAACAATCCGCTCGGAGCCGACGATCGCTGTTTAAACAGTTTCTAAACTGCTTCGTCCATGCCAGCAGCCTGGACCCGATGCGACTGGACTCATCAGCGGAGCATTAATACACATCTGTCAGCAGCTGCTACACACACACAATTTGAAGGGACACATTAGATGTTGATTTTGATAGGACTACTTGAGCGACAACGGGCTGATTTCAGCCAAGAGCAGCAGGTTGTTTTAATGGAAAGACGAGCGATACAAAAAAGCTGATCACAGCCTGAAGCAACAGTTGCTGCAAATTAACAAGTGGAGGCTGCTTTTAATTTCAGACAGTTGAACATTGCGCTTTTAAAACGAATCTTATCAAAACAAAAAACTATATCATTTTTTTTAAATTTGTGTTTTATATTGTTTTCATAGAATGCGAGTGTTTTATTGAAAGCGAGACTTGGCGTGTAAATCATGAAATCATGAAAATCAAAAACATGGACCAAAACGGCTCAGTAATATGCACAAAATCCAAACGAAACGAAAATGAACTAAAAAAAAACTAAACATCATGGTCTCAATCTGTGTTTTAGCCTCTGCATCGCTCTGTGCGTCTGGCGTGTCTTGGAGTTCTTGGAGTGTTAGGAGAGCTACTGTAGGAACCGGTTTTTCTGCTCAGAGCAAACAGCTGTGAAGTACTGTGAGGGGGAGGGTGGAGCAGGACACAAACACCCATTGGTCAGAGATAAAGAGGATGCTAATGTGTCGCAAATGTGTTACATTGTGTCCAGCTGTCGTCACAGCTACAAGCACACCTATTGGTCATTGATAATGTCTATTAAGATCATTACTGTCAATAGAGCCGAGTAGGTGGAATATAGTAAAATAATTTTCATTCTAGTTTTAGAGGCTGTATTTAAAAATTATAGGCTTTAAGTAAAATAAAGTTACTTTACATCGCATACTGTTACTGAGCTGTTTTGGTCCATGTCTGTAAGCCTTTTTTCCCTGGATTATATTTTCTAAATTTACAACATTAATATAATATTGTTTTCGTTTCATTTCGTTAAGGAAAAAAAATCAATCAATCCATTTTATTTGAAACTATGGGATTGCAGAGCAAAGAAGCCCGTTGTCCAACCTCACCCAGTTATTGAATGTTTACGTTTGGTGCTGATTAAACTTGTGAATGAATGCTGCTTTGGTTCTTTAAGATTCTTTCCTCATATTCTGATTATTTTTAAACAGTGGCCCGCGGTGACCCACAGTAGTTAATAGCTCTCCTTTCACACACATAGTTCACAGGTTTCAGTTCACAGAATTGTGCGCGGGGCTGGAGTGGGGGTAGATCCAGTGCTTTAGTCTGCCTGATAGGCCAGTATACGCCCTATAGACCCTATAGATTTTGTTTACCTGTTTCCATTGTCAATCCTAAGCAAATATTTATAGCAGCAAAATGAGATGCACAATAGTAAACCCACATTAGGTTCTCAGATCAGCTATCACTCTGCAGGCACGGCGTGTGCCACAAGCCGTGATTTATAGCTACACAAGCAGGGAAGTTTATCATATTTATTTATTTGCTCAAACTTGGAGCCATATTATGTGATCATAATGATGATGAGAAAAGAACATTAACATACAACCTAAACTGAGATTCAAACCCTCATTGCAAAGTATGAGCGGAGAACATTCATCTCTGCGCTCCATCGCCCATCGAAACAGCTGATTTACATGTCGGCTCTTAACACATGCCGACTGGCCATTCACGCGGCTTTGTTCTTGGTTTCGGCCAATCAGCTTGTAAGCACATGGCTAATTATCAGCTTTCAACCAATCACACTGTTTTATTGTGAGTGTGCTATTTGTATTGTCTGCCAAAACATGGATGAATGAAACACGACCACGTAGGCTACGTCTCATAGGCTAGAAGAAAAGTTATTTCAAAATGTATACCGTTTTATCGCCCAGCCCAAATGTTTTCTATTATTATTGCGCCAGGTCGGACCACGGGGTTCTTTTATTTATTTATTTTTGCTGTGGTCCAGCCGAGAGACGCTTGTGAGTCCAGCGAGGTGTATTCACAACATATTTGCTCAAACCTGCAGCCAGACTGAGTACACAGCTTTTTTGTTGTTGTTGTTGTTGTTTTTTTAATAAGTTACATGACGGTCTGGGAGCCGGACGCTACAATATGACTATTGCACGCCACCAACAGTGAATATGTAAACCTATGTCCCGTAACAACCCAACCTCCATGCCCCCCCCACCTCTAAAATGAATCTGGCGCCGACGTGTGACATAAAAAAGACCACAGTGAAACATAAAAGCAAAACGAAAACGGATTAACATAAAATGGGAATATCACAGATAAATTCAAAATACGGTTTGTAATAGGCCTGATAGTATAGTAAGTCTGTCCTTGCTTCAATTTCAATTTCAATCACTGCTCCCTGCTGCTGCATGTTGTCGACTCGTCCTCCTGCTCACAGATGCCACCTGGCGGTTGTTTCGGCACATTGGCGCTTCTCATAAAAACACAATTAATCCTCTGCTAAAAAGCCGCGTGATTCACGCGAGAATCTCGCGTGAAGTCGGCCAAAATGAAGTAGTACCTACTGTAGAGAGCAGGTTGAGGGTTTTAGTTGTGAAACAACTTTACCAAGGATTTCAGCATCAACCAAGACAAAACTTCCTAGTGTTTCCTCACAGGCAAAGACGAGCTCTAAGTCCAGACTCGTGGCTAAGTTTGCTGGTTGCTGTTGACCTAGAGTCAATCTAATGTTGTCTATTTTGTCATTGAAATGGACTGCAAATTCCTCACATCGCTCACTCGATGATAAGTTATTAATATTGTCCAGAACAGGGTTGATGAGACGGTCAATGGTTGAGAATAAAATCTTGGGGTTGTTTCGGTTGTTGTTGATCAAATTTGAAAAGTAGGACTGTCTTGCATGTTTGATGGCCTTGTTATAGGTGATTAGCTGTTCGTGAAAAATTTGGTAGTGAATGGTTAATTTACTTTTTCTCCATTTCCGTTCAGCTGTACGACATTTTCTCTTTAGTTGTTTGATCATTTCATCTTTCCAGGGAGGATTTGGTTTGGATTTGATCTTTATTACTTTAAGTGGGGCAACTTTTTCAAGCGTTGACTTAAGTTTATTGTTAAAATGGTCAGCAATGGGGCGGTGCGTGGCGCAGTGGTTAAGGCAGCCGCCCCAAATCAATCCCCGGTTCGCGTCCCGCATCGGGCAGACCTTTCCTGCATGTCATTCCCCTCTCTCTGCCTCCCCCTTTCCTGTCTATCTCTACTAATCTGTCAAATAAAGGCATAAAACGCCAAAAAAATATACTTTAAAAAAAAAAAAATGGTCAGCAATAAAATCAATGTTGGAAGGAGTATCTTGTAAAATACTGATAAAATTTGCAGTCACTTCAGGGGTAAGATAGCGTTTCCCTACGGTTCTTTCTGATATGTTTTCCTGGTTAAAACCACTGACATTAAAAAAAACACAATAATGATCAGAGATACCTATATCCACAATAGAGGAAATGTTGGCAGAGAGGCCATGAGTTATAATGAGATCCAACGTGTGGCCTCTATTGTGTGTAGGTTGGGTTACATGCTGGGTAAAATTCATACAGTTTAGCATGCTTAAGAATTCTGAAGCCTGTGAGTCTGATCGATTATCTATATGTAAATTAAAATCACCTAAAATGATTGCTCTGTTGAAATTGGTATGGATAATTGAGAGCAGTTCTGAGAAGTCTGAAATAAAAGATGAACATCTTTTGGGTGGTCTGTAAACAGTCAAGCACAAAACTGGAGGACTGTTAAAAACAAGGCAGTGATATTCAAAAGATGCATATTAAGTTGACCTTAAGTGCCCCTCAAATATATGTGCAATCAATTTTTTTTATTTTTTTTTTATTTTACAAGAAATTGATAATTTCAATCCCAACAGCTTTTGAAATAATGTTTTGGTGCCAAATGAAACTGCTGAAAAGCATTCTAATGTTCACATCTTGGTAAATCCCACTGAGTCAGTTTTTGCACAGACAAAAGTTTTGTTGCCTTTAAATTATGCACCCAATCCAAGATTACAGCCTCGCCTTTGATCAATAAATTAGTGGATGTGTATAAAAGGAACCATAGCACACCAGACCCATCAACTGCAACTTGGCCTCTGACAACATGCCTAAGATTCACCCTGAGACCAAAGCTTTGATCGTCAAGAGGCTGAAGACAAGATCCACTGCTGACGTGGCTGGCACCTTCAATGTGTCTCAGCGTCAAGTACAAAGGATAAGAAAAAGATTTGAAGAGACTGGAGATTTTTAGTTTTTGACAAGCCCAGGTCTGGCAGATCCCGCAAGACAACTGCTCGGGAGGACCGGTTGTTGGCTCGAAAATCCAAGGCCAGCTCCTTTTCCACTGCAGCAGAGCTCCACCAGGTCTGGTCACCTCAAGTCCCTGTGTCAACCAGAACAGTTTGTCGAATTCTGTCTTGAAATGGCCTCCATGGCCGAATCAGTGCCCAGAAACCAGCACTAAACAAAAAGCAATTTTTAAAAAAAAGGAAGGACGCTGGAAAAGTGGCAGAAGGTGGATTTCTCTGATGAATCTTTGGTTGAATTACATCACAGCCGCCACAAATATTGCAGGAGACCTACTGGAGTCCGCATGGATCCGAGATTCACCCAGAAAACGGTTAAGTTTGGTGGTGGAAAAATCATGGTCTGGGGTTACATCCAGTATGGAGGTGTGCGAGAGATTTGCAGGGTGGAAGGCAATATCAATAGCCTAAAATATAAAGTATGTAAAGTATTAGCTACCTCTTACATTCCCAACCATAAAAGGGGTCAAATTTTGCAGCAGGATGGTGCTCCATCGCATACTTCAATCATCATCAATGGATTCAGTTCTTGAGGCTCATGGAAGTCTTACAAAATATTAAATATGGATCTCACAGCACCACTACTTGAAGCAGATATCAGCGGAATGTTTTTGTTAATATAAGTCCTAAATAGTCCTATTTTCCGTCAGCAATCACTTACATGGAGTGTTTCAGCCGAAACACGAGTCTCTCAGTAACTCTGCTCTGCTGTAACACAAGGAGAAAATTTTCCTTGTGGGATACAAGTGTTATCCAATGAGGAGAGAGAACGGCATGAAGGGCTGTGTGTGCAGCCAAGGGATGCACGTGAATGTGGTGACGTAGGGACGAGGACCAATAGATGCCTGACGAGGGTGGGGGCCGCTAACTCATGGTGCGTTCAAGGAAACTCGTAACTTGTGTTTTTCCTTCCTGTGAAGTCATACCAGTTCGATCCGGTACGAGTTCACGGGTCGGAAGTTACGAGTGGCCGTTATAGTGCACCTTCACAGGCAACAGGACGGTAAAAACACGAGTTATGGGTTACCTGGAACACTACAAAGTCGTAGTTGTGACTTGAAGCTGTAACTTATGGTTTCAAAAGCCTGCCTGGAACGCAGCATTAGCCAAAACGGCCGGACCGCTGATATCTGCTTTAATTCACTGATGTTGTGCAACATATATTTGTGTTTGAAGTAAATTATTTGTTCAATTTTCACATTATTCTATGTAGGCGACAAAACTTTTGTCTTGCCAAAATCTGACCTTTCTGTGTTCATTAAATGATCAATCTTTCTTCAGTGAAAAAAAATTTATTTTCGATTTTAAACATAATTTGGGAGTGTTTTAGCTTTCATATGAGCCATTTCTAAAACCAATGGATTAATTAAAAGTCAGGTTATAAGCTGTTGTTTCTACAAAATGGATAAGTAACAAGACTTTTGTCAGGCACTGTGCTTTCAAGCTTTCAGCTTTTAGCATTCACACTAAAACATATTCAAACAACAATAGTGTTAATGATTTCAGCATTCACACTAATAATAAAAAAAAGAAAGAAGAAAGAAAGAAAGAAAGAAAGATTTTACACTAATTAACAGTTAGTGTAACTGTTAGTGAGTCAACCAGTAGCCTACGTGTTATAGTTGAAATAATTTATAAACGTAACAATCAATCATGTCCTCAAATCTGTGTGAACATCTGCAACATTCATGTTTCTGAGTCTTTATAAACTATCACAACCCTGTAACTCTACTGATCTCACACTTGACTTCTGTTTTTCTCTCCACTGCAGATCAAGGATTCTTTTGTAATGTTTGCAACGGGTCCGGTTGTTCCCGCCGCTTCTGTTCATCTAATGAGACAATGTGTATGGCAGCTACATACACAGGTAGTCTTCTCTTCATGTTGTCTGTTACTGTTGAGTAAATTACACATGTGTTTTCCATCAACATTAACAAACTGTACTTAAACTCTAGTTTTTGTAGATGGAGCTGGAACAACAAACACATCTTTCTCTGGCTGTGATCCTGGATATTGTCCTGGTACAGGCTCTCACACCATGTCAGTCAATCTGGGTGATCGCAGCGTTCTTGCAAGGATAGATTGTTGTAACACAAATCGTGGCTGCAACAGTGTCCTTCCACCTGGTGAGTACAGAGGGATGGCTGTGCTCTTATTTAAGACCAAATGATAAAGATACGAGAAGAATACTGGAAACACTGTTTTCAATTTAGTGACAAATGTTCTGTTTCAGTCCCTGCTTCTAAGGCCCCTAACAACCAGTCATGTTTGACCTGTGACCATACCTCACCTTCATGCACCACTTCAGTACAGTGTAGTGGAGAGGAGGACCGCTGCCTTGAATCCACTGGTGAGTGTTCTCTGACTGAACCATGATTTATATGACATCTGTTGTATCTACACATTAAGACTCTCATTAAGACACATTAAGCTGAATGGAACCATTCTGCAGAAAGAGAAGGACACTTTACTTTTCATCACATTGTTTCCAGTTGTGTTGTGAAGTAAAGGATCTGGAATTAATTGTGTTTGTACAGTAACACATTTTTTCTTCTTCTCCAGTGAACAATGTAACAGGAACAGTTGGAGCCTATGGCTGCGCAAGTTCAAACCTGTGTGGAGCTGCTGGTAGATTAAATGAAATACCCTTCATAGGTGAACCCTCTGCGTTTAACAATACTCCAAACTGTGTTGGTGAGTAGCCTACAATTTCCCCATTAAACAGGTGTGTTTTGTTAGCAGCAGCCTGAAGCAACACATAGTAAACTGCAATATACCAACATGGATAAATGAAAAGTGATTTCCTGATTGTTTTGGGTTTGTTCATCAATCACACCTGAAATGGTCAGAACAACTGTTGATGAAGTACATATGAACAAATCAATAACGAAACAGGGTTTCTGTGCTTGATATTTTCTCTAACAAAATAACAAAAATGTATTCTGAGAACCAGATGGATAAGTAGGCAGGTGCGGGCTTCCGCTACAGACTAAATAGTAACTGTAATTAACAGTAATCCAACACTTAATTCAATTGATTTATTTTGTGCACACTTACTGGCCTTTTTTGATGTTGAGCCCATGCCCCCTCTATAATCATGTGCACATCCCTGATTACAAGTATGTTTTTTCACAGTAATGGAGCAGCCCTCCAGACAGCAGACCAGGCAGCTCTGTTTCAACCTTCTCTACTTCTAGTCAGTACAGAAAAGGTAGCAGAGAAAGCCTATCAGTAGTGAAACAGGCAGCAAACAACTACACAATTAAACTAGAAAAAGCATTTCCAAAAGGAAAATGCATGTGAATGCTGAAAGCCATTGCTGAAGCCATGGAGAATTAGCAGAAGAAATTGACCAAGAGAGCAAGTAGGGTGTGACATGCAACAGAAATGGCTGAGGCAGGAGTTGAACCTATGACCTCATGATTAGCAAACTGATAGTCTAACCACACAAAATACCTTACAGGGATAGTTCACTCAAAAATGAAATTTCAGTCATTATTTACTCACCCTCATGTCAACAAAGGGCTGGAAGAAGTTTCAGAGTCCTGTGTGGCTTCTCTGAGTTATGGGGGATCTCACCGTATCAGTGTATGTCCATAAAACGGTTGCAATGGACACCAAAAAACACACCAAAAAAACATCCAAATACCTCCATGCTACTCGTATGTAATGTCCGTCTTGTATTGCACCCCAAAATGTGAAATTGTCACAAAAGAATGAAATAAGTCTGTATTTCAAGCTTGTTTTGTAGCAGAAGATTCTCGAAGCTCCTCTTCTTCCCCCGGCGTAACACAACGTCAATATTTTCCAGTAGCTACTCATCACAGTCCTCACTGTGCAGCCCGACCCAACCCGAGCCTGAATTAATTCATTAAAAACACGGCCCGGCCCACCGGGTAACGGGCGTAACAATCAATCATGTCTTCGAATCTGTGTGAAGATCTGCAACAGTCATTATGCTTCTGAGCCTTTATAAACCATCACAACCCTGGAACTCTACTGATCTCACACTTGACTTCTGTTTTTCTCTCCACTGCAGATCAAGGACTCTTCTGTAATGTTTGCGACGGGTCCGGTTGTTCCCGCCGCTTCTGTTCATCTAATGAGACGATGTGTATGGCAGCTACATACTCAGGTAATCTTCTCTTCATGTTGTCTGTTACTGTTGAGTAAATTACATGTGTGTTTTCCATCAACATTAACAAACTGCACTTTGACTCTAGTTTTTGTAGATGGAGCTGTAACAACAACAGACACATCTTTCTCTGGCTGTGATCCTGGATATTGTCCGGGTACAGGCTCTCACACCATGTCAGTGAATCTGGGTGATCGCAGAGCTCTTGCAAGGATAGATTGTTGTAACACAAGTGGCTGCAACCGGGTCCTTCCATCTAGTGAGTACAGAGGGATTTAAGACCAAATGATGAAGATACGGGGAGAATACTGGTAACTCTGTTTTCATTTAGTGACATTTAAATGTTCTGTTTCAGTCCCTGCTCCTAAGGCCTCTAACAACCAGTCATGTTTGACCTGTAACCATACCTCACCTTCATGCACCACTTCAGTACAGTGTAGTGGAGTGGAGGACCGCTGCCTTGAATCCACTGGTGAGTGTTCTCTGACTGAACCATGTTTATACAGATGTTACTGGTTCAAAATTGCGGACTTCTCGCGTGATTCACGCGAGACGGCACAAGCGCCAGGCATTTTTTTCTTTGGCGAGACAAAGAGGTTTTAATGAAAAGCCGCATGGTGCCAAAACAACCACCAGGTGGCATCTGTGAGAACGGAGGACGACAGGCGGATGAATTAGTATGATCTGTGCAGTAATCCACTGCTTAAACTCTAGGCTATTTAACTAGAACTAACTACTGTATACCCTGCCTAAATCACAGAAACTATTGTAATATGATACAGCCTGGCTCGCTTTATGACTTCATGATTATGTAGCTATCACAAATTATGAAGGTCTTCTGCACAGGGCAAAGATGATATAAAACGAAGTAACACACGCGGCTGTTTGGGACAGGCTTTTATTTAATTCAGAACAAACCGCTCAGCAAAAATGGAAAATATAGTCTAATATAATAAAATGGATCTGTTGTTTGGCCACTGTTTGAAAATAATCAGAATTAGGCTATGAGGACAGAATCTAATCCAGGGCAGCATTCATAATCAGACTTCTAATAAATAAACGTCAACATTCAATAACTTGGTCAAGTCGGACCACAGGCTCCTTTTTTCTCTTGAAATGAGGTGTGCTGCGCTGCGCGCACGGACACGTCGGTGCTCTGTTTGTGATTTATCTACTGCCTTGAATCTGTCCTTTATAGCCTACATGCGCGTTCAGATTCACAACAAGATGAGTTTCTTTTATTCTCTATTTATTTATTCTCTATTCACACACTCACAATAAAACAGTGGGATTGGTTGAAAGCTGATAATTAGCCATGTGCTTACAAGCTGATTGGCCGAAACCAAGAACAAAGCCGCGTGAATGGCCAATCGCCATGTGTTAACAGTCGACATGTAAATCAGATGTTGCGATGGGCGATGGAGCGCGGAGATGAATAGAGGTGTTAATGTCTCAGCTCATCGATACTTTGCATCTAGGCTACTGTCTGTAACTGGTAGAAAAACAGCCAGCTGGAAGAACGTGTTGCTGTAGGCTACAGTATGTTAATAAAAAGGCAAAAGGTTGGGTTTAAACTTTACAGTAAATTAATATTTCCCACAATAAAATGAGTCTTTAGACCAAATAACTGACTCATGCCAGAACTGATTTTCTGTAGCTTTATTTAAAATATTCAGCAGCTTTACATTACAGTCACCAGCACACAAACATTGTTGAGTGGGTGAAAGCTGAGCAAACCATACCTAATAAATCAATTATTATGAACATTACAGTAACCTAATGCTCAGAAAAACTTCTCACCAGCAGCCTGCCATTCTTGTGACCAATGGGTGTGGATACTTTTGTACTTTTGTACGTTATGTAGGCTACGGTATCACGTTACAGCCGCAGTCATGTCGGGACCAGAGTGATTACTGGGACAACGGGACAACCAGGGTTCATGAATCCGCTCCACAGACCCAGGTCCCCGGCTGCTGCTCTGTTCACTTCACACCATGGACGTATTTGTTTTCTCCCGGTAGACGTAAATACATAACACGTGTACCCCCAATCAGAATGCTTCCCGACCCCCAGACGTAGGCTACATAATGTGTTTTCCATGTAAACTCGAAGGATAATATTTCAATTCTGAATTATTTAATTCAGAATAATTAATAATTGCGCATTAAAAACATAGAGGGATGAGGGGCTTGGTTACACCCCGCCTTTCCGAAGCCCCGCCTTTCCGACAATAGACTTCCATTCATCGTAATAGCGGGGTTTTCTATTTTTTCTAAAGACACCGCTATTTCGAAAAGGCTACTGGGGGAAACCCTCAGTGCGCAGTGATCCTTATTTCCTTTTTGGAGTCAAACGGATCATGTGCATAATAAACTGCAAAACAAGCAAATACTTCATATTAATGACATAAAGGCCTAACGTTCATTCTGCTTCTAGCCTCTCTAGCCTCTACCTGATCTTTTTACTAAACTTAACCAACTCCTTTCCTCATTGCCTAAGCCCAACCAAAGCGTCTCCCTCAGTCAGCTGTCAGCACGTGCAGCGGCTGCAGCAGCCTCGCGCCCCTGTGAGCTGTCGGAACAGCGGTGTTTCGGAACAGGGTGTTTCGGAACAGCGGGGTGTCGAAGTGGGGGTGCGTCGGAATGGAGCTGTCCCCGAGGGGCTTGAGGTTTTGACCCGGACTCCTTCCAGTCCAAGCCGGCTGGTTGACGGTGTCACCGGTCTCATTATCACATGAGACGTATAGTAGCCTACTGTAGCTGCCGTTGTTACATTCATCGCTCCTCATCGCGGCTACATGGTGTGACGTCAGCATTGTCCCCAAAACGTCTGAGCAGTATTTAGTACGGTGCTGCCACCTAGAGGAAAACAGTGGTGGTGAAAATTCTCGCGTTCGCGAGATCCTGCAGTGTGAGACAAACCCCGCAATTTTGAACCAGTAACATCTGTATGACATCTGTTGTGTCTACACATTAAGACTTTTAGCTGAGTGGAACCGTTCTGCACAAAGTGAAGGACACTTTAGTTTTCATCACATTGTTTACAGATTGTTTTGAAGTGAAGAATGTAGAATGATTAAACTGACAGTAATTGTGTTTGTACAGTAACACATTTTTTCTTCTTCTCCAGTGAACTTTGTAACAGGAACAATTGGAGCCTATGGCTGCGCAAGTTCAAACCTGTGCGGAGCTGCTAGTCTATTAAATGAAATACCCTTCATAGGTGAACCCTCTGAGTTGACCAATCCTCCAAACTGTGTTGGTGAGTAAAATGTCTCCACGCATTTCTTATAGTTGAAATCATTCATGAACATAATCATGTCCTCAAATCTATATGAACATCTGCAACAATCATTAGATTTCTGAGCCTTTATAAACCATCACAACCCTGGAACTCTACTGATCTCACACTTTTCACTTGACTTCTGTTTTTCTCTCCACTGCAGATCAAGGACTCTTTTGTAATGTTTGCAACGGGTCCAGTTGTTCCCGCCGCTTCTGTTCATCTACGGAGACAATGTGTATGGCAGCTACATACACAGGTAGTCTTCTGTTCATGCTGTTTGTTACTGTTGAGTAAATTACATGTGTGTTTTCCATCAACATTAACAAACTGTACTTTGACTCTAGTTTTTGAAGATGGAGCTGGAACAACAACAAACACATCTTTCTCTGGCTGTGATCCTGGATATTGTCCTGGTACAGGCTCTCACACCATGTCAGTCAATCTGGGTGATCGCAGCGTTCTTGCAGTGATAGATTGTTGTACCACAAGTGGCTGCAACCGTGTCCTTCCACCTGGTGAGTACAGAGTGATGGCTGTGCCCTTATTTAGGACCAAATGATAAGGATATGGGAAGAATACTTGAAACTCTGTTTTCATTTAGTGACACTTTAATGTTCTGTTTCAGCCTCTGCTCCTCAGGCCCTAAACAACCAGTCGTGTTTGACCTGTGACCATACCTCACCTTCATGCAACACTTCAGTACAGTGTAGTGGAGTGGAGGACCGCTGCCTTGAATCCACTGGTGAGTGTTCTCTGACTGAACCATGATTTATATGACATCTGTTGTACCTACAGTACACATTAAGACTTTTAGCTGAGTGGAACTCTTCTGCACAAAGAGGAGGACACGTTCATCACATTGATTCCAGTTTGTTGTTAATGTCAGGTGTGTGGGGAAACAGGACCCAAATGCAGATGGCAAAGTACAAAATAACAAAAACTATTTATTTCAAAACCAAATGTAAAACAACGCAGGAAATCAAAGTCCAAACAAAGGACAATCACAAAGTACCAACTAAAAAGTCAACAGCCCTAAGTCCTGGACATAAATATCAAAGTAGCAAAGGAAATGTTTACAACTCAAAGAACAGAAAACCAAGGACTAACTGGGAATGTGGAATAACACTAGGAACAGGACAAGACAGCACAGTGACGGTGACGAGACGAAGACGATTGAACCAACAAGAGACAAAGGGAAACACAGAGGTTATATACACAGGGAAACGAGACACAGGTGGTGCAATTAGACACAGGTGAGACACATGAGGCAATGAAACAGGCGGGAGAACACAGGAAGACAAGACAGGAACTTCAAAATAAAACAGGAAACAACTCAACACAAAGAAACAGACACAGAGACACAGACCATGACAGTTGAGTAAAGGATCTGGAATAATTAAACTGACAGTAATAGTGTTTGTACAGTAACATATTTATTCTTCTTCTCCAGTGAACAACGTGACAGGAACAGTTGGAGCCTATGGCTGCGCAAGTTCAAACCTGTGTGGAGCTGCTGCTAGATTAAATGAAATACCCTTCATAGGTGAACCGTCTGCGTTTAACAATACTCCAAACTGTGTTGGTGAGTACAATGTCCACATTCAACTTAATTAATCATCACTTTATTTATCATTTTATTTATTCTATTTTGAAAAGAGATTCTGTCACCTTTTCTGTGCCCGACTTCCTGGAACGATCTGGTCTATCCAGCTTGACAGACGGTGCTCTCGGCACTCGCAGCTCGCGTGAAAAATAGAACTGAACCGATCTGAAGTGCTGCAGGCGTGCGCGCACTGCGCTCCAGAGTGCGAGATGTGCGACCAGGCAGACCGGTCACCGTGCGCCTGTATGAAACTGCCTCTGCTCCAGTGCCTGCACTTCACTTCCACGTGCAGTGCAACCAGGTTGTAATGATCTCACACCTTTCACTTGACTTCTGTTTTTCTCTCCACTGCAGATCAAGGATTCTTTTGTAATGATTGCAATGGGCCCGGTTGTTCCCGCCGCTTCTGTTCATCTAATCAGACAATGTGTATGGCAGCTACATACTCAGGTAGTCTCCTCTTCATGTTGTTTGTTACTGTTGAGTAAATTACATGTGTGTTTTCCATCAACATTAACAAACTGTACTTTGACTCTAGTTTTTGTAGATGGAGCTGTAACAACAAACACATCTTTCTCTGGCTGTGATCCTGGATATTGTCCTGGTACAGGCTCTCACACCATGTCAGTCAATCTGGGTGATCGCAGCGTTCTTGCAAGGATAGATTGTTGTAACACAAGTCGTGGCTGCAACCGTGTCCTTCCACCTGGTGAGTACAGAGTGATGGCTGTGCTTTTATTTAAGACCAAATGATGAAGACAAGTGAAGAATACTGGAAACTCTGTTTCCTTTTAGTGACACTTCAATGCTCTGTTTCAGTCCCTGCTCCTCAGGCCCCTAACAACCTGTCATGTTTGACCTGTAACCATATCTCACCTTCATGCAACACTTCAGTACAGTGTAGTGGAGTGGAGGACCGCTGCCTTGAATCCACTGGTGAGTGTTCTCTGACTGAACCATGTTTATATGCCATCTGTTGTGTCTACACATTAAGACTTTTACTTAGTTGAGTGGAACTGTGTTGGTAATTGTGTTAAATAACAGATTAATTCTTCTTCTCCAGTGAACAATGTAACAGGAACAGTTGAAGCCTATGGCTGCACAAGTTCAAACCTGTGTGGAGCTGCTGGTGGATTAAATGAAATACCCTTCATAGGTGAACCCTATAACATTAACATTACTCTAAACTGTGTCCGTGAGAACAATGTTACCACTACTGCCAGCTCTACAATAGCCACCACCCAGGGCTCAACAGATGATGCAGGCTGTATTCATCCAGGTATGATCCATCTGCTGCTGGGACTCCTTGTCTTTGCTCTCCATTAGAACACACGGGAATTAGGTGGGATGATAAGAAACAGATGGAAAGGACATACAGTACATGTCCATATGACAGATTTTATTTTCCTTATCTCAAAATGTATCTGTAGTGGGAGTTTTTCCACAATTGATGTGAAGGTCCAAGGACAGATGGTGTTGTTATGATTGCATGTAAAGCCCTTTCAGACAAACTGATTGTAAAAATGGGCTATACAAATAAAGTTGCCTCGACTTGCCTTGTGCCACCAATGGATTAGGTGTTTTTATATATATATATATAATTAATGAGGTGAAGGGATATTGTTATTTTTTGTGTTGTTTGTTTCAATTATGATGTTATTTACTTTGTGTTCCCATTGAGTTAGGTGGGTCACATATATATGGGTGGGGATATTAATATTGATACCTGTTGATTCTCTTGGTCAGAGAGAGAGTTGATCATCTTTTTTTTTTCATTAATGGAAGGTTAGGACTCACATAAATGAAGGAATGACACCGAAAATCTTGCCAATCTTGCAGTGTTGTTTGAGCAATGGTCTACAATGGTAAAAGCAAAACAGAACAGGAGAATAAGACAGGTAACAGCAAGTTCAACCTGTCTCCTGTAAACTACATGGCATTAAAAGTATTGAATAACAGCCACTTTGGTTCCTTTTTCTTTTGAGTTTTTTTTTGTTGCGATGATTTTAAGAACAAACATGTCTTTTCTCTTTAAATTTTAATTCATACATTGTCTTCACACTTTTGCTGAATATCTGTTGTGGTTTCAAAAATGTGCATGGTTGTCTTGAAATAAGCCTATACATAAAAATGCATTCTCATTCAAATGTCTCTTGTGATTTTTTTATATTATATTCAGCATACTAACCACCAGTGGCATGCAGTGACTGACTCTGACTTTCAGATCTCAGTGCAGCCTTCGATACTGTGGACCATATTATTCTCCAGACTTTGGGATTATGTGGATATCTCTGGCAAAGCCCTTGACTGGTTCATTTCATACCTCTTAGGTAGAAGCTTTTAAATCTGAGTCTTTATCCTGTGGGGTCCCTCAGGGTTTGGTCCTGGGGCCACAAGAGAGGAGAGGTTGGGGGCAGGGGGAGGAAATCAGAGGAGGAGAAAGGAGAGGGCTCTGTGTAACCAGATGTGTCCCCCAGCAGTCTAAGCCTATAGCAGCGTAGCTATAAAATGGTTCAGAGCTACCTGAACCAGCCCTAAGTAAAAGCCCTGTCGTTAAGGAAGGTCTTAAGTCTAGACTTAAATGTAGTTAGATTGTCTGCCTCTTTGACCCATAGAGAGAGCTGGTTCCACAGTAAAGGAGGCCGGTAGCTGAAGGCTCTACCTCCCAGTCTGTCTGAGTGATTAGTTCTTTCAGATAGGACGGAGCTTTATCATTAAGAGCCTTATAAGTCAGCAGGAGGATTCTGAAGTCTATTCTAAATCCTACAGGAAGCCAGTGGAGAGAAGCTAAGGTGGGAGAGATGAGCTCTCTCTTCCTAACTCCTGTCAAATCCCTCGCTGCGGCGTTCTGGACCAGCTGGAGACTCTTGAGAGAGTTTTTCGCACATCCTGACAGGAGAGAGTTACAGTAGTCCAGCCTAGAAGTGATAAATGCATGCACCAGTTTCTCAGCATCGCTCTGGGAGAGGATATTCCTAATCTTAGTGATACTACGCAGGTGGAAGAAGGCGGTCCTAGTCACATGCTTTATGTAGGGACTAAAGGAAAGGTCCTGGTCGAAAATGATTCCAAGGTTCCTTGCCGTTGTACTTGAAGTCTGGGTGATCCCATCTAGAGTAGCGATCTGATTGGAGAACGCGTCCCTGAAGTGCTTAGGTCCGAACACAATGACCTCAGTTTTATCTGAATTCAGTAGCAAGAAATTAGAGGACATCCAGGATTTAATGTCTTTCAGGCAGTCTTGCAGGTTGAGGAGGCGGCTTCTGTCATCTGGCTCCATGGACAAGTAGAGTTGCGTATCATCTGCATAACAGTGAAAATTAATTGAGTGCTTTCGGATGATGTCGCCTAGTGGAAGCATGTAAAGAATGAAGAGAATTGGCCCTAGAACTGAACCCTGCGGCACACCACACAAAACTCTGCTGTACTCTGAATGCTTGTTGTTAACATTAACAAACTGAAACCTGTCAGATAGGTATGACTTAAACAAATTTAGGGTCCTTTAATCCCAATTTCATGGTCCAGTCTCTGCAGCAGGATGCTGTGGTCGATGGTGTCGAGTACAGCACTGAGGTCCAAAAGTACAAGTAAAGAGACGAGACCTCTGTCTGAAGCTAGAAGAAGATCATTAGAGCCTTTGACCAGTGCTGTTTCAGTACAATGGTATTCTCTGAATCCAGATTGGAAAGTTTCAAAGAGCCTGTTACTATGGAGATGTTCATGTAGCTCAGGGGTGGCCAACCCGCGGCTCGCGAGCCGCATGCGGCTCTTTGGCTGGTTTCATGCGGCTCTTCATCATGCGGCTCTTCAGGAGCTTTCACATGACAAGCGTCAAAAATGCTTGGCTAGGGGCGGTGTTTAGCACAGTTGGTAGAGCAGTGGTTCCCAAACTGTGTGCCGTGAGGCAAGTCCAAGTGTGCCGTGGGATTTTGTGACAACCATAGCCTACTGCAATATAGTATGCAACTAGACAAAAATAATTATTTTAATTTACTATATACTACTTTGAATGCACTCATTCCATAATACAGAGGCAAACTCTTTATCTAAAAACTATTTAAAAAATCCTCAAAGAGGATCCCACATTTCGCTGTTCACGCAGTTGCGCAGGTGGGAATTTGTTCCCGCTGGCATCAGCTGCGCCACAGGCAGCCAGTGAGCGCGCT
Source organism: Decapterus maruadsi (assembly GCA_030347415.2). Lineage (NCBI taxonomy): Eukaryota > Metazoa > Chordata > Actinopteri > Carangiformes > Carangidae > Decapterus > Decapterus maruadsi. Next base: position 30,596,621 of record CM064903.1, read on the forward strand.
GTATATGCCGAACACCTTCAGACCTTAAAAGAGAGGTTTGAGCGCTATTTTCCACGTGTGGCCGACATCGAGGACAATGACTGGATCCGAGACCCATTCAACCAGGAGTCCGAGTCCTCAACCGAGAAGCTCACTATGAAGGAGAGAGAGGAGAGCGCAGAGCTCTGTGCGGACCGCACGCTGAAACTGAAATTTAGTGAGCTCACACTCGATCAGTTTTGGTTGGTTTGTGCATCAGAATATCCAACCATCTCCCACCACGCTATCGACCAACTTCTTAATTTCCCCACCACCTACCTGTGTGAGTTGGCGTTCTCCACTCTTGTTTACATGAAGAACAAGACCAGGTCACGGCTCTCTGTTGAGCAGGACTTGCGAGTGGCCCTCTCCTCAGTGCCACCAAGGATTAAAAAAATCTGTGCGCCCCGACAGGCACATGTGTCCCACTGATTTGTTAGTAGGCAGAATATTTACAAAAAAAGCCTGATTCTAAATGTTACAGTTATAATTTGTGGGTCAGATGCAGGACCATGGACAGTGCAGCTTTCTCATGGACAGTTCTCTGCTGAATTTCTGTTTCCTTTGCCTCACCTGTCTGGTTGAAATGAGTGTGTTTGATGAAGCCCAATTTGATAAAGTTGAAATATTTTTGTGAAGTATTTTGTTAATATTTCATGAGTAGAATAGTTGTCTTTGTCACATCTTATTTGGCATTAGTAAATAATTAGAAACCTCAAATCATGAGGTCATCTGTTTATCTGTTAAACAGATGATATTAGTGATAACACGTGTTATAAGGCTATTTTGCACAATAGGTGTGCCTTGAAATTTTTATTTGACCTTTGGTGTGCCTTGGGCACAAAAAGTTTGGGAACCACTGTGGTAGAGCACCCGCCCCATGTGTTGAGGCTACAGTCCTCGCTGCAGGCGGCCCCGGTTCGAATCCTGCGTCGGACGGCCCTATACTGCATGTCATTCCCCCCATCTCTGCCTCCCGTTTCCTGTCACACTCTCAACTATCCTGTCAAATAAAGGCATAAAAAGCCAAAAAAATATACAAAAAAAAAAAAAAAATGCTTGGCTGGTGCTGCCATTAATTCCCCTGCCTATGTGGCACGCTGACCAGAGGCCTGTACTGCGAAGGAGGCAACACGGCCAGGCTTTGTGTTCACAAAGCACATCAACTTAGTTTGTTAAGTCCGGCTCTCAGCTTTATGGTGTGTGCGCGTTAACATTAGTGATGCGCGGGCCGGAGTTTTTTTCCAACCCGCGGGTCCCGCATCTATGATTGTAACTTCGCCCCAGCTCGCCCCGCACCACCGCATCTATTTTCACAACCCACCCCGCCGCGCTGCTATTTAACGTCAGGCAGTGGGATTTTTTACTTTGAAAGTGCAGACAGAGGCGCTGTGGAGCTCGTGAGGAATGGGAGAGAAGTGCAGCGTGCAGCAGCCGCCGCCGCCACGCTGCCTCCCTCTCTCTGTCTCTCTCCCCGGTCCCTGCTCTCAGTGAAAGCAACCCCGCTCTGCTGATGCGTCCAGCTACGTCTCGTCACACCTCCGCCGGCTTTCCCGTCAACATCAGCGCGGCGCTGATAAAAACACTCTGGACACCGCAAATTAAGTAAAGATGTCTTGACCCGCACCGCCCCGCCCCGCGGGACATAGAAGATAATATGATAATATGCGCAGAGAGAAGTCAACAGCAGCTGCTCAGCGCAATTTCTCCCTCCGTACACACCCGTTCTGATGCAGCTCCACTGGACTTACAAAGTGAAGCTGACACAGCTGAAAATAAGTTAAATAGTGAAACAGCGGCGCTTTTATAGCCAGCTGGTCGGGACCAGGTTATGAACTAAGCATGCATAAGTTTCCATGGTGATCTACAGTAGCTGGGTTAATCTGAGAGAGTCACTTTTGTAGTAGCCTACAGGAGAGCCTGGTCTAAGCAGCATAGTAAGAGAAAAACGTTGTGTCTGAGACAGTGCACACAATGTTGACTGTTGAAAATAACTGTCATTATCATGTTGGTGTGGGACATTTTCAATACATCCGGCTGAGCAGAGGTGTGTGTGTGTGTGTGTGTGTGTGTGTGTGTGTGTGTGTGTGTGCGTGCGCGCGCGTGCGTGTGTGTGCGCGCGTGCATACATGATTAAGGCATGGGATGATGTGTATGATGTGGCTCTTGCAGTAACACAGTACAAAAATGTGGCTCTTAGTCTCTGACTGGTTGGCCACCCCTGATGTAGCTGCTCCAGGACAACCTTCTAAAGGAGCCTACCAATAATCTACTCACACACAAACTGCAAAAGAACACTTTTAAGTGTAAGATATCTGCATGCAAAGGTACGTCACATCAGAACGAGTGCCGCCCTCTTTTTGAAAAAGGGTCCAATGTTGCCCGTTTTTCCCAAAAAGGGTCCTATGTTCCCCGCTGTTGCCGGTGGAGATGGCCGATGGACTCTCTACTTATCTGTATTCTCTCCATCTGTCTGGCCTGTCTAGCCTAGGTGTTTTTACTAAGTGTAACCAACTCCTTCCTTTCTTTATTGCCTAAACCCAACCCCCCCCTCCACTGTCTCTGTTCTTCTATCTTTCATATCTTATATGGTCATGACATTGCGTGGGAGGTGACATGGGGACATACCTGCGTCGGCCCGTGCCTATAGCCTCGCACATGCTCCTGTCATTCAGCCAACCATATGCGCTCATCGCTTGTTACGATGTCATGTGAAGCCCTTTGAGACAAACTGTGAAAAACGGGCTAAAAATAAAATTGCCTTGCCTTGTCTTCTCACTCAAAAATAGGTAAAAAATATGCCAAGTCACTCACAACTCCACTTTCAGGTGGGTACAAAAATTGCATGTTCCTAAGGTCCTTTTGGGGAAAAAGGGACTTTAGGGGGCAAATGCCTAGTGTGAGTGTGCCCTAACAGGCAGATAATTAGGAAGGTGAATGCCATTCTTTCTGTTAGCTCACATCCCTTACACTCTGAGGTCCAGTTTTTCCAGGTACAAGCACTCCTTTACCCCTTCAGCCATTTCCCTTCTGATTTCTGAGTTTTGGTTGTAAACACTTTGTAACCTTGTTATTATGTTATACTGGAAAGTCATCAGCTGACACCATCAGATGATATGAGTCATGGCATCTATACTGTCCTGACCCTATGTGCAGGTGTGTCTGGTATGTCACTGTCTGTTCTAAGTAACACTTACTCAAAGGTCACATACCGTCGGTACACAGGTACAGGACAGTACCAATGTCCTCACTCACCTTTGTCTCCCTCTCCCTCTCTCTCTCTCTCTCTCTCAGGGGAACAAAATGACAATAAAGCAGGTCTGTCGATATCAGCGAGACTGGACCAGTATCAGGACAGTTCACCTTGACCTGGACACTGTCTGAGAAGGAAGATGGACAGAGTCTACCTATCTGCTTCGTTGTCCAAGCAGTGAACAAGTTTGTCTAAATGAGTTTCTAGATGACCTCTAACAGTACTCAGTTATTTGACCTAATTGACTTGTGTTGTTTGCCACAGCTCAACCAAGTACCACTCAGAGCTGCGATGTGTCATTGTCAGTGTTGGGAACGGTGAGAGTGAGTGTGGCAGCCATTCTGTCTGATCCTGTTTAGCAGATAAACTTTGAGTTTCTTAGTGAGAAGAGTGCAACAAGGACCCGATTGCATTTGTAGTTTTTTCATCCAAATCAAACACAGTTTTACTCAAAAACTCATGAAAATGTACACACATTCACCTCATCAGTGTTTAAATGTTGTTGTATTCAACACTGTTCACAGCTTAATATTGCTTTTATTCTGACTTCTGTTAACAGATCCACCAATCATGACCACTCCACTTCCTACCACTCCTCCACCAGAACCTACACATGGACCTGAACAAAGTACTACAAACAACATTCTTCCTACAATTACACACCAACTTACTAACCATATTAACTAAAGAGTAAAGCATGGCACTTTAAACTCCATAATAAAGCTCCATACAGTATAAAGGTAGATGTTTGTGTTAAAGCTCCTTAAAGTATAAAGGTAGACTCGTGACTTTTTGATGTCACAATGAAGTGGTTACCAAGCCCCACCCACCTGAATCCAACATCTGACACTTTACTACTGGTATCGGTATCAGTGAAATTTAGCGAGTACAAGAACCGATACCAGTGCATGCAATTGCTCTGCATGAAGACCACGATCAGAGGGTGACTTTGCATCTTTGTTGTATTTTTTTTTTTTAGATCAGAGGCTTGTTACAACAAATTTTGTTGTGGTATCGTGCATCCCTACTTTCAGAATTAGTTTTTTCTGTTTTAACTGAAATCCAGTAATTTCAAGTGAAACAGAGAGAAAACATGACATGAAACATGAAAAATTATTAGGTTTGTTTTAATCAAATTGTAAGTGCACCGGGAGTATTTCAGGAGCATGGAACGATGAGGCAAAAATCTAAACCATTGTACCATATGTCTGCCTGGGCAGAGTTTCCATTTGGGCCACCATACAAACATGGCGGCGCAAGATGGTGACACTCTCAAGACCCTTGCTATAAGACTACAAAAACCAAACAAAATGTATTTTATAGCAATTATACACTTTTACAAAACACTATATTCATGGGTAGTATACTCAGATTATGCCAATAAACCTTACCAATTATTACACACTGGACCTTTAAAAAAAAAAAAAAAAAACTTTTTCCAGACCAGGGAAAATGTTCCAACCTCAGACAAAATATATGTGATAACATAGTACCCTGTGGTTTTCCTCTGACCTCTCTGGTGATGTTGATTATGTTTACAGCTGTCCTACGTCTGACGGTGAGGACCTCATCTATGTTCCCTCTGTCTGAAGACGACATCAAGACCTCTGTCATCTCAGAGGTCAGTCCACTCTCATTTTATTAGACGTCCAAACTATATATAACCACCCACTGAAAGAAAGGGAGCAGAGTTGATCAAAACATCTGAGTTTCCAGACACTCAGAGCAATGGCAAAGGTTTGAATTAAACTGTTGATCTGTGTTCGTCAGTTCAGCAGAATTCAGTCAGAAATGGTTCAAGTCAGTTGAGAGAAGTTAGCTATACTGTCCTGTACCTGAGTGCTGGTGTGGATGGTATGTGACCTGAAACTTGGACTCAGATCAGATCAGACCTGCTCCACCAGGCTGAGCAGGTCTGTTCCCAGCTCCACTTAATTATAGGTTGCTTACCCTAAACACCTACAATTGACTACAGAGTAGTACGGTATAGATGTCCTCAATTATGTTGTCTATTGTGTCAGCCAATAGGGAGTGCAGGACAGGGAGGCTGCCTGTCACGATGAATGTTTCAGTGTTAGACCTACAATTATAAAATGTTAATCAACAACATTTCCTACACTAGTGCCACCCTTCATGCTTTACTGACGTCAGTAAAGTCAGTAAAAATATCTGGAGCATAATGAGGTTGTGCAGGCTGTTTGTTTTTTTCTTTTGAAGTTTTCTCCTGGCCCAGCACACCGAGCAAGGGATGTGCGTATACTTTTACAATTAAAGGGATTCTGGCATAAATTTAACCCATGGTCTAACTCATGCTCTACTCAGTGAGACCGAGTAGAGCACCCCCTCAAGAGATTAAGTTTGCCGACTGCAAACTTCTTTAGTTGTAGCAAAGTTGTAGCACCAGATAGCAAAACACTGCTGATTATCTGTTATTGATCTGAATAGTGATTTGACTTCCTGCTCTCACACTGCGTGTTTTCTCTACAGCTTAGAGATGAGCTCATCAGACAGGGGCTGCCATCCAACTTCACTCTCATCTATCAGGGCAAAGTCACATCACTAGAAACACCACCACCTGCTGGTTTGAAATGGTCATGGCGCTTTCAGTTGATTCTGAAAAATACTTTTATGAGCTTCCCTCAGCTGATCTTTTTTTAATCATGAAGCCTCATTGAAAGATTTATTGAGGGGAATAATCTGAGAAATTGTGAATTACAGTAGTGAAACCCTGTTCCTTCTGAATATAGCCTACTGGGAAAAGATCATTTGGATTCAGTGCAGTTTAATGGTGTGGTAACATTTAGATCAGGGCTTCAAACTTTCTGTCTCTACTTCCTGCTAGCAGCTAAAACAGAATCAACCACAACAAAGTAATTACTTTTTTTTTCTAACTTTCTATGCTCTGGATTTCTTTTTGCCTCAGAAACAGACCTTTTCTAAATGTTACATGAAGTAAAAGCTGTATTTATTCTCTATTATGGTCTTAAAGGTCCCATATTATGCTATTTTTCATCTATTTCATATGGTTCTAAGTTGTCCAAGCATATTGTATTCATAGTGTATTGTCCCCAAATCAATCTGCAGCTCTAGATCTCAGTAATCTAAAAGTGTCTCTCCAGAGCTCTCCTGAGAACGAGCTGTTTCTGTGTCTGCACCTTGAAATGCAAATGATTATGTGTAAACCACGTCCACTCCACAGCTGTCACGGGGAGAGGGTGTGGTTTTCACTACAGGTACATGTGCCAATGTTGACATTGAGACAGCAGGGGTCGGGTATTGATTTCCGAAAAAAAAAAAAAAAGCGCTGATGAGAAGCCGTATCAGGCCAATATCCGCGGTTTCATTTTTAATGACGGCTGGGCAGCTGTTTTTCAGTCAGTGATTCAAAATGATCATCTACCGGCCGCGGTAGCGTTACCGACCGATGCTCCCGTATCTACGTTGCATGTGAAATGACGGGCCGACTGACGGACGAGGGGGGGTGGAGGTGGTGCAACTCTCGCTGATCAGGAAATGGCTCACCGGGCGGAGCTAACGTTTTTCCAGACTTGCCCAGGGGGAGGATAAGGAAGTACCGGGAGGTGGAGTTACTCGAGTTCAACACATCCTGACGTCAAGTCTCCCAGCACTTTCAATTCGCCCGTTTGGAGACACGATCTCAAAAAAGTGTAAAAATCAATTAAGGGAGTGAACAGACTTTTTTCACCTTCAGGCGTCATAGGTCCAGCCTTGTTGGAAAGAGACTGGATCCAGCAACTGAAACTAAATTGGTCAGTTGTAAACAAAGTAGCACCTGATAGCTTTGAAGAGCTATGTGACAGATACCCAGAGGTGTTTCAGCCCAGTTTAGGGAAAGTGACGGGCATTAAAGCTAAACTACATGTGGTGTCAGGGGCTGTTCCCAAGTTTTGTAAACCATGGCCTGTGCCATATGCACTCAGGGACGCTGTGGAAGCCCAACTAAACAAAATGGAGGCTGATGGGGTCATCACACCTGTGAATTTCAGTGAATGGGCTGCACCCACTGTGAACAATCCTAAAGTTGATCAGACAGTGAGAATCTGTGGGGACTATAAAGTGTCTATAAACCCCTGGCTTGAGGTAGATCAGTACCCCATACCAAAACCACAAGACTTGTTCACAAATCTAGCAGGAGGGAAGAAATTCACCAAGCTTGATTTGTCACAAGCATATCAACAAGTAGAGCTAGATGAGGGTTCTAAACCGTACTTAACCATAAATACACACAAAGGGCTCTACCAAGTAAACAGACTTCCCTACGGTGTAGCCAGTGCCCCTGCTATATTTCAAAAGTTAATGGATCAAGTTTTGCAGGGCATAGATGTTGTCATTTGTTATTTGGATGACATACTCATTACGGGACAGGACAGAGACACACATGAAGCACCTGGAAGAGGTTTTGAAAAGACTGAAAAGCCACAACCTCAGGGTGAACAGAGAAAAATGTGCTTTCTTTCAACAGTGTGTCTTATTTAGGACATGTTGTAGATGCAGAGGGGATTCATCCAATGCAAGAGAAATGTGAAGCTATTGCTAAGGCAGCTGTTCCCACAACAGTTACAGAGTTAAGATCTTTCTTGTCACTGTTAAGTTATTATGGGAAGTTTATTCCAAACCTTTCTACACTGATAGCACCTATGACAGGGCTGCTACAAAAAGATGTAAAGTGGGGGTGGTCACCATCATGCCAGAAGTCATTTGAAGAAGCTAAAAAGCAGCTTCTCTCTAACAGAGTCCTTGTTCATTATGATCCAGAACTACCACTTATACTCGCTTGTGATGCTTCACCAGTAGGTGTAGGTGCAGTCATCTCACACAAAATGCCTGATGGTAATGAAAAACCGGTAGCTTCTGCTTCTAGGATGCTTACAAAAGCTGAGAAAAACTACTCCCAAATAGAAAAAGAAGCATTAGGCCTGGTTTTTGGAGTGGTAAAGTACCATGAGTATTTGTTTGGTCGTAAGTTTACTTTGATAACAGACCATGAGCCATTACTGAAGATCCTAGGTCCAAAAACAGGAGTTCCACCTTTGGCTGCAGCCAGGATGCAAAGATGGGCCCTGCTATTAGCTGCTTATACCGGTAACACTTTACAATAAGGGTCCCTTAATTACGTTAGTTAGTGCATTATTAAGCATGAATTAACTGTTTAATAATACATGAACAATCCTTATTATGTATTACTTAGCATTAGGTAACACATCAGGTAATGTATTAGTGAGCAGTTAATTCATGTTTAACACTTGCATAACAGTTGTAAATAAGCATTACTTAACCACTATTAGTTGAAATGTAGTTGAAGCAATCACATAGCATTTAACACCTTTTATTAAACACATCAAAGCAGATGTAGATAACAAATAAATAAAATCACTCAGGACATTTTTTTCCCCCAAGTTTTTTTTATTGAAGACCAGCATTTCACAGACAGTAGTGCAAACAGTACAATCATTATGGCTGATGTACAAGTTTTTTTTTTTCCTCAGGTTGCATAAAGGAACATCCCCCCAAGAACAGAGAGGGGGAGAAAAGTAAAGAGAACATATAAGTAACAGTAAATAAACAATGATAAGATAAACTAAAAAGGGAGGCGAAAAAGACAAGTAAATAAAGATGATGATAACAGAAAAAACAGTAGAAAAAAATTACATACAGGGTACACGGTGTGCTCAATGAAAAGTCACGAAACACTTTAAAGGGGACCTATTATGAAAATCCACTTTCTATAGGTTTTGTAGTGGTCCTATGTGTTCCCGGGGCCTTTCTATGACGCCTGAAGGTGAAAAAAGTCTGTTCATTCCCTCAATTGATTTTTACACTTTTTTGAGACCGTGTCTCCAAACGGGCGAATTGAAAGTGCTGGCAGACTTGACGTCAGGATGTGTTGAACTCGAGTAACTCCACCTCCCGGTACTTCCTTATCCTCCCCCTGGGCAAGTCTGGAAAAACGTTAGCTCCGCCCGGTGAGCCATTTCCTGATCAGCGAGAGTCGCACCACCTCCACCCCCCCTCGTCCGTCAGTCGGCCCGTCATTTCACATGAAACGTCGTAGATACGGGAGCATCGGTCGGTAACGCTACCGCGGCCGGTAGATGATCATTTTGAATCACTGACTGAAAAACAGCTGCCCGGCCGTCATTAAAAATGAAACCGCGGGTATTAGCCTGATACGGCTTCTCATCAGCGCTGCGGTGCAGCGGTCCTCATCACGGAGTGAGAGACATGATCCTGATCTGAACGAGGAAGTCTCCTCTCACGGCGCAAAACCTTATTCTCCGGTAACTTCTCATCAGTCCATAACAGTGTAGCCTACAGTTTGTGCTGCTCCTCAGTTTCACTCGTTTTTTTTATTTGACAGTTTGATGCTGTAGGAGCCTCACCATGTAGGCGATCTCCTTCTGTCACAGTAAAACATTAGTATTTTTTCAGACAAGATGCCAGTCTCATAAACTTTTTTTTTTTTTTTCGGAAATCAATACCCGACCCCAGCTGTCTCAATGTCAACATTGGCACATGTACCTGTAGTGAAAACCACACCCTCTCCCCGTGACAGCTGTGGAGTGGACGTGGTTTACACATAATCATTTGCATTTCAAGGTGCAGACACAGAAACAGCTCGTTCTCAGGAGAGCTCTGGAGAGACACTTTGAGATTACTGAGATCTAGAGCTGCAGATTGATTTGGGGACAATACACTATGAATACAATATGCTTGGACAACTTAAAACCATATGAAATAGATGAAAAATAGCATAATATGGGACCTTTAATTTGATTCCAGAGAGTTGAGGGTGTTTACATATATGATGAGGGGTTGCCATCTTTTATAAAAATGTATTTCTGATCCTCTTAAGGAATATTTAATTTTCTCCAGAGACAGAAAGGACATTAAATCACTCAACCAAGAGGTAGCGGGAGGAGCATTTGGACTTTTCCAATGTAATAGAATACGTCTGCGGGCTATAAGTGATGCAAAAGCGATGACATCAGAGTTCATCTTAGTGAGACTAGTTGGAGCACTGGGGACCCCAAATATGGATATTAGTGGACAGGGTTCAAGCATGATGATGAGGGCTTCATTTAATGATTTGAAAAAATCTGTCCAATAGTTGACTAACTTGGGGCAAGAAAAAAACACATGAACATGGTCTGCAGGAGATAGACCGCATCTATCACAGACGTCATTGGTGCCTGGAAATAACTTACTAAGTCTACTTTTTGTAAAATGAATTTTATGAAAAACTTTAAATTGGATTAAACTGAGACGAGCACATGAGGATGAAGAATTGACCCTGATCAACGCCTCCTTCCATCACTCAGGACAATTTTGACAGAACATCACTATCTTATTTACTGTAGTAATAGAACAAATGTGCTGAGGATGAAAATAGAACCGTCTGTCAGTCTCCACCTGTCTGTCTCCACACTGTCTGTGAGTCTATCCCAGTCAGTCTTTCCACTGTCTGTTAGTCTATCCCTGTTGGTCTCCACACTGTCACCAACCTGTCTGTCTTTCAGTCTCCCAATGTCTCTGCACTGTCTATTAGTCTACCTGTCTGCCCCTTGTCAGTCTATATCTGTCTGTCAGTCTAAACTTTCTTTGTTATGCGCAGGTGCTTTCTATCATCCTTCATTTTAGTTATTGTAGCTGAAATGACATTGTTGGCCTTTATAACTTCCTCACATCTTTTAGCAAAGTCTGCCACTGTCCCCCCCTTCTCAACCAGATCATATTCTTCTGGAGCAGCTATGGCAAGCTCAGCAATCACTGCAGTCTTCACAATAGTAAGTCTGTCAACGCCATATTTCTCGAAGGATTTGGCCATATTCTTCTCCGCCTGGAAACAGGACTTTCCTGTACCGCCTCACCACATCACCTGGTCCTCCAACTAATCAACACACAAGAACAAGAGGGAATGTATCATTTGAATCACGGGATTGGTGAGAAGAAAAAAAAACACAATCATTGTATTTTAATGCTGTTTGCTTATCAATTGGGTGCCACTTAAAGACAGAAATCTAGACAAAGGTGCAATAGACCATAGAGGCTAGATCCGATCAATGCAACAATGACACAAAACCCTTGCCCTAAATAGAAACTTAAAGGGACAACGAGGAGTTTTGGAAAAGCGAAGGGTTTTCACACTACCTCCGTGCGCACCGTAGCATTCTTCCACCTCGCGCAAGACAGACTCATGTTTTCATTCATTAATAATTAAAGTCAGAGGTTCAAAGAGGTCCGGTTACCGTCGTAGTTCCGACCATAACACCGCTATAATCGCCATTATTCTCATTCGCGTCTGTGAAACCGAAAGTAAGTAAACGCTGGTCGGCTCGACCAGCATTTCCACCACCACTAATAATAACAAAATAATGATAGACAGAAAATTATATATTGATCGAAAATGGAACGATTAACAAGTGTGGGTAGCGTAGATTCATCCACATTAACGTGACACTGTTTTATAACCGAATAGAAACTCCTCGTTGGCCCTTTAACACTAACATACAAACAAGTGCACTGTGTCCTCAAATCAGAACAAGCCTTTACCAAATTTAAGAGGCAGGTGATGGTGGTATAAAGGGATAGAGGCTGGTGATTGAGTAAAGGCAGATAAGCTATTTTATTTTTGACCAAATGTTCCTGTTGTTGACTTATGAATAGTGAAATAGAGTTTTGCTGTGGAGCTTATGTGGTATTATCTTATAGTGTGATTTGGTTCTGAAATGTGTGATTTCACCAACTTCCTGACAACATCCAGACCTCAAAAGGTGTTGACAACAGTTAAAGTGTTGAATTCCGGTATCAGACTGACGGCCTGTGTCCACAACCTGCAGGAGAGAATCCAAATGATTTAACTGAAACAGAGAAGGATCAGACAGATTGAAGAAGTTCTGAACAAACGAGAAGGTGAGATAAATAAGAATGAGAAGTTCACTGTAGATGTTGATGAGGTCTACAAGGGGAAAGAAACCATCGATGGAGGGTTGTGGGGGATGGGTTTATTTTGTGATGGAACTATTACCTGTAAAGTCTGTAAAGAGAACTATCACTACCCAGAATGCACAGTGGCCTGGTTTCCCTGTGAAGTGATAAAAAGAGGACACTGCACTGTTTGTACTAATGAGTGTCCTCTAGAAGATAATGTGAAAGAAACATGGATCTGGGTCACCAAGACAAGAACAGTCCAGAAGACCCTACAACAGATGAAAAAGGAATATGAAAAGAATAAAGCTGAAGGAGAGAAGGCGTTCAGTCTCCTGGAGAATCTAGAGAAGGACACGAATGGTCCGACGATCTACAACAGACCTGGGGTCTCATTTATAAAACTGTGCGTGGGATCGTTACTGAAAGTGTACGTACGTCCATAAGCCAAGTTTTGCGTGCGCCAAGAAATATTCAGATTTATAAAACCCTGCGCACGCACACTTCCAAGCAAACTTCCCTTTATAAATCACAGAGTTCCTAAAGTTCTCCAATCATTTTCATGGGGGCCCTGTCCACGCCCAGTTTTAACCGTAGATGGTCAATGCAAACCACCACATGAATGCGATCTACATGTCAATGAGCCTGACGTGCTCTTGATCTGCCGCTTTGTGAATTGGCTGCAGGTGTGGAAGTGGCACGACACGTTGCTGCAGCTGTTAACGGCGGAAGCGGCTCAGAGTTTTTTCTGTTTTAAACGCTGCCTCACAAATCTGGACCCGGTTCGGCACATGTCTGTGAGTTACAACAGTGACAACAGTTTTAATCTGAAACCAGTTATTAACCTTCACCATGGTCTCCCTCTTATCCTTTGACCTCCAGTGCACGTGGTGCAGAATTACCACACCCACTCAGGATTCATACATTTACAGTCATTAGACCGATCGATAAAACTTTGAAATCACTTCCTACATTCTGAGGGATGATCAAACTTTACACTTCTCTTGATAACAACAATACAGAATATAACAATTGTGCGAACGATGACTGTATTTTTTTTTTTATTCCAGGCTTTGAGATTTAATTGACTCTGGATCATATGTTCACACAGTATCACAGGAACATAAAGTTATTTAAAGTTGTTTATTCCATACAGCAGCGCCGTCTTCTCCTCCTCCTCCTGCGCTCTGGGAGTGGACAATATGACGGAGAGATGGTGATGATTAAATATAGAGAAGAAATTTTGATTTTGAATCTCAAGTTAAATTCTATGAAGTTTTTTTTTCCTGAAAAACCAGTCCGATGCAAAATAACGCTATTGAATTAAATCACCATGACAACATGTATCTAACATAGGCTACGGGTTGAAATTAAATGTGTGACGCGCCGATAATAAAAACATAATTGTTCTTCTCACACTACATTTCTTCAGTCCGACTTCAGTTCACCACCACACCGTCTGTGTCGCCAATTCTCCTTTTCCTCCAAACCATACGTACGCCTGGCTCAGAGTTTGCTTAGAGATGCGCACATTCTCCCGTCAAGTTTGCTTTTTATAGATCACAACCTTGGCGGAAAAGTGAAAAGCCGACACTTTCAGCCCCGTTTTGTGCGTACGCAAGGTTTATAAATGAGACCCCTGGGCATTTATGGCCCGTGGTACTCCACCCTGGACCAAATCATCCGATAAAAAGGAAAAGAAAACTCCATCATTTTATGGGGGGCACACTGCATTCACATCCACACTCCGATTAGGGAATTGTCGGAATGGCAACAGTAACCCTTTAATTAAACGTCATCATTCAGTATTTTGACGTCTCCAAGTCGGAATGATGGTATTTTTTTCCTTTAAGATGTGATGCCATTCAACAAATCTTTTACAGCTAAAGACAAGTGTCTGTGAGCTGTCAGAGGGAGCTCTTGGCACAGATCTCAGGTATTGTTATGACTGACACACAGTGCACATATGCCCACACCACACCCACTCAGGCACGTCTTTCATTGGCTGGACTGGAAGAGGCGGGGTTGGGGTTCCTGGGGCGTGCGTATGCCTTTAAGTGGTTAGTGCACCTGTGAAGAACAGGGAGAGAACAAATGACAGAGAGAAGACGACGAGAGAGAGAGAGACAACGGAGAAACCAGAGGACGGAAGAAGTGGCGTCTCGTCTCCCCCCCGCGTGTCGTTTTGGTTTTGTGTTATGATTTAGTTTCTCACCTACGCTCGACGAAAAGAAGCTTTAAAACCTGAACGCTGAGCCACCGAGGCGAAGCAAACCCGCGTGCTTGGGTTCGCCATGACTGCCTGTGTGCGACGGAGGAACAAGTGAAAAGCCTGGAGTCCGCGGTCCCCGTTCCAGCCGGCTATCGTGAGTACTCCACCCTGCCTCATCGATAAATAGTCCAGCCAACCACTATATCACACACACTGCACCACATCCACACTCATGTAGGGAAGTCGTAACAGTATTGACTCAACTTCATCTTCAGTATTTTGACGGCGCCACAGTCCACAGATGTAGCCTACAGATGTGATGTATAGTCAACAACAGTAGTTTACAGCTAAACATTCACACATGAGGTGCGCGCTATGGCACAGATCTCAGGTGGGACACTCAGGCCACGCGGATCTAAACGCCCCCCTCCCGCTGTCCATTAAGAGCGCACAGTCTGTCTGTCTTCCCGGGCCTCATACACAATGGAAAACAAACCCTGGGGAGCAACACTGTCATTTTACCCCCCTGCTCTATGGCCAGGTAAAACCCAGTGGATCACTACAACATGTGTACAGATGTGATATATAGTCAACAACAGTAGTTTACAGGTAAACATTCACACATGGAGGTGCGCGCTATGGCACAGATCTCAGGGGGGACACTCAGGCCACACGCGGATCTAAACGCCCTGACCAGAGGGATCAAAGACGGACGCTCTCTCAGTCCTGCTCCCAGAGCTGAGCAGGCACGTACTGGAGAGGAGAGGAGAGGAAATGAGAGGGAGGAAAGGAGAGGAGAAGAGCGCACCGGACCAGAGAGGTGCGTTGTGCGTAACGGCGCTGTATCGCTTCACATCCGTACACATCTCTTAAAACATGAAACACACACACGTTATGGAAACGCCTTGTCGGAATGGTGGGACGAAACTGTCGGAATGGCAGGATGTTTTTATGTCGGAATAGTGGGATGTCGTAATGGTGACATGTCTGAATAGTAGAATGTCTGAATGGAGCATGTAAGCAGCATGTAACCCATTTTATGTAAAGGCGTACAATGACTTGGAACTGCTATATGGCCCGATTGCTTTTATTACGTATATTGATGCGCATTAATCAGCTGTTTGCCCCACTGGAGCAGTAGCGGCTGCTCGGCTGCTCAGTCTCTAGAGAGGAGCCGCTCTGGTGCAGGTTTTCTCCACAGCTGAGGTTCTGACCACCGCGACCTGTCCAGCAGGAGACTGGGGACCGCGCCGGTGTTTCACAACGCTCCGTCAGCCAAATCATGTTTTAACTGCTGACAGTTATGAAGTGCCATCACGACACCTAATTATAACTTCCCAAACACTGAAATTTTGCAAACTGCGATTAAAAGAGCATTTTATGACATCGCTGGCGACCTGAGCCACTGCGAGTCACCGGGGTCCGCCCGCTATTCAGACATCCCGCTATTCCGACATGTTTCTGTTTAGACATACTGGTAATCCGACACTTTTTGGTACCGCTATTCCGACACATTTTTTTCTCTCTTTTTTTTCTTTTTTTACTGCTGCGATACCCAGGCACGTCTCTCTCTTTTTTTCTTTTCAGCATGCCTATCACCAGGGAGTGATGTTCTTAATCTCAACAATTAAACTACTAAATCACACACAAAACTGACATGATAAACAAACAGAACTATGTTGCAGTTGTTTGTCTAGTTAACCTGTCACCTTCAGCACCACGGACAGCACCGCGGATGAGCCGCGGAGAAGCGGCAGCTGCAGCGTCTGGGGCCTGGTGGCCAAAGTTGAAACATTGTTGCAATGACAATAAAATGATAGATTATAATTTGTGGTTGCTGTTCCCTGCTGCTGAACATCGCATCGGATTTTTACATACACATCCTTTGTTTTCCTATGGTGTCAGGCGAGCCTCTGTATTTTATCCCATACAAACACGGCGCACCGTCTCTCTCTCTCTCACACACACACACACACACCGCTGTCAGTGGTGCTGTGACACTCGGTCTGGACCTTCGACTACATGACGATGGGACTTTACGTTTTCATTCTCCATAAACACTCGTTAATTAACATATGACAGTGACATGACATGTACGCGCGCCGCCACGTCTGCTCATAGCGCAGCAACGCTCCGAGACCTGACCCCAGTTATTGAATGTTTAGATGATAGAAGTTTAATTGGTGCTGATTAAACTTGTAAATGAATGCTGCTCTGGATCCGATTCTTTCCTTACAGTAGCCTATATTCTGATTCTAAACAGTGGCCAAACAACAGAACCATTTTATTATTGGTGTCAGACTATATATTTTCCATCTTTGCTGGGCATCAGGTTTGTTCTAAAAGCCTGTCCCATAAGCCAACATGCAGACGGGTCAGGTCTGACTTACACACCCTTCAGCAAGAAAAAACAAAACAAAACACCGTCAACAGGTGACAGAATAACAGTCTCAGTAGCTGCAGATCAGTGTGTGCTGGGTTTGATTCTTGTCGGACATCACACCAGAGTTTGTTTTTTCTTCTCTCTAACAGGCCGATGTATTTGTGTATGAGAAACAGTGTCTCAGATACAAAAACAAAAAGGTAATCAATGTCGGAAAAGCGGGATGTTTGAAAAATAGTAAAGTGCCTTCTCCCGATCCAAAAAAAAGTAACAGTGGGACGCTTATTTAATACAATTAGAAGTCAATGTCGAAATAGCGGCATGTCGGAATAGCAGCGTAACCCGAGTCACCGTGGTGCTGCGAGGACTGCATGTGAATGCTGCATCTGCGTTGAGTCCATATTTATATCATAATACATTATGTTTCTTCAGTGATCTGTGATGGATATAAATTGATTCAAAATCAATTGTGTTGCCAAACAATCAGAACCATTTGTAGTTTAAAGTGATAGTTCACCCTAGATTGAAGTTTCAGACTACCCTCATATTTTCCATCTTTCTGAGTTACAGGGGGTCTTATCAGTGCATTTCAATTAACAGTTGCAAACACCAGAGGTCTTCGTCCCACACCAAAAAACATCCAAATACCTCCACCGGCTCGTATGTAATGTCCGTTTTGTACTGGAGCCCGGCACGGAATTGTCAAGAAAAAAAAATAAATCCACATTTTAAGCCTGTTTGTAGCATTAAGCCTGGTTTACAGGTGACAGAATAACAGTCTCAGTAGCTGCAGATCAGGATTTGAAACTGCTGCAGGTGTGTTTTCAAAATGCAAATTTGAGGGAAGACTGGCTGAGCTGGGTTTGATTTGTACAACTCGTCATTAAAGTTATTCAGACCATCAAATGGCCCAGAACTTTGTTTTTCCTCTCCTCCATGTGCATCTGTTACAACAAGCCGAAAAGTCAATTGGAGCGATCGATGAGAAACAGTGTCTACTACACTGATACAAAAACATTTTCAAATCATGTAGTTGAATCACAATCATCGGAAAAAGGTAAATGTTTGCTACAGGAAAATCCTGTAACTTCTTCTTCTCTGTTTTTAGCTGCTTCTGCTACTTCCTATTGCATTTTTCTCTATGGAAAAAAAAGTATAAACGCCTGTGCGGAACAGTGGGACGCTTGAAAAATAAACCAGGCTTTAGCTCCCAGCGTGTTCCGACAAAGAAGTCAATGTCGAAACCCCCTCCCTTCCCCCGTGTCGGTCCATGAGTCTCAGAATAGCAGCGTAACCCGAGTCACCTGTGACACTGGGAGCTAATGCTACAAACAAGACTGAAATACGGAATTTTTTTTTTTCTTCCCCGGGACAATTCCGCATCTCCGCGTTCAGTCCAAGATTTTATATCATAATACATTTGGATGTTTTTCAGTGATCTGTGATGGATATAAATTGAAAATTCAATTACATCAATTGTGTAACTCAGAGAAGGGACGGAGGACTCAAATAGCCTTATCGACATGAGGGTGAGTCGATAATGTCCAAAAAATTCTATGTAGTTTAATATAGGTTAATTTGGCAGTAAATATTATGTTTCAATTTGATTTTCGAATCATGTGGCCCTTCACTCACTTTATCGGAGTCAATGTGGCCCTCTGGAAAATTAAGCTTTACCTGTTTTCTTTAGCTCCGCTGCACTCGGTGATCCACTCGTCAGGGCTTCTCCACCAGCAAGCGGCTCCAGGAGGAGAAGTAGGTGAGTTGTGTCTGCTGAAGAAAACAGGCAAAGCTAGCGGATGTTTGACGGCTCGTACTACGTGCTGGGACCCTGTAATGTACAATTGATGAACTTTGGTGCAGTTCTGAGCATTATTTGTGGCTAAAAGTGGCGTTTTGCGGTTAGACAGTGGATCCGCAGAGCGCCATGTGTAGCGATAGTGCGGTGTTTGCTGAAGTTGGTGGAACTCGTGAATCTAGCGGTCGGGGAAATTGATCTCTCGAGGGGGGGTCTGACTCGGTGTTACAGTGTGTTTGACCGTGGCTTTCACTTACGCCGGAATATCGCTTTAACCCAGAGTCTGTGGTCAGTTTATAACGCTTGCTAGGAAATGTGCTCTGATGTTTTGGGAGAAGTGCTGAGTCTGTGGAAGCCGCAACCGGGGATCGTAGCACTACAGTGGCTGTCACAGCGGCAGCAGCCGGCTTACTGAGCTGATCTGCTGGGGGAGAGCTCCTCCCAAGGGTGAAAACGAGCCAAGTAACGTATCCGCACGCTCTTAGAGGTTACTGGCTGGTTAAATTATTAGGAGATTAGTATTAGTCTCATTGATGAAATTTAACAACTGTGGCAGTCGCATTATTAGTTTGTTTGAATGAAAAGTAAGCAGGGCCCGCACCCACACCCCGTCCACCCCTGTAGGTCCCCTTACACAGTGGAAACGCAAAGCTGACCATATCCGACCCGAACCGTACCCGTAGCGTTCCGTACCGACCCGTACCGTACTGCCAGTGGAAACAAGCTTTAGTGTCCGTTGGTGTGTTAAGTTCATAGACTGTAAAAAGAATGGACGTAGCATCCGTGATGTCACCCATTGGTTTTGTGACTCAAATATGGCGGCCTGAACAGCGTTGGATTGGCTGGCCGAGAACCCGCCCACAGGCCTCGAAGCAGCCTGTCTCTGTGCCGCTCCGGACCTGCAGCTGAATGGTTCCGCGCCCTGATTGGCCAGAATCTTATCCTAATAACAGTAAAACGGTAGCGTTAAAAAATAATTCACCCCCATCAGAGTGTGTGCGGGGGTAGAAACTATCGATTGAGACCAAAAAACGTCCTGACACCAGGCTTTGATCATGTTTATTTAGGATGTAAAGTCATCGATTTTAACATGGGGGTCTATGGAGACATTCTGCCTTCTGACACCAGCCCCCACAGGAATCTTGCCCTCCTCCTTGGTTAAGTTACAATAGAGCTGATGGGGAGACGGCCTCTCCTCTGTGTAATGCTGATTATGACTCCTGATTCTATTCAATAAATATCCATCACTGATGAACATTGTGTCTGTTGGTGTTTGACTCCCAGCTCTCATCCACACCAGAGAAGAACTGATTAAATAGGCTCTATACAGTAGCACTTCTTATTGAAGCTAAATGTGTTTTATACCTCACTACGCTTATTTTTTTTTTTAACAGTGTTGTAACAGGCTCCATTTCATGGAGAAACAGTTTTATTTATATAGCCCGTTTTTACAGTTTGTCTCAAAGGGCTTTACATGGCATCATAACAACATCCTCTGCCCTTAGACCACAGGTGTCAAACTCAAGGCCCGCGGGTCAGATGTGGCCCGCCACGTCATTTTATGTGGCCCGCAAGTGCTTAATTCAATCCAATTATCTTTGGCCCGCATGATAAGTAAGGGATGAATAAATAGTAGGGGGGCCTATGTATTTCCGTAATTTTGGAATGTTAATTTTTGGAGACTGGTTGGAATGTCTTCTTGGGTGGATAAACTTTGAGAAAAAATATGTCTCCATTTTTTCTAACTATTTTTTTTATATTTTTCTCTCAAATGTGATATTTTGACACTTATTCGCACTATTAAATATGATTACAATCGTTAAAATCACAATTTTCTTGAACTAAAATTAACACAATGTACTCTTTTTAGTTGTGATTATATTTAATAATATTTGACAGATGTCATTACAAACAATTATTTTAATAAAGACCACAATAGGTATTGATTTTGCTGAAAAAAGAACAAAATATCAAGTCAGTAATTTTTGACCTTTGCAAAGTTTCAAAGTTGTTTCAACATACCTATTAATATATCAATCCAGACCTAAATATTGTCAATTGTCAATATAGAAATAAACAAACAAACAAAAAACAAGACATAATGCTGCCAACAAAATATTCCATGACAGAACGGATTTCAGTAACTTTGTTTAAATGGAAGGATCACCATTGGCAGACATTTGCACAAACCTCTTCATCTGCTCCTCACAGGCACACCTGCAAGAACAATGTGACACGCAAAAGGTTTTCTTGCAGCCACATTTGATGATATGTATGATGGTGGCTGGGGCTGAGGGATCCTATGTTGTGACTGGCACCAGTTTACCTCCCTCTGCCTCCCATCCATACTTGTTGCCGGTGGTAACTGTGGTCAAGGTGTGAGGTCCTGATTCCATACCAGTGTCTGGCAATGGCTCGATGTAAGGCTCCTTGTGTTGGTGGCAGTCTCTCAGCTTCTAACTGTTCTTTGAGAATAATCTCTACTTGAGATCACAGACATTTACCAGTGTGGTACCATGTCTGTACAGCTGACAGACAAATGCTTCAATACTTCTTTCTATGCCAGTACTCAAGTTGTCTGCAGTCCCCAGGGCAGCAAATGCTGACACCACCATAATCCTGCTCAGCCTGGATTCTGCCCAGAGAGGGGCAACAAAAATCTGCGTTGAGTCCCCAGACACAGATGTGTGTGTTCTTGTAGTTCAATGGTGCCATCAGTTGTGCAAGGACACTTCATTACTGGTGTGGGGAACAAGGAATAGATCATCTCTGCAGCCTTACCAGGGTCCCATGCCTTCTCTGATGCCTTGAATTGCTGGCAAAGGAGAGCTGACCTGTTGGCAAGCACTTAACTGTATATCCAAGGGAGGTGGTATCAGCATTTGCTGCCCTGGGGACTGCAGAAAAGTTGAGTACTGGCATAGAAAGAAGTATTGAAGCATTTGTCTGTCAGCTGTATGAGCATGGTACCACACTGGTAAATGTCTGTGATCTCAAGTGGAGATTATTCTCAAAGAAACAGTTAGAAGCTGAGAGACTGCCACCAACACAAGGAGCCTTACATCGAGCCATTGCCAGACAATGGTATGGAATCAGGACCTCACACCTCACCCACAGTTACCACCGGCAACAAATATGGATGGGAGGCAGAGGGAGGTAAACTGGTGCTAGTCACAACACAAGATCCTCAGCCCCAGCCACCATCATACACCTCATCAAATGTGGCTGCAAGAAAGCCATTTGCATGTCACATGGTTCATGCAGGTCTCAAAATCTGAACTGCACCAAGATGTGCCTGTGAGGAGCAGATGAAGAGGTTTGTGCAAATGTCTGCCAAGGAAATTTGATGGGCATTGATGAAGATGAGGATGATGGTGATCCTTCCATTTAAAACAAAGTTACTGAAATCGGTTCTGTCATCGAAAATTTTGTTGGCAGCATCAAGACTGTAGCCTATTGTGTTTTTTTTGTTTTGTTTGTATATTTCTATATTGACAATTGGTCTTCAGGTCTGGATTGATCAAAGTTTAATCACCAAGAAGACATTCCAACCATTATTTTTTTCATTTTCTATACCGCTTATCCTGCACTAGGGTCACGGGTGAGCTGGAGCCTATCTCAGCTGAATTCGGACGAGAGGCAGGTTCACCCTGGACAGCCATCGCCCGTCTATTGCAGGGCTAACATAATATATAGACAGACAACCATTCACACTCTCATTCACACCTGTGGGCAATTTAGAGTCGCCAATTAACCTAACCTGCATGTCTTTGGACTGTGGGAGGAAGCCGCAGTACCCGGCGGAGAAAACCCACGCATGCACGGGGAGAACATGCAAACTCCACAGCCCCAGCCGACCGGCGGGTTTGAACCCAGGACCCTCTTGCTGTGGTGGTGCAGTGCTAACCACTCTCCAAAAATTAACATTCCAAAATTACAGAAATACATTGGCCCCCCCTACTAGTGATGAAAAAAATGTACAGGACCTATGTAACTTACTGTGTAGTCTATGAGATGAGAAATAGCCCATTTTGAAATTGAAAAGCAATGAAAACAGTTCCTGTCAACTCTGTCAACAACTTGTTATTTCAAAAATAGGCTATGGCAAATAAATGTTTATTCTAACATCTGAGTGATGGATAATAAAGAACCAGGATTATTTTCCTTGTACAGATTTGAGCATTTTACATTAGAAAATCAGTACTGGTATGTCACAATTCGTATTATTTTACGAAAAGGAAGCTGTCATCAGCCTAGAAGACATTATTATAGGTATAAGTAGTATTATTTTATGAATCTATTTTGTGCATTACTTTGTAGTATTTATGTGGTTTTACAGGATTATATTCTTATGTCCATAAGGAAAGGTAGGAATTTCGTCCAAAATACATCTGTATTTGACCTACAATTATTATGACTAAATCCAAAGGGAAAAAATTGGAGACACTTTTATTTGTCTTGCTAGGAACCCCAAGAATCAAGATATAACAGTCTCCAAAAATTAACAACAAAAAACTACGGCTATTGATACTGGCTACGTTGGCCCCCCTACTAAAAGTATCTCTCTATACTTATTCTTATTTCTTCCGCCAATTTTTGGCAGCTAACTACTCCTTCATACTTTGCACTATTTCAACAATTAATATATCAAAACGTGCAGTTTTTTCAGGACATTTATGCTACTACTACAAGGTATCGACGTGACGAGGCAGAAGTTGGAGCTTCTGCCATAAAGCCGTGAGTCCCTGATCGATACACTGTTAGCCACAGCCTGAGGAACTCTGAAAGCCAGAGAGAGTGCATCCTGTGTTTGTAGAATGGACTGCTGCCAGCGTCTCTTGCTGATTCAGGTCCTTGGTGTCGCTGGGAGAAGCTACAGCCGAGTGGAGACCGTGTGAGACCGGTGGAAGCAGCACAAACAACAGGCTCGCGGTGGCTAGCCTGCCCGGCGTGACGAAGAGACGATAAGCGGACAAGGCCTGGAGCGTAGACGTGAGCTGGACTGTCGAGTTTTACTACTGTTCTTAAACTTTATTTTTAAAAAAAGAAGCTTCGTCCCATTTTGAAAACTAAAAGACATCGCCCCATTACCCATTCTTTATGGCCCTGTGAATAAATATATTTTTGTATAAATTGACTCTTGGGTGATTGAGTACTGCTCACCATCGTATAAAAAGAACTAACTTTAAGTCGGTGGTTTCTAGAAATTTAGAAATAACACTTTAACTGTAAATCCACTGGGCAGTGTTTAGCTCAGTTGGTAGAGCACCCGCCCCATGTGTTGAGGCTATAGTCCTCGCTGCAGATGGCCCCGGTTTGAGTCCCGCGTCGGACGGCCCTATACTGCATGTCATTCCCCCCATCTCTGCCTCCCATTTCCTGTCACACTCTCTACTGTCCTATACAATAAAGGCATAAAAGCCAAAAAATATACTTAAAAACTAAACAAAAAAACAAACAAATGTAAAACAATGCAGGGAATCAAAGTCCAAACAAAGGAAAAACACAAAGTACCAACTAAAAAGTCAACAGCCCTAAGTCCTGGACATAAATATCAAAGTAGCAAAGGAAATGTTTACAACTCAAGGAACAGAAAACCAAGGACTAACTGGAAATGTGGAATAACACTGGGAGCAGGACAAGACAGCACAGTGACGGTGACGAGACGAAGACGATTGAACCAACAAGGGACAAAGGGAAACACAGAGGTTAATAGAGGTAATAAGCTATGCTTCAGCCTGCACCTTTTTGGTGTAAATGTCTATTAAAAAATGATATTTGTCAAAATAAAATTGTCATGGCTGATCTTAATTTACTACTTAATTTCTAACTAGACCTACCTTCAATTCTGTGAGAAGTTTCCTCTCATCACAGAAAGCTGAGCAGGGATTTCTAAAGAAATCCTGCTCATTGTCTAACCCATTCATAGTCAAAGCAGTAGGGGGGGGGGGGGGGTGCTTGGAGGTGCTAATGTCCTGGAGCAAATGTGAATGTTCAGGAGGGGAGGGTGTGGTGGTAAGTTGGGGGCTGCATGCAAACCTTTTAGGATGATAATCAGAGTATAATAGGTTAACCAGACAGTGTTGTGTGACTGCTGAAATGTGTGAATGTGTAAACGCTTTATATTTAATTCAGTTTCCCTACCACCCCAACTTTTCCTGCAGGTTATCTACAAGCTGATAAGCATGTGTATGATTTATACATAGGTAAACATTTGTTTCACGTTTATTTGTTCCATTTCAGAAGGACAGATCCTTGATACATTATGTGAGTGTTTTCATCAAAAATTGATAATGTGATGATGTGGACATGATGTTAGACATTGGTCCCAATATTATTTTCTCTGGTCCAGCTCTCACAGTAGGTACCTTCCCTCCATACACCATTGGAATACTTCTGGAAGTTTGTGTCTGAACATATTATTTAAGATACGACAACAAACACAAATGAGTTCAGTGTTTAAATGAATGGAGGATCTGGAACACTAATGAAATTATTTATAAAATATGGCTGAGTTAACTTATATAAAACCAGGGGCCTTCTTTGGAGGGAAACTGGTGGATTTGGGACATCTTGAACTTAAAGAAAAATGCTGGTTTCCCACTCTTCCTGAAACATTTCTACATGGTCACATGATTCTGAAGTTACAGCCCAGTCTACTCTTCCAACCGTCAACTCCGACACCTTAGCAATGGTGTCTGAGGGGGGTGGGGTGCTTAGCAATGTGAGAGATTGTCAGAATACAAAGGTAGACAGATGGCACTTTCCACTGTAAGGGGTCCTGATCTATAAATGTCCTTAAATTATGGAAAATACCACACTGTTCACTCACCAAATGCAGAGTTCAGTTCTTGGGCGCTTTTGCAATACCCATATTCCACCATTAGGAGGCGCTTCCATAGAATCACTGCGTGTCGTTACTCTCTTTTCCAGTGCTCTAGTCAGCTCCAGACTCACTCGTATTCCAGTGATGACGCTCTGGCCAATCAGGGGAAGGCAGGGGAAGTAGGCGGTACCAGGTAGGAGGGGTTGGAGGAAAAGAGGATAAAACCGAGTAGAGCCGTGCTGTACCGTACTGAGCTAGTGGAAAAGCACCAAGAGGAGGTCCCGTCTGACCAGAACCTGGATGAAGGAGGAGAACCTGGACCGGGAAATTAGCGACCTGGATCAGAACACGACCGGAATTAAGGAGGAGAACCAGGACTAGGACTGCAACATGATAAAGGAAGAGGACCAGGACCAATACTTCATCATGATAAAGGAAGAGAACCAGGACCAGGACTGCAACATGATAAAGGAAGAGGACCAGGACCAATACTTCATCATGATAAAGGAAGAGAACCAGGACCAGGACTGTAACATGATAAAGGAGGAGAACCAGGACCAGGACTGTAACATGATAAAGGAAGAGGACCAGGACCAGGACTACAACATGATAAAGGAAGAGGACCAGGACCAAGACTACAACATGATAAAGGAGGAGAACCAGGACCAGGACTGTAACATGATAAAGGAGGAGAACCAGGACCAGGACTGTAACATGATAAAGGAAGAGGACCAGGACTACATCATGATAAAGGAAGAGGACCAGGACCAAGACTACAACATGACAAAGGAGGAGAACCTGGATCCAGATTTGTTTGGGCAGACAGGGACTACGGGGGAGGAGCAGGACGCGGTCCACCAGGACAAGGAGCCCTCTGGTTCGTCTGGTTCCGGTCCACAGGTCTGTCTTTCTGTTTTCAGTAGGAGCGAGTCAGAGATGAAGCTAATTGTTAGCTGCTAACTCCATAGTGATTCACTAAAAAGTCTAAAACCTAACCTGTCTACTTTATTTCCTGTTGTATTGCTGTTACCTCTATTACTGCTAGTATAGTATGGTTTTAAAATATTAATCATATAATAATAATAATAATAGAATAATATATCCAAATGGTATTTAGAAGTTCCAACGTGCTCCAACATTTCAGAGAAAAGGCTTCATCCGTGTGAGCAACGGCTTACCCTTAACCTACACACAGGTTTAAATTCTGGGAGATTTGGGAGATGAATGCTGGTCTCATTGACGAAGTCTAACAATTGTGGCCGCCGCATTGTTTGAATGAAAAGTGAAGCATCATGTGTGTATTGGACAGAAGAGCAGCACTGCCTCGGGGCTCTGTAGCAAATGTACAGAAATCACCATATTATTCAATAAATATATTTTCCAGCTGTAGTTGTATCAACTCCTGCATGAAACTGCGACAGTCCACTGTGAAAAAGAAAACTATAATTGCGTAGTCGGGTGTCAAACTCGCCGTGGGTTAAAATTTAAAACTTGGTACAAGTCGAGGGGTGGACTGCTTGTTTATGGAGAACTTACTGAAATAACCCTTTGAGCCTAAAATTAACATAGCCTGCAAATAATTGCATATAGAACAACATTAATCATTAAATAAATAAATTGGTTGCATGCTGATGATTGACCGTTAACCAATATCAAGGACTTTCAATCATTGATACTATCGTCATTATTATTATTATTAGTGTAAATGCTGAAAGCACTAATCCCCTTAAACAATTCAAGTAATTTCCAGCCATTTCATACAAAATCTTACATTTTCTACTTTTTACAATAATTTACTCTCAGCCATTGCTTCGGCTATTGGCGCTGGTTCATCGGTTTACCTTCCTGTCAGGTTAGCTGCATATTTCTACTATTCAGCCATTACATTTAAACATGCAGGACTTGATTGTTTTGACTTGAAAAACCTTGAGCATTTCTCCTGCTTTTTTACCTTTTCACCTGAAAGACATTCATCTCATACTACGTTTCAGCTGTAGCATTAGCCTTTTTCTTCAGCTAATTTAGCATTGATTCAACAATTTCTTCAGCTCATTCAGCATTGCTTCAGCAATAGCGTTCAGCTGCTTTCAGCATTCACACGCATTTTCTCCAGGACATGCTTTCTTTTTCTAGTTTTAGGTGTGTTTATGTCGTCAGCTTATGGGGACATGCTGACACGTGCAGATTTACACTCGTGCAGACATTTGTGACATGAGTCAAGTAATGGAGAATTTTTATTGTCGGTAAAAATAAATAAATAATGGTAACAGAGTTATGAAAACAGTCACTTTTTGAGCCATTATTTTATAAACATCTTAGATCCCATCACTGGTTACTATATCAACTGAAACTGGCATGTTTTGCTCAGTTTCAAAGTATAATTCGAATTGGAAAAAATTCTGCTTGTAAGATTTGTATGAATTTAAAATTTAAAAAGGAAAACAAATGTCCATCCAGTGTTGATTGACTCTCTTTCTTCCTTTCTGTTGCCATGGAAACAGGACCGCATCATGGTGAAACCACAGAGCTGTAATGGGCGTGGTAACACATTCAGGACCTCAGATCTTCTGAACAATCACCACCGGGGGCGCCAATGCGGACAGAAGGTGTACCGGTGCGAGCAGTGCGGCACATCGTGCGTCGACTTGTCCAAACTAAAAATTCACCAGCGGATCCACACCGGAGAGAAACCGTACAGCTGTGAACAGTGTGGGAAGGTGTTCGCTACCTCCGGAAACTTAAAGGTCCACCAGCGTGTCCACACCGGAGAGAGGCCGTACAGCTGTGAGCAGTGTGGGAAGGCGTTTGCCAACTCCTCAAAGCTGACGGTCCACCGGCGCGTCCACACTGGAGAGAAACCGTACACCTGTGAGCAGTGTGGGAAGGCGTTTGCCAGCTCCTCAAAGTTAACGGTCCACCGGCGCATCCACACCGGAGAGAAACCGTACAGCTGTGAGCAGTGTGGGAAGGCGTTTGCCAGCTCCTCAAAGTTAACGGTCCACCAGCACGTCCACACCGGAGAGAGGCCGTACAGCTGTGAGCAGTGTGGAAAGGCGTTCGCTGCCTCCAGACTTTTAACGGTCCACCGGCGGCTCCACACCAGAGAGAGACCGCACAGCTGTGAGCAGTGTGGGAAGGCATTCACTTGCTTCGGACATTTAACGGTCCACCGGCGCATCCACACCGGAGAGAGGCCGCACAGCTGCGAGCAGTGTGGGAAGGCGTTCACTACCTCCGGACATTTAACGGTCCACCGGCGCATCCACACCGGAGAGAAGCCGTACAGCTGTGAGCAGTGTGGAAAGGCGTTTGCCAGCTCCTCAAAGCTAGCGGTCCACAGGCGCATCCACACCGGAGAGAAGCCGTACAGCTGCGAGCAGTGTGGGAAGGCGTTCGCTGCCTCCAGACTTTTAACGGTCCACCGGCGGATCCACACCGGAGAGAGGCCATACAGCTGTGAGCAGTGTGGGAAGGCGTTCGCTGCCTCCAGACTTTTAACGGTCCACCGGCGGATCCACACCGGAGAGAGGCCGTACAGCTGTGAGCAGTGTGGGAAGGCGTTCGCTGCCTCCAGACTTTTAACAGCCCACCGGTGGATCCACACCGGAGAGAGACCGTACAGCTGCGAGCAGTGTGGGAAGGGGTTCACTTGCTTCGGACATTTAACGGTCCACCGGCGCACCCACACCGGAGAGAGGCCGTACAGCTGTGAGCAGTGTGGGAAGGCGTTCACCACCTCCGGATATTTAACGGTCCACCGGCGCACCCACACCGGAGAGAGGCCGTACAGCTGTGAGCAATGTGGCAAGGCATTCGCTCGCTCTGGACATTTAACGGTCCACCGGCGGATCCACACCAGAGAGTAGCCGTACAGCTGTGACCAGTTTGGGAAAGGGTTCCCTACCTCCAAAGACTTAACGGTCCACTGCCATGTCCACACCGGAGAGAAACCATCTGGGATGTGATTTTTCCAGAAATCTGTATTTTTAGAAAGGAAAATGCGACCCTCGTAAATCACGCAAATCCGCTTTTTTTTTTAAGGGGGGGGGGGGGTCGGACCACCGGACAGCCATTATCCACCATTTAACCCACACAGCCATAGGTGTTGATATTGACCCCTTTTTTTGCCACAGTAGTGTTTGTTGGAGGGGCGTGATGCTGCGTGTGGCACGCTGACGTTAGTGTGTTTACATTTACGACAAGCATTAAAGCAGATATCAGCGATCCGGCTGTTTTGGCTAATGCTGCGTTCAAGTTACAGCTTCAAGTCACGACTACGACTTTGTGGTGTACAGGCAACCCGTAACCGTCCTGTTCCCTGTGAAAGTCACTGTAACGGCCGCTCGAAACTTCCGACCCATGAACAAGTACCAGATCGAACTGGTATGACTTCACAGGAAGGAAAAACACAAGTTACGAATTTCCTTGAATGCACCATGAGTTAGCAGCCCCCGCCCTCGTCAGGCATCTATTGGTCCTCGTCCCTACGTCACCACATTTACGCGCACCCCATGGCTGCACACACAGCCCTTCATGCTGTTCTCTCTCCTCATTGGATAACACTTGTATCCCACAAGGAAATTGTTCTCCTCGGGTTTACAGCAGAGCAGAGTGACGGAGAGACTCGTGTTTCGGCTGAAACACTCCATGTAAGTGATTGCTGATGGAAAATAGGACTATTTAGGAGTTACAGTATATTAACAAAAACATTCCGCTGATATCTGCTTTAACTCTCTGTCCCCCCCCCCCCCCAAAAAAAGCCCGGCCTCGCCGAGTCATGTTCTCGTCACGAACCCGGCTCGAACCAGCGCGGGTTGGACCGCCCACGCGCCCTCAGTAGAGCCCAACAGAACAGTCCAGAGAGCCGAGGGACAGAGAGAGACAGCATAGCAGCAGGTGTGTGCGTGCGAGCGCGTGTGTGTCTGCAACCTGCTATAAAGGGGGGTCCAGCCACAGCTCCCCACCAGTTCTGAGTTCAGTTTAAGTTTCACACTCCAGCCATTCTTGCCATTAGCCTACAATGAAAGGAACCTTAAGGCCCCCACATACTCGGGCGTACATGTGTCCGCGGACGTCCGCGCGTACTCGAGGCGTACTCAATGCGTACCCAAAGCGGACGTCCGCCAGACCTGTCCGCGCAAAGCTCAATATTTACGACCGCGCGTACTCTGCGTACGCGTACTCGGTGTCACACACTAGACCGCGCGGCAGGTAATCTTCACATCGATCTGTTTTTAATGTGACGCCGTGCGCCCGACTATGAAAGCTCAAATGTCCGCGGACAGTGCGCACTGAGTCCGCGCTGCTCACAGTACGCACTCAGTACGCCCGAGTATGTGGGGGCCTTTAATCAGTAGTTATTATTATAGTTTTTTTTTTAAACTATTATTATTATTATTGGTTGGCTACAAAAAATATTAGACATGTTGCCTACCACACATCTGGCTGGAAGGTCTCAATGGTTCAAGAACTTTTCCCCCCTATCATTAAATATTAAAATGGACCTAAGTACTGCATGTTTGTTTTCCTCAATAAGTTCAATATCAACTGGTAATTCCACCTGCTACAACTGTCTCTCTTGCTCTCAGACACATTTTGAATGATCAAAATTATGTCACTGTAATAATACCTGCACCTATTGTTTGACATGCTGTTTTGAGGTTTTATTCTCCTTAAATTAATTGTTTTCTGTTTGATACTTTCAATAAGAGTGTGTAATAGCTGTACTGTTGCCGTGTCGCGCTATGGGTCTGTATAATTTCCTGCTTTTTTGTCCTCGGCGAATCACATCCCTGAACCATACAGCTGCGAGCAGTGTGGGAAAGCGTTCGCTCGCTCTGAACATTTAATGATCCACCGGCGCATCCACACTGGAGAAAAACCATACGTGTGTGGTCAGTGTGGGAAGGCCTTCAGGCAGTCCAGCACAATGAAGAAACACCAGCAGCTAGAGCCAAACCTTTTGTGGCCAAGGCACATCCTTTTTTTAATAACTTTTATTCATCAATTGTCAGACGGTTATAAAGTGCATTGGTACAAAGCATGCTATTTCTTATTCTGTTCTTTTTATTAAGCATAATCAATATAATACAAAGA
This sequence comes from Decapterus maruadsi, assembly GCA_030347415.2. Lineage (NCBI taxonomy): Eukaryota > Metazoa > Chordata > Actinopteri > Carangiformes > Carangidae > Decapterus > Decapterus maruadsi. The sequence goes on from CM064903.1 coordinate 30,628,153, forward strand.
TAAACGTACAAAAATGTCACAATGCTCTCCTTTTTGGTAATATAATACAATAATCCCCCTCCCCCAGGAACAAGTTGGGGTCCAAAACTTCAACTTAAATCACTATGTTTCCAAATGAAACTCATGTATACACGCATACATATTTTATATCAGTCATCAGGGCATAGGACTTAAGAAAGTACAGACACGAATCAGAGGCCTGACCTTGTTCAAACTTTACAGATCTCACTCTCCTGTAGTAACATAAATTATGTGATGTTGGTGTTATAGTCTCATCAGTGGGAGTAGTTATCTTCTTTAGGCCCATATTGACACGTTGCCCAGACGAGATCACTTGAGGAAAATTCTTGTACAGTTTAATAGAGTAGAACAAGTAACTATACACAGGCCCCATGGGGAGTGGCCCTGCCGCTGCCGTCACATAAATATTCTTCGAAAACAAGTCATAAACTAGATGAATGAATTGCAAAACATTATTACCAGTGAGATCAAATAAAGTCGTGGGGGCAATGAATGAAATCCAGTTGTTACAAATTTGGTAAAATGTGTCCTTTTTAAGTCTTATTTGGTATGTTTTTCCATTCTATAGCTATACTGTATCTCCAGAATAACTCCAATCAGCCTGAGAAGGCGGAATCGGGCTTAACCATCTTCTGTAACTGATTTCTTGCTTGCCACCAAAAGGATTTGCAGTAGCTTTATCTCTCTCCTACATTGGAGAAAAGGAACATGACTCAGGTACATGACATCAAAGCTCAGGGGTATTTGAGTGTTAAAGACTGCGCTTAAAGAAACTTGGATATCCCTTCAAAACGCTTTTAACTTGGGACAATCCCAGAAGATATGGTAGTGGTTAGCAACAGCCGAACCGCATTGCCTCCAGCATGGCATAGTTGCACCTTTATACTTCTGTTAAAAATATATCTAATAATATTCTTCCAGCAGTGTTCTCTCCAGTCCATAGAACTGGATGTCGACCACTGAAAGGACCAGATATTATCCCAAACCTCCTTGGAAATCTTAATCCCCGATTCCACTCACCATTTATTTTTAATGTACTGAGTGTTATTATTGTTTGCATTAGAGAGAGTTGTGTATAGCTTTGAAATTGATTTAGAAGGGATCATGGTCATAGAAATTCACCACATTATGAAAAATGCTAATTCAACTTCTGAGAGATTAGTTAATTTACACTCATGGTCAATATAGGAGCGTAATTGAAGGTATCTGTGAAATTCGATCCATGCTAAGCCATGTTTTTCCCGCAAGGTATCAAAGCTGCACACAATGTTTTTTTTGAGTAAGTGAAACAAATGTTGTAAGACCATACATTCTCCATGATTTGAAGCTGGAATCCTGTCTATTGGGAGCAAAATCAGAGTGAAAAGCAAACCATCTGAATATTCTCAACATTCTATGTATCCCACAAATACTAATCACCTTCTGCCAGACTCGAAGAGTGTGGCTCAACCAGGGGTTCCCTAGCTTTTCCAAATGACATATTAAGCCTTTATCTGCTATTACAGTTTTGATGGGGAACTAGGTTGATAAATTGGACTCCAGCTCCTTCCATTTTATGCAGACAAGATAATAAGTCTTGCCAAACGCGAAGGGAAACTCACCGATGTGGATGAACAGAGAGCTTGCGGTAATTAGGGTGGAAGCTGAAAGCTTCCACACTATTACTATTCAAATCTTTATACTTATTCTTACTTCTTCCGCCAGTTTTGTGCATCTAACTACTCCTTCATACTTTGTGCAATTTCAACAATTCATATATCAAAATGTGCAGCTTTTTCAGGACTTTTATGCTATTACTTTTCTCTTTCATACTATTTATACTTTTTACAATATTAAACTTTTTCTGCAACTTTTTCTCCCATAGGAATGCATTGAAAACGTCTTCAAACTTTCAAAATCTTTGCACTACTTTGAACGTCTCAAGCTCCAGCATACTTTCTCGTACAGACTCCATTTTTCTTTTAAACTGTAGACAAACCTTTAAACTATTCAGCTCTAGCTCAGCTTATTGATATCTTAAACAGTTTCAGCTATGTGGCAGTTTTTAAATCATTAAGATTTCTGCCATTGCGTCTAACGAGCAGAGCTTAGAGTGGGTGACATCATCACCAGAGTGAGAGGGAGCGAAAATCAGTCTGGATTTTTTCTGGATAAATTGTCCTAGACGGCCACAAATTACACTCAGACACTTGATTTTTTCCAGGGTTGTAGCCACACTTGTCTTGTCTGATATGATGTGATCAAAACAGCAGACAGATTTACAGAATTGTCTGCATGAGCCTCTTTGTGCAGCTAGACCTGCTCCACTGGCTCATTGACTCCAATACAAAACTAGGAGCTGATTTTTTCAGAAAAGGAGAGAGGACCCTCTTTTCTAAACTGCCACAGTGAGAAAAGTATTTGTCTCACAAACATGTAAGTCACACAGCCAGCTCAGGAGGGTCTCCTTGCTGATTAATCATAACCACACTCTGGTAAGAGGTACGGTTCTCTGTTTATAGGCTGTTTTGTGGAGGCTGCACTGAGCTGAAATCCCACTCTGCTCTGCTCTCCTCTGTGTAGTGCATGTCACCAGCTGTTGGAGGAGGCTCGTTAAGACAGCCTCACACAGACACATGATAAAAAAGACTGACAGGATGTCTATAGTAAATTAATTGAACTTTGACGTGTACATCATGTCAATCATGCACAAACACTCTCCTATCCTCTCCTTCTCTCCCTCCCTCCTTCCCTCTATCTCCCTCTCTTATCTCTCCCTCACTCTCTATGTCTCCCTCTCACTTGCTTCTCTATGCTCATGTGTGTGCAGAGTGTCGGTGGCTCAGTGGTTCAACCACTGGACTCATGATCTGAAGGTTGCTGGTTCAAATCTTGCCTCACCAACATTAATAGTGATTTATTTTCTCAGTCATCCTCTTTTGACTTCTGATAATTTGTTTCATGTTCAAACTGCTGCTCTCAGCCTGATATTCATTTTATTACAAGTCTTTCATGACTTCTGCTGGACTTGAAGCTTTCTTGGTGTTGACTGTGTTTCCGACAGGTGCAGCTTTGGGCTCGTTAACTTCAGAGTGACACAGAGGGCAGCTCATTAACAGACAACAGTCTTTGCAACTGTGGCATTTTGGCATTATACTTTGTTTAAATTCACATAAAATAGTCAGGCCTGGCACAAAAGCCCTCAATTTGTACTTGTAACTGTTCGTTCTACTATTCTGCATTCAGTTATCATTGAATAATGACAACAGGGGTAGTATTGCTGTGTTCTCTGTGGTGCAGTGGTAGAGTATATGGTTGGAGGTCATGAGGTTGTGGGTTTGATACTGGCCTCTGTCATGTTGTTTCAGACTTTCTTGCATTCTTTGTTTCTCTCTTTCTTTCAACAATTTCTTCAGCTCATTCAGCATTGCTTCAGCAATAGTGTTTAGCTGCTTTCAGCTTCCACCCCATTTCCATTCTTGGAAATGCTTTTTCTAGTTTTATATGTTGTGCAAAAAATCTGATTTTATATCATGATTTTCTTGTAACCTAGTGACACTTTCAAAAAGAGGGCTGCCGCTTCACCCGGCTGATTTTTTGCTAAGGTGCTGGAGACATGTGCAATATTCAAAATGACAAAGAGAGGATCTCCGCACACATAGATCAATGCAGTTTCACTTTATACTACAATAAAGTGAAACTGCATTGATTGAAGTGCGCAGAGATTCTCTCTTTTTCAACCTAATGACACTTAAAAGAAGAGAAACAATCTCAGCACACATCGTGTCAGGGGTGCGTCGGAGTGAGGTGACACCCAGACTGAATCAAATTTAGAAGAAGGCTCCCGCACACCGTTAACTGCACAGCTTTTATTTTCAACATTTCAGTCATTAGACCTTCATCAGGATGGGTTAAGAGAAGTGTTCACATCATACATATATATATATAAATAAGGATGTACATCGAGGACAGCCAATGGGATCAGTTCAGCTCTCCCAAGGTCTCACCTGTCTGGTGGAAACAAAATTATTTTGGCTCTGAGTGAGTTAATAATGTTCCAGGGATGCTTGGAACGAATAAATGAATGTGTGGGAAACACTTATGTATGTATGACACTTCTCTTAAACCATCCTGATGAAGGTCTTTTTTTTCTTTTTATTGTGATATTGTGAAACAAATACCAAATTGTGAGACAAACAACAATATTTGTGTTGTTATGCGTGTGTGCATGTATGTGCGTATGTGGTATCTATACAGGTTGATAAATGGTAATGCTATTAATAGTAGTAATACTTTGATTTGGTAAAAGGGAGGAAACAAAAAAACTAAATAATAGTTAATAATAGACATGGGGGAGGGGGCAAAGAAAGAGAAAAGAAGAAAAAAAGAGGATTATTAAAATCAACAACAATGATATACCAATAATAATGATAAAGAATGATGATGGCAGCATGGAAAAAGAATGGAGGAGGGAGGGTCTAAAAAGCAAATATTATATGAAATGTAATTATTTTTTAACCTTATTCTAATTTAAAGGGTGCCCCGGGGCCCCGCCAGGCCTTTATCAGTCCGGTGGGGGCCAGCCTGCCCCCCCACCACCACACCCCCCGCTCCCGTGAGCCCCAAAATGTGTGCCCAACGGCTTCAACTTCGCATGCGACTTATTTCTTTGTTAATGTCTTGATAATGTTAAGAAGTGTGGTGCATTAAAAATCATAGTGTATGTGGTGCATTAAAAACAAAGTTGGGGGGGGGGGGGTGCTGTACTGTGGTTTGATTTGCTTTATGTTTCGCCCTATACGATTTCCATGTGGCACACACCTCTCTTCCTTTTTTTAATGCACTACAGGTGGGGGGGGGACCACAGGTGACGTTTCAGTCGTTAGACTTTCGTCAGGATGGGACCGTCACCTGTGGTCCCATCCTGATGAAGGTCTAAATATTGAAGGTGAAAGATGAAGGTCTGAAACGTTGTGCAGTTAACGGTGTATGGGGGCCTTTTTCTAATGTTAACCTAATGACACTTACAATTTAGCCTCGTAAACCAGCCTCCCCCGGAAATGCATTTCATTTCATTTCACAGGGGGAGTCTGGCCTCATCCCCGTTGAAACCGTTTCGCCAGAAATCGCCTGTCTACCGCCGCTGTGATTGACACAGCACGTTGGCCAATCAGGGCCTGAAAACATCACTACATGGACTGGACTCACCTACAACAAACATGGCGGAGCATCAAACAGCGGCGTAAAAACAGCAGTAAGAGAAGTTCTAAATGGTTCCGGCTAAGGCCTTGAGAGTATGTAATGGTGCTTTTAGGATGACTCCTACTCCTGCTTTACTTATAGAAATAAGAGAGTTGCCACTGGAAATTAGGAGGAAAAAGTTAGGGCTCCATTACTGACCTAAGTTGAGTGGTGCAAGTGATTTCATCAAGGTGTTTGCTTGAAAGGTCCCGGGAGTTTTCAGGTAATGGGAAGAAAGTTAATTTTTTGGATTGTATTAAGCATTTGGCAGGGGATTTTGGGGTAGAGGGTCAGAGAATGGCTGGGCATGTGTGGTCACTTGTGCCGCCATGGTTTCTTCCTGAACCTGAGGTATGGTTGTCTCTCCTTGAAGAAGGGAGAAATAGTCAAGACAGAGAAGTGAGAATGATCTTGAGTCAGTGTGAAAGAATCATAAAATTGTTTACTGATGGATCAAAAGATCCTGTATCTGGGAAAACTGGGGCTGAGGTTTATGTTGCAGACGAGAATCTTAAGTTAAGTTTTCGGTTATCAAACAATTAATCTGTTTGTTTTTCAACTGAATTGGTGGCAATTTTAAAAGCCTTGGAGTGGGTAGAACAAAATAAGCCTCAGAACATTGGGCCTTATTCACAAACCGTTCTTAAGAACAAATTCTTAAGTCCTACTTACAAAGTTTTTACGAAGATTGTGGCATTCATGAATGTTTTCTTATCTTGAATTTGTTCTTAACTAAGAACAAAATCTACGAACAGTATACTTAGGCACATTTAAGAGCTGAGACTTGTGCAAACTAACTTATTATTGCGTTTTCTTCTGTTCTGCAGTTGTATGATGTTATATGATTTGAACAAGAACTGTTTTCTTATATTTTATGTTTTAAATAACCATATAATTTTTTACAAATTACTTAATTTATATCAATTATGTTTTTTTTTATTTTGGGAGGGGGGTGGGGTGGGGTGGGTGTAGTTGTGCGTGACATAGGCTACTTTTTTTACTTGCCGGCTGCAACGGTGCGCTCACTGTAAGTATTCCCACACTATACACACAAGTGTTTTCATCAACCGTTCCGTTGACAACATGGCATTCTGAACGGATCATGGAGCAAAAGCGATCTGTTGCACTACTGGAATCATATGTGATAATATGATATTTATGACGGCCCTCGTCAGAGTGTGGCCTCTCTGATAATAACCCTGATAATAATCTGCTGCATCCACTGCTGACACTACTAAGGCCCCGTTTACACGAAGACGCTTGCGAGTAAAGACGATAAAATATTTTATCGGAAGTGCCTTTCGTTTATACGGTGACGGCGTTTTTGGGGCTTGAAGACGCAAAAATCTCAAACCACCCCTGAAAGTGGAAAAGTTGAATACGCTCCAGCGCAGCGTCTCCGTGGCCAAGACGCAAAACTGGCTCAGATCTGCTGTTCTGCTCACGTCAAGTAGGCGTGTTGACGTCCCCCCCCCCCGACATGTGCACACCTAAACCGGGCTCTACAAACACTGGTGCGCATATCATGCCCCGCAATGGGACTTATCGCTCATTATTCATAAATAATATGAGAAACTGAGGGGCAGTGTGAGGAAGACAGCTGTGTGTGTCTGTGTGTAGGTGAGTGAGGGAGGAGCAGAGGAGGGAGAGAGCTGTCATAAGTTAGTGTTATGTTGATGTAGTTACGTCGGGTTGGACGCTACAATATCAATAAACACGTGAGTTTAACATAGACGTCAGACGCGAAATAGCCGCAGAGCGAAGCCACATACGGGCTACACATGATACACACATACCCACAGACACACAGCTGAGGGGCCGAGGCGCGGCACGGAGAAATGCGCATCTGGTGGCGTGCCCCCCGTGGGTGCTCAACCTGCTCTGTGGGTGCTCGTGCCCCGGAGCACCCACGGAATCGGCGCCTATGGCCGCAATAACTAATGTACAAGAATGTTTCTTTCAAATGTACAGAATATGTACACATACATTGGCGAGCAGAGGAGGATCTGCATGCATTACCAATGGATTTGTACACACTTTTGCGTCACCGTATGCACACAGATTTCCTCCCGAGAACGCTCGTGTAGACGCGAAATAAAAAGTGAAGACGCGACGCCACTTTTGCGTCTTCTGTTCACACCGTCTTCGTGTAAACGTAGCCTAAATATATAAAAATATAAACTATAAGCTTTTTGTGTTCCCTCCCAGACTTTCATTTGAGCATTTTAACTTTCTTTCTCACTTTACCTCCTCTGCTCAGTGCCTGTGGATTCTGTGTGCACACGGCCCTGCAGTCTCATGCCCTTTTATGGGCATTGAAGGGGTTGTTACCTATGCTGATCCTATGTTAATTAGACTCACCTGGCACACACCCTCAACTTACGAGGAGGTGGCATAAGAACACAGCTGCAAACAATTCTGAGGCTTATGAACGCGTTGATGAATCTGGAGTAGGGTTTTCTTAAAGGACGATTCCAGGCAAATTCAACTTGGGGGTGTATGTTACTATCATTTTAGGTCTAAAAGAAGGAATGTGAAGATTTTCAGTTTAATAGCTCCTGTTTTGCGGTAGCTGTGTCTGTCCCCGCATCGCTCCGGCAGCAATGAATGGGAGTGGATGCAAGTTCCGCTGGTTAGGCTGTTTACGTCCCTCAAAACCGCATTTTTTATCCCACAGACAGCGAGAGATGGCTACTCAAACATGCACCGAGAAGTTTATTTACTTCAAGCAAGCCGACATGCTTGTAAAACTAGACCTAGATTCAAAGTCTCCCGGAGTCTCGCGTGAGACCCAGTTGCCATGCTCGGTGCATTCAGGGGCAGTTAGAATTCTGCCGTTTGTGTCATAAACACAGGAATATCGACTCTTGACTTTCTTCAAGTAAAAAAAACTTATCGCCGCATGTTTGAGTCGCCACCTGACGCTTTCTGTTGAAAAAAAAAGTACAGTGAAGCAAGTAAAGAGTCGATATTCCTGTGTTTATGACACAAACGGTAGCTCCTACTGCACCTGAATGCACCGAGCACGGCAGCAGGGTCTTGCGCGAGACTTTGAATTAGATCTAGTTTTACAAGCATGTCGGCTTGCTTGAAGTAAGCCGCCCCCCTCCCCCCCAAGTTTCACCCAGGTGCGAGTCTGATGCATCCTGCTGAAAAATAAATGTCCTTGCTCTGTGCTTTGGTTGGGTTTTAGGCAATGTAGAAAGGAGTTGGTTAAGTTTAGTAAATTGCGGACTTTTTTCAGGTTCGGAATGGCAACCCTTTCCCATAAATAATTAAGGGTCGGCATTCCGCAGTGTTGCCAACATAGCGACTTTGTCGCTAAATCTGGCGACTTTCCAAGGGGAGCATGCGTCAGTCCGACTGCCCCAAAGTCCGACAGCTCATTTCTCCGACTACTCATTCTACAGCATTAAGGTTAGGTTTAGGGTAAGGAAAAGGGTTAGGGCTACTTAAGTCGGAGAAATGGGATGTCGGACTTGCTTGAAGTAAGCCGCCCCCCTCCCCCCCAAGTTTCACCCAGGTGCGAGTCTGATGCATCCTGCTGAAAAATAAATGTCCTTGCTCTGTGCTTTGGTTGGGTTTTAGGCAATGTAGAAAGGAGTTGGTTAAGTTTAGTAAATTGAGGACTTTTTTCAGGTTCGGAATGGCAACCCTTTCCCATAAATAATTAAGGGTCGGCATTCCGCAGTGTTGCCAACATAGCGACTTTGTCGCTAAATCGGGCGACTTCCCAAGGGGAGCATACGTCAGTCCGACTGCCCCAAAGTCCGACAGCTCATTTCTCCGACTACTCATTCTACAGCATTAAGGTTAGGTTTAGGGTAAGGAAAAGGGTTAGGGCTACTTAAGTCGGAGAAATGGGAGGTCGGACTAATGGACGCAAAAATAAAGAAATGTATGGTCGGACAAATGGGTAGTCGGACAGACGTGTGGTCGGAGAGATGGGTAGTCGGACAGACGCCACGCGCCCACTTTCCAAACCCTTTATGAAGTCTTTTTTTATAAAAGTTATAAAAGTGTGTGCAAGCTGTGTAAATGAAAGATTTGTGCAGTATGCTAATTAGTACGGGAGATGGAGCCGTGAGATAAAAGAGACCGCTCCGCTGCCATTTTGAGTTGAAAAAACACTGTACCAGTAACGTTACAACTCAGACTGTGAAGCATTTATTTGTGTGATTTGAGGATTTAAAAATAGTTTTATTCAGTCAGTTTTTTTTTTTTTGCTCGGCTGGAAGCTTGGTCGGAGAAAGGATTGGTCTGCTGTGTGCAGGCATGCACATCCACAGACGGGATTCAAGATGGCGAGCCAGACCCAGACCTTCAACTCATCTTCTCCATCACATCATTAAGGAAATCATCTTTGTCACTCCCAGAGTGGTAGGAGTATCAGGAACTAGTTTGAACAGAACTGATTGAACTATTATTTTTTGGACTGAATCGAACTGAAACTTTACATTGAACTGAACACTTGAATTCACATCTGGACTTGAACTTAAAGTTAAAGTGCCATACTTTTATTTTCATATGTTTATATTTTTGAATGTGATTTGAGTAACTGTGGTCCACTTTGATTTTTTATTGTTTTTTGAAGGTATTTTCTTTCCTGTAAAAGGAATATATATATACATATATATATATATAAAAAGAGTTAACTCAGGATGAAAAATAGGAATCCTAAAATAGGTACAACCTAGGGAAAAGAGACTGGTCTAACTAACTCAAATTATTCTGACTAAAATAACCTAGGAGAAAAAATACTCGTCTAATTAAATCAGATTTACTAAAATAACTTGAAATGCTTTTTTTTTTTCATTTATACCTACCTTATCATTGAGAACCTGCAGGATATTTTTGGTTTCATGTACTGTGTTTTATGTGTTTTGCATTCAGTAAATTGCCGGCCTTTTTCTACTTAAAGCAACGGTCTCTGGTGTAATTATTCTTGCTCCCCACTCCTTAGAGCCTAGAACTGGTCCAGTTCTAACAGCTAATAAGATTAGCTGTTAATGGCAAAGCAGGGAGTAAACTTAGTAAATAGAAATATGAGGGCAAAAAAAATCAGCCCTACATACCTCTCTGGAGCATTAACAGGAGTGTCTTTCTGAGGGTCCCAGTGCGGCTTCTTGCCCAGATTTTGTACAGTCTGTACTCTCCCCGTACCTGATTGATTGAGCATGGGAAAGTACAGTTCACTACAGTAAACTAAGAGGATTACTATAAAACCCAAGAAATCACTATGGCTTGTTTCCATTAGGGTCCTTATACCTCACCGGATGTGGTCCCCTCATGCACAAGGATGGTGTCATAATGGTGGCACAGGCCCTCCGTTTCTGCTCGTCCATGGAGGACAAAGGCTTCCTTGGAGTTATTAGTGCTGCCAGGTTTTGGCCACATGTGGTGGTCCAGGGCAGAGAATTTTCCCATAATACTGTCAGCAGTCATACAACATGGAATTTTTTATTTCATACCTTCTTAAATTGTTCTGAATTACATAGAATTTGGGAAAGAGTCAATTCAACAACTACCTGTGTTGCCTTGTAGATGTAGGGCAACCACCTGGCCCCCCTTCAGGTTTGTAGGCTTGAGGACCTCGTCGTCCAGTGCATCTGCTAGCACCCTGAGTTCCCCGAGTGCCTTGGGGGAGTAGTGGTACTGCAAATACAAATAATGCAGTACCTCCTGCAGCTTTTTAACCACTGGCTTGCTTTAATGGCATCTACCATCCCCAGCTCCAGCCTGTGGGCCACACAGTGGATGGAAAGCAGGTGTCCAATCTCTTCCTTGAGCTTTGCAGCTACCCCGGTTTTCTTCCCCAGATTGACGGCTGCACCATCAGCACAAAAGAAGACCACCTTCTCCTTCCACTTTTCTAGGCCTGCTTTCTCAAACACTAAAAAATGAATGAAAAAAAAGGAATTATTCATTGTCCAGGAACAGCTTAATATGATCACTTTACTAAATTATGGAGGTTATTTTCTATCATATATCAAGAGTATATTATATTGATTTGAGAGCATTACTTTTTGATTTGACTTTCAGAAAACTCTGCTCTCGTATTCAAATTTACTCTGCTCATGCTCAAACTATGTGCTCTCTGCTTAAACCTGTGCTTTTGCATTCAAAGTTGGCAAGGGCGCTGACTGGAGAATTAGTTAACTAACCTGTTTTTGGTGGTGGGGGAAACCGGAGTACCCGGAGAACATGCGAACTCCACACAGAAAGGACCTGGGCGGCCCAGGATTCGAACCCAGGACCTTCTTGCTGTGAGACAACAGTGCTAACCACTGCACCAAGTTTGAAGGATTCACTTTGAGAAATGGATTCTCTTAACGTCTTGACCAGACCCAATGCTGGGCATCACCATTGGAAAATCGTGACAACCAGGCTATGTCTTCTGTTTAGTCGCTTATAATAAATAAATAATAAATATTGCTAGTCGCTGGTAGCTGGTTTTTGGGCTTGTTGTTAAAGTGTAGTTGCTTATTTAGGGCTGCTTCCAGCTCCATGAGTTGTCAAGCAGATATTTTCGACATGTTATTTAAATGCAGGATAGTTTGTCCTCCTGCTGTTCCCCCGGCCCCTCCCTTCCATGTATACATACGGCACGTCGAGTTATTTCCCCCCACCGGCATCTACAGATGTTACTGGTTCAAAATTGCGGGGTTTGTCACGCACTGCAGGATCTCGCGAACGCGTGAATTTTCACCACAACTGTTTTCCTCTAGGTGGCAGCACCGTACTAAATACTGCTCACGTTTTGGGGACAATGCTGACACGTCACACAATGTAGCCGCGATAAGTGGCGCTGTTCATGATACAGGTAGAATACAGTAGGATGAAAGGAGAACGAGCTGCAGACAGAAAATAACATCGATCTATTGAGGCATCGGGTTGCAGTTATTGTTGACTGCTTAGAGATTACAACTGAGAAGCCTTCAAATCTTAAAGCACAAGCACAGACCTACAGTACTACCACCACAAGCAGAAGCACACTGTTACCTGATGGGCACCACCCCACAAGGCTCAATCTCTTTTATCTCTACAGGATGGGGGGGACGTGTAAGCAACAAGGGGTGCGTGACGTCTGTTCGACTACCCATCTCTCCGATTAATTTATTTACTTGTTATTCTATTAGAGGGCGAGCGGTCGTATTGTTACGCGACTGAAGTGGGATGAGCTCTCTTTCGGCTTTAGTTCCGTGTGGTCTCGCCCCTTTAATAGAGCCCGGCGTATATAAGGGGGAGGGACTCTTAGTGCTGGCTCTCTCTGGTGTAGCTACGCTTCCCTTTCCGGGTTACCTGGTCCATGTGCTGCAGATGCTCTGCACGCCTCTCCTCCGCTGTTGCAATAACTCCGACAGCACAGACTCCAAATGTCTCTGTCCTTTTCCTGGTGCTCAAACTGCATCACGCTTACAGCATTGACACTGGCAGCCCCAAAATGTTTGTTGTCCTCCTCCCTTCCGTTCCTCCCGGGGTTTGTACTACGCCACGCTAACGAGGCCGAAGTCTCGGCACCGAGCCGGCACAAGCCACGCCTCTCTACACCCAGGACCGCTGCTGCTTTGTTGGGGGTTCAGTGTTACACGTCTGTGTGTGTTTCCTCCTACTGATGAAGAATTAAAAGATTGTTTTTAGAGCTGCCTATGTGCTGCTCAGGTTTACCATTTTCTTTATTTTGGGTTTATGTTAATATGATTTTCTCTTTTTCTTTCAGAAGTTAAAGTTTCTTTTTGTTTTGCTCCTCGTTATTTGGAAATTCTTGATTTTGGGTTGATGGTAATATTTTGATTTGTGTTGATTTAATTGTATTTTCTTTTGGTCTCCTATTACCCCTCTAGTTCTAGTTATTTTGTTTGCTTTGTGTTCTAACCTGAGCTTGCCCAAGTCTCACGGGCAGCCTGTGTTTTAGTACCAATAGGAGGGGAATAGTAAGTGGGGTTATTTGTCTTATTTCTGTTTAAATATTATTTTGATTTGTTATAGTTTGAGTATTGTCAAGTTCTTTCATTTTTATTTTCTTGAATTATTGGGTTTCTTTTTGTTTCATGCTCCACTAACTGTCCCTCTCTTTTTGTTAACTTCCAGGTGCTGTGGGCCTCACTGGTGACCTACCCCCCCCCTAGTTTGGTGATGGTGTTAATTAAAAAGATGATTCATTTTTGCTGTAAAAATCCCATTGTTTTACTTTTTATAGAAAAATAAACTTTTGTATACTTTTCTATTTGGAAACACGTCTCCTGCCTTCTTCAGTAAAACAAACTTGTGTTGCCTTTGGTTTAGAATATTTAGTTTATTGCTTTTCACACAATTATATTCTTTATTTCTTTTTTTCTTTTCCCCGGGTTAAACCCTGGGGTGGCGTTGTTGGTTTTGGTTCTCTTTTTGTTTTGAGTTTACTATAAAAAGTACCCCCTCAAGGGGCGGTGCGTGGCGCAGTGGTTAAGGCAGCCGCCCCATGTATGCAGACGCAGGCGTCCCCGGTTCGCGTCCCGCATCGGGCAGACCTTTCCTGCATGTCATTCCCCTCTCTCTGCCTCCCCCTTTCCTGTCTGTCTCTACAAATCTATCAAATAAAGGCATAAAAACGCCAAAAAATATACTTAAAAAAAAAAAAAAGTACCCCCTCACTTGCCACACGACTATAACGAAAAACTGAAAACAAATGAACTATAATCTTTCTCATCCAATCACAATCAGCCTCGGCATCAGATAGTGAGCAGATATTCACAAATCCTAAAGAAAAAAGAAAAAGACGTTCCGTGATGCCTCCTTTACACACAGCTGTGCATGGTATTTGTTTATGCTGTGATCTGTGCATATGGGTTTATATTTAGCTTACTAAATGAGTGTCTTTATTAATGGAAAAAAGGGTGTGTGTGTGTGTTTTTTTTGTTTTGTTTTTTTACTGGGCAACGGCTCTGAATATGTCAGAGCAGACCCAGATAACAATATCAGTAACCTCTGAGATCTGTTTGCGCGACTATGTTCGGACAAGAACATCACTTTCCTCCCATCTCACTGCGGCCTCCCTCTTCCACTGTGAAATCAAACTTGTGCTTCGCCAACGGCAGATTTAAAGTAGAGAGGAGCTCATTTGTGAAGAACGGACTCGGCTGTGTAAAACCCACTCTACGCCTGCTGTCCGCCCTCGATGTCACTTGTGCTGGTGGGAGGGAAGTAGGTGGGATTGCGCCACGCCTGCGCTTAGTCTACGAATTTAGAGCCCTAAAGGTTAAGAAGGAATGAGGAAAAATACTGATGATGAAAATTTTTATTTTCACACCTCAAAAGTCAGTCTTGTTACAGTACACATCAACTACTGTTTTGTTTCCAAAAAGAATCTCCTGCTCATTTTCTAATCCATTCATCAAAGCAGTGGTGGTGGGGGGGCGGTGCTTGGAGGTGCTAATGTCCTGGAGCAGGTGTGAATGTTCAGGAGTGGAGGGTGTGGTGGTAAATTGGGGGCTGCATGCAAACCTTTTAGGATGATAATCACAGAGTATAATAGGTTAACCAGACAGTGTTGTGTGACTGCTGAAATGTGTGAATGTGTAAACACTTTATATTTAATTCAGTTTCCCTACCACCCCAACTTCTCCTGCAGGTTATCTACAAGCTGATAAGCATGTGTATGATTTACACATAGGTAAACCTGTTTGTAAATTAGTTTCACATTTGTTACCATTTCAGAAGGACAGATCCTTGATACAGTATGTGAGTGTTATCATCCATAATGGATAATGTGATGTGGACATAATGTTAGATATTGGTCCCAATATTATTTTCTCTGGTCCAGCTCTCACAGAAGATGTACTTTCCCTCCATACACCAGTGGAATACTTGTGGAAGTTTGTGTCTGAACATATTATTTAAGCTCTGACAACAAACACAAATGATTTCAGTGTTTAAATGAATGGAAGATCTGTAAACACTAATGAAAAGGAAATGGAGCAGGTGTGGTGTTCATCTTTGTTTTCTGGGATTATCACTGCAAACAAACATCAAAGTTCATGTTTTTGTAATAACTATTTATAAAATATGACTGAGTTAAAAGGATAGTTCACCCAAAATTCAAATTTCACTTATTATCTACTCACCCTCATGTCGACTAAGAGCTGTGAGAATTTCCCCCGTTCCTTCTCTGAGTTAATGGTTGTCAATGGACACCAGGTTTCTTCGACCAAAGAGACACGCCAAAAACATCCAAATACCTCCATACTGCACGTCTGTAATGTCCGTCTTGTATTGAAGCCCCAACATGAGAAATTGTTCTGAAAAAAAATAAATAAGTCTATATTTTAAGCTTGTTTGTAGCAGAAGCTCCCAGTGTCTCAGTTCACTGCTCTTCCTGACCAGCGGAACAATTTCTCATGTCGGGGCTTCAACACCAGAGGGACATTACAGACGAGCAGTATGGAGGTATTTGGATGTTTTTTGGTGTGTCTTTTTGGACCAAGAAAAGTGGTGTCCATTCACAACCATTATGTGGACAAATACTGCTGTGTGGACCCCCCGTAACTCAGAGAAGGAACGGAGGACTCTGAAAATTCTCACAGCTCTTAGTCGACATGAGGGTGAGTAGATAATGAGTGAAATTTGAATTTTGGGTGAACTATCCCTTTAACTTGGAGGAGGAAATAGAGAAAGCCAGGGGCCTTATTTGGAGGGTAACCGGTGGATACTTGTTTGGGACACCTTAAACTAAAAAAAAAAAAAGACATTTCTACATGGTCACATGATTCTGTTACAGTCTAGTCTAGTTGCTCCTATCTCTTGTTTCTCTCCTCTCGTCAGCTCCAGACTCACTCATAATCCAGTGATGACACCCCTGTCCAATCAGGGGAAGGCAGGGGAAGTAGGCGATACCAGGTAGGAGGGGCTTGAGGAAAAGAGGATAAAACTGAGTAGAGCCGTGCTGTACCGTACTGAGCTAGTGGAAAAGCACCAAGAGGATGTCCCGTCTGACCAGAACCTGGATGAAGGAGGAAAACCTGGACCGGGAAATTAGTGACCTGGATCAGAACCTGGGCCAGGACTACAACATGATAAAGGAGGAGAACCAGGACCAGGACTACAACATGATAAAGGAGGAGAACCAGGATCCAGATTTGTTTGGGCAGACTGGGACTACAGTCCACCAGAACAAGGAGCCCTCTGGTCCATCTGGTTCCAATCCACAGGTCTGTGTTTCTGTTTTGAGTTGGAGCGAGTCAAGAGATTAAGCTAACTGTTAGCTGCTAACTCTATATTGTCCCAGCAGAGAAGTTTGTCATTGACAATCATGTGCCGCAAGTAACTGCAATTACATGAGTACAGATAAAAACCAGTACATTAACAGTTCTCACATACACACAATTCACCCATTCACACAGATAAATATAAATATGGTAATACTGATTAGAACTATTAAAAACTCAAATTCAAATAAGGTGCAAGAGTGTCTGGTGCAATAAAAAAGATTTAAGTTTTTTTTTTTAAAGCACAAAGGTACAGTCTCAGTAAAAAGTATAATGTGGTTCACCAAAAGGTCTAAAACCTAACCTGCCAACTTCATTTCCTGCTGTATTGCTGTTATGTCACTTTAATATTTTTTCATGCAAGAAAATAACTTTAATTTATTGACTTATTTAACAGTGTTTTATTGTCAGTAACAGAGCTATAACTGAGGACTTTTTGAGCCGTTACACGGCTTAATTCCCATCACTGGTTACTATAACAAATAAAACACTGACATGTTTTGCTTAGTTTCGAAGTATAATTTGAACTGGAAATAATTCTGCTTGTAAGATTTGTATTAATGAAGAATTTAAAAAGGAAAACAAAGCAGCAGCATCAACGAGCTGTGTGATGACGATGGAGGTAGTTAATGTCCATCCATCCATCATTGACTCTCTCTCTCTCTTTCTGTCTGTTGCCATAGAAACAGGACCACACCATGGTGAAACCTCACCAATGTGGACAGAAGGTGTACAGGTGCGAGCAGTGCGGCACTTCATGCATTAATTTGTCCAAACTGAAAATTCACCAGCGGATCCACACCGGAGAGAAACCGTACAGCTGTGAGCTGTGTGGGAAGGCGTTCGCTAGCTCTTGGGAGTTAACGGTCCACCAGCGCATCCACACTGGAGAGAGGCCGTATAGCTGTGAGCAGTGTGGAAAGGGGTTCACTACCTCAGGACATTTAACGGTCCACCGGCGAATCCACACAGGAGAGAGGCCGTACAGCTGTGAGCAGTGTGGGAAAGGGTTCACTACCTCCAGAAGTTTAATGATCCACCAACGCGTCCACACCGGAGAGAAACCATACAACTGCGAGCAGTGTGGGAAGGCGTTCGCTCGCTCTGAACATTTAATGATCCACCAACGTGTCCACACTGGAGAGAAACCATACAACTGTGAGCAGTGTGGGAAGGCGTTCGCTAGCTCTTGGGAGTTAACAGTCCACCAGCGCATCCACACTGGAGAAAAACCGTATGTGTGTGGTCAGTGTGGGAAGGCGTTCGCTCGCTCTGACCATTTAACGGTCCACCAGCATGTCCACACTGGAGGGAGTCTGTACAGCTGTGAGCAGTGTGGGAGGCAGCTCACTAGCTCGAGAGGGTTAAGAATCCATCTCCGCGTCCACACCGGGGAGAAACCATACGGCTGTGAGCAGTGTGGGAAGACATTTGCTACCTCCGGAGGGTTGGCGAAACACCGGCGCATCCACACTGGAGAAAAACCATACGTGTGTGGTCAGTGTGGGAAGGTGTTCGCTCGCTCTGAACAGTTAATGGTCCACCAGCGTGTCCACACCGGAGAGAAACCATACAGCTGTGAGCTGTGTGGGAAGACATTCGCTAACTCCGGAGGGTTGACGAACCACCGGCGCATCCACACTGGAGAAAAACCATACAGCTGTGAGCAGTGTGGGAAGACATTCGCTACCTCCGGAGAGTTGACGAAACACCGGCGCGTCCACACCGGAGAGAAACCATACAGCTGTGAGCAGTGTGGGAAGACATTCGCTACCTCCGGAGAGTTGACGAACCACCGGCGCGTCCACACCGGAGAAAAAACATACGTGTGTGGTCACTGTGGGAAGGCCTTCAGCAGGTCCAACATCCTGACAAAACACCAGAAGCTCCACTGCAGCTAGAGCAGTGGTTCCCAAACTTTTTGTGGTCAAGGCACACCAAAGGACAAGTAAAAATCTCAAGGCACACTTATTGTTCAAAATAACCGTCATTACATGTAAAATATCCGTAGATGTGTATAATTATTTACTAATGCCAAATAAAATGTGACAACAAGTTTTGATAGAGGCTAGACAGGGTAGAAGCAGAATGAATGTTAGGCCTATGTCATTAATTTGAAGTATTTGCTTGTTTTGCAGTTAATTATGCACATGATCTGTGTGAGCCCAAAAACGAAAAAAGGATCAATGCGCACTGAGGGTTTCCCCCAAAAGCCTTTTCGGAATAACGGGGTCTTTAGAAAAAAAGAAAACCCTGCTATTATGATGAATGGAAGTCTATTGTTGGAAAAGCGGGGCTTCGGAAAGGCAGGGTGGTGAATGTGCCGGTCACAACTTGTCCACCAGAGCGTTGTGGAGTTGTTGGATGTGTAATTGATGAGTTTGATGAAGGAAACCAGGAAATCCCATGAGCACCTATTGTTGAAAATAACCTTCATTACATGTAAAATATCTGTAAATGTGTGTCATTTCTTACTAATGCTAAATAAAATGTGACAAAGACCACTACATTACTCACAAAAAATGAATATTTATTAGTGTCTCAAAAATTAAATTGAAACTTTATCAAATTAGGCATCATCAAAGCAGGAACACAACCATTTAAATCAGACAGGTCACAATAAGGCAAAGGAAACTTTGCGTATTTTGATGACATTCTGGCAGCAGCATCATCAGGGTGCGTTTGGTGGAGCTTGTCGAAGAAGCTTGTCGAAGAAGCTTGTCGAAGAAGCGCCGTGTGTGGCGATAGTGCGGTCTTTTCTGAAGTTGGTGGAACTCGTGAATCTAGCGGTCGGGTAAATTGATCTCTCGAGGGGGGGTCTGACTCGGTGTTACGGTGTGTTTGACCATGGCTTACACTTACGCCGGAATATCGCTTTAAGACAGTCCAATAAACACCATCAAATGCAAAATGCCAAGTTTAGCAGATGAGAGGGTCCAGGGTTTTGCTAATGCTAAGTGAGATGAAACTGTGCTTTGAAGGAAGTACAGCCCCACCCCATCATGATCATCCCCTCTTCTCAGTGCAGATGGGAACACATTGATTACAGAAAAGGAGAAAGTCCTGAAACAAAGGGCTAAACACTTCAATGGTATCTTGAATCACAGATCTTACATGGATACAGAATCCATCAATCATCCTCAACCTACCATTAATGACAGTCTGGACAAGCCACCAACCATTGAGTAGACACAGTCTAATAAACCTACCTACCTAATGGCCTTTCCAGTCATGTGAATTTGCACTTTTAGTTCAGTTCCATATTTGCTTGTTGACTAAAACGGTGTGATGAACAAACAAATCTGAATTTCTCAAGTTGTTTGTTTGAAAAAATTACATAATAGAAATACAAGGCAATTAATAAAAATACAAAGAAACATATTTTTTAAAATGTACTTACGTGCACAATAGTCTCATGTGTCTGAAAGTGCCACAGCCACTGCATTGGACCTTAAAGGTTAATTAAAAAAATTAGTTAATATAAAAATTCAATTCTAAATCAAATTAATTATAGACTTACACTTAAAATAATATCAAGATTGGATGATTATCATTCCCACATGGTATAAATAGAAAAGCAGTCAGAGAGTGGAGACCTCCACTAAGGCAAAACAAATTCCATGTGATGTAAAATGTAATAGTGCACATGAAAACAAACAAACTTTTTTGTTTGGTTTGAATAACACAATATTTAGATTTTCTTCACGTTACTCTGAACTCAACTTGAAAATAAATAAACAAATGAAAATTGATGTCTGTTACATTATGCATTTAAAATAGTCCAAAGAAGAATTACACCCATAAATGATTACATTATACTGTACAGTATGTATATAGGCTACTGTATACTGCACCTGGTTTCCAGTGTGAAATGTTTGTAGGCAGTCACTGCACTTCTGTGCTCTGTCTACAGATGACATTAGTAGAAGTTACATAAAATAATGCAAACAAACAATATAAACAAATAAACCCTATTGGTGGGGTCAATTTAGTCAAAGTCATCAAAGTGTCTGCTTACAAACTGTATTCTTTACAAGAATTAAAACCCCCACATCACAGTATTTACTACTGGAAACCTTACAACATACTTGTGTAATTTCCACAACAGTATGAACATTTGCGAACTGTATTCTTTAAAAGAATAACACTCATAAAAATTACAGTACTTGGCCTACTACTGGTCAATCACAGAAATCTGAGCAGCAATGCTGATTGGCTCGGCCTTCTGAGGGTTTCAGGCCATGAATGAGACCAGACTCTCCATGCGAAATGAAATACATTTCTGCTAGAGGCTGGTTTACGAGGCGACCAGCAGCTGGCCAGCTGCCTGAAATGAAGAGTGATTAGTTTGAGTTGGATGGTGGTGGGTTCACACAGTTCTTACCGACAGACAGAGGAAAGCCAGTCATCTTTGTTTTTGTTTCAGTCCACATCAACTACTGTTTTGTTTCCAAAAAGAAATCCTGCTCATTTTCTAACCCATTCATAGTCAAAGCAGTGGTGGGGGGAGGGGGTGCTTGGAGGTGCTAATGTCCTGGAGCAGGTGTGAATGTTCATGAGTGGAGGGTGTGGTGGTAAGTTGGGGGCTGCATGCAAACCTTTTAGGATGATAATCACAGAGTATAACAGGTTACCCAGACAGTGTTGTGTGACTGCTGAAATGTGTGAATGTGTAAACACTTTATATTTTATTCAGTTTTCCTACCACCCCAACTTTTCCTGCAGGTTATCTACAAGCTGATAAGCATGTGTATGATTTACACATAGGTAAACCTGTTGGTAAATTTGTTTCACATTTATTACTATTTCAGAAGGACAGATCCTTGATACAGTATGTGAGCGTTATCGTCCATAATGGATAATGTGATGTGGACATGATGTTAGATATTGGTCCCAATATTATTTTCTCTGGTCCAGCTCTCACAGGAGATATACTTTCCTCCATAAACCACTGGAATACTTGAAGTTTGTGTCTGAACATATTATTTAAGCTCTGACAACAAACACAAATGAGTTCAGTGTTTAAATGAATGGAAGATCTGTAAACACTAATGAAAAGGAAATGGAGCAGGTTTTGTCTTCATCTTTGTTTTCTGGGAGTATCACTGCAAACAAACATCAATGTTTGTAATAACTATTTATAAATTATGACTGAGTTAACTTGGAGGAGGAAATACAGAAAACCAGGGTCCTTATTTGGAGGAAAACCGGTGGATACTTGTTTGGGACACCTTGACCTCTTCCTCAACATTTCTACATGGTCACATGATTCTGAAGTTACAGCCCAGTCTAGTCTAGTTGCTCCTTGGTGGGGGCGGGGTCGTCATATCACATGGTCTCTCTCTTGTTTCTCTCCTCTCGTCAGCTCCAGACTCACTCGTAATCCAGTGATGACACTCTGGCCAATCAGGGGAAGGCAGGGGAAGTAGGCGGTACCAGGTAGGAGGGGCTGGAGGAAAAGAGGATAAAACCGAGTAGAGCTGTGCTGTACCGTACTGAGCTAGTGGAAAAGCATCAAGAGAATGTCCTGTCTGACCAGAAAAAGGATGAAGGAGGAGAACCTGGACCGGGAAATTAGCGACCTGGATCAGAACACGGCCGCAATTAAGGAGGAGAACCAGGACTACAGCATGATAAAGGAGGAGAACCAGGACCAGACGGTGTACAGGTGCGAGCAGTGCGGCACATTGTGCACCAACTTATCCAGACTGAAAATTCACCAGCGGATCCACACCAGAGAGAAACCGTACAGCTGTGAGCAGTGTGGGAAGGGGTTTGCTAGCTCCTCAAAGTTAACGGTCCACCGGCGCACCCACACCGGAGAGAAACCGTACAGCTGTGAGCAGTGTGGGAAGGGGTTTACTACCTCTGGAAATTTAACGGTCCACTGGCGCATCCACACAGGAGAGAAGCCGTACAGCTGTGAGCAGTGTGGGAAGGCGTTTGCTCGCTCCGATCATTTAACAGTCCACCAGCGCATCCACACTGGAGAGAAACCGTACAGCTGCGAGCAGTGTGGGAAGGCGTTCGCTTGCTCTGGACACCTAATGATCCACTGGCGGATCCACACCGGAGACAAACCATACAGCTGCAAGCAGTGTGGGAAGGCATTCGCTCGCTCCGAACATTTAACAGTCCACCAGCGCAAACACACTGGGGAGAAGTCGTACAGCTGCAAGCAGTGTGCGAAGACATTCGCTACCCCTGGAGAGTTGAAGATCCACCGGCGGATCCACACCGGAGACAAACCATACAGCTGCAAGCAGTGTGGGAAGGCATTCGCTCGCTCCCAACATTTAATGGTCCACCAGCGCATTCACACTGGAGAGAAGCCGTACAGCTGCGAGCAGTGTGTGAAGACATTTGCTACCTCTGGAGAGTTGAAGGTCCACCGGCGGATCCACACCGGAGACAAACCATACAGCTGCAAGCAGTGTGGGAAGGCATTCGCTCGCTCCGATCATTTAACGGTCCACCAGCGCATTCACACTGGAGAGAAGCCATACAGCTGCGAGCAGTGTGGGAAGGCGTTCGCTACCTCTGGAGAGCTGAAGATCCACCGGCGCATCCACACTGGAGAAAAACCATACGTGTGTGGTCAGTGTGGGAAGGCCTTCAGCAGGTCCGACATCCTGAAGAAACACCAGCAGCTCCACAGCAGCTAGAGCAGTGGTTCCCAAACCATTTGGACAAGTAAAAATCTCAAGACACACCTATTGTTCAAAATAACCTTTACATTACAAATTAAAATATCTGTAAATGTATAATGTATAATTATTTACTAATGCCAAATAAAATGTGACAAAGACAACTACATTACTCACAAAATCATATTTATTAACAGAAGCTCATTCTTCTCTGGTTCATATGGAAATTTTATATAATGTATCCACCTCTGATCACATTCCTGTCAAGATGACTATTAGATGTGAGACTGTAAAATCTGCTAACAAGGTTCAGCCTGATCATGTGGACTGGTCTTCTCTTTTAGAAGAAGATATTGCTGCTTATTTTCCCCACACGGATCTACTGCTGAGCAACATACATCTTTGTTTTCTGGGATTATCACTGCAAACAAACATCAAAGTTCATGTTTTTGTAATAACTATTTATAAAATATGACTGAGTTAACTTGGAGGAGGAAATATAGAAAACCAGGGTCCTTATTTGGAGGGGAACCGGTGGATACTTGTTTGGGGCACCTTGACCTCTTCCTCAACATTTCTACATGGTCACATGATTCTGACAGCCCAGTCTAGTCTAGTTGCTCCTTGGTGGGGGCGGGGTCGTCATATCACATCGTCTCTCTCTTGTTTCTCTCCTCTCGTCAGCTCCAGACTCACTCGTATTCCAGTGATGACACTCTGGCCAATCAGGGGAAGGCAGGGGAAGTAGGAGGTACCAGGTAGGAGGGGCTGGAGGAAAAGAGGATAAAACCGAGTAGAGCCGTGCTGTACCGTACTGAGCTAGTGGAAAAGCACCATGAGGAGGTCCCGTCTGACCAGAACCTGGATGAAGGAGGAGAACCTGGAATGGGAAATTAGCGACCTGGATCAGAACACGACCAGAATTAAGGAGAAGAACCACGACCAGGACTACATCATGATAAAGAAGGGGAACCAGGACCAGACGGTGTACAGGTGCGAGCAGTGTGGGAAGGCGTTCGCTCGCTTTGGACATTTAACGGTCCACCAGCGCATCCACACAGGAGAGAAGCCGTACAGCTGCGAGCAGTGTGCGAAGACATTCGCTCGCTCCGAACACTTAACGGTCCATTGGCGGCGGGTCCACACCGGAGAGAAGCCGTACAGCTGTGAACAGTGTGGGAAGACATTCGCTACCTCCGGAGAGTTGATGATCCACCAGCGCATCCACACTGGAGAAAAACTGTACGTGTGTGGTCAGTGTGGGAAGGCGTTCACTCGCTCCGACCATTTAACGGTCCACCAGCGCATCCACACAGGAGAGAAACCATACAGCTGTGAGCAGTGTGGGAAGGGGTTCACTACCTCCGGAAATTTAACGGTCCACCAGCGCTTCCACACCAGAGAGAAGCCGTACAGCTGAGAGCAGTGTGCAAAGACATTCGCTACCTCTGGACAGTTGACAATCCAATGGCGCATCCACACTGGAGAAAAAAAGAAAGAAAAAAAAACATACGTGTGTGGTCAGTGTGGGAAGGCCTTCAGGAGGTCCGACATCCTAAAGAGACACCAGCAGCTAGAGCAGTGGTTCCCAAACCTTTTGTGGCCAATGCACACCTATTGTTCAAAATAACCTTCATTACATGTAAAATATCTGTAAATGTGTATAATTATTTACTAATGCCAAATAAAATGTGACAAAGACAACTACATTACTCACAAAATTAATCAGAGCAGAGCATGATGGCGAGCTACGGTAATGTTAGCTAACGGAGCGTCCGAGACCGAAGCTGAACCGGGACACAGCTCCAGAGTCACAGCAAGCACACACAGCGCCCACTCCACCAAGCAGCCGCGGTGTTGGAGTCGGACAGACGGACGCCTGAAATGGTAAACACAGAGAGACCGCTCTGGGTAAACACAGCTGATCCATCGAGAAAAAAACAACACTGGATCGGAAAAGTTACTTTTTCAGTAATGCATTACTCTTTGGTTTAAGTAACTGAGTTACTAACTGAGTTACTTTTCAATGAAGTAACTGTAACTAGTTACTATTTTTGAGTAACTAGCACAACACTGCTGTGCATAGACCCCATTGATTTCCAAAACCCTTTTTTTTCTAGGTTCATCTGATGGACATCTAGGGACAGATTCAAATGGCCACATCTTCAAATATTTTCAGATTTCCATGTGTTAGACATTGAAAGCTTAGAACCTACACTTTCACAATCCGTCAATAACTCAAAATGACCTTTAGGAGACTTGTTCCTGGTTTTGTCGAGACTGGCTACAAATTGTCAACAGTGCCTTTGCAGCGGGCTTAGGCGGTAGGGGTTTCACCGAATAGTCGAATATTCGACTATTTGACAGTCAAAATCACTATTCGACGCTGTGAGTCATAGTCGAGTATTCGCCTTTTCCTTTTTTTCATTTGCTGTAATGTGTGGTTCCCAGAATGCATTGCGGCCGGTGAAGCCAAAGTATGGATGTAGCTAAAAGCTGCTAATTCAAAGCAGCTAAAAGTTAGCGTGGTAGCATGTCACTTTATTAAGTTTTAATATTTTTTCAAGAGAGAAAGTAACCGTTTCGATCCTTAATGTGCGGTTAGTTTATCCAAATGCCGCCTGTTTGGACATTTGCTCTGACTATATATTCAGATCAGTGAAGCTCCGCCTGTGTGAGCAGCCACCTGGAGCAGCGAGTCACCTTCCCCAGGCTGCAGAGCTGGTCGGCCGCCAAACATACGTCACCATCCCCGGAGAGAAATGTACGCTAATTAACATACCTGCAGGTTTTAGACGGCTACCGCCGGCTAGTTAAATTATTTTTTAGGAGATAAATGTTGTTCTCATTGATGAAATCTAACAATTGTATCAGCAACATTAGTTTGAATGGAAAGTGAAGCTTCTGCGTGTAATATATTGGACAGAACAGCTGCGCTGTTACCCAGGGCTCTGTACAAAAATCACCACATTTACATCAATAAATGTTTTACAATCATTCAACGTGACATTTTATTTCTAAATTGTATATTATGTAACCATAGATCCCGAGAGGGAGCAACCAATCCAAATCCTTCTGCATGCACATGGCGGTTTGCGGGGCGTGGCTTAGACCGAGACACTGATGGGAGGGGGATTGGACAAAGGCAGGAGGAGCTGCATTTTTCAAATCTTGCTAGCTCTCTCCCTACGTTTTCAGGATAGTAGACCCCCTCTACATCCAATCAGCCTGCTCCCCTCCCGTCTGTGTCTCGGTCTAAGCCACGCCCCCGCAAACCGGCACGCGCACACAACAAGAAGCTCAGGGGGGAAGGGGGAGAGCGAACGGCAGGGACAGGGCGGGGGGGGGGGGGGGGGGGGGGGGGGTGCAGAAGGAAACTAGGTTTTACCCTGGTTCCAACAGGTCTCCCTAAACCACCGGAGAACTAGGCCTCCACTGAAATTTGTGTGTGTGTGTGTGTGTGAGAAATTTGGATCTTCAACAAAGGCCATATAGGCTTTGTTTATGTTGGTGTTTATAAACAGAATCCATAACCATTTGTGTGGTATCTCCATACAAATCTCTACAAAACATACACAATAGGCCATTGGTATGTAGGTTTTTATTTTTATTTTTATTTTTATTTTTATTTTTATTTTTATTTTATTAGTTTATTTCAGAGGGACAGTGCACCACTAATCAACAGTGTCAACATAGAGAAACTGTAAGTGGGCCAGAGTTAGCCAACAGGGCTAGTTTCCATCCGTTGTCCCTGGCCAGATGTAAAAAGGCAACCTAAAAGCCAAAAAAGGGCAGCAATTAAATACAATCAAAACACAATTTACATAGCAATCTACCTAGTAAAAAAACACATAATAGCAAGTAAAACAGGTAAGAGACATACAGCATATCAAGAACTCATGGCATGCAGGCACAGAAAAGTTAACATGCTAGCATGATAACATGCAGACAGAGAAGAGAAGGGAGAGAGTAGGCAAGAGACGAGAGCACAACTAGAAGCACATACAATAGCACTCAGAGCTGAGACATTAGCACAAACAATATCAGACATTACATGGCAGGACATGAAATGGCAAGTATAAAGCAAGAAAAACATGCATTAATAGACAAGTAAACAAAAAGAAAAACAAAACAACAAAACAGGATATAATTACAAGCATTGAAAAACGGCGCAAATAATGATTGATTAATGATTTACATGATTAGTGATTACATGACTGGTTGTTGATTAGCCATTGTTTTAACTGTCTTTTAAAAGAATAGTGAGTGTTTGATTCTCTAATTCTCTCTACCCTGGTGTTGAGTTCCAGTCCTGTGTTGCTTTTATTGAGAAAGCAGCTTGGCCAAAGGCACTTTTTCTCATGGGGACAATACAATCTCCTCGAGCTGATCCTCTGGTTGTCCTATCGTTGACTGATCTTTGAGTTATGAATGTTTGGAGAGGAGGAGGAGCAGTATTGTGCAGTATTTTAAAAACCAGGCAGAGATTTGCATACTTTATTAAGTTATCCCAACTCAGAAAATTATGCTTTTTTAAGATAAGGCAATGATGGTAGGAGTTAGGTTTTTGGTCTAGGATCTTCAGACTTTGTTTGTATAATGTTTCAAGCGGTTTGAGAGTAGTCTTGTTTGCTTGTGCAACCCTCGTCAAACAATTATGTTAATCGTGAGACAATCATTGCATTTACATAAAGCTTTGCTGCATCCATGGTCATGGAGTTTCTAATAAATCTTAAATTGGATAGACTAAATTTAATTTTTTGACAGACTGTCTTCACATGGGATTTAAAGGTCAGCTGTTGGTCAATCAGTATGCCAAGATATTTGTGTTTTTTTACAATTTGAAGCTTTTCACCCAGTAGAATTATGTCTGGATCTGGGCTCGAAGTTGACCTTTTTGAAAAGAAGAGTCCAACTGTTTTACTCGTATTTAATTTGAGGCAAGACTTGTTTAGCCATGCTGTGACACCATCCAAAGCCTTCGTAAGTTTTTCTGCGGCCTGTTGTTTAGAATTGCCATGTGCGTATATCACTGTGTCATCAGCATAAAGCTGGGTCTCAACTTCAGGGCATACCAAGGGCAGATCATTTATATACAAACTGAACAAAAGTGGTCCTAAAATGGATCCTTGCGGGACACCAGTTGGACAATTTAGAGCATCAGATAAGTGATTGTGGACCTTAACGTGTTGGATTCTATTATGCAAATATGACTTCATTAACTCAAGGGCTTCATCTGAGAAGTTAAATGTGGAGAGTTTGGAAATGAGCACTTTATGATTTACAGTGTCAAATGCTTTCCTCAAATCGAGGAAAACGGCCCCAACTACACCTCCCTTGTCCATCATGGATCTTATTTTTTCAAGAAGAAAGCAGTTTGCAGAGTCTGTGGAATAGTGAGTTCTAAACCCAAATTGCATTGGATGCAGTGAAAAGGGGCTGTTGTTTAGGTAAGATGTAAGCTGTTCAGCTATCCACTTCTCTGCTACTTTAGATATTACAGGCAGAATACTGATTGGCCTATAGTTAGAAATATCCTGAGGGTCACCTGATTTGTAAATCGGTGTCACAATTGCTGTTTGCCATGCTCTTGGAAATACCCTTTGTGAGATGGACAAATTGATGTTTTTTGATATGGGAGAAGCTAATGAGTCCTTGAGGCTCTTAAGCATTGATGTGTCCATTCCATGGATATCTTTAGCTTTAGACGATTTAAGAGAATTTATAATCATTTTTACTTTGCTCTCTGTGATATGAGCAATTTTAAAGGAGGGCAAACTAGCATTCACTGGGATGGGATTCACACATTGGTTGGAAAAGGACTAGTATAGTATAGTAAGGTATAGTTTTGTTATATCTCCAAAAATAATAATGCATTCAAATAAATGTTATTACTTATTAACATATTCAGGGCTCTAATAACCTCATATGGAGTGGTCCACATTGCACTTCATTTTTGGGAAATGTTGCATATTTTCTATTTTCAGGGGTTCGCCTGACAAAAAGTTTTAAATAAATAATAAATAAAAAGATCTGATTGAGAGGTTACATAACCATGTTACACAAGCAGACAGTGGCAATGAAAGCAAGGTCCCCCACTCTATCAATGGTCATGACAACAGCAAAAAAATCAGACCATTATTTCCTCGTAATTGAATTTGAAAAGAAATATAACTAAAATTTTAGACTGTCCAAATTCTTCATTGGGGAAGAAATCTAGCTAAAACTTTAAATGATCCAAATTGTTAATCAGAGCAGTTAGGACATGCCCAAGAGCTTGGGGCCCAAATGAATGCGTCTCCAGACTGAAAGCAGAATTTTCGTCAAATGCAGACTTGGCATTGGTCACCATCTTCTGGAGGGTCTGTCTACGGAAGAAATATCAGAAAACAAGCAACAAAAAAGACTGTTAAGAAAATGGCATGGAACTCAAAATGGCTCTAGAACTTGGCATTTATAGCTTTTCTTAGGGGGGAGGAACAGCAATTCCAGAAATACAGATGTAAAGAGATTATAGAAAATACTATGCATCAAAATACTTTGTTTTCTCTGCCATCTCTTCTGTGACACCCTCACAGACTTCAGGCTTCAGGTGTTGGGCCAGGCTGATGGCAAAGCCTTCGGCCAAATCTGTGGCCTCCCCCTCACTCAGGCAGCTGAAAATGGAGGTCTTGGGGGGTTTTTTGGTGGTAGTTCCTTGACCACATCAGGAAGGTTGGCCATTCTCCCCTGAAAATGAGATAAACAAACAGGAAACAAGACCTCTCAAGGTATTAAAATGACTTATTTACGTTAGCACAATGCAGAGATCAATGAACATAAAGATGTACTATCATCTTTACATCTAACTGCCTGACTTGGTTGACCTCTGCTTTGACCTCTTCCACCTCCTCTGGCCTGGCTGGGTCAACCTCCTCTTTCACTTGCTCTTCTGCCTTTTCTATTCCAAAATTGACCTGCAGCTCTGCAGAAGATTTCAGGAACACAACTTTAGAAAGCATGAAGAAAAGTTTGAGTCATATAGAAACACTCAGTGATGAGGAAAAACAGGCTACATAAAGCCGGTCTCAGTTACAAAAGCCGTTTTCCCACTAAAATTAGCGGGTCGACGCTGGTTTTTTAAACGCGGGTCGACCCACTAACAATCGGCATTTGGCTCCTTGCCCATTGACCAAAATAAGCTGAGTCTGAGGGGGGGGGATCACACAGAGCAACCATGTTGTTGTCCCGCTCTCATCCGCGGTGCGAGAAGCACTATCATGCCACAGCCGCCTGCAGTGGAGGTCTGTCGGCCGAGGCAGACGAGACGTCTGGCCGACCTGCGGAGCACCTGGAGTGAGTCCGGCCATATGACGGTTCGTCCGTGGCACAACACGTCAGTTAAACACACTGTAGTTTCTTTTCTTTTTTTTCAATCGTTTTAGGTCCGTGTTGTTTGATCTTTTGATCCTAGTCTCTAATGCGACCAGAGCTTTGTTTTGGTACGTGATATGAGACGCGACACAATGATGTGGCGTTACGTAATGCTCAGCGTCGTCACGTACATTTGCATGTTGACGCGGGTCTGGCGTTCTTACTGCCGAGCCGAGGCTATTAAAGGCGATTTTAACTTGTGTCGCTTGCCGAGTCGTTTGACCCGTGTCGATGCTCAGTGCGCCTTTCCCACTGCCACCAAAAGCCGATTGTTAGCGGGTTTAAACAGGTTTTTTGGCCAGTGGGAAAGGGGTAAAAGAGAGTTGTTTTATATCCTGTAAGACAGTCCAATAAACACCATCAAATGCAAAATGCCAAGTTTAGCAGATGAGAGGGTCCAGGGTTTTGCTAATGCTAAGTGAGATGAAACTGTGCTTTGAAGGAAGTACAGCCCCACCCAATCATGATCATCCCCTCTTCTCAGTGCAGATGGGAACACATTGATTACAGAAAAGGAGAAAGTCCTGAAACAAAGGGCTAAACACTTCAATGGTATCTTGAATCACAGATCTTACATGGATACAGAATCCATCAATCATCCTCAACCTGCCATTAATGACAGTCTGGACAAGCCACCAACCATTGAGTAGACACAGTCTAATAAACCTACCTACCTAATGGCCTTTCCAGTCATGTGAATTTGCACTTTTAGTTCAGTTCCATATTTGCTTGTTGACTAAAACGGTGTGATGAACAAACAAATCTGAATTTCTCAAGTTGTTCGTTTGAAAAAATTACCTAATAGAAATACAAGGAAATTAATAAAAATACAAAGAAATATATTTTTTAAAAATGTACTTACGTGCACAATAGTCTCATGTGTCTGAAAGTGTCACAGCCACTGCATTAAAAGTTAATAAAAAAAATAAATTCTACATCAAATTAATTATAGACTTACACTTAAAATAATATCAAGATTGGATGATTATCATTCCCACATGGTATAAATAGAAAAGCAATCAGAGAGTGGAGACCTCCACTAAGGCAAAACAAATTCCATGTGATGTAAAATGTAATAGTGCACATGAAAACAAACAAACTTTTTTGTTTGGTTTGAGTAACACAATATTTTGATTTTCTTCACGTTACTCTGAACTCAACTTGAAAATAAATAAACAAATAAAAATTGATGTCTGTTACATTATTCATTTAAAATAGTCCAAAGAAGAATTACACCCATAAATGATTACATTACACTGTACAGTATGTGTATAGGCTACTGTATACTGCACCTGGTTTCCAGTGTGAAATGTTTGTAGGCAGTCACTGCACTTCTGTGCTCTGTCTACAGATGACATTAGTAGATGTTACATAAAATAATGCAAACAAACAATATAAACAAATAAACCCTATTGGTGGGGTCAATTTAGTCAAAGTCATCAAGTTTCAAGTTGAAAAGTGTCTGCTTCCAAACTGTATTCTTTACAAGAATTAAAAGCCCCAAATCACAGTATTTACTACTGGAAACCTTACGGGTCCGTGTACCTTTTGTCAGTTTAATATTCCGTTTTAAACAAAAAAACAAGAAAACGGAAATACCGTGTTTTGTTTTTTTTCCTTTTTTCCTTTTCAAAACAAAAACCAATAAAATGAAAAAACAGAGCCGTTTTTCCTTTTCAAAACAAAAACCAATAAAATGAAAAAACAGAGCCGTTTTTCCATTTTTGCCTCCCCCTTTCCTGTTTCTCTGAATCAAAAAAGGCATAAAAAAAAAAACCACAATCAAATAACGACCCAAATTTGTTTTTTGTAAATTCATTTGTTCGTTTTTCGTTTCATGTTAATCAATATCATGGCGGGCAGGCCGGAAGCGGAGGTGAAACGTAGGAACTTCAAAATAAAAGCGCGCTTGTTTTCATACAGCCATATCGTTCTCTTTATACCGCTGTAGCCATTCCTTTTATTTATTTATTTAGAACTGCAGCCATTGTTTGGGACAACGTGTAGGTTATTATTTTATCTCTATAAACTTTTACCCTGCCTGCTGTCATCTCTTGCATTTCCTGAATACTATCAATAAAGGCATGAAAAGCCAAAAAAATAAATCTTTAAAAATTATCTCCGCAAGTTTATACAATTGTATGATCGGGATCGGGATCCGTCCCCCTCTTCCTCCGTCAGACGCCGTGGATATGCACAGAGTTGACGGGGAGAAAGACCAAACACCCTGCAACTGTTGTGATCCATCAGTTAATTACAGTACTTGGCCTACTACTGGTCAATCACAGAAATCTGAGCAGCAATGCTGATTGGCTCGGCCTTCTGAGGGTTTCAGGCCATGAATGAGACCAGACTCTCCCTGCGAAATGAAATACATTTCTGCTAGAGGCTGGTTTACGAGGCGACCAGCAGCTGGCCAGCTGCCTGAAATGAAGAGTGATTAGTTTGAGTTGGATGGTGGTGGGTTCACACCGTTCTTACCGACAGACAGAGGAAAGCCAGTCATCTTTGTTTTTGTTTCAGTCCACATCAACTACTGTTTTGTTTCCAAAAAGAAATCCTGCTCATTTTCTAATCCATTCATAGTCAAAGCAGTGGTGGGGGGAGGGGGTGCTTGGAGGTGCTAATGTCCTGGAGCAGGTGTGAATGTTCAGGAGTGGAGGGTGTGGTGGTAAGTTGGGGGCTGCATGCTTTTAGGATGATAATCACAGAGTATAATGGGTTAACCAGACAGTGTTGTGTGACTGCTGAAATGTGTGAATGTGTAAACACTATATTTAATTCAGTTTCTCTACCACCCCAACTTCTCCTGCAGGTTATCTACAAGCTGATAGGCATGTGTATGATTTACACATAGGTAAACCTGTTGGTAAATTTGTTTCACATTTATTACCATTTCAGAAGGACAGATCCTTGATACAGTATGTGAGTGTTATCATCCATAATGGATAATGTGATGTGGACATGATGTTAGATATTGGTCCCAATATTTTCTCTGGTCCAGACCAGCTCTCACAGGAGATATACTTTCCTCCATAAACCATTGGAATACTTGAAGTTTGTGTCTGAACATATTATTTAATCTCTGACAACAAACACAAATGAGTTCAGTGTTTAAATGAATGGAAGATCTGTAAACACTAATGAAAAGGAAATGGAGCAGGTGGGATGTTCATCTTTGTTTTCTGGGATTATCACTGCAAACAAACATCAAAATTCATGTTTTTGTAATAACTAATTATAAAATATGACTGAGTTAACTTGGAGGAGGAAATATAGAAAACCAGGGTCCTTATTTGGAGGGAAACTGGTAGATACTTGTTTGGGACACCTTGACCTCTTCCTCAACATTTCTACATGGTCACATGATTCTGAAGTTACAGCCCAGTCTAGTCTAGTTGCTCCTTGGTGGGGACGGGGTCATCATATCACATCGTCTCTCTCTTGTTTCTCTCCTCTCGTCAGCTCCAGACTCACTCGTAATCCAGTGATGACACTCTGGCCAATCAGGGGAAGGCAGGGGAAGTAGGCGGTACCAGGTAGGAGGGGCTGGAGGAAAAGAGGATAAAACCGAGTAGAGCCGTGCTGTACCGTACTGAGCTAGTGGAAAAGCATCAAGAGAATGTCCCGTCTGACCAGAACCAGGATGAAGGAGGAGAACCTGGACCGGGAAATTAGCGACCTGGATCAGAACCTGACCGGAATTAAGGAGGAGAACCAGGACTACAACATGATAAAGGAGGAGAACCAGGGCCAGGACTACATCATGATAAAGGAGGAGGACCAGGACCAGGACTACAACATGATAAAGAGGGAGAACCAGGACCAGAATTACATCATGATGAAGGAGGAGAACCAGGACCAGACGGTGGACAGGAGCGAGCAGTGCGGCACATCATGCACCGACTTGTCAAAACTGAAAATTCACCAGCGGATCCACACCGGAGAGAAGCCGTACAGCTGCGAGCAGTGTGCGAAGACATTCGCTACCTCTGCAAATTTAACGGCTCACCAACGCGTCCACACCGGGGAGAAACCGTACAGCTGCGAGCAGTGTGCGAAGACATTCGCTACCTCCGGAGAGTTTAAGATCCACCGGCGCATCCACACCGGAGAGAAACCGTACAGCTGTGAGCAGTGTGGGAAGGGGTTCACTACCTCCGGAAATTTAACGGTCCACCGGCGCATCCACACTGGAGAGAAACCATACAGCTGCGAGGAGTGTGGGAAGGCGTTTGCTCGGGCCGAACATTTAACGGTTCACCAGCGCATCCACACTGGAGAGAAGCCGTACAGCTGTGAGCAGTGTGGAAAGGCCTTCACTACCCCCAGAGACTTAATTGTCCACCGCCGCATCCACACTGGAGAGAAACCGTACAGCTGCGAGCAGTGTGGGAAGGCGTTCGGTTGCTCCGGACACCTAATGATCCACCGGCGGATCCACACCGGAGACAAACCATACAGCTGCAAGCAGTGTGGGAAGGCATTCGCTCGCTCCGAACATTTAACGGTCCACCAGCGCAAACACACTGGAGAGAAGCCGTACAGCTGCGAGCAGTGTGCCAAGACATTCACTACCTCTGGAGAGTTGAAGATCCACCGGCGCATCCACACTGGAGAAAAACCATACGTGTGTGGTCACTGTGGGAAGGCCTTCAGCAGGTCCGACACCCTGAAGAAACACCAGCAGCTCCACAGCAGCTAGAGCAGTGGTTCCCAAACCTTTTGTGGCCAAGGCACACCAAAGGACAGGTGGAAATCTCAAGGCACACCTATGTTCAAAATAACTTTCATTACATGTAAAATATCTGTAAATGTGTATAATTATTATATTACTAATGCCAAATAAAATCTGACAAAGACAACTACATTACCCATGAAATCATATTTATTAACGGAATATCTCTATTTGAAACTTAAATTATCAATCAAATTAAGCATCATCAAAGCAGCAACTCAACCATTTAGTTTTTCTCGATTGCTTACACACATTTTCTGAAAGAATGCCTCATACTCTCAAAACTCTACACACAAATCCAAAATAACACACACAATGGGCAAAACCCCTAACTTCTCCTGCAAAATGAAACTTTACATTCAAAACAATGTAATTTCTTCTCAAAATGCTATTTTAGTCTCAAATGACACACACAAACCATCATATGACTAGACATTTAGAAGAAGCAGTTGAACACTGATGTGCTCAGTGTAAAACACTATGATGAATGGAAAACACTTCTACTCCATTCATCATAATGACTTAGGCCTTTTCTTTTCTTTTTTTACAGTGACTACAGACAGTATATAAATGTGTTGTAAAATATTTTAGAATATTGTTTTTATTCTCAGAACACTCAAATACTTGGTAACAAATGAAATGCATGAAGACGCGACTGAGGTGGCCGTGTGACGATGCAGCCGTGCTGATGTGACCACAAAAAAAAAAAAAAAAGAGTGTGTCAGGGTCAGCTGGTTTACAGCCGGACAATTGTGAAAGACTGAACATATAATTTTGACAGGCTGAGACAACAGTAACATGTAGCTCACTGAGTAAAGCAGCACTCTTTGTAGTCAAAGACTTTGTTCTAATCTAGGTTCAAATCCTTCCACCAACAAATAATTTTGGTGATCAATGCATTTTCTTTTTTCATCATTATGATCACTGCTATAAACATATGTGTGCGTGTCTTTGTGTTACAGTATGTGTGGCCTCTCTGTTTGGTGTATCTCTGTTTGGTGTCAGTCTATCACTGCCTGTTGCCCTTTTTTGCTAAAGCTCTTATTGCTAATTGTAAAACTGTGTGACAGGTGTTTACCCATGTGATGAGTCAGTGTGCATAGTCAGGAAACTAACTTTAGAATTCTGAATAACACTGTATTACTCGTGAAAACATTGTGCCAAATGCAGAGAATTGTGTGTAGTGTTTTGGAAAAAGTGTGTTTTTGAACTGCAATTTGAGTGTAAAGCAGGAATTGTGCTTGTAGTTCAGCAGATTTGGTTCAGGGAGTTGGTGGATGAGTTAGATGTTGAGGCCACTGTGCCTCAAGAACCAGAAATTGTGTGTAAACAATCGAGAAAAACTGTAAACCAGACAGGTCACAATATGATAAAGGAAACTTTGCAAAAAATCATCACAGAGAACTGTCAATGCAAGGAACCTGCACCGTCCATTGATCCTACAAATTGATCAGCATTGACACATACTGTAAATAAGATTTCCTTTTGCAGTAGTTAAGATCACAGAAATATGTTTGTTATAAGATGATTTGCTTTTTCTTATGAAGTTTCTAACCTGGTTCCCAACCAGAATTTGTAAACCTGTAAGGGCCGGGGTTGGGGTTGACATGTTCGTTCAAAACATGTAATTGTACTTTTGTATTTCTGTGTTTGCATTATGAAAACAATAAAAAAAGAATGTTGGCAAAAAAAAAAGAAAAGATTTCCTGTTTCCTGTAGTACTGGATCAGGCTACAGGACTTCATCCTGACCTGTACTGGCTCATATATGTTCCCTCACATCACTGGAGACAAGTGTTATCAATTTTGAGTTGTTGTGTTCAACTGGTGAAACTTGTGCTTTCGTTGTGTTTGACTTTTGCCTCCTGTGCTCAGCATTCTGCAGCACAGGTGTATCACAATGAAAATAAGGTGTGTCTAAACAGGTGAAAAGTGTTTATGGTTTTGCCAAAAGAGTGACTGATTCAATCAGTGGGTTCAGACAACTGAGAATTTGGTTCAGACAACAGGGTTTAGTGTTTTAGCAATTGAGAAAAACTGTAATAATAATAGTCTTTCAATGACAAAATGTAACAACGGCAGCTACAGTATACTCTCACTCTCTTTTTTCGGTCCTCTGTCTCGTCAGCTCCAAACACACCCATCCGTGTTTTTAAAATGAGCCAACTAGTGCCGCATTTCTCACTGCGCACCATGTATGAGAGTGCAGCTGGATGATTTCTCGTGAATGAACGGGTCTGTGACACTTTGGGGCTGGGCGATAAAACAGAGAAATAAATAGAGGGGAAAGTTAGAGTGAGGGGTGGTGAGGATAGGCAATTTTAAACAGGTGGGTTTTGAGTTTTGTTTTAAAGAGAGGGAGAAGTCGGTGTTACAATGTGAGGTGGTAAAGTTCCAGAATCACGGGAGCAGAGCGACTGAAAGCTCTGCTCCCCATGGTGCTGAGGTGAGCAGGGGGAAATAACTTTCCCTTGATAGAAGACGCGGCCGATACAAAGTCGATTGGTTTCATTCATCTATGTTTTGACAGACAACACAAACAGCCAGTAATGAGACCGGTGACACCGCCAGCCAGCCGGCCTGGACTGGAAGGAGTCCGGGTCAAAACCTCAAGTCCCGGTCTGAGTACTACGAAGCTGGTTATCAACCCAGCTTCACGCTCTGTGCCAGTTGACATCAAAGGAGACGTGTGTGTGTGTTATTGAAAGCGAGGCTGGTGTCTGTGTATGAAAATCGCCATGGAAGGAAAACAGCCTGGACTGGGGAGGGGGGTTCTTGTACCCGGGTTACTGTTACCAAGTATATGAAAATAAAAGTGGAGAAGCTCCGGACAGAGTTGCTGTGATTGTAC
Organism: Decapterus maruadsi; assembly: GCA_030347415.2. Lineage (NCBI taxonomy): Eukaryota > Metazoa > Chordata > Actinopteri > Carangiformes > Carangidae > Decapterus > Decapterus maruadsi. The sequence goes on from CM064903.1 coordinate 30,666,285, forward strand.
TGTATCCACCTGTATCCAACACATGAGTCTATGTTATTTTCCAGATCAAATCCGTTGGATTAATCACGCTGATTATCCATACGAGAGGCAGGCTGCCGGTTCTTTGGCCACTGTTTAAAAATAATCAGAATTATGAGTAAAGAATTAGGATTGCAAGTTTAATCAGGCTAGCGCATATGGACGCGTGAGGTTCTGTGTGATTTATCTGACAATAGCTGCCTGCAAACTAGCCTACAATATTTCGAAAACTAAATCACATGAGCAAAGCCTCGCATAACACAGAAACTGGGCAGAGGAAGGGAGAAATAGACTGCTCATTTTGTTGTTTGACTGCGTAGATGTTTTTCTTTTATTCTCTGTCGCCCTCCCTTTCACACACTCACAATAAAACAGTGCGATTGGTTGAAAGCTGATAATTAGCCATGTGCTTACAAGCTGATTGGCCGAAACCAAGAACAAAGCAGCGTGAATGGCCAATCGGCATGTGTTAACAGTCGACATGTAAATCAGATGTTGATGGGCGTTACGAGCGCGGAGATGAATAGAGCTGTTAATGTGCCTCAACTCATAGGGTACTTAGGCTACTATCTGTAACTGGAAGAAAAACAGCCAGCTGGAGGAATGTGTTGCTTTACTTCACTCTTTCTCAGACAAAAGTCCTGCCCGGCTGCCCCCTCCCCCCACAGTAGTTCACAAAGCTGCTTTGAACAGAAAAACAGGTTCTTAACATTAGCTCTCCTCACTTCATAGCACTAGCGTAGCCAGAAATTGGGTGTGCACTTGCAAAGACTGGGTGTGCCAAATTTATTATCAACAAACTGACACCTCCACAGATCCATTCCAACATTATATGTTGTGTGCGTTCATATCAGTAATAACAAACCATGTGTTATTCACTCTGAACAACCCATAGGCCTTTATCTAGCATCAGACACAGACTGCACATAATAACAATCGCATCATGGCAAACCTGTATGATCATCCTCATCTTCTAATCTATATGCAACGTTGAGTAAATTAAAAGAAATTAAATCAGAAATTAAAAGCAGCCTCCTATTTGCAGCAACACTGTTGCTTCAGGCTGTGATCAGCTTTTTTGTAGGCTATGTAGCCTCGGCTACTTTTCATTAAAACAACCTGCTGCTCTTGGCTGAAACAAAGCCACTGTTAACAAAATAAACATCTAATCTGTCCCTTCAAATTGTGTGTGTAGCAGCTGCTGACAGATGTGTATAAATGCTCCGCTCGTGAGTCCAGTCACATCGGGTCCAGGCTGCTGGCACGGACGAAGCAGTTTAGAAACTGTTTAAACGAGCGATCGTCGGCTGTGAGGTGGTTGTTCACAAGAACTTGCAGAAAATAGATAGATAGAGAACCACTGACCGCTATTGACCGTATTAAATGCTCAGATTGACCGTATTAAATGCTCAGAAATCAAGGTTGTTAAGTTAAGCTTCAGAAACTATCGAACACACATTGTAGCCTATATTTAGGAAAGGTCGCGGACTTGGAGACCTGTAGCCTAGTTTTAATGTACTGTAAACCCAAATGATCTGTGAGACAGCTGAATCCACCAATTTATTTATTTGATTTTTTATTTTTGGGTGGGTGGGCAATCGGTCAATCTGGGTGGGAGATGCTCGCATTTCTCGCACGCCTCCTTTGATGTGAACATGGATGAATTAAACCAATCGACTTTGTATCGGCCGCTACTAGGCTACTTTCCATTAAAACAACCTGCTGCTCTTGGCTGAAACAAAGTCACTGTTAACAAAATCAACATCTAATCTGTCCCTTCAAATTGTGTGTGTAGCAGCTACTGACAGATGTGTATTAATGCTCCGCTCGTGAGTCCAGTCGCATCGGGTCCAGGCTGCTGGCACGGACGAAGCAGTTTAGAAACTGTTTAAACGAGCGATCGTCGGCTATGAGGTGGTTGTTCACAAGAACTTGCAGAAAATAGATATATATATAATAGAGAACCACTGATCCTGTTGAACGTAACCACTGTGATACAATAAATAAAATCGACATTGATGTGACTGACTGAGCGGCGTTGCGGTCCCTCTGTCCATTCACTCTCTTGCTCTCTCGACCATAGCTGCAGCTGAAGTAGCCATGGTCTGTGAACAGCGCCACTCTCTCATTGCAGCTGCGTTGTGGTCAAATGCGAATTACTTAAAAATCTTCCCAGTACGATGCTTCCACCTAGTGGCTACAATGTGACCTGCATCAAGCTTTGCATGAGGCAAACGTCCAAATGAAACTAGTACCCACTGTAGGAGTCCCTTGGTCATTTCCAGGGCAACACGCTGACCCTGGCCCACTTCTGCCTTATCACCACTCTTCCCCAGGTAGATGTAACATCTCCAGGCATATGAGGTGGTGACACCGGCAGTTACCCAAATCTTCAGCCCATTTTTTGCAGGTTTTTTGTTGGAACCTGCATCTCCCCTTAAATGGCACCAGTTGTTCATCCACGGGGACGTCTCTGTAGGGTTGAAGAGGGGGGGAAGCCGCCGTCTCCACTTCTTCCAGAGGGTCCTGATGGGGTCAAGCTTGCCCTCCCTCTTACCAGCAAGTCTCTGGAACTTGTTGTCAAAACGTAGAGTAGAGGTCTTCACGGGTCCAATTTGATGGACCCGGGAAAATTGGAACCGGAGCAGACTGGCCCTGAGCTATATTGTAAATATGAGTTCCGAGCCAAAATGGACCCAGGAAAATTGGACCCAAACCCGACTTGCCCCGAGCTATTATTGTAAATATGAGTTCCGAACCCGAACCAAACTCTTAAAAACCTGTGGACCCGAAATGCCCGAGTTGCTTTATGATCCATCACTACGGCGATGTTGTGTATATGAATGCCTCTGCTCACTCCCTGCAATTGCTTGGTTGTAAACCCCTCACTCATCACTGTACACTGTACTTTCTCACAAACTGGTCTCCACTCTCCATGCACAGAACCACCCACTGGTATCTTTTTATTTACAAATCCATCACCGGTCTGCTCCCCTCCTATTTGTCCACTTATTTGATACAGAGACAGTCCAATCGCAGCCTCAGGTCCCTCGACTTCATCTCATTTTCTGTCCCGTCAGTACGTATGGAAGGTGTTCTGCTATGCTGCGCCTGCCACCTGGAACTTGCTGCAGCAGAAACTGAACCTGTCCAGCCTTGTCCCCTTAGGGGATTTTAAACTGCTTATAGACAATCTGTGGGGGTCTGAACTTGCACCTAATTTAACCTGTAATATCTCCTTGCACTTTGACAAACACAGAACACAAACAAAACAATAAAATAGTAAAGTGTGGACTACAATCTGTGTTGTCTCCTGTATGTCAGTTAGTCTGTAACTTTGTGTTTTGCTGCTGCCTACCCGGAACAGGTCTCTCTTGTAAATGAGACCCTGGATCTCAATGAGATTTTACCTGTATAAATAAAGGTTAATAAAAAATAAAATAAAATAACAAATTGTCAAGAGATTTGTTTTTATTAGCTTCTAGCCTACCTTCAGTTTCTTACCTAACTTAGTCTTCTTCTATCTGGTTCTGGCTGCGGCCGCTGACAGCCCCCCCGGCCATAACGTGATGTAAACAGAAGTAAATCCACGTTGTCATTTTCTTGTTTCAAGATTGTCATGTACTGTAACCCTTCTTCTTAGCCATTGCTAACGCTAATCCACCAGTCCCCTTGTTTAATTAACGATATCATGTAGGAGTTTCCATTGTGCTTTGCAGAGCGTAACGTTACTGCGGTAACAACACACTACGCCACGGCAACTCGATTGTTTAACCATTTTGTTACATTAATAAACAAACGTTTTAACTGCCCCGAGTCCTGACCTAGGCTCTAACTTTTGCTTGAACTGTCACCTTCGACGTCATCATCAGTCGTGTAGTTGTTTTGATCATGTGACATAAGTCACACAGGCAGCTTGCAGCCTCGCATTGAAAGGAAGGGGGAGGGCGGGGGTGATTGAAAGTTGTGACCTCCAATCGTCGGGTCCTCTCGGGTCCTGTAGGACCCAGCCTTTCACAATAAGTGACCCGAGACCAACTCCACCATTTGTTGAGGAGCTGTTCAGTGCCACAGATGTGCAACTCTTACAGTTATCGATGTGTATAATAGCAATGACAGTTTTGTTCAGCTGAGTTTTCATTATGTCTGTCACAGACTTTTTAGGATTTGAAAATCATAATACTGTCTTGTGAAATCAAAAGACACATGAGATAATGATGTGAAACACACAATCTAATGAAATTAACACCCACTCTGTAAAATTGAGGAAGTATCTTGGATAAGTGTTAATAGTCTTCAAATGTTTTATTATTACCCTCGAGGATTTAGTAAAATTTTGTTAATACAAGTTAATACCATGTTGTTATATGGATATACACACTTTGGTTCATTTGTACCATTGTCTCATTTTACTTGTTTTGTTTTAGGTAACACAACCATTTGAGCTGATTGGAATGGACCTCATTGGTAAATTGGTGACAACAACCACTGCAAACCAATACGTGTGTGTAATGATCGATTATTACACAAAATGGCCACAGGCCTATCCACTGAAAACAAAACGTGCAGAGGAGGTCATAGAGCAAATCGTCAAATTTGTACACCAGTTTGAGGCTCCAAAAAAAATATTAACGGATCAGGGGAGTGAATTTGTCATTGCAGAACTACTTTTATTGTATGATAGTAATATATTTTTCAAGTGAGGTTTTTAACATTTCATGTTAGTTTTTAAAATTATATTTTGATAATTATGTGTCTTAACAGATCAACAAGAGTGTGTGTGCCAAATTAGGCATCAAACGAAGCCTTTGCGCTCCCTATCACCCCCAAACCAACGGTCTAGTTGAGAGGATGAATGGAACCATCCAAAAGTAAGGAAAGCACAGCATGACTTTGCTGAAATTGTCACTGACAAATTACATTGTTTTAATGTTGCAAAAAAGCCACACATAAATCTAAAATGTATACCTTTTTATGGGTTCTCTGCAAGCTTGTTGGGACAAAGCCTCAGACCTGGGACGAATGTCTCGATGCTGTTATGTTTGGACTGCGTACCAAAAAAACAGATGACCACCACATTTTCACCTTTAATGTTTGGTCGGGAAGCACGTTACCCAGCAGAGATTCCTGAGGACTATCAGGTTTGTGAAAATGCAAAATTTAAGTTAAATGAAGTATGACGATGCAATGTTAGTTAACTTGTGGTGTAAAAAGAAAAGCACGCCCATGATTTGTTTTATTTTTTAAATTTGATTAGAATCAGAATCAGAATGCCACAGGCACAGCTTCAGCCACCACTGCACCTGCAGCTACATCCCAGCACCTACACCCCCAGCAGCCTCAGCAACAAGAACTGAGCAATGACATGATACAACAGAGAACACGTCAGAGTTCAGCATAGAAACCATAATTTTTTCAAACTGACGGGCTCAGATAGTTAAAATGAGTGTCCAGCAACATACTAGAGAGGAGAAGTGAATGAAATAATCTCTACCTGGCAGCTGGGGTCATAAAAAATTATTTAGTGATGATTAAGTGGGTTGAAATCTATATAGATGGTTATTGACAATGTATGAATACAGTAAGGTACTGTTGCCTGACTGAGGAGAAGAGACCATCCAAGTGATTTTTCTGTTGGACAATCGAACACTGAGAAGCAATGTTGAGGATGTGATTTCCAAGGAGGAAACAGTTTCAAAGACTACCTTATTCAATTAAGGACATTGTTGAAGTTATGGCTAGCTGTGCTACAAATGGATGATATCGACAGAAGAAGATATTTGAAACGCCACCTAGAATCACGTTCCGTTGTGGTAAGAATCTAAAAGATAAACTAGTCCATGCTGATTGTCTGTTTCAGAAAACTAAAAGTGGCCTTCCCTCTTTACCAGATGGCATTTATAAAGTGCGCACAGTGTAACTGCACAACTAAGTGCAATACATTCTCGCACCCTCTAACTGGTAAAAAATATAAGATCAGTGGGGTGATCACATGCTCAACAACAGGTGTCATTTATTTGATTAGAGCAAGAGCATTAAAAGTAAGAATGGCAGAGCATCGCTCAGTTATACGCCAAAATAACCCAGACAATCCAGTAGCAGTCCACTTTAAACAGGCTAATCATCCAATCACAGCCTTAACACTAGAACCGCCAACTGCCGTCCATTGGACGACTTTGATTTTCATTTGTGCATAACTTTATTTAAAAAAAACATTGAAGTCCACCAGTCCGTGACTTTTCCTAAAATGATGTTGGGCAGCACCGCCTTTTGTTAAATACAATAAATATTATTCACAGAAAAAAATATTGATCATGTTTTCTCATTTTTAAAGAATCTATAAACTAGTCCATGCCGTTTGTTCATTGGAAACGACCTGAGAATTCACTGATTTGCGCCGGCATTATTGGGCTTATGCGCTCCGCTCTCTCTCTCTCTCTCTCCGTCTCCTCAAAACACACCTTCCTCTCTGTGTGTTTGTGTGTGTGTGCGTATGTGCGCGTGTTTATGTGCGTGTGTTTCTTTGTGTTAGCCTAAAGTGCACAGGCTGCGACAACTGGCGTCCAGTCGGGCTACCTCCACTGCTGACGGCGCAGTCCAGACTAGACAGACTGGATGAGAAGAGTTGTAGCCTCCAGTCAGGGGGAATAAACATGGTGATATCAATTTTGAAAATTAAATTGTTTTATAAAGCCAGTATATAAACTAGTGTAAATGCATGGGGGAGAAATCACAGTCGCTATGCTTTTCATGTGGCCCGACGTGAGCGCACGCGGGGGGGTGGGGGTGGGGGGTGTCCTGCGTCGGTATTATGGACAGCTCCACCTGACAAACACAGAAAACTATGGACTAGGCCTATAGATGTTGCCGTAAAAAGAGAGAGAGGGAGATCGTTTATAGGGTGGAAATCCGCTTTGGCGGGGGCGGGGCTCCTACGGTATGTCGTCGTCGTTGTTTGATATATTGAGCTCTAAGTTGTTCTTTTCCCAGTCTTTTATGTTGCTTCCTTTCACAATTACACACACCTGTAACTCGCTTAACTTGAGTGTACTTGGCCTTTAAAAGGAAGTCACAGAACAGTAGTAAAAACACTGGGTCCTGATGAAGGTCAAGAGACCGAAACGTTGACCGACCATGACAAAATAGAAGAGCTTCAAATTGATTTTGTATGATGCAAGGAAAGAACCATGTTGCACGAGAGAAGAGAGTTGATCATCAGAGTTTATTAGCAAAGATCTTTGGAGAACACAAGACAGAAATATCTGCGTCTTGAGCTGGTCTCTCTGTGTTCTGAAGAAGCTCACCCTCCTCAGTGCAGTTTATACTCTAACGGTTGATATGAAATACCTGCAAAGGAAGCATCTACTGTGGTTTTCCACAATTTTCACCCTTAACCTAGTGTTGTCCTTGTTGTCCTTATTTGTACTTCTAATGAGCAGCCTTCCTCAGAGCAGTGTGCATTCCTTCATACAATTCATTCACAGGCATACAGCAAGCAAAGAGCATGCACACATGTTTTCAGATACATAGTGATAAACCATTTCAGATACACAGGGAATATTCATTTTGTCACAATAGGTGACGTAGGACCTGCACATGAGTTCATACAGTAGCACACAATCTCAATGTCCATGTGTTTGTGTGTCTTTGTGTGAGGATGTATGATTTTATGTGATGTCTACTTTGACAGTGATTTTAACTGTCGGGTCAAAAATTACCCTAATACAAGCAATGTACCCTGTTGGTAAACAGCTTTGATGCAAATATAAACAAATAAAACCCTGTGATTTTGCTTTTTTTTATTGGTGCAGTCAATTTAGTCATCAAATTGAAGTTGAAAAGGTTTCTGCTTACAAACTATTCTTTACACTAATAAATCCACAGTACTTAATACTTATATACACTCAGAACATGTGTAATTTCCACAACAGTATAAACATTTAACAGTTACAAACAGTATTCCTTAACTCTGAGACCAGACTCTCCCTGTGAAAAGAAACACATTTCTGCTAGAGGCTGGTTTACGAGGCGACCAGCAGCTGGCCAGCTGCCTGAAATGAAGAGTGATTAGTTTGAGTTGGATGGTGGTGAGTTCACACAGTTCTTACCGACAGACAGAGGAACAAATTAATTGTTAAAGTGAATACAAATACTTAAATTTATTTAAATAATAACTCAGTTATGGGTGGCAATCAGGTGTAGAGTTAGAGCCTACCCATAGCTAAATAAACAAAATCAGAAATGTAACCAAAATAGAACTAAACAAAATAACCATATGTAACTCAAAAAGAAAAACAGAAAGAAAATGCTTGAAACAGCTGGCCTGAGGAACCAGAAAACAAAAGAATAATTAACCAAAAATAAATAAAGAAATAAACCAACAAACAAAGAAACAATACAACAGTTGCGGTGGGGTTTGAGTCTGATGCTGCGTGGAGAGCCACAACAGAAACTCAAGAGTGTGAGAAAACAATGGCGTGGAAGACAGCGTGAAAACGGAGCGGCTGCACCAAGGCTGGAGGCCGCAGATGTTTACACTTGGATAGCCGTGGTGGTCACAAATTAATTGTTTTAAAGTGAATCCCCGGAAATGCATTCAAATTTCTCAGGGGGAGTCTGGCCTCAGCTACCCGTTGAAATCAGTTTCGCAGAAATAGAGCCTCTACCGAGCCAATCAGCTAAATAAACTGTGGATTGAAATCACGTTGGCCAATCAGGGCCTAAAAACATCACTACATGGACTGGACTCACCTAAACAAAAACATGAAAGAAAATGTCAAACAGCAGCGTAAAAACAGCAGTAAAAGTTCTAAATGAAATACCATCAATTAAGAACTTAAACAAGAAACAAAGTCGGCGCAATACAGAGTTTCTTGGAGGAAAAGACGTTAGTCGCTGTTCTTCTTCGGTCCGTGATTGGCCACAACAGAAACTGTGTCAATCACAGAGTTGAGAAAACTGATTGGCTCGGTAGGCGGAGTGTTTCGGCGAAACAGTTACAACGGAGATGAGGCCAGACTCCCCCTGAGAAATGAATTGAATGCATTTCCGGGGGAGGCTGGTTTACGAGGCTAAGCAATAGGCGGTGCAGTGCATCCTCAGAGCGCAGGAGGAGAGACAAAACCGCTGCAGATTCAGCAGCAATGAAGAGAGCTTTAAACACTCAAAACCAGTCCCAGTCTGCAACAACAGCAGAGCGCGGACGCCACACTTCCTCCAGCTGCAACCCAGCCCAAAACTTGCGAACGACCACACAATCACGCCAACACCAAGCAAACCGGAGCACGCCAAAACAGCCGGAGCACGCCGACACAGAGCCTTTCCAGGTCAATGACAGGAGAGAATGCACCCTGGAGGAGCTCAGTAATTGAACAGGTGATGCCAATGTACAATCAAGCACCGGTGATGCCGATTGAGTGGGAGGGGGTGGAGCAGAGCAACACCCAACCTGCCACACTAATCACCTGTAATAAAGTAGTATAGGCCTACTGTTTAAGAAAAACTCACTGTTTTTCTTCCAGTGACCAGAAAGAAGGAGCTGGATGAGGCCTTGGTGACTATGATTGTCAAAGACACTCAGCCGTTCAGCATTGTGGAGGACGCAGGATTCAAGGAGTTTGTGGCAAAGTTGGATCCTAACTATGTCCTCCCAACAAGAAAGGTGTGTTTGGTGACAGGGATGAAGCATAAGGACACAACTGAATGTGACACAGTGGTTAATTTTTTCTTCTTTTATCCATTTTCTTCCTTTTCTTTATAGGCTGTAAAGACAATGGTTGATGAGAGGTACCGCAGTGAGAAGGCCAAAGCCAAAGCTGCAGTGCAGAATATATCAGCAATCACTTGGACTGCTGATATGTGGACGTCCATGAACATGGACGCATATCTGGCTGTGACGTGTCATTACATCGATGAAAACACCTGCCTGCAGTCAGCTGTACTGGGTGCAGTACATTTCCCCTTGACACACACAGCTGAAATTTTGGCACGTGTGATGGCATCCTTCACGGAGGAATGGGAAATAACGTCCAAAACAACCTGCCTGGTAACTGATGGAGCAACGAACATGATTGCATGTGGTAGGGACCTGCCCTCATGTCCTCAATCTGATTGTGAAAAAGGCTCTTGATCAGAACCCCGTCCTGGTTGGAATTTGTTCCAAGGCAAGACGATTGGTGGGATACTTCAGGAGCAGCACAACTGCAAAGGTTATTTTCACATCTGTTACTCTTTGTTTTTATATTTCTGCATGTCACAATAACTTTATTTTTTGTCTTTAAAGGAGAAACTTGCTGTTGTTCAGGAGCAGATGGGCAGGCCCAAAATGAAACTGCTTCAGGAGGTGGAAACCAGGTGGAATAGTACATTCCACATGCTGAAGCGACTGGTAGAGCTGAAGGAGCCTGTGGCTGCAGCCTTGGCAGGTCTCCAAACAGATATCCCTGGGCTAACCTGTGAAGAATATCAAAATGTTACCTCATGCCTGTCCATCTTGTCGCCCTTTCACGAAGCCACTGTCGAATTATCTCAAGAGAAAAGAGTATCTGGATCAAAAGTCATCCCATTACTAAAAATGGTCGACCAAATGCTGCAAGATGAAGCCAGACAGGCGACACTTCCACTGGCAAGAGAGCTCTGCGACCAGCTCAGCAGGCTCCTCAGGGAAAGGCTCCACACAATTCAAAGTATGAGCATCATGTCCCTGGCCACGCTGCTGGATCCCCGCTTTAAGGAGCTCGCTTTCCTGAGCCCAACAAAGGCCAGTGAAGCAGTCAAACGGCTGATAGCAGAATGCACTACTGTCATGCACTCTTCACCCCCAACTGCAGCTGCAGCAAGACCATCAACATCCTCACAGGAAGATGCAATTGAAAGACCTGGTAATTATATTTCCTTTGGTTTAAGGTCAGTCTTAATTAATTATGACTCTAACATAATGTGTTTATGCTTCTCAGGAAACAGACTGTGGCAGTATCTTGATTCCACAGTGCAACAAGCACAGCGCAACCACAATGTGGTTGCGGATGCGACGGTGGAGGTGCAGAGGTACTTGGCGGAACCCAACATTCCAAGGATGGAGGACCCCCTGCAGTACTGGGAGAGGCAGCAAAGGATTTATCCGAACCTCTATAGACTTACTGTCGATTTCCTCTGCACCCCTGCCTCATCTGTACCCTGCGAAAGGGTATTTTCCAAAGCAGGGGAAATCGTTTCTAAAAGAAGAAATCGCCTCAAACCAAGCACGGTTGAGAAAATATTGTTCTTGAATAAAAATGGCTAAACCTCTGAAGTTGCACAAGCACTTTCATTGACCTCTTCATGTTCATAAGCACTTTTATTGCCCTCTTCATGTTCATAAGCACTTCCACTGCCCCTTACTTTGTTAAATCACTGAAACAAACATTATAGAAATGAGTGAATATATTAAAAATTCTCAAAATGCATTTATTAGGATCAATTTCTGTCTTTTACTTGAAGTCATTCCTATCGCTTCATTGTTACAACCCGTTACAACATATCTGACTGTTTTACAGTCTTTGACCAGCAGGGGGGGTTGAGTACATATGAGGCCTCGAGAAATGAACCTTTTTGTGAACCATTAGCTGTGAGGCTTCAAGGCTTCAAGAAGCTTCATCTGCCCATCACTACTTTCAGGGCAACTGTGTCAAACTGGTTCAGTGCTTCAGAAAGCTTCGGTTTCACCATCACTACAACAAAGGATAACAGCAGGAATATTTACAAAATCAGGGGGAACCAGAAAAAAGTATATACACTGAACACAGACATGCATCTCAGCCAAGACACTCCCTTTAAATGAGCTGAGCTCCTTAAATACCCCTTGGCCCCTCCCCCGGGCAAACCAATTAATACAAAACACAGGGGTCAAGAAAACCAAAAACCAGAAAACAAAAATTAAACTCACAGTACCCCTTTAAATCATCCCCAGTACAGTGGCACTGTTAACCCTCCATACAACTAGACCACTTTCCCCACAAACACATGAATAAACAACATTTTCACACATTTTCACACAATTAATATATAGATCTGCCCGCGGTCACCTGACCCGTGAAAGCGCGCCACGGTGCGCTATATAGGGCGTGACTCCCAACTACCTCGGATCGGCCCACGAACCAGCAGCCGACCATTGCAGCAACAGCAGGTGAGCAGGTGAATGTGTGTGTATGTGTGTGTGTGCCACGTAGGTGCCGTGTGTGCCACATAGGTGCCGAGTGTGCACCCTCGGCAACCCACGGAGGGACAAAGTTCAGAACAGAACGAAATAGTTCATGTTCCAGCCGGACTGCTAGACGCGGCCGGCGGGGAAACAGTTCAAACAAGGAAGCTGCGGCGCGCGCCCTGACACGGCACTCTCAGCGCGAGAGCGCGCCGGTCCGGGACTGACGGGCGTTCACCAGCGCTCCGTCACAATGATAATCACAGAGTATAATTTGTTAACCAGACAGTGTTGTGTGACTGCTGAAATGTGTGCATGTGTAAACACTTGATAATGTATTCAGTTTCCCTACCACCCCAACTTTACCTGCAGGTTATCAACAAGCTGATAAGCATGTGTATGATTTCTACACGTTATCATTTGTTTCACATTTACTTTTCCATTTCAGATCCTTACAGTGTGCTGGATGTGAGTGTTATCCATAATGGATAATGTTATGTGGACATGATGTTAGATATTGGTCCCAATATTATTCTCTCTGGTCCAGTTCTCACAGGAGATTAGTTGGGTGCAAAAATGACTTGACCCCCCAAAAAATCTAACAAAAGGTTTCTTAGTTGTTTTTTATAGTATTAGATGTCCTTAATAACATACTAAACGTTTACCCAAGTTTGACCACTAGAAAGGTGTCATTTTCAGGATGGCGTCCTAATGTAAATGTAATGGGTTGAAAGCCACCCCAGACAACCCAGGTGAATTGGGTAAAATTTTTAACTAACAGGTATCACCATGAAACGTCCCAAGTTTATCACTTACATTAAGACAAATATTTTTTGTATTACAAGTTTTGTCAAATTTTATTGTCAAAATTTTAAATATGTAAATAAGGCAATAACTAATTAAATATGCGCTAAATTGCATACTTTTCCGGATCCAAAAATGTAATGGATAAAGCCACTTTCAAAAGTCTTGTTCTATTTTGTTGACACATTAGAAAACATTAGAGTAAGAAGGTCTTATTGAGGGGATTTTGGATATCTCTTTTTATCACTTTGTAAAAGAGAAAATACTGTCACCAGCCCCAAATAAATCAAATTTCGTCATGTTTTGAGGCAATAACTAATTAAATATGCACTAAATTGCATACTTTTCCAGAACTTTTCCAGATCCACTTCAGCAGCACTTACACACACCAAACCTTCCAGTTTGATCATTTTCCATATTCTTAAGGTTTTTACCGAAGGGGATTGCTATATCATTCACAGCCTCATTTATACAATATTGTAGTCCTGAAAACATGGCATTATCAAATTTTTGGATCTGGAAAAGTATGCAATTTTGCGCATATTTAATTAGTTATTGCCTTATTTACATATTGAAACATAAAATTTGACTTGTTGAATTTGACTAAAACTTGTAATACAAAAAATATTTATCTTAATGTAAGTGATAAACTTTTCGTTTCATGGTGATACCGGTTAGTTAAAAATCTTACCCTATTCACCTGGGGTGTCTCTCTGGGCTTTCAACCCATTACATTTACATTAGGACGCCATCTTGAAAATGACACCTTTCTAGTGGTCAAAATTTGGTGAACTTTTAGTATGTTATTAAGGACATCTAATACTATAAAAAAACAACTAAGAAACCTTTTGTTAGAATTTTTTTTTTGGATCAAGTCATATTTGCACCCGACTAATCTCCTGTGAGAGCTGGACCAGAGAGAATAATATTGGGACCAATATCTAACATCATGTCCACATCACAGTTTTTTTAAGTATATTTTTTTGGCTTTTTATGCCTTTATTGATAGGACAGTAGAGAGTGTGACAGGAAATGGGAGGCAGAGATGGGAATGACACGCAGTATAGGGCCGTCCGACGCGGAACTCGAACCGGGACTGCCTGCAGCGAGGACCGCAGCCTCTGCATATGGGGCGGGTGCTCTACCAACTGAGCTAAACACCGCCCAAAATTTGGTAAACTTTTAGTATGTTATTAAGGACATCTAATACTATAAAAAATAACTAAGAAACCTTTTGTTAGAATCTTTTTAGGGTTAGGTGGGGGTTTTTCCGTAAATGCACCCGACTAAGATGTAGTTACCTAAGGTAACTACATCTTAGTCGGGTGCATTTACCTTCCCTCCATTTACCTTCCCTCCATACACCATTGGAATACTTGTGGAAGTTTGTGTTGTAACATATTATTTAAGATCTGGCAACAAACACAAATGAGTTCAGTGTTTAAATGAGTGAAGATCTGTAAACACTAATGAAAAGGAAATGGAGCAGGTGTGGTGTTCATCACTGCAAACAAACATCAAAGTTCATGTTTTTGTAATAAATTACTATTTATAAATTATGACTGAGTTAACTTGGAGGAGGAAATATAGAAAACCAGGTGCCTTATTTGGAGGGAAACCGGTGGATACTTGTTTGGGGCACCTTGAACTTGTAAAAATGCTAGTTTCCCACTCTTCCTGAAACATTTCTACATGATCACATGATTCTGAAGTTACAGCCCAGTCTATTCTAGCCTCATAAAGCAGCCTTTCCCAGAAATGCATTTCTTTTATTTCGGAGGGAAAGTCTGTAATGGATGTAGTAAGAACTTCCCTTGTTGCCGTTTTTAGGCTGCTACTGGTAGATAGCTCCGCCGTGGTAAGAGTCACACAGTGTAGAGACAGGGCCTTGCACCAGTCGGTCCCTGATTGGCCAACGTGCTGTGTCAGTCACAGAAATCTGAGCAGAGACGCTGACACCTCTGACACCCCAGCAATGGTATCTGGGGGGGGGCTTAGCAATGTGAGAGATCACAAGAATACAAAGGTAAACAGATAGTGCTTTCCACTAACAGCTCAGTTGAGGGGCTTCTCCAGCTCTGAGTTCTTCATAGTTGCTCCTCAGCGGGGGCAGGGTCGTCATATCACGTTGTCTATCTCTTGTTTCTCGCCTCTCGTCAGCTCCAGACACCCTCGTGTTTCCAGTGACGACGCTCTGGCCAATCAGGGGAAGGCAGGGGAAGTAGGCGGTACCACGTAGGAGGGGCTGGAGGAAAAGAGCTGTGCTGTACCGTACTGAGCTAGTGGAAAAGCACAAAGAGGAGGTCCCGTCTGACCAGGACCAGGATGAAGGAGGAGAACCTGGACCAGGAAATTAGCGACCTGGATCAGAACACGACTGGAATTAAGGAGGAGAACCAGGGCCAGGACTACAACATGATAAAGAAGGTGAACCGTGATCTGGATTTGTTTGGGCAGACTGGGACTACGGGGAAGGAGCAGGACGCGGTCCACCAGGACAAGGAGCCCTCTGGTCCGTCTGGGTCCGGTCCACAGGTCTGTCTTTCTGTTTTCAGTAGGAGCAAGTTAAAAGATGAAGCCAACTGTTAGCTTGTGGTTCACTAAAAAGTCAAAACCTAACCTGCCTACTTTATTCCCTGCTGTATTGTTGTTATGTGACTTTATTAAGTTTCAATAGTTTTTCATGCAAGCAAATAACTGTTTAACTCCTTGAGTCAAGTAACAAGAGCGTTTTATTGTCAGTAACAGTAACAGAGTTGTAACAAGGGAAACTCTAACTTTTTGAGCCATTACACAGCCTAATTCCCATCACTGGTTACTATAACAACTAAAACACTGACATGTTTTGCTTAGTTTCAAAGTATAATTTGTACTGGAAATAATTATGCTTGTAAAATTTGTATTAATGAAGAATTTAAAAAGGAAAACAACAGCAGCATCAACCAGCCGTGTGATGACGATGATGGTAGTTTATGTCCATCCATCATTGATTTTCTGTCTCTCTTCCTGTCTGTTGCCATAGAAACAGGACCACATCATGGTGAAACCACACAGCTGTAATGGGCGTGGTAACACATTCAGGACCTCAGATCTTCTGAACACTCACCGTCGGCAGCACCAATGCGAACAGAAGGTGTACAGGTGCGAGCAGTGCGGCATATCATGCACCTACTTGTCCAAACTGAAAATTCACCAGCGGATCCACACCGGAGAGAAACCGTACAGCTGTGAACTGTGTGGGAAGGCGTTCACTACTTCAGGACATTTAACAATCCACCAGCGCATCCACACCGGAGAGAGGCCGTATAGCTGTGAACAGTGTGGGAAGACGTTTGGAGAGAAACTCAGCTGTGAGCAGTGAACAATTAGGACATTTAACACTCCACCAGCGCCCACCAGCACAGCCACACAATTAGCGGCCCACCAGCACAGCCACACCGGAGAGAAACCATACAGCTGTGAGCAGTGTGGGAAGGGGTTCACTAACTCCAGAGGCTTAATGGTTCACCGCCGCATACACACTGGAGAGAAGCCATACTGCTGCGAGCAGTGTGGGAAAGCATTCACTACCTCTCGGGAGTTAATGGTCCACCAGCGTGTCCACACTGGAGAGAAGCCGTACAGCTGTGAGCAGTGTGGGAAGGGGTTCGCTAGCTCCAGCTATTTAGCGCTCCATTGGCGCATCCACACCAGAGAGAGGCCATACAACTGTGAGCAGTGTGGGAAGGCGTTTGCTAAATCCTCAAAGTTAACAGTCCACCAGCGCGTCCACACTGGAGAAAAACCATACGTGTGTGGTCACTGTGGGAAGGCCTTCAGCAGGTCCGACAGCCTGAAGAAACACCAGAAGCTCCACTGCAGCTAGAGCAGTGTTTCCCAAACTTTTTGTGGTCAAGGCACACCAAAGGACAAGTAAAAATCTCAAGGCACACCTATTGTTCAAAATAACCTTCATTACAGGTAAAATATCCGTAAATGTGTATAATTATTTACTAATGCCAAATAAAAAAAATTTTTATATACTGTATGCTTGCTCATTTAAGGGTTAATATGAAGTATTTGCTTGCTTTGCAGTTAATTGTGCACATGATCCGTTTGAGCCCAAAAAGGATCAACACGCACTGAGGGTTTCCCCCAAAAGTCTTTCCGGAATAGTGGGGTCTTTAGAAAAAAAAGAGAACCCCGCTATTACAATGAATGGAAGTCTATAGTTGGAAAAGCAGGGCTTCGGAAAGGCAGGGTATAACCGCGTGGTGAATGTGCAGGTCACAACTTGTCCACCAGAGTGTTGTGGAGTTGTTGGATTGTGTATTTGATTAGTTTGATGAGGGAAACCAGAGAATCCCATGAGCCTCCATACTAGGCCTGTAACGATACACCAAAGTCACGATTTGTATCTCGATTTCTGACCCACGGTTCGACCCACGATTCGATTCCATTCGAATTTTATTAAGGTCAAAAAATGTTTTTTTTCCCCATGTATTTTTATTAAGCTTTTATATTACAAACATACAAAGTAATTACAGAACACGTAAACAGAGATAACAGAAACAGAACATGACAGGTTGACAAATCCTCCCCTCCCCCCACCCCGGAGAAGACCCGCATGGAGAATATCACCCCTGCTAGAATAGGAGATCCCCAGGTACTGGATTAAGTGCTGAAGTCTGTCTTTCAGGACATATCTTATTCGTTCCAGATGGAGTGTATTTCTTAATTCCTCCACATCTTTGATGTTGGTGTATTTTCACTCTTCCATAACATCAGACTATTTTTTTCCGCTATTATAAGACCATAGGAAATAAAACATTGCTGTGCTTTGTTTAATTTTTTAAATGTCTCGGACACACTGAGAATAATAAATAAGGATTATGGCTTTATTACAAGCTTCATAACCTTGGACATTATATCAAAAACATCATCCCAGAAAGAGTAGATTTTGGGGCATATTACAAAAAAATGTTTTTGATTTTGATAGCAAAAACTGGATTATTTATTATAATAACAATAAAATTATAACAAGGGCTGCCCCAAAAAAACACTAGTCGACCAAAAAAATATTATTCAATTCAGTCTTATTTATAAAGCACATTTCATGCACTGGGCAAACTCATTATAATACAATGCAATTTAGCCAACCAAAATCTCATTGGTCGCAGGAAAAAAAAAACATTTCGAGCCGTGTCTTTTCAAAATTAAGTCAAAATCAATATGACTGAACTGAAAGGCCATAGGGCTTGTGACACTCGCCGTCAGTTTGTAGTTGTTGTGTTTGTTTTTTACACGGTATGGCAGGTCGGGTCCCTACTTTTTTTTCTTTGTCAAGAGCGACTTTTTCCAACGTTTTCCTGGTCTGGAAGCACGTACCACCGCTGTTTTGAATCCCGGTCCCATCTCACAGGCTCACCGGCCGTCAGTCTCGGCATCACAGGGCAGCAGCAGTGTCACGCTGCAGTCCGAGTCCCGCACCGCTCCACGCCGCCGAGGGCCCCCCACCATCCCGGCGTTACACAGCCTCAGCTCAGTCACTCACCCTCCTCATAAAAGTTCATAAACTGTGTGCAGAGCCATCTGGCTGTGTGATGTGTGTGTGAGTGACGACGGCGGAACGTGTCCGATAGAAGAGAAAACAAAAACAGCGACGCAGCGCTGGAATGGGTGTGTCGCGGTTCTGCCATTTCATTGGCGACACAAGTCCGTGTCTCGGAGTGTCGCGGTTTCGGTTTCGACATGTGTATCGTTATAGGCCTACTCCATACCGTAGCTCTGAGCAGCAAATTGCCAAAATGTTGAATTATCCCTTTAAATCGGACTTCTGGGGATAAGAGTTGAATAACCATAGAAATAAACTGTTAGTGTATGTACGCAGACCTGCAACCTTGGCAAAATATTTTGAGTACCACTTGTGTTGCACGGCGCTTTTTTTTTTTCCTTTCTTTTTTTGCCGACTACTTTGCTTTGCTAGTAGTCGGCTAAATTGCATTACAGTTACTTCCCCCATTCACTATAGATTAAAAAACACTGACATTGCCATTGCTCTTTATATTTGGCCAGATATTTCTGTGGGGCGTGGACCCCTGAGATCAAATCGTAGCATACAAGCTCAATGTCTGTGTGTGCATGTGTTTGCGTGTGTATTTTGTGAATGAGTCAGGTTTTAGGGTCATGGATAGGTGACGTAGCACCTGCACACGAGTTCATACAGTAGCACACAATCTCAGTGTCCATGTGTTTGTGTGTCTTTGTGTGAGGCTGTATGATCTTATGTGATGTCAACTTTACTTTGAAGGTGATTTTAACTGTCGGGTCAAAAATGGCCCTAATACCAGCAACGTACCTTGTTGGTAAACAGCTTTGATGGAAATACAAACAAATAAAACCCTGGGGTTTTATTTTTTCTATTGGTGGGGTCAATTTAGTCAAAGTCATCAAATTTCAAGTTGAAAAGCTTCTGCTTACAAACTGTATTCTTTACACGAATAAAACCCAAAAATCACAGTACTTACTACTGGAAAACTTACGACATACTTGTGTAATTTCCACAACAGTATGAACATTTAACAGTTACAAACTGTATTCTTTAAAAGAATAACACTTACAGTACAGTACTTGGCCTACTACTGGTCAATCACAGAAATCTGAGCAGCAATGCTGATTGGCTCGGCCTTCTGAGGGTTTCAGGCCATGAATGAGACCAGACTCTCCATGTGAAATGAAATACATTTCTGCTAGAGGCTGGTTTACGAGGCGACCAGCAGCTGGCCAGCTGCCTGAAATGAAGAGTGATTAGTTTGAGTTGGATGGTGGTGGGTTCACACAGTTCTTACCGACAGACAGAGGAAAGCCAGTCATCTTTGTTTTTGTTTCAGTCCACATCAACTACTGTTTTGTTAAAAAGAAATCCTGCTCATTTTCTAATCCATTCATAGTCAAAGCAGTGGTGGGGGGAGGGGGGTGCTTGGAGGTGCTAATGTCCTGGAGCAGGTGTGAATGTTCATGAGTGGAGGGTGTGGTGGTAAGTTGGGGGCTGCATGCAAACCTTTTAGGATGATAATCACAGAGTATAATAGGTTAACCAGACAGTGTTGTGTGACTGCTGAAATGTGTGAATGTGTGTAAACACTATATTTAATTCAGTTTCCCTACCACCCCAACTTCTCCTGCAGGTTATCTACAAGCTGATAAGCATGTGTATGATTTACACATAGGTAAACCTGTTGGCAAATTTGTTTCACATTTATTACCATTTCATTTTTTATTTTATTTAACCTTTATTTAACCAGGCAAAAAATCATTAAGAACTAGTTTTTATTTACAATGACGACCTGACAAGAAACACAAGCTTCTTGAAGGGAAAGGCGGAGGGGGCTGAGAAAAAAATATACTGGTTAAAAAAACAGTGGCATAAAAACATAACTATACAGACATAGCCAGACAGTCAATATACAATCATGGCTGTGCAGGTTAGCAGGAAAGACAAGAAGCAGCAAGACATGAACAAAACAGCGAGATAGACAAGCAGGGCAGAAAAGTATGGTACGTATAACGGCACACATTATTCACAAAGACAGAACAGACAATGTTGATAGCAAGGGTTAGTTGCACAACACAAATGCATTAAGACAGAAAAGGATTTAAAAAACATACAAAGAAAGGAGCCTGGGCTGCCAGCGGCAGGTATGGGCGCACAATACAGAGTGTAGACAGACTAGAGAAAGGGGTTAAACGGAAGAAAAGCATTTGCAGGTGTCTATGACAAGGTGTGAGATGGCCTCTTTGAAGGTCGGAACGGAGATGAGTTTGTCCAGCTTAAGGAGTTTTTGCAGTGCATTCCAGTCAGAGGCAGCAGCTGACTGGAAGGACAGATCCTTGATACAGTGTGCTGGATGTGAGTGTTATCATCCATAGTGGATAATGTGATGTGGACATAATGTTAGATATTGGTCTCAACATTATTTTCTCTGGTCCAGCTCTGACAGAAGATGTAACGACTTTCCCATACACCATTGGAATACTTGTGGAAGTTTGTGTCTGAACATATTATTTAAGCTCTGACAACAAACACAAATGAGTTCAGTGTTTAAATGAATGGAAGATCTGTAAACACTAATGAAAAGGAAATGGAGCAGGTGTGGTGTTCATCTTTGTTTTCTGGGATTATCACTGCAAACAAACATCAAAGTTCATGTTTTTGTAATAACTATTTATAAAATATGACTGAGTTAACTTGGAGGAGGAAATATAGAAAACCAGGGTCCTTATTTGGAGGGAAACCTGTGGATACTTGTTTGGGACACCTTGACCTCTTCCTCAACATTTCTACATGGTCACATGATTCTGAAGTCACAGCCCAGTCTAGTCTGGTGGGGGCGGGGTCGTCATATCACATCGTCTCTCTCTTGTTTGTCTCCTCTCGTCAGCTCCAGACTCACTCATAATCCAGTGATGACGCTCCGGCCAATCAGGGGAAGGCAGGGGAAGTAGGAGATACCAGGTAGGAGGGGCTGGAGGAAAAGAGGATAAAACCGAGTAGAGCTGTGCTGTACTGTACTGAGCTAGTGGAAAAGCACCAAGAGGAGGTCCCGTCTGACCAGGACCTGGATGAAGGAGGAGAACCTGGACCGGGAAATTAGCGACCTGGATCAGAACATGACCTGAATTAAGAAGGAGGACCAGGACTACAACATGATAAAGGAGGAGAACCAGGACTACATCATGATAAAGGAGGAGAAACAGGACCAAGACAACATCATGATAAAGGAGGAGGACCAGGACAACACCATGATAAAGGAGGAGAACCAGGACCAGGACTACAACATGATAAAGGAGGAGAACCAGGACCAGGACTACAACATGATAAAGGAGGAGAACCAGGACCAGGACTACAACATGATAAAGGAGGAGAACCGGGATCCGGATTTGTTTGGGAGGACTGGGACTACGGGGGAGGAGCAGGACGCGGTCCACCAGGACAAGGAGCCCTCCGGTCCATCTGGTTCAGGTCCACAGGTCTGTGTTTCTGTTTTCAGTAGGAGCGAGTCAGAGATGAAGCTAACTGTTAGTTGTCGTGCACTAATAAGTCTAAAACCTAACCTACCTACTTTATTTCCTGCTGTATTGCTGTTACCTATATTTATATAGTAGTTTTTAAATATTTTTTCATGCGAGAAAGTAATTTTTAGATCCCCAATGTGCGGTTAGTTTGTCTAAACACTGTTTAGAGGTTTGCTCCAACATTTCAGAGAAGAGAGGCTTCATCTGTGTGAGCAGCTGCTCGTCTCCGCCGTCATCCCGGGGGAGAAAACGATCGCTCATTAACTTGACTACTTGGTTTTTTAGAGGGTTAATGGGAGATGAATTGCTGGTCTCATTGATGAAGTCTAACAATTGTGGCCGCCGCATTGTTTGAATGAAAAGTGAAGCATCATGTGTGTATTGGGCAGAAGAGCAGCACTGCCTCGGGGCTCTGTAGCATACATACAGAAATTACCACACTATTCAATATACATTTTTCAGCTGTAGTTGCATCAACTCCTGAATGAAACTGTGACAGAAAACTATAAAAATAGAAAATAGAAATAGAAAACTGTAATTGTGTTGTCGGGTGTCAAATGCAAATATGCCATGGACCAAAATTTAAAAATTGGTACAAGTCGAGGGCTGGACTGCTTGTTTATTGAGAACTTATTGAAATAACATTTGAGCCCAAAACTAACATAGTCTTCAAATAATTGCATACAGAACAACATTAATCATTAAATAAACAATCAGTTGCATTCATTTTAATGGCTCGAGTCATTTCTAATTAGGGATGCACATGATTGACCAAGGACTTTGAATGATTGATACTATCTCGTCATTATTATTATTATTATTTTAGGTCCTTATGAGGGCATGCTGACACATACGGTGCAGACTGACACTTGTGCAGACATTAGTGATGGGACTTATTGAGTCAAGTAATGGAACATTTTGGGGCAGTGTGTGAATGCCGTCCTCAACGTGGGCGTCCCCGGTTCGAGTGTCGGTTAGACCTTTCCTGCATGTCATTCCCCCTCTCTGCCTCCCCCTTTCCTGTCCATCTCTACTAATCTGTCAAATACAAGCAAAAATGCCAAAATGCATACATATATATATATATATATATATATATAAAAAAGTAATGGACCGTTTTATTATCTGTAAAAATTTAGAAAAGTAACGGTAACAGAGTTATATCGGGGAAAACAGTAATTTTTTGAGACATTATTTTAAACAACTTAGATCCCATCACTGGTTACTATATCAACTCAAACACTGACATGTTTTGCTTGACTTGTCCAAACTGAAAATTCACCAGCGGATCCACACAGGAGAGAGGCCGTACAGCTGTGAGCAGTGTGGGAAGGGGTTCACTACCTCCGGACATTTAACGGTCCACCAGCGTGTCCACACCGGAGAGAAACCGTACAGCTGTGAGCAGTGTGGGAAGGGGTTTGCTAGCTCCTCAAAGTTAACGGTCCACCAGCGTGTCCACACCGGAGAGAGGCCATACAGCTGTGAGCAGTGTGGGAAGGGGTTCACTAGCTCCCGACACTTAACGGTCCACCAGCGTTTCCACACCGGAGAGAGGCCGTACAGCTGTGAGCAGTGTGGGAAGGCCTTCACTACCTCTGGAGATTTAACGGTCCACCGGCGTGTCCACACCGGAGAGAGGCCGTACAGCTGTGAACAGTGTGGAAAGGGGTTCACTAGCTCCGGACACTTAACGGTCCACCAGCGTGTCCACACCGGAGAGAAACCGTACAGCTGTGAGCAGTGTGGGAAGGGGTTTGCTGCCTGTAGAGATTTAAAAGTCCACCGGCGCGTCCACACCGGAGAGAGGCCATACAGCTGTGAGCAGTGTGGGAAGGGATTTGCTAGCTCCTCAAAGTTAACGGTCCACCAGCGTGTCCACACCGGAGAGAGGCCATACAGCTGTGAGCAGTGTGGGAAGGGGTTCACTAACTCGGGACACTTAACGGTCCACCAGCGCGTCCACACCGGAGAGAGGCCATACAGCTGTGAGCAGTGTGGGAAGGGGTTCACTAGCTCCCGACACTTAACGGTCCACCAGCGTTTCCACACCGGAGAGAGGCCGTACAGCTGTGAGCAGTGTGGGAAGGCCTTCACTACCTCTGGAGATTTAGCGGTCCACCGGCGTGTCCACACCGGAGAGAGGCCGTACAGCTGTGAACAGTGTGGGAAGGCCTTCACTACCTCTGGAGATTTAACGGTCCACCGGCGTGTCCACACCGGAGAAAAACCGTATGTGTGCTGTCAGTGTGGGAAGGCCTTCGGCCGTTCCAACAGCCTGAAAAAACACCAGCAGCTCCACAGCAGCTAGAGGACGGGACACTCCACTCCTGCACCTGAGCAACTAACGATTTTTTTCATTATCAATTAATTGGTCTGTTGATATGTAAATTATTAATCAACTAGTTGTTTGGTCAATAAAATGTTGAAAAATATCAATGACTGCATTTACATACACTTCAGTGCCCCTATTTTGATCAGGTTTTTTAAGTACCACCATTTTGTGTTTGTGCATGTAAACATAATTTCCTGATTCCAGAAATCGGGATAAGATTATGCTGCCTGGAGAACACATCGGGGACGAACGTGACTATCGTCCTCCTCCGACGGGGCCGGGCAGGGAGGCCGTTTTGTGGAGAACTACGAAAGACACTGCCATATTTGCACGCAGGCGATCATTACCAAACAATTAGGCTGATTATATTTCTGTTTATGTTTTAAGAGATGCATCAGATGTACCAATATCTGGGTCATTCCAGCAAACTGTAGCAGTTTTTCATGCATCATGTGCCATTACGCATGACACACCTCTCTGGTCCGGTGCGCTGCGTCCCTCTCCTCCCTGAGAGAGCGTCGTCTTTGATCCCTCTGGTTAGGCCGTTTAGATCCACGAGTGTCCCACCTGAGATCTGTGCCATAGCGCGCACCTCTATGTGTGAATGTTTAGCTGCAAACTACTGTTGCTGACTATATATCACATGTGTACACATGTCTTAAAACACGAAAAATGTAAGGACACGCACACGAGCGCTGCCGGACCCTCTAAGCCAGTGGTTCCCAAACTTGGGGACAGCTCTCCATTCCGACGCACCGCTGTTCCGAAATACCCCCACTTCGAAACACCACTGTTTAACCCAGCTTGTAGATCATCAATTTATGCTTCAGAGTTTAATCATAAAACTGGCGATAAAAGCGCCGCTGTTTCACTATTTAACTCATTTTCAAGTCCAGTGGAGTCCAGTGGATCTGGATCAACAGAGCGTTTGTACGGAGGAGAAATCAGCTGATCGCTGCTGTTTACTTCTCTCAGCGTCTCCGCTAAGAGTTCTCTCCGCCTCCTCGAGCTGAGCGTCAGCAGCTCTTTTATTTAAAAAAAAATTTAACGGTGGGGTATAACATTGTGTTTACATGTGCGTCATGTATCTGCCCTGAAAAAGATGCACTTGTGATATGGAGTTGACATTTACCACTGTCCATTGGAAGATTTATTATTGTATATGATGCTGGGTAATTAATAACTTTTTCAAACACTGTAATTATAATATTTATCATATTATTAAATGATTACCACATAGTAATGGCCAAAATAACAAACTTTGAACCAAATCAATATTTAGAGTATCAAGAGGAGACTATCAATCTTATTTCAGTTTCATTTCAGCACCAATGGGTTGCTTGTGGTTATCAAGGTGTCACATTAATGTTATCACTTAAAGTAAGGTATATTTTTTGGATAATCGATATGAAGTTCATAATTTCACACATGCAAACCCCCCCCCCCCCCCGGACTCATCCACCTGCCACCCCCCCAAGACAAACCGGCTAGGGGAAACACTGTCATTAATATGAAGTATTTTGCAGTTAATTATGCACATGATCCGTTTGACCCCAAAAAGGAAAAAAAGGATCACTGAGTGTTTCATTCTCTGACATGCAGAATTTTATCCCATTTGTAAACCAAAAGAATTAGAACAGTAACTTTTTAACTATTGACTAGTAACTATATTTTCCTCAGCATTAAAAACACGTTGAATCATTCCAAATGTCGTTACTGTTTAGTGCAAAAATAAACCATGTAAAATAAAGAAGGGTAAACCTGAAACCTGAAAAAGTAAAACTATTGTCTTTGGTAACCCTTAAAGGTTAGTGCTTGTTTACCTTGAGAAAGGCACTTCTTTCCAATGTTGTTCTTGCCCTGTTGCGTTTACCAGTTGAGAGGTCACCGGTTACAGTAAAGACACGCTCCGCAAAGGCTTGTGATGCTGGTATTGCCAGTAGATCGAAGGCCACAGGTTTCAGAAGCGGAAATGCAGTGTCACTCTGAGACGCCCAAAACTCCAGGCCAGGTTCGTCAGTCTGGGAGAGGCAATCTTTGTATTTCTGAATCTCCTGCCTGATAGATGCCTTGGGGTAGCCTCGTAAACCAGCCTCCCCTGGAAATGCATTTAATTCATTTCTCAGGGGGAGTCTGGCCTCATACCCGTTGTAAGCGTTTCGCCAGAAATCGGCCGTCTACCGAGCCAATCAGCGTCGCCGCTGTGGATTGACACAGCACGTTGGCCAATCAGGGCCTGAAAACATCGCTACATGGACTGGACTCACCTACAACAAACATGGTGGAGCGTCAAACAGCGGCGTAAAAACAGCAGTAAGGGAAGTTCTAAATGAAATACCATCAATTACAGAACTTAAACTAGAGCAAGAGTCGGCGCTTGTTGAGTTTCTGGGAGGAAAAGACGTTATCGCTGTTCTTCTTTGGTCCCTGATTGGCTCGGTAGGCGGAGTGTTTCGGCGAAACGCTTACAACGGGTATGAGGCCAGACTCTCCCTGAGAAATGAATTAAATGCATTTCCGGGGGAGGCTGGTTTACGAGGCTAGCCTTGGGGGCCCTGGGCTTGGGGTTTGCTGGACGATTAGAACTGAAAAATCTGAATCTAGGTCGCTTTGGCAAAGAGCCTGCCTCTGCACTGTCTGCAGTCACTGCTTGCCCGTTTTCCTCTTCCTCATCAGTCTCCTCTTCCTCACAAACTGTGGGTCTCACGATGCTAACGATGTAGTCTTCAGCACTTTTCAGAAGATCCTGAATGCCCTCATCCTCATTTTCAACAAGGACTTCTGCTGATACACGGGGGTCAACAAAACATGCAGCTGCAGCAAAACTTGACATCTGTGACATCAACGAAAGTGGCAAGTGCGAAAGCATAGTTCAATATTTGCATTCTGCCACTCACTGGGTTGCAGGCTGTCCCAGGTCACGCTGACTGCTACTGATGCAATATGATCCTTCACTTCAAGGGCACGAGAAATCATCAAATATGTACTCGACCATCTTGTTGTACAATCTTTGGTGAGGGTGAGTGAACTCTGTCTCAATAACCGCTCTGTGGCAACGGATGATTTCCGGAACAGTTTCACCAGGCCCCTGAGTTTGTCCAGTATTCTCTTGATTGCAGGCTCCTTCTTATACATGTTGACAACAAGCTGAAGGGTATGAACCACGCAGGGAGTCCTCTTTCTGGTCCCATACCTAATGGAAAGACAGTGGAACACACAGACTTTTCATAAGCAATGCATTAGCACATACTTATCAGTACAGTACACAAAACATTAGAGGAACTGAAGGATGTCTGCATAGACATCTTTAACAACTCCCTGAGACAAGCCATTGTCCCATCAGGCTTCAAAGCAGCCACCATCATACCTGCGCCAAAGAAACCATCCCCATCCTGTTTCAACGACTACCGTCCTGTAGCACTGACACCCATCATCATGAAATGCTTTGAACGTTTAGGCCCCGTCCAGACGAATCCGTTTTTTTCGAATCCGGATAAATAC
Organism: Decapterus maruadsi; assembly: GCA_030347415.2. Classification (NCBI taxonomy): domain Eukaryota; kingdom Metazoa; phylum Chordata; class Actinopteri; order Carangiformes; family Carangidae; genus Decapterus; species Decapterus maruadsi. The sequence continues at coordinate 30,694,175 of CM064903.1, forward strand.
TTTATCGGATTGGCCTCGCGTCCACACGGATCCGGCGTTTTCGGGGGGTGTAAACGGTAGTTTTTGAAAACGGGTCCCAGAGTGGGAAAATTTGAAAACGCCGCCCCAGCGTTTTCGTCTGGACGGCCAAAACGGGTTTTTTCTGAAACGTGAGCGAAATCCCGCTCCGTGGAGTTCGGTGGGTACTGTGCCTGGAAAGCGTTGGTAATGTCGCCATACTTAGACTGGCAAGACTCCCAGTCGACATTTTCTTGCAGTTTTTTTTTTTTGTCTTGTAGTCCAATGTGACACGTAGCAAGAGTTCTACCTCGTTGTCTGTCCACACAAAAGACTCTGCTCTTGTTCGTGCGGTGGCCATGTTCGTCCTCTTGTGTTTCGAGTGTGTTTGTAAACAATGTGGAAACCGGCAGACTTTAAAAGGCGATACGCATGCGCCTGTCTTATTTTCCGGTTTAAGTGTATTGGTGTGGAGGCTGTCACAGTGCCACATACAGGCCTGGCATATGTACTACAGCGTTTTGGTTCGTTTTCACTGGGTCCGTGTGGACGCAGATATTTCTGAAAACGATGCCGTGTTTACTGAGATTTTTTTGAAAACGATTAAGAAAAAGATTGGATTCGGTGAAGCTGCGTATTCGTGTGGACAGGGCCTTAGTCAAGTCACACATCAAATCCACCCTGGACCCATACCAGTTCCCATACAGAGCAAAACGATCCACAGAGGATGCAATCTCCTCCACCCTCCATCCAGCTCACACTCACCTGGACAAGAAAGACTCATATGTGAGAATGCTGTTCATAGACTTTAGCTTAGCATTCGATACCATAATACCACAACAACTCATCTGCAAACTGGACAAACTGGGCCTCAGCACTTCCCTCTGCCTCTGCAACTGACTGCTGGACTTCTTCAGCCAGAGGCCTCAAGCGGTGCATGTTGGCAACAACATCTCAAGCAGCATCACTCTAAGCACAGAGGCCCCACAAGGCTGTGTGCTCAGTCCGCTGCATGTGCTGACACATGACTGCACTCCCACCCACAGTTCCAACCACCTAGTGAAGTTTGCGGACGTGCTTTTTGGATTATTGTTGCTACTCTCTGTCGCATCACCTGTGTGTATCTACCTGGCCAGAGCAATCAACGCCGATGGAAACCACCTGTGCCACCATGCGCTCCCGGCGTCTGAACCTGGAGCAGGCGCCGGTTTGTGGCCAAGCGACGATCCTCCAGTGAGTCTGCATGGCAATTTACTGGGAAATTATGCAATCTATTCATCTGTCCTGCGGTTTGGGCGAGCCCAACTGCCGGAGCGCATAATTGTGCCAGTGGATCGCTCATCTATTACACCGCTCCGGAGAATGGCAGGTCTCCTCCTCACGCTGCTCCTGCTGGCCGGAGATGTTCAACTAAATCCTGGGCCAGTGACCACTGGTGCGCTGCAGAGCTCCGGCGGTGCAGTTCCCTTGTCAGTAATTCATCAGGTACTGCCGGTGGTGAGTGAGCATGAACACCCTGAGCTGGGCTCATCCACGTATAACTTAAATCTCGGACATGGTGACTTAATGGATAACTTAAAGCTCCTGAACTGTGGAGACCTTGATAGGTCCGCTGTCTGTCCCACCAAACACGCTGGCGATACCGCTGTGCGTTGTAATCCCGCAGTGAAGAGACAGAGGTTATTTAAAACTTTTCAAACTGTCAACCATGCGAAAGTTCTGTGGGACCCGAAGCTGAAGCCAAGAGGGGTATTCGGCGGACAATTTAACATCAGGAGCATCACTCCAAAAAGCAATCAGCTAATTCATCTCCTCTCCGACTCAAACATGGATTTTCTCTGTCTGACCGAGACGTGGTTGAAACAGTCTACTCCCGCAAGTGTATTTACAGTACCTGGTTATCAGTGTTTTAGACGAGACAGACCTGATGGAAGGGGAGGGGGGGTACTTTTTTATGTAAGAGAGGGCATTAAATGTGAACGTGTGATTTTTAAAGCGGGTAGCACTTTGGAATATGTTGGAATAAAAATCATTTTGTCTAAACAAATGTCTTTTAACATTATAGGTGTCTATAGGCCTCCCTCTGCAGATGACACTTTTTATGATCAACTTGCAGAAGTCTTGAAAGAGTGCAATCACAATCAAGAACTACTGCTAATGGGTGATTTTAATGTGAATTGGGAGGATAAGTCTAAGAGGAAAAAACTAAAAATGATTACCGAAAAATTCTACCTAGAACAACTAATAAAAGGCCCAACTAGGATTGCAAAATGCTCAAGTACACAAATTGATTTGATATTTACAAACAAACCAGAAAGAATAACGAAAAGTTATAATCTAATCACTGGCCTGTCTGACCACAATTTAACCTTGTGTGCCAGAAAATTGTCTAAAAATAGATTTAGGAATACAGCTAATAAAACAAAAATCTGCCAGTGCATACCGAAAGCTAAACAAGAAGAATTTGCAAGTGAAATTAACAGTCTGAGTTGGGATGATATGTTATCCTCTGATGATCTGAACTATGGGTGTAACACTTTGACTAACAAAATTAATTCTGTGAAAGAGAGATTTAGTGTGAGTGTTAAAACTAAACTTAAAAATAAAAATAATTTACCTTGGTTCAACAAGGATTTATGGAAGCTGATGAAAACTAGAGATGCTGCACTGAAGAAGGCAATTAAAACCAGAGGAGAAACTGATATGCTGGTTTATAAAGGTTTGAGAAACAAAGTTATCCGAGAACTAAGATCAGCTAAATCCCGTTTTTATGTCAATATTTTAAATGAGGCAAGAGGTAACATGAAATTGATATGGGAAAATATAGACAATCTCACAAGGAGGAAACCTAAACCTGCAGGAGATCTTATGTTGAAAGTACAGGGAGAGTTAATTGAAGATAATCATGTTGTTGCCTCTGTTCTTAATAATTTTTTTCTTGAATCTGTATGTGAACTTGGGAAAAAATTTCCAATAAGAAAGCTGGATATTGCCCCATTAGATACAACAGCCCCCGTCTTTGAACTGGTAGAAACAAATGTGCCACAAGTGCAGAAAATCATCAGCTCTCTGAAAAGCTCTAAAGCTAGAGATGCTTTTCATTTTGACACTAAGTTTGTTAAGTCACATAAGGATAATCTATCTTGTCCCATTGCTCATTTAATTAATTTGTCTTTTAAACTTAGTCTTTTTCCTGAGGACTGGAAATGTGCCATTGTCACACCTGTCTTTAAATCTGGAGACCGCCTTGAAGCTAGTAACTATCGTCCCATAAGCATATTGCCAGTATTTTCAAAAGTTGCTGAGAAAGTTGTCTATGAGCAACTGACATCATTTCTTAACACCAGCAACTTTGGTCTAAATTGCATGCAATTTGGTTTTAGAGCCAATCATTCCACTGAGACTGCCTCCTTACATTTAATAGAGCAAATTAAATCACGGCTCGATAAAGGAGGAGTAGTTGGTGCTGTATTCTTAGACTTGCGTAAAGCATTTGATACAGTGAACCACAGTGTCTTAATATCAAAACTCTCTAAATTTAACTTTTCTCCTAGTGTTCTAGCTTGGATGTCATCATATTTATCAAACAGGAGGCAATGTGTCAAAGTTTGCAATGCACAGTCCAGTTACATGAAATGCACTATGGGAGTTCCACAAGGATCAGTATTAGGTCCTTTATTGTTTAGTCTTTATATTAATGATCTTGCTGAACAGTGTGATGATGTTGATCTGCAGATGTACGCAGATGATACTGTTGTACATGTACATGCTAAAACAACTGACTTGGCAGCTGCTAAGTTAACAACTGCACTGGAGAGAATCACTCTTTGGCTTGATCAATCATGTTTGAGTTTAAATGTAAACAAAACAAAATGCATGTTTTTTTCTAAAACTTTGGTTCAACTCCCTGATGCTAAGGTCCTCGTCAAAGGTGAACGGATTGACATAGTTACTGAATTTAAATATCTTGGCATGACGCTAGATCCAAATCTAAATTTTAAGAAACATGTCAAAAAAATGACTACGATCATAAAATATAATCTACTTAATTTTAAATACATTAGAAATTGCCTTTCTCTGGATGCAGCCAAGATATTTATGCACGCAATGATCCTGTCTCATATGTCATACTGTATCACCTGCTGGGGGCAGGCTGGAGACTCTACCTTGAAACCTTTGGAGTCTTTATATAAACAAACTTTAAAAACACTAGACAAAAAGCCAATTCGTTACCATCATTGTAGGATACTTGAAAAACACAACCTATTGAGCTTTGAGAATTTTAGGTCATTTGCCAATCTGTGCATGGTTTATAAAATTTTAAATGGTTTGGCCCCACAGCCATTATGTGACTTTGTTCACGCTCGCTCGTTTAACTCCATCAGGTCCACTCGGATATCCTCCATACTAGATTGCACTATACCATTCCGCCGCACTGTAACTGGGCAATCAGCTTTTTCTGTAAGAGCCACAAACCAGTGGAATACCTTACCTGATGCTGTAAGGAGCAGTAGCTCTCTCAGAGTCTTTAAATTCAACCTAAAAAATCTGTTAAAAGCTGCTCAGCTCTGCAATCATTAATTTGGGCTCTCCTCTGTGTGTGTGTGTGTGTGTATGTGGGATGGGATGGGATGGGTGGGTGGGGGGCGTGTCGGGGTGGGGGGATTGCACGCAGATGTGTGCAGCTCAGTTGTTTTAAATTGTGGTTTAAATATCCCTGTATTTCTCTTGTTAATGTATTACTTGTTATACTTTTATTGTGACCTGCCAAGGGACTGCAGATGCAAATTAGCTCAAAGCTATAATCTGGTACAGTGCATCAGATGGCAACATTTATGTTTTAACTGTACACTGTCCCTTTTTAAATAAAATTGAAATTGAAATTGATACAACGCTGGTGCACTACAGGGAAGAGGTTGAGCTCCTGACCATGTGGTGCAAAAACAACAATCTCCTGCTTAAAGCAGAAGTAAGTGGTCCGGTCGTTTTCGCTAATGCTGCGTTCCAGCCAGGCTTTTGAAATCGTAAATTACAGCTTCAAGTCACAACTTACGACTTTGTAGCGTTCCAGGCAACCCACTCGTGTTTCTCCGACCTGTTTTACCGGTGAAAGTCACTATAACAGCCACTCGTAACTTCCGACCGGTGAACTCGTACCAGATCGAACTGGTACCACTTCACGGTCGGAAAAATACGAGTTTCCTTGAACGCACCATAACAGTCCTCGTCCCTACGTCGCCACATTCACGGCGTTCCTTGGCTGCACACGCAGCCCTGCATGCCGTTCTCTCTCCTCATTGGATAAAAACTGTAGGATACGATAAATGTTTTCTCCTCGGCTCAGAGCAGAGCAGAGTGACTGACAGACCCGTGTTTTGGTCCAAACACTCTATGTAAGTGATTGCTGTCGGAAGATATAACTATTTAAGACTTATATTAACACAAATATATCACTTACTTCTGCTTTAACATCAACAAGACCAAGGAGATTGTTGTCAACTTCCAGAGAGGCCCCACTCAACACCACCCACTGGCCATCGGTGGTGCTGCAGTAGAGAGGGTGAGCAGCACCAAGTTCCTGGGGGTGCACATTAGTGAGGACCTCTCTTGGACCACCAACACTGCATCACTGGCCAAGAAAGCGCAGCACTGCCTCTACTTCCTGTGCAAACTCAAGCGGACAAGTCCCCCACCACCCGTCATGACCACATTCTACAGTGGAACCATAGAGAGCATCCTCTCCAGCTGCATCACCGTGTGGGGCAGGAACTGCACAGACCACAACAGGAAAACCTTACAACGCATCGACAGCTGAGAGGATCATTGGTGCATCACTCCCCTCTCTGCAAGACATTTACTCCACCCGCCTCACCCGCAGAGCACTCACAATTGTGAGTGATGCAAGTCACCCTGCACACACTGTTTAGCCTCTTGCCGTCTGGCAGGAGATACAGGAGTCTCTGTGCCCGCACCACCAGACTCACCAACAGCTTCACCCACCAGGCTGTGAGACTGCTGAACTCTCTCCCCTCCCCGTCCTCAGCCCCTGCCAGCAGAGCCACCAGACTGGATGGTGTCTAGAACCCAGCCCCCCCTACCATCACACACACACACACACACTCAACCAGCCCCCTACCTCCATCCACAAAAGGAATTATCCTGGACTCTGACCCACAGAAGCGACAATGATTAGTGCTGTTAAATTATTTTATTGCTGCTAACTTGCTGCTAAATTATTACTGCTGACTTTCTGCACTACAAACAACCTACCTCTCAGTATCCTGCACGTTTAGTATTTGGTTTTTAAAAGCCTTCTTGCACTTTTCTATTATTGTTTTTAAAGTATGTCTTACTGTGCTTGTGCACTTTGTTGTTTGTCCCGTCCTGTCTGTATACTTGTCTGCATGGGACAGTGGGAAACGAAATTTCGATTCCTTTGTATGTTAGCACATGTGAAGAAATTGACAAATAAAACTGACTTGAGACTTGAGATTAACCATGTGTACTCCATATGGGTATGCAGAGTCTCTCAGGGGCAGGCTCAATGCTAGTGTATTTTCAGTTTAATGTTATTGTGGGGAAAGTTTCCGCTGGCAATTGCTCACAGACAAGTTCACAAGGTGACACATTGTTAGTTTAACAACTTAAACCTTGCTACGCTGGGGTTTAAGTGGTTAAATGATAAAATATAAAATAATTAAATTCATATATATTTTTAAAAAGTCTATCAAAAAATTAAAAAGAAATGAAACTTGAGGCATTTAAACCTGCTATTCACTATCAGTTCATCTCCTTGAATTGATGGATTTGGTGATTATGATTTTCTACAGTCAATTCAGATATTTGTATTCATGTACTTTGCAGTTTCAATTCTGAAATGAACCATATGAAATAGTTGATAAATGTGATAAACATCACTTCTTATATAGGTCTTAGGTTAAATGAATTGTTAATAGATGTGACTATCTATATTCACTTAAAGTATCTAGTAAGAATTAGAAGTATCTTTGGGACTTTTACACTTTTAATTCTTATTTTCTTTTGTATAACAGTGATAAGTTGTAGATAGTGATCCTGATTCCTGGGGGGCGTGGCTAACAAGCTGCTGTGTAAAGTTACGACCTTACGACGTGTAATTTCCACGACAGTATGAACATTTAACTGTATTCTTTAAAAGAATAATTAGCCTACTACTGGTCAATCACAGAAATCTGAGCAGCAATGCTGATTGGCTCGGCCTTCTGAAGGTTTCAGGCCAGACTCTCCCTGTGAAATGAAATACATTTCTGCTAGAGGCTGGTTTACGAGGCGACCAGCAGCTGGCCAGCTGCCTGAAATGAAGAGTGATTAGTTTGAGTTGGATGGTGGTGGGTTCACACAGTTCTTACCGACAGACAGAGGAAAGCCAGTCATCTTTGTTTTTGTTTCAGTCCACATCAACTACTGTTTTGTTTCCAAAAAGAAATCCTGCTCATTTTCTAACCCATTCATAGTCAAAGCAGTGGTGGGGGGAGGGCGGTGCTTGGAGGTGCTAATGTCCTGGAGCAGGTGTGAATGTTCAGGAGTGGAGGGTGTGGTGGTAAGTTGGGGGCTGCATGCAAACCTTTTAGGATGATAATCACAGAGTATAATAGGTTAACCAGACAGTGTTGTGTGACTGCTGAAATGTGTGAATGTGTAAACACTTATATTTTATTCAGTTTCCCTACCACCCCAACTTCTCCTGCAGGTTATCTACAAGCTGATAAGCATGTGTATGATTTACACATAAGTAAACCTGTTGGTAAATTAGTTTCACATTTATTACCATTTCAGAAGGACAGATCCTTGATACGTTATGTGAGTGTTATCATCCATAATGGATAATGTGATGTGGACATGATGTTAGATATTGGTCCCAATATTATTTTCTCTGGTCCAGCTCTCACAGGAGATGTAGCTACTTTCCCTCGATACACCAGTGGAATACTTCTGGAAGTTTGTGTCTGAACATATTATTTAAGCTCTGACAACAAACACAAATGAGTTCAGTGTTTAAATGAATGGAAGATCTGTAAACACTAATGAAAAGGAAATGGAGAAGGTGTGGTGTTCATCTTTGTTTTCTGGGATTATCACTGCAAACAAACATCAAAGTTCATGTTTTTGTAATAACTAATTATAAAATATGACTGAGTTAACTTGGAGGAGGAAATATAGAAAACCAGGGGCCTTATTTGGAGGGAAACCGGTGGATACTTGTTTGGGACACCTTGAACTTTTTTTTTTTTTTTTAAAAAGCTTGTTTTCCACTCTTCCTCAACATTTCTACATGGTCACATGATTCTGAAGTCACAGCCCAGTCTAGTCTGGTGGGGGCGGTGTCGTCATATCACATTGTCTCTCTCTTGTTTCTCTCCTCTCGTCCAGACTCACTTGTAATCCAGTGATGACACTCCGGCCAATCAGGGGAAGGCCGGGGAAGTAGGTGGTACCAGGTAGGAGGGGCTGAAGGAAAAGAGGATAAAACTGAGTAGAGCCGTGCTGTACCGTACTGAGCTAGTGGAAAAGCACCAAGAGTAGGTCCTGTCTGACCAGGACCTGGATGAAGGAGGAGAACCTGGACCGGGAAATTAGCGACCTGGATCAGAACATGACCGGAATTAAGAAGGAGGACCAGGACTACAACATGATAAAAGAGGAGTACCAGGACCAGGACTACAAGATGATAAAGGAGGAGGACCAGGACTACGCCATGATAAAGGAGGAGAACCAGGACCAGGACTACAACATGATAAAGGAGGAGAACCAGGACCAGGACTACAACATGATAAAGGAGGAGAAACAGGACCAAGACAACATCATGATAAAGGAGGAGAACCAGGACCAGGACTACAACATGATAAAGGAGGAGGACCAGGACTACGCCATGATAAAGGAGGAGAACCAGGACCAGGACTACAACATGATAAAGGAGGAGAACCAGGACCAGGACTACAACATGATAAAGGAGGAGAACCAGGACCAGGACTACACAATGATAAAGGAAGAGGACCAGGACGACATCGTGATAAAGGAGGAGAACCAGGACTACAACACGATAAAGGAGGAAAACCAGGATCCGAATTTGTTTGGGAGGACTGGGACTACGGGGGAGGAGCAGGACGCGGTCCACCAGGACAAGGAACCCTCCGGTCCGTCTGGTTCTGGTCCACAGGTCTGTGTTTCTATTTTCAGTAGGAGCGAGTCAGAGATGAAGCTAACTGTTAGCTGCTAACTCTATTGTGGTGCACTAAGTCTAAAACCTAACCTACCTACTTTATTTCCTGCTGTATTGC